>CAMZMU010000067.1:31371840-32571840 GCA_947311845.1 Poa pratensis
TATGCATGCTTTACCTCTACTCACATATACATCTTTCCAAAGTGTACACCTATCATATTCAGATTTTCATCTACACTCTATGACCATTGTAGGATGTTCTACTTATCATTATGCATACATGTGTTCCATATTACTTGCTACCATGTTACACTTTGTGAACTATCAATGAACATCCTTGTCTTGAATACTTGATATCACTTCATAAACTATTTGCATATTGCTACTCCTTTGAAGAATGAATCATTTGACTATATGTAGCAATAGTAATCATCTTTGATATTCATTGTTAAGTATTAAATTGCAAAGTCCATGTTAGTTTTATCATCTTCATACTCGAGGACGAGCATGGATTAAGCTTGGGGATGTTGATGCATGTAAAATGCATACATGAACTTTGCACTTTAATTGCTTATATTCCAATCATATTTGCATCATATAAGGGTTATATCAATGTTTTATAATGATTTTTGGGAATATTCATTTATTTCCTATTTTTATGGAATTAACCCTGCACAGGCAGAAAACCCCGTTTTCTTATTTTAATGTTTCAGGGACCCAAACGTCAACGAAATCACCTGGAAATTTACGGGCGTCAATATTTGGAAGGAAGAAGACCTGTGGGCGAAGGAAGCGAACAAACGGAGGTCCGAGGCCAAACGGGGTGGCCCACGCGGCCAGGTACTGTGGCCGCGTGGGGCCCACCGTTTGGCCCTCGTGGCTCCGTTGCCGTCGATCTTCGCTCCACCGACATCGTCTTGACCTAAAAACGCCTATAAAAAAGGTCCCCCGACGTTCTCTGGAAGGAGCGCCGCACAAACACAGAAACACCGAAACGGAGATCAGGAGCTGCAGATTGGAGGGGGAAAACTCCGGCGGGGCGCTGCCGGCGTGGTCTCCATCTTCTCCATCGACTTCTCCACCGTCTCCATGATGAAGAGGGAGTAGTCCACCTCTGGACTATGGGTTTGTGGAAGTAACTTATGTATCTCTCCTCTCTTGAGCTTCACTAATTAGCACCGTATGAGCTGCTGAACATGATTACGGTCACCGTTGTAATACCTTTGTGGTGGATCTTTATGAGTTAATATATGTTTGAGATTGCAATGTTTGTTTCAGTTATGAGTATAGATGCATATTATGTACCCCGTTCTTGTCTACTTGTTTTGATCAAGCATGTTTATGAGAGCGTGTGTGGGGGAACGTGTGCATTAGTTGGAGTAACGGGGGGTGGCTAGTGCAGTGAACGTGAGAGAAAGTTCTGCGATCCACTTTGGTATCTTTACCTTACTTTGTTACCTCACTAGGGATAAACTAAAATACCATGCTACCGGGGATGTGGGCGTGACCATTGCCACTACTCCATGACTAGATCTAGCATGTTCTTATTTTCACTTCATGTCATGATACTTAATGCTATACTCTGAGTTATCTTAATTACTGAGGTGTTATGATTTAGTTCGCATCTTGGTGGAGTATAAGAGAGGTTAATAACCAAAAGATCTCTATGTTAGGACGTGATGCCCATATATCTAAGTAACTTGTTATCAAACCCTGTGTTGCAATCTCATATGTTAACTTGTGTGTTCCATTGTCTACCACTTTATAAAGAGAGAGTGCATTTGTGAAACCATGAACCCCAGTCCATTTTTAATCATAAGAAACACCTTTCCAACACCATATACCACTTTTCTATTTTCAGCCATCATTAAATCCGAAAATACAAAAATACTTTTCATCTTGCATACATCATTCAAAAACCCAAAAATATCATTTATCATTGCATCCACCATCATTGCATATTTATTTCTTGTTTGCATTGCATAACTATCCTGATATCATTCTTACACCTTGTGCTTGACAACCACAGGTGAGGTTGAGGACCAAAACATCTAACCTTGTTTTGTAGGTAACCAAAAGAAGGATAAGAAGATAAATCTACCACTTCAGATTCCCCGAGAGTTCGATATTAAACCCTCGAGTCACCCCTCGTGGGGAAAACTGTCTTCCACTTACTATACACTCTGCACTTGGAGTCTCAACCTAATCCCGTTTACTTTTGCAGGTATCAAGGCCTTACTCTTCGGGACCATCAGTATGTCGCACATGGTGTGGCAGATCTTATGTTACTAAAGATGATTATAACTAGAGACATCTGTTAATAGCCGCACTGTATTGTCGATGTCTGTCTGTGCTATCGGTGCCACACTAGATGTATAACATAATTTGAAGGTCATGCATTTCAAGTTACATACAGTTAATCATGTTGTGTTTTCAATATATATTAATCATTGTTTGCTTGATTTAAGATAATTATCAAATTCAAAATAGATAGTCTAGATATAGTAAGTTCAACATCAAATATTTAAGTGTTTGGTTATTTTTGGCCAAAAATGAGCTAGTAATCTTGTAAATTTGTTCATGAAAAAATAAATAGGAAATCGTCATGCAAGATTTCGGCAAATTTGTTATCTAACGTTGTTGTTTGGAAAATTGGGTGTTATACTTACAAGTTAAGGTTTGGTATTCTACGTGTTTACATAGTTGTTGGGTACTAGAAAACAAGTCTATGTCATGTTGGTAAGTCGAGATGTATGTGATGGTCGTATGTAACAAAAGTTTACAATAGCTAAAGACATTTATATTCCAACCCTACATTGCCAATGACATGATGTGTGATAACTAGATGGTATTGCTACAAAGAGACATATCTTCATATTGTGCACCTCCTTAAAGTTTGATGCGGATTAAATGTGTATCAAGATTTTGTATATTATTAGGCGTCTTATAGCACAAATTATTTACTTGTGTTCTTATGTCTTGGTGGATGTGGAATTACCTTGTGCCAGTTGTGCTAGTCTTATTATTTGGTCTCTCATAAACATAACAGGTGACTACCTAGCGCATTGTCGACGAGTTGATGACTTGGCGTATACGTCAAGTTACCATTATGAAGATATATCTGGTGGTTAATATAGTGATAAATTTAAGAATTGGTAGCATATGTATTTGTGTAGTTGGCGGATACAAGAAATAAAGTTAGCGTCACACTAGATAGTCGGGGTGATGATCTCGTGTTTCGGTAGCCGACAATAGCTAGGGACGTTTTTGTGTCGCACTACAAAGTCAAATGTGATTGTATCCTCGCGATAGCATCCACGTCATGCATTCAGTTTTTTTGGGTCATGTGTTCGTAGTGTTGAAATAATATGTAACTATAGACATGTTTCGTCACATCATGCCACATAATCAAGATATAATAGTACCATGCTGCTAGAGCTGGTGATTTGCGTGGTGTATTTTGGATAGTTTGCATATGATGTTCTTGTAGAAAACTTTATGTGCTCCACTACTTTTTTACGTGTGTGGTTACTTTTGCCAACGATGATTGATATTGTCATGGCATTCATTAAGAGTATAAATGACACAATTATCATACAAGTTGGTGATATGACTTGACATCAATTTTGCGGCTACCAGCGATTTAATCTACAAGTAAAGGTTTGTATTCAACATGCATAGCAATGGCAAGTATTAGAAACAAGTGTGCCATCATATATCTAGAAACACGTGTTAATGTTCATTACATTGCCAATATTTTGAAAGTGGTTAATGAGCAAGCACAATTTTTTTGGAAGACATGTGCTTGGTGATATGCCCTACGTGAGAAATATCTAAGATGGTGCCCTACTGAAAGATATCTTAGTGGTGGCACCGTTGATATTAGGTTTTGATGTTCACTAACCGTAAACAAATGGGCATCATGGCTACATTTGGTCTAGCCTTTATGTATATTTTCCTTACACGCGAGCTGGATGTATTCCACTAGAAGTTCACTACATCTAGAAGGCTCTCTGTCAAATATATTTCATAGACATGTTAAATACTAACTATAGCTTTGGCAAAACAAAAAAACTTAAAGTAACTCTAGAATTAAGATACATGTGCAGAGGAGTCACATAAAAAACACAACCTACCTACACTAGTTGGAATGTCGACGGAAAATGTTGGCATTGAGAATCAAGAGGATACAATAGAAAATATTTTCTTTGATAAACTCTCTGAATGTATTATATGCATGGTGCATATTTTTATATTTTTAATTGACCTCATCCAACATTAATCTCGAATATGTTTAGAAACTGATTAAATGGGGCCACTAAACATACTAAAAAAACATATACGTGTAGGTGTTTGCGCTTTGACATCGATTATGTAGATATTGTTTTTAACAAGAAAAATATTTCCGATTTCTTGTAGGTCGTGCCCATGATTCGTACGTGGTCCTTTATGTATGGTGTGGAAGCACAAGATCCTATGAACTTCGGGCGTGACGGTTTAGAGACGGTAGCTCTAGTGTTGTACACGAAGTGTGGTTGGGCGCTTACTAATATGGTTGATGTTGCATGAGTGTAATATTTAGTCTCGTTCCTGGGTTGTTAGCCATGACACTTCATATAAAATGTTACAATAAATTTATATACCCGAAAAGGACATGCTCCATATAGCCCGTTCTCTGATTTTTTTTTTCAAATCTAACATTTATAGTTTAAAAAATCCAAAAAAACCTAAATGTTGACAATGACGCATTTTACGTTCCTACAAAATTTTAACCCGAAATAGTTCAATTCGGCCTACATAAAGAAGACAAATCTTGACAAATTATTTTTTTTTCAAAATTTTGCATTGTTTACTACCTTAGATCCAGAAATTTGTCCTTTTACACTTCCCAAAATACATAAGATTTCGGATTGTTTTTGTGCACACTGATAGAAGTAATAATCTCCATATATGATTTTTTCAAAAAAATCTGAAACTTAGATCATTTTAAATTTTTCAAAAAAGGGCTCCGGAGCTCGTCATGCAAAACAATGCACTCAGGAGTGTACCTCTTTTCAAAAACAATATAGTTCACTCGGAAAGCATTCTTGTTTTTTATGTCATATCTACCATGACCATATACATACAACTTTATGACTCTAGTATGACTGATTTGGAGTATGATTATTAAAGTTGGACCTTTTACTAAAGTTTAGTTTGGTCGAGAAAACTGAAGTAGATATACTACGTACTGATTATCCATTCCATTTGCAGGACAGATTTATATCCCATTGCCCTTCTCCATGGTATACGGGAACATGATGGGTCACAGGTTTGTTACTGCAAGTAACTGCTATCAAAAAAACTGTCGCATGCGGTCTGATGGAAACTGGTCCATACTCCATCGCTAGCGCAGCACATGGCCGGCATTATCACTCTTCAAACATCTGAGCAGCAATCAGTCGGTGGGACTTTGGAGTTTGTGGCTTGCATAAATGAAGGAAAAAAGACTAGATTAACTCACATGGACAAAACTACAAATGCATGAAAACTGGTGGAGCTGAGCATGGGGGTCTGCGACCTCGTAAGTGTTACTAGTACTATAGATCGCATCGGTGTCTCCATAGATCCAGAGCTCGTAGCAGTATAGAACTAGTCGTGCATGTTTAGCTTCTTGTTTCGTCTTCCATGCGGCCGATCGATCGAGATATCCATGTTCATGTAGCCTTGAGGAGATCTACATCATCGATCGTACCCATACGCCAATACTAGGTGCCCCAGCGCTATTTCCCCATCTTTTATCCGGAAACAAAAGCCCTCACGCTTCACCTCGAACACATCGAGGCACATACACATCAATAATTCTTGATCCTGCCGTAAAAAACAAAATAAATTTAGATACTTTCCGGTTGTTGAATTGTCACATACTCACATGAAACATGGGGCCGCTTGATTAGTATTGGAAAAATCTTACACATGCTTGAACAAGTTAATACGGAGTAGTACTACATGGCACCTTCTCATGTCCCCATGTGGATCGACACAGTCTTGTTTGTGGATGGTGTTTACTCATCGGGCGATGACTTGGACAATTTTGTTTTGTGGTGATTTTGATATACTTTACAATAGTAATCAAAATGACCATGTTGTTCCATTGTAGGTACCTACTCTTCTTGACAAAAGGATGGTTTTGATTTTAAAGATTAAGTCAACATCGCTAATCTAAGAAGAGCCCCCCCCCCCCCCCCCCCCCAAAAAAAAAGAGGTTAATGTATAAAGAGTACTTCTGTTGCAACGGTAGTATGATTCTTCGAGAAAAATATGTCTGTTAAAAAATGTCACAATGTTAATAGAGAAAAACTTACAACTAATATATGACCATCTAGCTCAATCAAAGTCAACATCAGTTAGTAAATGCATTTTTAGTGTATATACAACTCAATCAAGCAATATGACCAT
Organism: Poa pratensis; assembly: GCA_947311845.1. Taxonomy (NCBI): domain Eukaryota; kingdom Viridiplantae; phylum Streptophyta; class Magnoliopsida; order Poales; family Poaceae; genus Poa; species Poa pratensis. Next base: position 31,378,117 of record CAMZMU010000067.1, read on the forward strand.
CTAGCTCATGAAAATTGCAATTGCCACCATACACGATTTAAGACGCATACACTTTGTAAGGTTGTCTGATGTAAGGTAGGATCCGTGCATATCAAGATAATTTTGCAATCTCTCAAGAAACAACCACCTCTCCATGCCTAAACCTTTGTTCTCTTAAACCTGCTATCGAGCGTTTGTTCTTATACTATCGTTATTCCCTTAAAGGGTCGTCACTTCCAATCCCCCTCTCTCACCTAGTGTCCCTTAAACTGTGAGCTACTGGGGTGGTTTCGCTTTCTGAAGGAGGTGGCAGTGCATCCACCCAGTTGTACCCTCCTTCACCCTTTGAGTTTTAACAACGGTTCTAGTTGAGCTTTGTGAGGTAATTAGCGGGAATGAGTTCTAACCCTTATATTCAGATCTAGGTAGTAGACATGTCACCTTTCATCTCCTCTTGTGAATTTTCATAATGTGAAAGAACAATAGTATTGTGTTATGTAGTCTCACACGCCTAGCTACATACTCATTTCGATATGTGGCGCTTACTTTGAGCTTTGATCGAGAATTAACTAACATGGGGTCAACAAGAAATGGTATCTCGTGTTTGCAATTCTATAACAATGATAAACATAAATAAAAAGTTACAGTCAAAATTTATAATTTTGAAGTTCATGAAGAGTATAATTATCTCTGTAAACTAAGATCATGTTACAGTTCCCCTCAACCAAGAGTATTCAAAAATGGTAGCCGGTTTTATAGGCAGACTGTCTCTTCGTTGTTTGCCCCTTTGGTCTCGTATCTTTTTTTTCTTTTTCCCGAATACATCTCCTTAATATGTCCGCCTCTATCTATATGTTTGCGCATTCTTTCTTAGTCGAGTACCACATTCTTGGCTATCCTGGAGTCTACTTCCTCATCTCTTCCCGCCTAGTTGCAAAATAAGATGTCAGGGTATGACGCAAAGTGAATCATGGAGAGCGAATGAGCCCGATTTTTGTTTTGCTCTCTTGATTGATTTATACTAAATAATTTTATTTTTTAATCTTAACTAGTTTATATGTGTTACAATATTTACCAACCTTATTTATTTTTATCAGGCGTCTACAACATTATCCGCACGATAGTACTAAACTCAATGTCAATTGTTATACAACTCACACATCTACAATTCAGAAATTCATTAATGCTAATGAATCTCTATTTTAGATGAATTTATGTTGCCTCTAAATTTTTTTTATTTCTGGACAATGCTTTTGATCAGATTCCATTCTAAATCAAAACAAATCATACAAGTACTGTTCTGTTCCACATTACTTGGCACACATTTGTCTAGGCACAGACATATCTAGTCACTAAACAAGTATAGATTTCGTCCGAGCTTTGCTCTTCGGAAACTTGTAGTCCAAAAATCACTTGTACTCCGTAGAAAACATGTCCTGGTTGAGCTGACACGTGCATGAACCGACCGACCGACCGACCGACGAAGCAAACGCCACCTCCTACGGGCTACCTACCCACGGAGTACCGACGTGCTCGGACGGGGATTCTTAAGAAAGAAAGAAACAGGGGCCGTCCGTACAGCGCGAGCAGAGGAGGAGCACATGGACATGGGGACGACGGAATCAGTCGCCCACGCTCTATCGCACGCACGGGCGATCGTGTCACCACCACGTGCTCCTCCCTCCAGCGCCTTTCTGCTTGTTGGTTTCTTCTACTCTACCCTGAGTGAGGCAAGGCCACCGAGGTGAGTGGAAACGGCATAGGATGCTCTGCCGCGGCACGGCGGGTGGAAACGGCATAGGATGTTGGGAAGGCATGAGTGGAGGACCAGTCGACCAGACACTGGAGGGTGGGTGCCATGGTAGCAGCGGTAGGGCTGGCTGGCTGGAATCTTGCGAGGTACGGTGATGAGCTCACCGTGGTGCAGTGTCGCGCGCACGGAGCGGTATCTCGCCGCCCTGGTTGTAGTTATTCTAGCAAGATGGAACTTCCAAGATAGATGACCTCGACGATTCTCTAAGGGTGTGTTTGTTTTTTGGATCAAGTGGAATGGAATGGAACCATTCCATTCTACTGTCATAGAACCGTTCCATTCCTGTGTTCTTTTTGGACAAAAAATTGTCACGGAACTGTTCCATTCTTGTGTTCTTTTCTGGGATGGGATGGAATGGAATGAGAATAGAATGGAATCAGAACGGCATCAAACTCGATTAATTATTTCCTAATCTAGATTAATTATTGCTAAACTTAATTAATTATTGCTAAACTTGATTAATTATTCCTAAACTTAATTAATTATTCCTAATCAAGATTAATTAATCTTGATTAATTATAATTAATCTTGATTAATTATTGCTAAACTTGATTAAATTAGAGTTAATGGCCCAGAGGCACTGTGCAATTCCACCCCGTCCGGCCGAATCGGCCGGACCGGTCGGTTCGGCATATTGAGGGAATATTCCCTTTTCCGGAACCACTCCATTCCACTCCATCCCAAAAAAGAACGCAAGAATGGATTCTGGGAATGAAACGGTTCCATTCCATTCCATCCCGTTCCAAAAACGAACACACCCTAAGGCATGAAAACGTAGCATAATTTGTCTATCATCAATTTTTGTAAATATTTCTTTCTCAACATAGCATAATCCAGCTCCACCTCTTCGTCCATTGCCGGCATCCGGCGGCAGCAGCGCAGCTCGTGCGAGTCAGGGGCGACCAATCTGGACGAACGGTTGGGGAATTGAGCTGGGAGGTGAGAACGGCTGGGTATTGGTGCGCTCTTCTCCGCTCATCGACGGGGGCAGGCGGACAGCGCCGCGGCGGGCCGGCGACTGATCGAGCGGGGCTGCAGGGAGCAAGGCGAAGCGAGCTGGGGTTGGGGAATCGCAAGGAGCGACCTAGCGAGGGCCCGACCGAGCGAAGGGATTACTCCTGGTCGAGACGCACGGTCATGCTCCCCGTCTGACAGTGTTTTTCTTTTTTTTTATCACTCCCTTCACGTATACTGAACGTAGAATACGTATAGACTGCATATAGTCAAAAAAATTGCCCGTGCTGAGGGGGGCGGCCGCCCCACCTCGCCCCCTGGTGGCGCCGCCACTGCCAGTGGCACACAATTCCCACTCTAACCCCTTTTTCTCTCTCGTAGCCTACCCTAGCGAAAATTTACCGGTCGCCGCCGACATCGACGACACCACTCGTCCCCGCCGTGGTGAAGCCAAAAAAGAGCTCACCCTAGAGCAGAGAGTTGCCGAGACATTGAAGCGGGGAAACCATAAGAGAAAGGTAAAGTGCAAGGACGAAGAGACCGCCGTCGTAGCCAGAATGCTTCAACAATTGCCTTGTGAGAAATTTTGAAGGGGTTCATACCCCGAAAGATAAGACAAGTAAGTAGAAAAAAGAGAGATGGAAGAGAGGAAGCGTCGGGAGAGAGATAATAGAAGACAAATAACTTTTTCAAAATATAAAAAAAAGAAGATCGAGATCCAATGCCCGCTCTACAGCCAAGAAAATGGAGTCAAAAGCCAAAGAGGTTGAGCTCGCGGTACTCGCCGAGGAGGCCCAAATCATGACGACCCACCTGACCACCTTGGACCCCAAAAAAAGGACTTTGTTTGAGAAGAAACAACAACTCTACATCGACCAAAATGCGTGATGATCTTTACATTTGTGTGGTTTGCATGAACTATGAAGCCGGGGCACGTGCGATTCTTTTAGTACAATGTTATATGCTGGCATGGCATGATATTTTTTTCGTACTATGGAATAGTGGTAGTTATATTGTCTAGATATATTTGTTAAAAAGCGGACACTGAAGTTAGCCTAAATCTGGACAATTTCGTTGTAACTTGGAAGGTGCCACAACTAACTCACAGGTTCGCAGCCCAATGAGAAACATTGGGGACATTGGTAAATTGCTAAAAAAAACATATCGTTAAATTGTGGTACCGGGAGGAGATTCTGAATTTCCTCTCAAATCAATTTTACTGTTTTGTTTCTCTCTCCCCACACACGTACACGAGTGTGATAGATGTAACTCGTAAGTTGTGACTGGTATAGGTCAGCCTCGTACGACGGTAGGTAGCAGAAAAGCAGAGGATCCCCCGACGCCATACGCAGATACGCCCACGTACGAACGAACCTTGTTGTCACACACAGCTCCGTGAAAAGGGCTCCTGGCCCGAGACAAAAGCGCCATCTCCATCCCATCCCTCTAGCTCTCCATGTTCTTTGTTTCCTGCAAAGTAGCAATATTTTGAGGGCTTTTGGCACGGATCCAGGAGCCCTTGTCACCAACTCAACAGGAGGATCCCGGCCTACTCTTTTTCAACTATCTCGTTTCGTGTTAAAGAAGGCTACAAGTTGCAAGTTCAACTTCCACCACGCCGGCGCGGAGGGGGGCGACCGATGAGGCGCGGGCTGGCCACGGAGGCAAGCCGGGGCGGCGGCCCCGGATTCGCGGCTGATTCGAGGATCAACCGCAGCGGTCATGCCGGCTGCCGTGGAGGGAGGTGCTGCGGCGGTGACAACGTGCCATGGAGCTAGGTGGTTGACGACATGGCCAGGATGCCATCCTGTGGCTCCCGAAGCTTTGCGGACGGGTTGAACTCCGGGCGAAAACTCGCACGGACTTCGGTCGGTGCCGACGACGGCGGCGCCTGATACGTCTCCAACGTATCCATAATTTCTGCTGTTCCATGCTTATATTATACCATTTGCTACATGTTTTATATACACTTCGTATCACTTTTATGCATTTTCTGGGACTAACCTATTAACAAGATGGCACAGTGCCAGTTCCCTGTTTTCTGCTGTTTTTGGTTTCAGAAAGTTACTTCTGGAAATATTCTCGGAATTGCACGAAACAAAAGGCCAGGTCCCTATTTTTCCAGCACGTACACGAAGTCCGAAGGAGAGACGAAGAAGTGCCACGAGGTGGCCAAACCACATGGTGGCGCGGCTGGGCCCACAGCCGCGCCTGGAGGTGGTTTGGGCCCCTCGGGGGTCCGCCGACATCGCCCCTTCGCCTATTTATTCCCCGAGACGAGAAAACCCTAAAACACCGAGCCTTTCATCCAGAACATATTCGCCGCCGCCGTCGTCGTCAACCCTAACTCGGGGGGTTCCTGAAGCTCTTCCCGGCACCCTGCCGGAGAGGGGAATCATCACCGGAGGGCTCTACATCGCCATGCCCGCCTCCGGAGTGATGCGTGAGTAGTTCATCCTTGGACTATGGGTCCATAGCAGTAGCTAGATGGTTGTCTTCTCCACTTGTGCCATCATGTTTAGATCTTGTGAGCTGCCTATCATGATCAAGATCATCTTATTGTAATGCTACATGTTGTGTTTGCTGGGATCTGACTTATATTGATACCTATGTGGAGCTGAATATTATATTATCATGTCTATGTCATTTGTGATCTTGCATGCTCTCAGTTACTTGTTGAAGCCTTGGCCACGTGAATACTTGTAACTCCAAGAGGGGGTATTTATGCATGATAGTTGGGTTCAACCTCTATTTAACCTGGGATAGTGACAGCAAGTTCTAAGGTTGTAGATGTGTTGTTGCCACTAGGGGTAAAACAGCAATGCTTTATTCAAGGATGAATGTATTGTTTACATTACGCACATTACTTAATGCAATTGTCTGTTGCTTGCAACTTAATACTGGAAGGGGTACGGATGTTAACCGGAAAGTGGACTATTTAGGCATAGATGCATGCTGGATAGCGGTCTATGTACTTTGTCGTAATGCCCAAATGAATCTCATAGTAGACACCACAGTTCACACATGCATGTTATATGCACTTATCAATTGTCAATTGCCCAGCTGTAATTTGTTTACCCAGCATGTTAGTTATCTTATTGGAGAGACACCACTAGTGAACTGTGGACCCCGGTCCATTCTTTTACATCTGAAATACAATCTACTGCAATCATTGTTCTCTACTGTTTTATGCAAACAAACATCATCTTCCATTCGATACGTTTAACCCTTTGTTTTCAGCAAGCCGGTGAGATTGACAACCTCACTGTTAAGTTGGGGCAAAGTAGTTTGATTGTGCTGTGCAGGTTCCACGTTGGCACCGGAATCCCTGGTGTTGCGCCGCACTACACTCCTCCACCAACACCTTCGAAGCAAACCTCGTTTTCCTACTGGTCCGATTAAACCTTGGTTTCATACTGAGGGAAAACTTACTGCTGCACTCATCATACCTTCCTCTTGGGGTTCCCAACTGACGTGTGACGTACAAGCAATTGTTTCTGGCACTATTAACCTAGAGCCACCAGCGCCCTCGGGTGTCGTTCTCCTTCTTGATCGCGTCGTTGTGGAGCTTTTCGACCTCGTCTAACGCGTGTGGATCCAAGAGCTCCGGGTGAAAATCTATGCTCTTCGGGAGCGGACGGCGGTGACGATCTCGTCACTACCTTGTTGGAGGCGCTGCTTTGGAGCTCTTGGCCAGCGCGGTGCGACGGTTTCGCGGCGGATGTGCAGAGAGGATGTGTGGTCGAGGGTGGTGGACGTCGGGGCGGCGGCTCCGGAAGGTGGTGGTGCACCGAGGCGGCGGCTTCGGTCCCTGTTGCAGTGGCGGTCCTATGGGGCAGGACCGTGACCTTACACAGACTTGGGTGGCAACCTTGGACTGCGAGGGCAGCAAGTTTGTCGGCTCGGCTGGATCACCTCCGGGCAATGCGAAGGTTGATCTGGTTGTTACGCCGGGGCGGCGGCCCCGGGATATGGCGCGACGTTGAGGTCTGTGGGCGGTCGTCTTTAGCGAGGGTAGCAAGGGCTACGAGACGGCTGGTCTGTGCGGCGTTGTGGCTCGTGTGCTTTGGTGCCGAGTGGTGCACGCCGGGGCGGCGGCCCCGGGGTCGGTGGTGTGTTCTGTGGCGGTTGGTGGGCTTGCGTCGTGAGGGCGCGGTCCCCTCGCTTGTGCGGTTTTTTGGCCCTGTTTTCCTCATAAACAGGGTATTTGTATGGTTTTCGGACCCGGTTTCCCTTATAAACTGGGTCAATTCTTTTCTATATATTCGAGCAGTGGTACGACCACTTTAGCCTCAAAAAAACTTCCACCACGCAGGATTTCATGACCAACTCACATGCCCAAATTCCAGTTGGCATTCTTTGGAGTCGCCAAGTTCAACGGGATTCCATTGATTTACTGCAGTAATATCAAGTCAGAGACATTATAAGATCCATAGCTCCGAATTATACGTCGTAAGAAAACATCAGACAAACTTAAATTTATCATGACGGTAATTCAAAGGAGTATAAAATCTTTTTTTGGGGCTGTCAATGTCTTCGCTCTCTCTCTTCCCCCTCTCCCTTGATAGACTCTCCCCTGCTCCCGACTCCTCTCCATCTCTTCTTCGACGGCCTAGCCGATAGGCGACGAGGGAGACGGGACTGGCTTGTATAAAAGTTACTAGTAGGTCTGGGGACATGGCTTGGTCTGGAGTTCGGGTTTTGTCCTGGTTTGGCGTCATGCCGGTAAAGTTTTGGTTACCGAGGCTTACACGCGGTGTTCGACGACTCGGGTTGGTGTTGTTCCTACTTGCGGTGCTCCAGCGGATGGAACCGGAGGCGAGTAGCGGTGCCTCCATTCTCTTCACGCAAAAGAAGCTCAAGTTTGCTTCTAAGTAGGAAAATCTGGAGATCTTCTTCCCTGTTCTTGTTGCCTCCGTGACCGTGCGAGCCGGTCATGATTGGATCTGTCTCGATCCGCTTGGTTCTAAAGCTAACGTGGGGACGTTTCGTGTTGCGTCGAGCTAGAGATCCTGTCCAGCGGCTCGTGCTAGCTGCTGCTTCTGTGGCATTGCAGTAGCTGAGAGAGCATCCTTGACGGTGATCTCACCGTCAACCTTTCAGGTCGAAGGGCGACCACCCGCTTGGATGTTGGAGTCTGATGGCTGGCTCAAGGTCTTCTTCAACCTCCACTATCAAAGGCCCTTTTGTTCCAATGTGTCCTCTCTTGGGGCGATGATTGTCTCCCACAGGGGCGACACAAGGGGCCATGTTCCCGGAGTCGTCGTGATTGATCACGACTGCATGCATAGCGAGCTTGGTGGAGATGGACATGGTCGCATTCTCCAATTTCGATATGAGTTCCTTTGTGCAAAATGTCAAGACTTGTTTGTAATATTTTTCCTTTTGGATTTCTGGTGTATATTGTACCTTCACCGCTCAGAGTTAATGCAAAATTTTGGTCCTTTTGGACTTATCTCCATTAAAACCCTGCTCCATTATGTTTTTTAGCATCCCTAGTGGTCTCATGACTCCAATAGTTTTTTTTCTAGGCAAAGACTCCAATGGTTTTTTTTTTAGGCAAAGACTCCAATAGGTAGAAAACAAAGTTTTCGGCAAACATCTGAACCGGCAAAGCCTGGAAGCCCGGCCCAAGCTTCTGGCCCAACACCCTCCCCAGTCACCCACCCACACACAAGTCCAGACCACGTTTCGCCGTCGCAACCCAGTTCCCCAACCGACCGCTGGATAGTTCGCGAATCGGGAAATCTCGTCGTCTCCGTCGCCGTCGCCCACCACCACTCGACCGATCCGCCGTCTCTCCATCCGGCTCCCGATGGCGCGGTTCCACTGGCTGGAGGCCATGCTGCCGCTGGGCATCATCGGCGGCTTCCTCTGCATCATGGGCAACGCCCAGTACTACATCCACAGGGCCGCGCACGGCAGGGTACTGCCCCTCCCCTCCTTTCCCTTTCTATTTTACTCCGATCCAAATGTCTCTCGTGCTGAGGCGGGCTCGGGTTCCGTGGGGTTTGTTGGATGCAGCCGAAGCACATCGGGAACGACATGTGGGACGTAGCCATGGAGCGCCGTGACAAGAAACTCGTCGACCAGCCCTCCAGCAACTAGGTGCGGATCTGATCCTATGCCCCTGACTTCTGATTGTTATTCTCTCTAGGATTTCAGGGGTTTGGCTTTGTGGTGAAATTATAGGGTTTGGGCTCGGTTTGGGGCTAGGTTAGCTTAGATAAGTACCATTTTGTTGTTGGATAGGGGGATTTTGATTCGGGGTTAGGTATTCTGTTGGAATTTACACATTTTTGCACAGCCGGACTATCATGGTTAATTATCTGCATGTGGTAGATTACCGGAGACTTAGCAATGTTGCTGGACTACTGTTCATGCTTGCATGCTTGGCTGAATTGAATTGCCATATGATAGACTTGCTTTGAATTTCTTATTTGGTGGTTATTCCGTGGCTTGTTCCAACTTCTCTATTGAAGTGATGGTACAGCTTGGTTCTTGTGTTTTGTGAATGTAAGTATAGTTTAATAAAATGTAGGGCACACTGAGCTCCTACCATCGTGGTAAATGTCATCTGATTGGGTGTTTGAGGCGGGGAAATCTGTCAGAGCTTCATCTGATTGGGTTCTCTAGTCATTTAATGTAAGAAAAAGCCAACTAGTTATATTTCTACTGCTTGATTCTTTAGTTTTCTTTAAGCACATCAAACTTCTCGGTACTCTAGTAAACTTATGCAGGCTGACTTAAAAATGCAACCATGATCCTTGGACATGTAACAGACTTGCAACATGGTCTACATGTTGCACTGTTCTCTATTTTCCCTTTGTCATCCTTCGAGGCTCTGATCACCCAGTTCTTTCTTATTGTCCTCAATAGAATTCTTCTTGCTCTCATCCAACCCTCAGCTCATGAATAACACTAGCGCTGATGATACCTTTTTTGTTTGAATTGAATACCACTTCTCATTTGTGTTATATTAATGAAAATGCTGTTGTTTGTTGAAGCTAACAACTTGGTATTAGCTTTATCTGAAACAATTTCTCCTTCACCTTTTCACTCCCGTTTTGATCAAAACCTCATGTTGACATCGCACTTCTCACCACAAGATTTGTGTTGCCGAAGCACTTTCAGTATGATTGTATGCAAATACTTGATGTGAACGGATATTAAGTCTCCCTTTCGTACCTGTGGTGGGCTGTCACTCAGTTTTTTAGTTAATCTCTCTCCTTGTAATCTCCTATTGTAATCATGTTTTAGTAGTTACAATGGAGAAGCAAAATTGCTAAATTCAATTGTTCCTGTCCACACATGTCTTGTAACGTTCAGTCGCTTTATCCATTCATCTTTGTGCAGATTTAAATCAAGTCCTTATTCAATACAAACGCCGTGTATATCCCATTTATATTGGCAGAATTTGTCGATGTTTCCTAAGCTGGAAAAGATGTGTATGATGGAATGTTCTCTATTTGTATATTGGGAAACTGGATATGCAACATTTGGTTTCATAGCATTTGTTTATGTCTTGTACTCAGTTTGGGCTATCTTAAAGCTGGTAATGAAAATTTACGTTTTTGCCTAAAAACGATGTGTGTGGCTTGTAGTTTTGCAGTAGTGTATCTTAGCTAATACTTGAAAAGTAACACATTTTTTTCCTTTTGCTATGCATCAGCATGCTCACTGCGTATTCTTGTGAGTTTTAATAAACACTGAAACTGTAATGCCTATTTTTGTAGGATATTGATCGACGTTGGTCTTTCTTGGATGTTGACGAATCTCTTCCAGAAGCTCGGAACTACTGTTGTTTTGTATGGCTGTACTGGGGATTCTGTTTGTGCTTACAGTTTCCCGAGGTTGGATAAATAATGTGTACCTGATATTAATCAAACAAAGTCTGGCTCCTTTGTGAATTGATTACTGTTTTCCCCTCGTTTATTTATGAATAATGTTATGCTTGTATTTGTTGTTGACTTACAAATATGTTCTTATCTACCTGTTCATGAGGCCCAGATGGGTTGGTGTTATTGTTGTGAACAGAAATAAGGCCAGGATGTGTCTTTGCAAAGAAAATTACGTTTCCCTCCTGTATCTTGATATGGCAGCTAACTGTAAGCAATTTTTTTTTTTGTATATGTAGGTGCATCATCTTTGTAGAATTAGTGTAAGGTTCTCCTAACTGACCAATTCCACAGTTCAACACGCCACAAGTGCCTCAAACTAGCTGGCCCAAATAGCAGTGGGATCTTGTGCAGTAATTATCTGGTTCTTAAGGGAACGATGGAATCCTGTAGTTGAATCGTCATGTGGTCTTACCAGCTACAGTATTTTGTTTTGGAAATGCTAGTCAACGGACACGGTAGTAGCCTGTCGGAGAGCCTAAAGATTAAGAATTTCGCCGGGGACAGAGTTGGTTCACTCTCTTGAACGAAGATCCACAAATCCATGGATGCTATGCTCAAACAAAGTGTTCTTTTGTTCTCATCATGGTCGGAATGAACTAATAGGTACATTATACAAAAAGTAGCAAATGAGACACGAGGTATTTTCTACATGAATACATCATTGTTTCAGCAAAGAACAGAGGTTGTTCCTCAATCATCGCCTGCCTTCTGTGGTGAACAATTATCTCGGGTCATCTGCATCGAACCACCTTCTTCCTTGGGGTTCCGTTGCATGGGAGACTCAGAAGCATGGATGGTGGCACCAACATTGTCAGCGTGATGGCAGGGAGTATGAGGGGCAGCAGCAGGAACAATGTCAGCGTGATGATATGGTGACTGGGGAGGGGCAGTTCCTGCGATGGGCAGCAGCTGGAACATTGTCTCGTCTTCCTGCGCCAAGCATAACGGCGATGAGATCAGCTGGTCGATATCGTCGTCCACCACCTCCTCCTCGTCTTCTTCCTCGATGATGTCCTCTTGGAGGCTGACCACGTCCTGCATGTTGAGCTGGTGGAGGTCGACGATCTCCCGCAGGAACCTGTTCTCCCTGGCATACACCGTGTTCTCGTTCGCCAGCCGCGCCTTCTCCGCCAGCAACGTCTCCAGCTGCTGCCGTATCTGCCGGCCGAATCAAAGCAGGGAATCGTGTCAGAGACTGACAAGGTTTTTGCAAGGAGGAGGAGGGAGTGGTTAACTACAGCGTACCATGTCCTCGTCGGCGTCGTGGTTGCCGTCCCGGAGCAGCCGGTTCTCCTCCTCGAGCTGAGTGCACCGCTCCTTGGAGAAGGCCAGGTCGGCCTTGACCGTCTTGAGTTCCCGCTGGAGCAGCTTCACCTTGGCCGCCATCACGTTCGCTACCTGATCGATGGCCGCACTCGTGTTCTTTCATCCACACACAAAGTAAACCCGACAAGAACACACACACACAAAAAGGGAGGCACCTTACGTCGCGAGAAGCTTTGATCTGCGGCGACTCGAAGTCGGTGAGCATCGGCGACATCACCTCCGGGGTGGCCAGGTTCATGTTAACGTTCCGCATGTCCATGCTGCACGTCTTCCTCCTGACCTGCAGCTTCCTACCTCCGACCACCGCCGTCGTCCTGTTCTCGGCCATCGTCGCCTGCATGCTCTCCTGCCATACCATGGCAACATATACATCATATCAACCACTGCAAGTTCTAACCTTCTTACAACGCTGGAACTGACATTCAGAACTCGCCTCAAGTGCATGCTTGATGTGTCCTCCGATGTCTAGCTTCGCCCCTTCTGAACCTCTTTGGAACGTAGGGCTCTCCGATTTCCGGACCCGATCGTAGGACCACCGAGATTGCTGAATTCAAATGTGACGAGAAATGTTGGGAAGCAAATATAGTATGTTATAGTGAAGCGGACATGAAAACTGTTGCATATTGCTTTGCAGAATCTGAAAATCCGAAGATTCGATGGGTTGCAAAGATTTCATTTTGTATCAGGGATTCAGAGCTGTTAAGTACAGTACCTGATTGCCTCCTGATGTGGCGTCGACCAGATTTCTGGCGCCCTCTGTGGGGCTGCCAGTCTCGTCGAGCATCACCTTGGCTTGCTGTGCCAGAAGTCCCCACAGCCCTTGCTTCGTCTCGTCTCTCTTCAGCGGTGAACGCTTAGAATCGTCGTTTGTGCCGCTCGTGGACGTGTACAGCATGGTGACAGGATCCTGCAAACGTTCCGGAGCAGATTGTTCAGGAATCGACCGGATTCAGCAGGTAGAATGCGGAGGAGATGATCAGATGAGCGCACCTGCGCGAACGGATCATTCGACCGGCCGGCGCGCTGGGACTTCCGCGGGGACGACGTGAAGGAGGGATCGCCCGGCCGGGCGGCGAGCGGAGACACCTGTCTTCCCTGTGGGGACGAGGAGGGATCGCCCGGACGGGCGGCGAGCGGAGACACCTGTCTTCCACGCGGGGACGAGGAGGTATCGCCCGGCCGGGCGGCGAGCGGAGACACCTGTCTTCCACGCGGGGACGAGGAGGAGGCCGAGGCGGGGAAGCGCTCGGCGACGGCGGGCACGTCTCCGCGTGCAGCGGAGGCAAGCAGGGTCTGCGCGGCCAGGGAGCGGTCGGGCCGGCGGCTGTCATCGGAGAACCGGGTGGCGCGCGGGGACGCGGTGGCCGGCGACGTCGTGTCGCCCGGTGAAGGATCATGGCGGTGGTCCTCGACGAAGGTGGCCGACCGCTGCATGCCCTGCTTCCTCCGGTACGCCATTGCCACGCGCGCGCTGTCGTGCGTCGTACGTCCTACCCTGGCACCCTGCTCTGGGTGGTGGTGCCGTGCTCCTCCGTGGCTAGCTTCCGTTCCACGCACGGGCAGGGAGCAGCGGGCGAGCCATGGCCGTTACTTCCTAACGAACTCGCCCGCGTTTTGAGGACGCGCGTGAGGAGTCGCGGGCTTCCCGTTGCATCACAACCATCTGTTTCTCCTCCAATGCATTTTCCACTGTCTATCTGGGCAACTTCACGTCCAAAGTTTTTTTTAAGGGAAAACCATCGTGGCACACTTTATTTCAAATCAAAAAAAAGATACATTAAGCAGGGATCACCGTCCCAAAAATTAGAAGAGTTTGAATTGTCAGCATATCTTGTGCGCCACTGATTTTTTGTTTTGTTTGTAAAGCCTGTGCGCCACTGATTTCACTTCCTAACGGAGTGTTGGACACTGATCGACCCTGTCCGGTTTGATCTAATGAAGCAATCAGCAAGGATAGCGGAGTAAGGGCTCCATGCCTCGGTGACTCAGTTGAACGCTTGACAAAGTTCCAGTGATTCTGTTTCAATAATGACAACATGAGCTCATCCTAATTGTTCTATCAACATCACCCTTATCATTTCGAAACACAACGCTCGGAGTTCTAACTTGCTAAATCGAAAGAATGGAGGTCCCCAAACCCAACACTCCATCCTTCTTCGGAATAAAACTTCTGCACCAGGCTATCCAATGCATACCAAGATGCTCATAAGTATCTCCCCATCAAAAACTCGATATATCATCAGTTATTTCTTTGCAAAGTTTTTTCGGAATCTGAAAGACCGACATAGCAAACAGTGGGATTGATCGAATAACTTTCCTCAACAATATTTCGTCGCCCCCAATAGATAAGAATTTTGATATTTTTTAATATCTTGATGATCCTTTCAAGCTATCACTTCTATCTAAGCCTACCATTGATGGAAGGCCCAATTAATTATCGAATAAAGCTTTGGTCATTATATTTGGCTCCACACAAATATCCGCTCCCATGTCAACACTTACATTTGATCTGAAATATATACTGCGCTTTGATTCACTAACCATTTATCATGAACTTGCACAATATTTGTCAAGACCCTGTCTCGGTGAGGTTGCATTAGTCATATTCCCGTTCATAAGGATCAGGAAATCATAGGCAAAAAGAAAATGTTAGATTGATGGTGCATTTATGCAAACCTTAACGCTTTCAATGTTGAACCTCCTCTCTATGAGCAAGAAGGCTTGATAACTTGTCCGCATGAGTGCACAATAATAAAAAATTATGGGGACAAAGTATCCCTCTATCGAAGCCCCCTGATAAGAGTAAAGGGTTTTGTTTCTTGACCATTGAATATGATTTTATACTTCACATATCGAACACAAGACATCAGAAGATCAACAAAACCGAATTGAACCCCAGCCGAATGAGCATACTCTGTAAAAAAATCCACTCAACACGGTCATACGCCTTATGCATATCCAGTTCCACCACACAATATCCGAATTTACCTTTCTTCTACTCTTGTACGCCAAAAGGATGTTACATATGATCATTTTGTCACGAACAAAAGCATTTTGCACGGGAGCAGTGATGTCATCTAAAGCTTGTTTCAAACGGAAGGCTGTCATGTTCTAAATTACCTTGTATACAACAAATTGCATAAACTGATTGGTCTGTACTAGGTGATCAACTATGGGTTTTTGCACTTTGGGAACTAGTAGTCGTGCACGTGCAACGCACGTATCCAAAATATAAATGATATTTCTAGTTTAATGAGTTTTTTTGTTATCAGAATAATAATTCTGAACATATAAAAGATAACATAGAATCATACACTTTGCGTCATTTAAAATCCACAGAGCATAAAATAATACTACATCTGATCCAGAAAAACTGTTGTGAGGTGTATACATATTTTGTGCCATCCCAAGTGTTTATGTCCAACACTTAAACAGGACCGGAGGGAGTTGTAATTTGCAGAAATATTATTATTCAACAACAGTTCAAACCGATAATTAAAAACCAAATTCTAAATAACATAACATTATTCGCTATCTTATTTAAGAGAAAAGTTTCATATCTATGTGAGTTTGTCGGAACAATGAGAACTTTGCGTCCCTATATGAAGATGTTGTTTCATTTAGAATTTGCGAATTCAAATATGCAGAAAATCTTAATTCTCTTATAAATATTCTCACTGACCCGAATAGAACACGTCCAATGGAAAAATCAAAAATGAAGAGAAAGACGGTGGGGCTGAGGCCGCGATGAGGAGCCGTCGGTGACCACGAGCGGCAGAGATGTCCGAGACGAAAGTACAAGGATTGTACTGCCCCGACATGCTTCATCGAGTTGCAACTGCTCGTCGAGTGGTAAACCCCATAGCCTACTCACAGGGTTGGATTTTGGTGTGGTCGTGCTAAGAAAAAATTGAATGCAATTGTTGCACCCAACGTGACCCAACATCATGAACTTCATAATAAGATGGATGGAATTCTTCTGAAAACGATTTTGAAAAAGCTTATGACAGGCTAAAGTGGCCCTTTTCCAACAAGTGTTATGTATGAAAGGATTTTCTCCTAAATGATGGAATTGGATCAATGATTTTATCCGAAAAAGGTGTCTGGGCATTAGAGTAAATGATGATATTGAACATTATTTTCTAGCACAAAAGGATTGAGACAGGGAGATTCTCTCTTGCCTATTTTTTTAATATAGTGGCATATGTGTTAGCAATTCTAATCGCTAGAGCTATGGAAGATGGTCAAGTAGAAGGACACATCCCTCATCTAGTTGATGATGATGTATCCATTATACAATATGTTGATGATACTATCATTTTCACGGAGTATCATATTTAGAAAGCGTAAAATATGAAGCTAATCCTTTGTATTTTTTAGCAGTTATTTGTTTTAAAAGTTAATTTCATAAAAGTGTGTTTTTGTTTGCTTCGGTAAAGCTAAGACGAAGACCAATATAGAACTTTCCGGTTGTGCATGTGGATCCCTTACTTTTAGATATTTGTGAATCTCAATTCAATTTTTATACTAAAAGTGGAGAATGTAAACCGGTTGAGGGTCGTTTTGAGAAGAAGTTAGTGTGTTGGATAGGGAATTTATTATCAAACGGAGATCGTCTGATATAAGTTAACTCAGTCCTCACTACTCTACCAATGTTTACGTTGTCTTTTCTATAAATACCTAAAAGGGTTTGGAAGAGACTATATATATTTTTAGATCACACTTCTTTTGGCAATGTGACGGACATAAAAAGGAAGTATAGGCTAACGGAGTGGAATATTATTTGTCGACCCAAGGGCCAAGGGGGTCTTGGGATCGAGGTATTAGATAAAAAAATAAATGCGTACTCAATAAATGTACGCATAGGCTTTTAAATGAACAAGGGGTTTGGCAAGCTTAAAATAATATTTGCATTCGAAAATGTTATCTCAAGTGGAAGCAAAATAAGAGGTTCTGGGAGGACACTTGGTTAGGAGATTCGCCGTTATCTGGGCCATATCATACGCTTTATAACATAGTTCAACGAAAACACGCTTTGGTGGCTGAGATTATGGCTCAAATTCCTTTGAATGTAGCCTTTAGAAGGGCGCTAACCGGAAGCAAATGGTCGGCTTAACAGTTAATGGATATTGAGCTTTGTCATAATCTAGATATTTTCATTTGAAGGTTAAGCACAACCACCGATAGCTTTTCAGTCAATCTCTGTACCTCGACTTAGTGAATGGAAACACTAGGTTTCTTCGTAAATACATTTGGAAAATGAAAGTGATATAAGATTTTTTATGGGGTTTCTTCATATAAGAGGTGTTCTAACAAAATATAACCTCGCAAAATAGCAATTGGCAAGGCAAAAAGAAACGTTGTTTTTGTGATCAAGAGGAAACAATACAAGACATTTTGATCGCATGTCCCTCCGCTAAGGTTGTTTGGCGTATTGTCCATATGAGGTTTAACTTATCATCTCCAGTAAAAGTCCCAGATTTGTTTGGGAATTGGTAGATTGGAGTCCCTAAAAAGATAAAGTTCAAATATGATTTGGTGTTTGTGATTTATTTTGGGCTATAAGAAACATGCGAAATCATCTTGTGTTTAACAAAGAAAGACTTTCATCTTTCTGTGGTTATTCCATATGGTCACGCATTAATTGGATCCGTTCGCGGTTCTGTCTTTAGCTGGCGGTTCACAGGCCGGACATGGATTATGAGTGCAGTTGTTTGGAAACGGTTTCACGGCATTTATACAACATGTTTGTTTGGCGGTCCGATAATAGAATCGCATGCTGATGCGATAAGAGTTTCGTGTTTTTAGCTTTCTTGAGAGGGTGGATCCATGTCTCAACTTTGGGTGATCCTTGGGTTGTAATATTGTATGACTATCTTTAAGAAAATAATACACGGAAAACAGTTATTGCTCCCGAGCTCCAGTGCTCCCGCCACTTTAAAAAAATTAAAAAATATATTTAAAAGTTTCAAAAAAATGTGAAACAAATCGTGCATGTTCTGAAGGATGCACACTAGAAACATGCAAAATCTCAATGTAAAAGACTTTATATTATAGTCTACACAAAAATGACAAAATTTGTGATTTCAAACTATGCATTGTTAACTTTACTCAGATCTGTAAATTTGTCTTTTTTGTGTAGGTCAAAATATAACGTATTTAGCTCTGTAATTTCACACGTCTATGGGATACATCATCAAAAACATGCATGATTTTTTTCAGATTTTTTTATAACATTTAAATATATTTTTTGAATTTTTTAAGTGACAGGAGCACTGGAGCTCGGGTGCAAAAAAATCTTCACTCAATAATACAGCCATATGTATCATCGATACAGAGCTGGCCGGGCTTTCCCTGGTTATATTTACATAAAAAACGTTTTTCTCTTGTACATCCACCCCGTGCTTACGTATGGTGAGATCGTAGAAACAGAAGCTCCATTTTCCTTTCCATCCTCACTCGATTGACAAGAAAGTCGGGCACATCGTTTTCTCTTCACACTGATGAATAACAGCGAACACACTTGCACCACGTCATAACAGGCGGCGACGATCGACCACGACGAGGTGGTAGATGTAGCGCCCGCCGGTATGAATGCGGCCGTTGCCGTCCGGGAACGCGCGCGGCGTGCACCGGCGTGCTCGCCCATGCATGCCACAGCGACATCCATGCATGCCGACCGGCGCACGATCGCCGGCGCCCGACACCGTCCATCATCGATCGATCGTGGGAGGGGAGCACACACACGCAGACCATAGCGTAGGCAAAAGGCTAATGAGCTACGAGTAGGTAGCTAGCTACGCTACGCGTTTTATGATGGTCCTTCATCGATCTGTAGCGTGGCCGGCCGCCGAGATCGATCTGCACGGACGGCACCACACACACGCGGACCATGCAGATCCGGTTACCTGTAGATTCGCATAATAGAGACAGCTCCCGATCGTGGGAATGCATCGATGATTGATCGATCGACGATCCACCTACCTTGTACTGCCCCTAAGCCATCGATCTCGATCCTCCTCCATCTACCGACCGACCTGGCTATGAAGCTACCGCATCGCTAGCTAGGGCTGCTTAGCTCTTGACTGCTCCGTTCCATGCATGCATCGCCATCACGCAGAGGAATACAACTATTCCACGGTGTTGATCACCTCCACATCGCTCTTGATAAACCCTTGCCTCACAAAAATGTATTCCCTCTGTTCCGAAATAAGTCGTCTAAGTCACTTATTTTGGAATAAACTCTTCGATTTTTTTATTATAATTTTTTCTTTGGAAAGCATGCATTCTACGGAAATACTTTTTGCCGGAATTAAATGAGTAGAATTGATGTAGCGGCGTACTACATGAAAACGAGAACGATGGAGCTGGACACCTCTAGGGGCGCAGTAACTGTAGCAGCTAGGCTAGGCTGGGCCTGGGTTCCATCCGGTTCGCGCCCAGGAGTTCCTGCCCACCCCAGCTACGCACGTGTAGTTCTCCAAGCTGTGGGCCTCCATCGGCAAGGCCCATGTGTCCGGGACAGACAGGTCACCCTGCACCTCGCCATCGACTCATCACCGACCATCCCGAATCTCGTGTGCATGTGTGCCACAGCCTCTCGACCAGAATTCACGCTCGGTACGTATGACAATTTGTTTCGTTATCGGTTCAGATTTCAGGACCATGTGTGCTCGGGAACCAAATCGAATTTCCGCGTGCATACTGACCATTATAAGCATCCTACTTAAGCGAAGTAAATTTGCTTTCTAGAAGTAGCTCTATTGATCACATTCAGACAACTTTTTACCAAATTTCCACGCAAAAAAGGTTTGCCCAATTTAAGAAATTTGGTCCAATTTTAGCCTTTAGATGTGATATCATGTCATTTTTTTTACCATGTTTCATTATTTTCCCTAAATTGAAAACGCATATCAACTTATTAGGACGACGAGACAGCTCACTCGTTAGATAGCTGAGTAGCTGACAGGTGTAGTCATTTATTGCATAAAAATTATATCATATTCTACCAAATCTCGTCAAATTCAATCATACGAATTTGTGTCAACTTTCCCAACAATACGGCTAGGTGCACCGAATTTCTTATGCACCATATCGGATATACTCACCTTACCAATAGTGGTGTGATTGATCACGTAGCTATCTGCCACGTCATCCAACATATTTGGTCCTCCTATCAGTTTAAGAAAAAATAAATAAATTGGGGAAAAGATCTTCACAAGATGTAAATGTGGTCAAATAGATCGTCACACGATGGAAACTAGGGGCAAAAGGTACAATTTTTCTGCTCATTGGTTAGAAGACCAAAGCATGACCATGCATAGAGTATCTCTAGCAGATCTCGTACAAACCTATACCGCAAATCTAGTTTACTGCACATGACAAAACATTTTACGATATCAGTATCAGAGGTGTCCTCCCAGACTATATACTGCAATAAAGTCACTCTAAAAAGATTCTACCACTCTGAACCGTATGACATTGACCCATATTTTTTCCTATTTCCTTGGTCATCTTCTTTCTCACGTACACAATCGACCTGAGCGTTCCCGTACAGAATGAGTACCCGAGCGCTTCCTCCCATACGGGAACTGGGGAATCCAACACCACCGCTGCCTTGACATGGCTCTGTTCCGGCCTCTGTCGGCACATCGCATCCGCCCAGCCCCTGGCAGCCGGGCTTCACGTAGAGGAGTTCGAGCTCAGCCATGGAGGTGCTCCCCAAGAGGAGCTCGAAATTGGTCAAAATTTGACCGCAAATTCGTGTGAAATTGGTCGGAAACGGGGCTCTCTGTTTATAGAGCTGGAATTTTGGTGGATTTGGGGCGGCGTGTCCTGAACACCCACCACCCCCGCCCATTGCGCCAACTATTTCTTGGTTTTTAGTGTACCATAAACACCCCTCATACTGTAAATATGGGGTATGAGTCCCTCCGTTTACAATTTACCGCAAAATAACTTTATGGTTTGTCCCAGTTTACAGGATCTGATTGGGACAGGTTTTCACTCAAAACCGCAAAACAACGGTTATTTTGCGACTTTGCCTCTTTTGTGTGATTTGCTATAGATGATTTAACTCCCTGACCAATTTTTCTAAAAATGTAAAAGATAGGTTTCTAGGTGTATGCCATGTGCAACTTAAGATTCTCCCGAAAAAGTAGGAAAATTATAGCATCAAAACATGAAAAACGGTTTCCACCACTAACGCGTCAAACGGAACAGTAGCGCATGCATGTGCTCCACGCATATCATGTATGTATGACAGTTTGTGTTGCTTTGCATGCGTGATGCATTGATCTTCGTATGTAGTCCTGACATTACTACTTACCAAGAAGAGCAAAGCTTAAACATGAGTCCATGACCAACTTCAATCTTGTGGTGACCAACGAGGAAATTGATGAGGACTTATGTTTAAAATGTAAAAGAGACAGGTGTGCACTCGATCTAGAAATGGCATATGTCACATGTGCAAGCTCATCCTTCTCTCAGGAAAGAGAAAAGTAGGCATCGATCATCTTATAGCATCAAACGAGAGAAGAAAACCCCGCTTTCCACCACTACCACGTCAAATGGAAGAGGATGGAAGAAGCAGCACTTCATGTGCTCCATGCATCGGCGGAGCTACATGCATGTCGGGGGGGCACCGCCCCCCAGACTTTGAAGAATTAGTGAAGATTTTTTTTGGAGGGACCTAAACAGAAGAAAGTGGAGTCTTTTACTCCCCCAAACATTTATGTTTTGCGTGCCTCTATCATTTCTTCAACATTAGACAATTGGGACCGCGCGCTAGCTAAATCCGGTAGGATCAGGTTTTGCCACTCTTGACCGTAGGCCGGGTGCAGACATGCATCATGCATGGAACACAGCTAGATCGAGCCAGTGACTTATCCAAGATGATCTTCCCATCTGTGTTTGAGCGGCGAACTTCTAGCAAATTCGATGGATCCACATACAGAGAGGAAACGGTGTTCAATTGCTCTCCTTTCTTGAAGCAGTACGCGTCACGAAGCTGACGAAATTTCCATATCCTCGAACCAAATGGGCCGCATAGAGCAAAACGTGCACGGTTATTCCAGTAAGAAAGATGCCGCCTATAAAAATAAACCACACCGGCTCAGCTCAGCTCAGCTCGATCGATCGATCGTTAGTTGCTCATCCATATGACCCTCCTGAATTATCAAATGTAGCCATCGACCTTTGCAACCTAAACACGCTAGCACGAAGTACACTTCAACTGCAATTAAAAATTTATCTTGATATAATATTTCTGCCTTCTTGATTTTCAACGACACGCCCCAAATAAGCTGCTGACTGATTGCCTGCCAGCATTATTGGTACTAGTACTAAAACAAATCACCCATAGTTAACTATATCTTCAAGAACAATGTTAATAATGACATCATCTCTACCCCTAGTTTATTCAGTTTCGACAGCCCCATACACAACAATACTAGACCAATTAGTCTCAATCATATTGGTGACCCCCGTAGGGCATACAGGAGGAATTTTAAATTTAATTCTGGCTCACACCTACAGAGAAGCATTAGTTCATTTGACAAGTTGAGCCGTATCGATGTGGGACCCACCTGTCTGTCTGCCTGGCACAACAGGAAACAAGACATCTCCTATTCTCCTGTGTGTATGTATGCATACCCATTCACACCCTTAATTAACCCTTCTTCCCAGGTTAATTAGTTTCCATCTCAACCCCAATAAGTCTGAACCTGCAAGTGTAAAAAATGACGGAAAAGGCAGGCAGAGCTGCTATTTCATTAATGGTAGGAGAAGAAACAGAGTACATGGACCCAAAACCGAAAACAAGAAAGGAAAACAAAGAAGGCAAAAGCTGTACAGCCTACAACTACAACCGCCTACAGGAGAAGAGAAAAAAAATTCAGTCAGGCTCCCTTGGTCTGAAAAGAATGCTGGCAGCACCAGTGCGGCCAGCTGACCTCCATAGCTGGGCCTCCTGGATGATTGACGCTTTCAGGTTTGCAATGCAGCTTGCTCGACGCTAGAATTTTCCTGCAAGTGTAAACACTTCTCAGTTCTCAGTACTCCCTACTCCCACGAACCACGTCTATATAAGTGCCCCCATTGGAGAGAGAATATGCACAAAGCAACACCGAGAGTCGGAGAGGTAGAGAGAGAGCATACGCAAAGCAAGAAGGGAGAGAGAGAGGTGTGGAGAGAGAAGGAGAATCTGTATGGTCCAGGCGAGCATGGTGACCATGGAGGGCTTCTCGTTGTCTCTGCTGCTGGTGGGGTCGGCGGTGGCGGTGGCGTATCTGTGCGTGGCCGCGTGGGTGAGCTGGCCGCGCCGCGTCGGCGAGATCTTCCGGCGACAGGGGATCGACGGGCCGCCGCCGTCGTCGTTCTGGTCGGGGAACCTGTCGGAGATGCAGGCGAGGGTGCAGGCCGCCGGCACCGGCGCCGGCACGCCGGACTTCCAGAAGGACGGCTTCGACGACTACTGCACGAGGATCTTCCCCTACTTCGACAAGTGGAGGAAAGCCTACGGTATGTATATGTACGCACGCCCTTCTCTCCATCTAGACTCCGTCAGAATAAATTTAACTGGTTGGTTAATCGGAAGCTGGCTTTGATTTGCGTTTACATACTTGTTCATGGGTAATGTTTTTTCATGCCACTTCGATATGCTCAAGCATGCGTGAAAGAAACTCCCTCTCTCGCTGTCTCTCTCTAAAAGGCATGGATCCATGAAACTGCACTGCTACAGGTGCATGCATGCTTTGCCCTAGCAAGTTGACTAGCTCGCCACTAGAGTTTAAAAAAAAAATGCAGCTCGATGATGCTGATAAGTTGCATATAAAACCAGCACCACTATGTGGGAGATAACAACTTGTCAATGAAGTCACCATCGATCAGAGGAGGAGAAAATAGAAAATAAAGAATAAACAACTTGGCGCAGCATAGAAACTTTGGCTTGGAACAACCAACTATCGTTGTCAACGGTGCCTTGGAACAACCAACTCCACAAAGTCTTCAAATTAGTACCCATTTTCCTCTCTTGTTTTGGGGGTGTATCGACTTTGTTTAACCCTGCTGGCTGTGTAGATGCATGCATGTGTATTAATTGCTGAGCCGCTGAGGTGATTAAGCACACGCCTTGCCTTTTCTCCTAATTCGGGGACCGTTTATGGTACTCCCTCCATTCCGGTTTATAGGATGTAATTTCAAAACCAGGTTTTTTCAAGAATAAGATGCAATTTAGTCATTTAATGAGCAATTAGGAGAGAGAAAGAAGTTGAAGCCCACCACTGAATTAATTTTGGTGAGAGAGGAAATGGAAGGCAACCAATGCATGCGCACCAATTTAGGAAATTAATGAGTATTAGGAGAGAGAAAAGAAAAACAACCAATGCATACACACTAATTATGCTACTCAACCCACCAATAGTTAGCCACCTAGGTCCCAAAGATTTGCCAAATACATCATATAAACCGGTATGGAGGGAGTATATTGATCCATGGTTATAGCATAATAGGCTGGTCCAAGCCTCTCCATGACTCCATGAGCTGGTGCTGGCAATTGAACCTGTTTCTTAGTACAATAACAGAATTGTAATGATCTTTCTAGACAGCTTTTGAACTTTTTTTTGGAAGAATCATGATTCACTAATGATAGATTACAACGCATCTGTACATTGTATCCTCGTGATACTTTTTTATGGGTAATAAAACACATTGTTTATCAAAAAAAATATTACTCTACAACGCAGTGAAAAAAACCAAATTCCTAATTAAGAAAAATATTTTACTTTGTTGCTCATTCGGTTAGATGCACTAATGAAGCAACTAAAGCAACCAGCAGGCTTAATTCATGCAAAAAGTGCATTGAGCTAGGATGAGGAGGAGCGTGGGATTTCTCCGTTTCTGTTCATGCATGTTGCGTTAATGACGACAACATTAAGACAATTTTAAATTACAAAGACTTTTTTTTTCTAAGTTTTGTTGCATCCACATACACGTACTCAGTAGAACAACCACAACATCTCCAACCTTACAAGCTACACCGTAGACCAACCGAACACCATCTCTTGCGTGAGCCTCATAGTCAAATCTTTCAAATTAATACTAAGAAATAATCGACATATATAATGTGTACCCTTTGTTAAATGATTAGAAGATAACCTTTCCTAAATTATGTCAACCAAACATGCCAGCATATTCTAGCCAGTTAAGTCAGTGGTATGTAACTACTACTGTTCCATATATGTGAGACCACCGGCGCCCAAACCATGCATGCACCTAGCGTAGATCATGTGTGGCTGACATAAACTACTAGATCCAGATTAAACTATGGGATTAGCATTTGACCGTTAACAAATAATTGAGAGTTTGAGACACTAAGATAGTCAGTCAGGCTTTCCGAAAACGGGCATAGCTGTCCAGCATAGCGATCAAGGTAGGACGCCTAAACTATCCATTTTGGAGGTGATTAACAGGCCCGGTCCACACATATTTGGGGCCCTGGGGCAAGACGAAAATAATGGGCCCTTGTTGGCAATTTTTTTTGGATGTATTGTATTTGAAAAACAATCTCAGTAGCTTTTATTGATGATTTTTGAACTATACAACTCATAGTTCTAAACTATAAACTGATTACTACTTAAAATTTTGCCAACTGAACCTTTTTAGGATTGTACCGGTTCATCTATCAATTTTTCATCTTGATTTTATCACTACCAAATAAATATTTTTCAGAAGACATGTCACAAAAAACTGCCAATACAGCGAACAAAAACACCTGGATATGGGTGCGAAATGAGAGCACATCCCATCACACGACATCGTTTGTGCATGTGCGGTCCGCAAAATGTAGCCCAAATTGGAAATCTAAAAAAAAACCTGGATATGGGCACATGAGTCGTACCGATCGATTTTTTTTTAGAACTCCCAATCGATTGTGTTTTAGAACTCCCGATCGATTAATTGGGTACGTGAGACGTGAGTGCTTCCCATGTCCACAGTCCAGTTGGTAGTGGGCTTCATCTTGCTAGTTGGGCCATTTTATATTTTTCATCTTCCTTTCCTGGACCTAGGTCAGAAAATACCCTAGTACTAGCACTGAACTATTAGCTGGGCCGGGGCCCTTGCCTCTCGGGGGCCCAGGGCGGTCGCCCCGCTGCCCCGGCCTATGGGCCGGCCCTGGTGATTAATTTGCCTAATAGTGCAAACTTGGTGCATAAGTATATATATTATTGCCCTAGGATTCGACCAAACCCTAATTAAATTAAATATACTCCCTAGATCCATTCGGATTTAGATAAATCACATATATGTAGATATGGATGTACCTAGACACATTTTAGCGTTAGATGCATCTCTATCTACATATAAGTGAGTCATGTAAATCCGAACGGATGGAGTAGTAGGGAAAATATAAGCAAAACTTAGCTAGTTTCCTTGCGATATTTTCCCAAGGTTGTGCGAAGTAGTTATTTGTTGTGTTACATACTTTTTATTAAAAAAAATTAGGTCATCTTGTAGAAACTTGGAGGAATATCTAAGCATTTCTGAATATATATAATTTGCTTGTATCGTTCTCATTATGAATATTCTTTATCCCATGTACCTTCTTAACATTATGGAAAAGTAAAGACGGACTATCATTATTATACTTATTACAAACATATACCGGCTCGGCTCTGGCCATTTTATAATATGGTACATGGCGCATGTACGATATGACAACACTATGTAGCCGGTTTGTAGTCTCGTATCGGTATTTGTTTAGCTTGTGGATTACTAAGTCGACACCCACGTCTTGACTATCGCAAACATATAGTTAACCTTATCATTGATCCATTATTCTTAGGCATTTTATGGTTTATTCATGATAATAAATATATATAAATAAAGGGCTCAACAGCAAACCGGCCGGCACACACCAAATTAATGATTATTCCAAGATCAGACGACTTCAAATAATGAATTCCACGTAGTACGAACCAGCTGGCCCAGCTCGCCCTCACTCAACATCAGACTACTCATAGTGGGGAGTATCATACACTAGTATCATGCATATGATACTAGTCTATGTTACTACCTCTATAATGGGTAGTAACATATGTGTGGTATCATATAGTCATGTATTTATTAGCCTATAGACACATTTTGCCTCGAAATCCGTTATGTTACGGTATCTACCTATGATACCACCACCATCTCTCTCTTCTTTAATTGTATGCCACATCATCATTTGTGCTTATGTGGCACTTATGTTACTACCTATGTTACTCCCACTATGGTAGTCTCAAAGCATGTCAAGTCCACGTGCTATCGACTATAGCTAGCTAGGTAGGTCGTTAGTTAGGTACTGGTAGTACTGTAGTATCCCTAACCTAGCTAGACCAGCGCTGGGTCTCGTGGAACAGGATGACAGGGTCTTGCATGCATCAACAGTGTACTCGAGACCAGACCAGACCAGCCATTAATAATTGTCTCTTGCATCGAGCTCCACATGCATCTTACCCTAAACTAACGGCTAAGTGGATAACCATGTCGACTGGATAGGTTGCAGTTTGATCGCAATAGGGGAACGCTGATATTTTTGTTTCTGTTCTTGTTTACAAGTCACTGGATCTGAACCATTGCCTAAGCTAGATATGTACATATGGCCGCCTCTGGCAGCACATGTTTCTGTTTTTGTTGACAAGTTACTCGATCTGAAGATCTGAACCATTGCCTAAATATGGCCGGCTCTGGCACATGCGCTTGATGGTTGCATTAAGCATGCTTGCATATGCACCTTCCCAATGGGTATACATGTGTACGTTCATGGTGGTTGCTTGCCTCTCTAGCTGGCCAAAAGTGTCTGTCTAGCTGTACTAGCTGGCTACTTCTCCGTGATCGATCGTCACATGCAATGCAACCATGCCTGACATTACTTACTCCCTCCGTTTCATATTAGTTGACATTGGAATGGATGTATTTGGCCCTAAAACATGTCTAAATACAACCATTTGAATGTCAACTGATATAAAACGGAGGAAGTAGCTTGCCGTTGACGTCTAAACTTTGCTTAAGCTTGTGAGAACAAAACTTAAAGTATCGTTAAGGTCCTCCAAACCACACCGTGCCTCAACCTTCCTCAAACGGACTGTCCATGTTGTACGTTAACCACGTGAAGCTGTAAAGTCAACTGCCTTGCGCAGGTGTTTGTCGCGGTCAAGAAACTTAAGGTGGATCATGGAATATTCCAACTGACTGGGGCTGCAAGATTCCCTCTCCTGCTCAAGATTCTAGCTAATGCTACTAGTTAGGAACTGCTAGTACTCTAATTTGGTTGAAGGATCGTCTCCTCTTTCTTGGAGAGAGAGGGAGAATCTTCTACAGAACACACCACTAAATATGAGTTCGGTCGAGAATCTGTAGCTCTCACCGGAATTTTGTAGGCCGCCGGTCAATAGCGAGGTTGGTTGATGCCTTGATGGCCACTATCCTGGAGATTGACGTACACATCACATGCCTGTACATAGACTACACTTTCATCATCATACTGCATGCACGTATTTACGTTGGTTGGCTAATGCCCACTACCCCGTAGACAAACGTAAACATCACATGCATGATGCATGTACATATGCTCACCTTGTAGTTGTCCTCCTTAGCTAAAATTCTCTCGTGACATTTCTCGCCGAACAAACATGGCGGCTCTATGTACAGTGTAGCGGCAATCGTACTACTTACTCCGTTCAAAATTATAAGGTGTTTTAGATGTTTCAAAGTAAACTGGATACATACTGACAAAACACATTGAAACGCGTTTAGATTTTTTTTTAGGGTGACGCGTTTAGATACTTGCAATTCAGAAAAAATTCAAACATGTTATACTTTGCAATGGAGAGAGTGTGTTGCATTTTTGTTTTTCGAGTCAATAAGTTTTTTTTTTTTTTTTTGAGGGTTCGAGTCAATAAGTGTGTTGCAGTATATCCTCTCTGTTCACCAGGAAACAACGGCCCGGCCGAATAGCTGCACCACACCGCAAACAGGCCTTAAAACGCAGGCCCAATATAAATGGACTGGAACTTCTGAGGCCCCAAAGCAGTTTCATGCTCGTTTCTTTTGTTTCTGCCGCCGCCCCAAAAAACTGACGATCTTTCCACGTTGTGTTGCAGGTGACACGTACCTGTACTGGCTGCGGCAGCGGCCGGCGCTGTACGTGACGGACCCGGAGCTGATCCGGGAGATCGGGCGGTGCGTCTCGCTGGACATGGGCAAGCCCACGTACCTGCAGAAGGGCCAGGAGCCGCTCTTCGGCGCCGGCGTCCTCAAGACCAACGGCGCCTGCTGGGCGCGCCAGCGCAAGGTCATCGCGCCCGAGTTCTACATGGCCAAGGTCAGGGGCATGGTGCCGCTCATGGTGGACGCCGCGCAGCCGCTTCTACGATCCTGGGAGGCCTCCGTTGACTCCTCCAAGGGTGTCGCGGCGGCGTTGGACGTCGACGCCGACATCCGGAGCTTCTCCTTCGACGTCATCTCCAGGGCCTGCTTCGGACGGACCACTCGAGGGGCAGGGAGATCTTCCTCCGGCTCAGGGCGTTGTCCGGGCTCATGTCTGAGCCCAGCGTCATCTTCGCCATCCCGTCGCTGAGGTATGTGCCGACGGCGAAGAACAGGAGGATCTGGAGGCTGACGCAGGAGATCCGGTCGCTGATCCTGGAGCTGGCTAGGGGGCGCCTGGCGTCGACAGCAGAGCGCGACTTCCTCGGCTCCATCATCGAGAGCAGCGGCGACCAGCCGCGGCCAGACGACTTCGTGGTGGACAACTGCAAGAACATCTTCTTCGCGGGGCACGAGACGAGCGCGGTCACCGCCACCTGGTGTCTCATGCTGCTCGCCGCGCACCCCGAGTGGCAGGAACGGGCGCGCGCCGAGGTCCTCCACGTCTGCGGAGGCGCCGTGTCGTCGCCGGACCTCGACATGGTCTCCAGGATGAAGACGCTGGGCATGGTGGTGCAGGAGACGCTGCGGCTCTTCCCGCCCTCGTCGTTCGTCGTGCGGGAGACGTTCCGCGACATGCGCCTCGGCCGGCTGCACGCGCCCAAGGGCACCTACCTCTTCGTGCCGGTCTCCGCCGTGCACCACGACGCCGCGTCCTGGGGTCCCACGTCGCGCCGGTTCGACCCCGGGAGGTTCAAGGACGGCGTGGCAGCGGCGTGCAAGAATCCCCAGGCGGCGTTCATGCCGTTCGGCCTCGGCGCGCGCACCTGCCTCGGCCAGAACCTCGCCATCGTCGAGGTCAAGACACTCCTCGCCGTCATCCTCGCGCGGTTTGTCTTCGACCTCTCGCCGGACTACAGGCACTCGCCGACGTTCCGGTTCATCATCGAGCCGGAGTTCGGGCTGCGCCTCCTCATGCGCCGTGTTGGCACAACACAGGACGGCTGCAATTGATACATACATATGCTTTCTTGAAGGATCATCTGGATCAAATTGTGGCTTGGTTAAGTCCAACGAGTAGTTAGCTAGCACATGAATGAAAAGGGGAAAAAAAGGTTACGAAACAAGAAATGGAAATCAAAACGTAGCATGATTATACTCGTAAGATATATGAATTTGTCAGTACGTAATACTCCATACATGAATTAACTGATGGGTTCCGTTTGTTACATCTAAACATCGATCTGAACGAGCCAAAAACAGACTGATGTGCGTCTGTTTTTTTGAAAAAAACAAAATAAACGAAAATAATCAATTTTCCTCTTTTGACTTTTTTTTTCATGGTAATACGATTCTCATTGATAAATTAAAAACAAGATACAAAGTACGTATACACCGATCTTACAGATCTGAATAGATAGGACAAAGCTATGTGACAAACCAGCGCCTAGCCCATGGTTCTTATTTTGACGAGTAATGCTATACGTACGACATTTCCTGCCCGATTTTCATACGACACGCACTCACGCATGTATCACATATAAGGTGGATGGCTTCCTTGTCCCGACAGTAGAGGAATTAAACAATCAGATTTAGCCACGTATGTGTCGTACGAAAATCGGACATATAATATCGTACGTGAGGCCCTTCTGTAGTTTGGCCCCTCGAGTAAAATGCACAACACCTCAACTTTATTAGCTGCGCTATGTGACAACCGTCTAAAAACACGGGAAATCTGATGCCCTGAGGGCCATCTGGTCTGATTCAAGATCACGATCTCTAGCCCATCATATAGAAAAATCATCTGCATGTGTCATAATCTGGGGCGGGGGGGGGGGGGGGGGGGGCAGTGGCCCCCCTGACATACATAAAGCTCCACCATTGGACGCCAATGCTTGCAATCGTGAATTAAACTTGCAACATTGT
This sequence comes from Poa pratensis, assembly GCA_947311845.1. NCBI lineage: Eukaryota > Viridiplantae > Streptophyta > Magnoliopsida > Poales > Poaceae > Poa > Poa pratensis. The sequence continues at coordinate 31,409,425 of CAMZMU010000067.1, forward strand.
AGTAGATGCCTAGAATCATTGCAATGTATTGCATGTAAAATAGCTTGAAGATATCTGCACAGACGAGGCAGGAGGTAAGCTGGAGTTTAGGGTGCTTAATCGTATCTCTTATAACTAACTACACGTGGGTTCACGATATTTAGACAAACACAGAGGGGGTTAAGGGTCGAAAGGGTTACAGTACCAGACAAGTTCCTTTCAGCGCGGATTTGGCACATGGCCCAGTTGAGATTGGTGATTGTCGAGTTTAGAGACAACTTGCATCTGTACAGCTGCTCGGGAGCTCGCTCTTGCAGCTCGGCTGCGGCCCCAGCATGGCCGGCCGGGGCAAGTGGGATGGTGATGAGCAGCAGTAGCACCACGGCGGTGGCGAGATGGCTCATGTTGCAGACTTGATTGTGGAGTGAAGACGAGCAAGGAGAGTGGAGAAGCGAAGCTCCAGTGCACTAGTGGTGAGTTCTTGCTCTGTGGCGAACTGTTCCAGGAGTAATTTATAGCGGGAATTTAATTGCGTTTGATGGTGCTTTTGTTGAGGTACTTTGAACTGTTCCGTATCTTTTGTAGTGCCAGAGTCATTTTCGCAAAATCAACTAGCCACCCACGAAGGATTAGAAGGTGACCCACATTGCTTAATTTAGTCGGGCACATAGGCCGTCTTAGGAGATTGTTTCCGAGAACTTCGGACACCAAAGTAGTAAAGATAGAAAGAGGATTTGACCCCTCACGAACCAAAGCCCACATCCAGGAGGTGCATGGAAATCTTTTTTACGTTATCCTAATTTTTTTTAGAAAAATATATATTTAATTTAGTCATATGTCCCGAATATTCACGCGAGCGCACGCGCTATTGGTGTGTGGAGTACACTAGTCTATGTGCTTGTTGCATTTTACAAGACAAGGAAAGCTCCACGTTATAAGTTGGTGTTCACCTTCTTGGCTAAGGCATGTGGGACTAAACTTTTGCTATGTCTTTCCTACTTTCATAATGCTACAATGGGCTACATTCATTCATGGGCTAATTAGAGAGAGACATTAGAGCAACGTCTAATTAGAGCGTCGTCTAATTACACAATATGAGGAACTTGTGCAGACTTGTGTGTTGCAATCAACTTGTGTGTTCTCCTTGGGAGAGAGGGGGGAGTATATAAGGGGAGAGGGAGGGTGGCGCGCCTGCCCTAGAAGACCGACCGACCCCCTGCCCAAGTCGGTTTGGGGGGGGGGGGGTCCTTGTCCAACAAAGTCTCCTCCCCAAAACCACCCTTCTTTGACTTTTTGCTTTTTCCTTTTAGTTGTTTCCTAGTCCTATTAGGACTCTTGCAAATCGCCAATTTTGAACAAGGAAAGAGAGGGGGAGGTGGTGGTGCGCCGGCCAGGGAGGTGGGGCCCAGCCGACCGACCTGCGCCAGGTGCGGTTTGGCCCCCAGGGCTCCCCCTTCCTCCTTCGGCACTCCCCCCCCCCCCCCCCCCCCCCCTGTTGGCAGACCTCCAAAACTCTTCCGTAACCATATATACTCTTTAGATAAAATCATCGACTCTATCCAATGATGTCAGAAACACTTCCCGGCATCCCGGAACATCTCATGTTCGCCATATTTCTCTCTCGGGAAATTATGCCCTAAAACCGGCATTATTTCCCTCTCATGATAACTTCACCGGAACATCTCCGAATCACTCCGGAGGTGTTCCTGTGGGAGGGTCGGACGATGATGGGAATGAGATGTTGTGGCCCTCCGCTCATGGTTGGCGGTGAGGGAGGCATGTACCTGGCGGCGGGGTCAACACGCTAGGGAAAAAATGGGCACATTTTGGCGATTTGATAGCCGTTTGTATAAAATGGGCGGGAGCCACACATATTCAGCCCCAAAACGCCATTATGCAGCTCTCAGATTTTTGCAGCCCGGCCTGTTTTAGGCAGTGGCGGAGCCACGTTGTAGCTGTGTAGTCAAACGACTACACAGGAATTTGGTACCGCGCTACTGAACACAAAAGTTATGAAAATTTACCACACAGTCCCACTTGTCATCTGCTTTGGGTACGGTTTGGCTGGGCCTTGCCTTGTAGCAAAACATAGCAAAGGAAGTGATAATTAACCGATCACCACGAGGCCACGATCCATAATCCTCAACTGATTCTACCCCTCGTAAATGATAAATCCCTAATGTGGCGCGCCGGTCAGGCTCGGCGCACGGCCGTGACGAACCAGGCGACGAGAGCCGGCGTACGCACTGGGTGCGCCGCCGTGGCTGTTGCTATGCTGCTATACGCCTATACGCGCTGATGTTCAAATTCAACAGGCCGGAAGACGAGACCCTTTCCCCTTGAATTTGTAATTGTAGGTTATGTTTTCCTTCTCTTCCAATTTTCAAAATATTAGATAAGTTTAGAAATAGATAATTGGTACAGCAAGAGGAGTAGTTTGGTAGAGCAAGAAGAAATAGATAATTTCTAAGTTATATTTTCCTTCTCTTCCACACTGGCTATAGGCGATCTATTCTGTTACGAGCAAGAGGAAGTGCAGAATTCTTCTTTCTTTATGCATTCCAGATTTCTTTTTTCTTATTGCAGTAGTTTTCGTCAGGGCTTAAGTTTGGTAAATGCATTTTTTTTACAATAGTTTGGTAAATGGATAGATTTAACTAGAAAACCCATGCAGTCTAATTTAAATGTTGCAGATTCTTTTGTGCTCCTGTTTAATTTGTCTACACAAATGTGTTCTCAAAAGATTTTTTATCACATTAGTAAAGCTTGACATCACAAGGTTTAGATCCTGGCTCCGCCACTGGTTTTAGGGCCGCTAATAGAGATGCTCTTAACCCATAGTTGGTGGAATAAAAAAGCAAAAAAAAATCACATAAAACGTGATTAAGATAGAATTTTAGTTTCAGTAAACTTAGAAAGGAATGTTTTTTAAGAGAGCATTCGCCCATGAGCATGAGTCAGGTGTCGTGATTTCCTCTTAGCACGTCATGTCATGCCATAGGCATGTGGTTGAGTGAATGAACAGCAAGACGTGCACATAGGCAAACTGGTCTCCCCTGATTCTACTTTCTCACACTAAGAAAACACCTCCGGTTGGCCTGTTAAAACCACCATAGCAGGCTCGAGAGTCGAGACGGCGAGGGTTACAACTCAGTGAGTGCAGCACATGACAACACGATCGCCGGGCCCATAACACACTCCGATAAACACCACAATCCCGCCGGCAGCAAAGCCTACTAGCCATGTCCGAATCCGGTCACCAGGCGCCGGCATCCCGCCAGAACCGCCGCCGCCGGCACGTCATCATCTGCGCCAGCTTCTCCGTGCTCGTCCTGCTCCTCCTCGCCGCCGCGGCCGCCATCGTCCTGCTGGCCGTCCTCCGCCCGCGCGAGCCCACCACGGAGCTCATCTCCGCGAACGCCACGGGCGCCGTCCCGAGCGTGGCGCTGCCGTCCTTCTTCATCCGGCTCAACCTGACCTTCGTCCTCGTGGTGCGCGTGCGCAACCCGAACCCGGCGTCGTTCCGCTACGGCGAGGCCGCCACGTCGCTCCTCTACCGGGACGCCCCCGTGGGCGGCGCCGTCGTGCCGGCAGGCACCGTGCCGAACCGCGGCGCGACGACCGTGCGCCTGAACATGACGGTGCAGGCCGACAAGGTGGTGGCGGCGGCGGGGATCGGCGGCCTGCTCGGGGACGTGCTCGCCGGCGAGATGGAGTTCGAGGCGAGGACGGAGGTGAAGGGGCGGGTCACGTTCCTCGGGTTCGTGAAGCGGAACGCCGTGGCCAAGACGGTGTGCCGCATCGCCGTCGGCGTCCCCGACGTCAAGGTTCGGCGCCAGGAGTGCCACAACGAGGCCAGGTTGTGAGCCGATCGACCGTATGCCCAATAATACGTGCGTAATGTATTTGTGTACTTGACGCTTGTAGTGTAACCGTGCAAGTGAGTGACTTCGATTCCCCGCTACAACAAAAAAGGGTGATTGACTTCGATCTGTACCTACTAATTTCATTTAGAAATTCACGTGGTTTTATTGTATGCCTTGGTTCATGAAAGATTTTGCACAGAGGGAGGTTCCAACATACGAAAAGTTGGATCGGATACTTGCTATTGCAGAAATTTCCTTTAGTCGCCTGGCGCCGGCACACACCCAGAACCCCACCGGCACCCACCCAGAACCGCCGCCGGCACGTCCTCCTCTGCGCCAGCTTCGCCGTGCTCGTCCTGCTCCTCCTCACCGCCGCGACGGCCATCGTCCTGCTCGCCGTGCTTCGCCCGCGCGAGCCCACCACAGAGCTCATCTCCGCGAACGCCACCGGCGCCGTCCCGGGCGTGGCACTGCCGGCCTTCTCCATCCGGTAGCAAATAAGAAGTAATAATTTTTTAAAAGGTTATAAAGTTAGCACACGAAAAATAAGAAGTATTAAGGAACCATCTACCACTTCCTCATGAAATTGTACGTGCTCGCCTTGATACATTTTTTCCAAATAATAAGGGCATAGCCCAGACAGAAATTATGTACATCTACTGTTATAGCCTACCAGAGAATAATATGGTGTACCGCCAGCAACCGGGAGCTGAGCCGCGAGGTGGTCTACTAAGCCGCGATGGGACATGACCAATTGCTGCCAGGACAGGCGCAGCACTGACTGGAGCACCACGGAACAAAATTTTGTGCATATGCAACAAATCCTTTGGTCAAAATCTTGTAACAAATCTTGTAAAAAAAATCATTCGGCAAGTGTCATAATCCTGGGGGGTTGCCCCCTGCCATACATAAGGCTCCGCCATTGGACGCCAATGCTTGCAACATCGTGAATTAGATGGAACAACCGCGACTGGTGGTGCGACGGTGGTCCTATAGTACTTGTCCTAGCTGCACCTGCTCGAAACATTGCCTGTAAAAGAGCTTGAAGGTATCTGCACAGACGAGGCAGGAGGTAAGCTGGAGTTTGGGGTGCTTAATTGTATCTCTTATAAGTAACTACACATGGGGTTCACGATCTTTAAACAAACACATAGGGGGTTAAGGGTCGAAAGGGTTACAGTACCAGATAAGTTCCTTTCAGCGCAAAGTTGGCACATGGCCCAGTTGAGATTGGTGAGTGTTGAGTTTAGGGCATGCTCGCAGCGCTAAAGCTTCTCGGGAGCTCGCTCTTCTAGCTCGGTTGCGGCCCCTGCATGGCCGACCGGGGCGAGCGGGATGGTGATGAGCAGCAGTAGCACAACGGCACGAGATGGCTCATGGTGCAGACTCGATTGTGGAGTGAAGACGAGCAAGGAGACTGGAGAAGCGAAGCTCTAGTGCACTAGTGGTGAGTTCTTGCTCTGCGGTGAACTGTTCGAGGAGTAATTTATATCAGGAATTTAATTCCTTTTGAGGGCGTTTTTGTTGAGGTGCTTTGAACTGTTCTGTACTGCCAGGGTCATTTTCGCAAAATCAACTAGCCACCCACGAAGGATTAAAAGGCAACCCACGTTGCTTAATTTCGTCGGACACATCGGCCGTTTTAGGAGATTGTATCCGAGAACTCCGGACACCAAAGTAGTAAAGATAGAAAGAGGATTTGACCTCTCACGAACCAAACAAATGTTGTCACAAAAAAAAATCATTTGCAAGTGTCATAATCCTGGGGGGGGTTGCCCCCTGCCATACATAAAGCTCTGCCATTGGACGCCAATGCTTGCAACATCGTGAATTAGATGGAACAACCGCGACTGGTGGTGCGACGACACTCACAGGATGGTGTGACGGTAGTCCTATAGTACTTGTCCTAGCTGCACCTGCTCGAAACATTGCCCGTGGAACAACTGGAATGTCTCTGCACGGACGAGGCAGGAGATAAGCTGAAATTTAGGGTGCTTAATTGTATCTCTTATAACTAACTACACATGGGGTTCACAATCTTTAAACAAACAGAGAGGGGGTTAAGGGTCGAAAGGGTTACAGTACCAGACAGTTCCTTTCAACGTGGAGTTGGTGCATGGCCTAGTTGACATTGGTGAGTGTTGAGTTTAGGGCCAGCTCGCAACGGTAAAGCTGCTCGGGAGCTCGCTCTTCCAGCTCGACTGCGGCCCCAACATGGCCGACCGGGGCAAGCGGGATGGTGATGAGCAGCAGTAGCTGGCGAGATGTCTCATGGTGCAGACTGGATCGTGGAGTGAATACGAGCAAAGAGAGTGGAGAAGCGAAGCTCTAGTGCACTAGTGGTGAGTTTTGCTCTGCGGCAAACTGTTCCCGGAGTAATTTATAGCGGGAATTTAATTGTGTTTGAGGGAGTTTAAAAGTTTTGATGGATACATTTCCAATCTTTATTTTCGTAAATAACTTCTTATTTGCAAAATCAACCAGAGCATTTGTATAGCCATGTGATATAGATGAGCATTGCGGTGATTATATATAATAATTGAGTTTTGCGTGTGTAAAAGTAGTATAACCTATAATATATTTTCTTGTTGATTATTATCTACTTCAGTTACAAGTATAGATCATTAAACCGAATCTACTATAACTTTTCAAACATATTTGACTATAGACAAAATGATCATACCAACATTCAATTTATAATCCAGAAGGTTTCCCTATATTTGCTTACATAACTATACGCTACGCATCTCTTTTAAGATATTTGTTAACTGTATGTTTTGGAATCCCTACCAATATATTTAATAATATTTAAATATGAGACGAATATTCATACAAAAATATAAATGTATGCTATGTAATTCATAACTGTAATGAAACAGGGAGGCACACTTTCACATTTAATGTGTTTTTGTATCTTGTAAGTGTAAAATCTATAAAAAAACTGTTTGCCCAAGTTAGATATACTTTCAGTGATATGCATCACAATTGTACAACAAAAAACAATTGAGAAAATAAATACTATATGGTTACCAATGCTAGCTAAGTAGTATGTAACATATTTTTTAAAACCACTATATGATTCAAAAATAAGAAGTTATAAAGTTTAGTTCAATTATATTTTGCTCAACTCACTCCAGGTCCAAAGTTTAGATGGAACAAACTCAGCGCTTATTTTATGAAATTCTTATTCAGATAGTAAAATGATAGCTCACGAATGTAATTGAAGATCTTATTATTAGGGGAATTTTCTTCATTATACTCCATAATATTTAGTTATGTTTTCATCTTCTTAATAAGCAAATCAAGGTCAGGTTTAATTTTTTGATGAACAAGTTTAGGGACTATTTGACACAAAGTATTTTTGAAGAAATCATGGAGGTTTGTAATCTTATTCATTCACACGATGAAAATCAGATAGGATAGGATATTCTCTGGGTTTATTCACATTATATCTCAAACAAAAAATTCCACCCCACCTACCCTAACCAATTAAAAAGAATCTTGATTTGCAACCAAACAAAACTTGTTTAGCACATATTCGTTAATTTTTTTGAATTCTGAAAATCAATGAGGGTGTAACAATAACCGCAAGTTGTGTACACCTTGACGGGCAGAAACCAAACATAATTTGGTACAAATTCGTTCCTATAGTATCAAAATGACGTCCCACCGTGACCCCGCGTTTTTCCCACAGCCGCGTTTTTTGAACTCCGAAAAATCAAAGTGGCAACATGGCACCATGATATCACGTTTTTCCTATTCCCGTGTTTTCAACTTCCACGAATCAAGTAGTTCGTAACAAAGATCGCAAGTTGTAACTAGGGAAATCAGAGCGCGCTCCACACCCGAAACCAAATTTGAGCTTTGGCGCTCCATTTCGAATTTTGACCTCCAAAATCAAACCATTCCAAAAGAGGCTAGACCCCACGGTCCATGCCCGTCGCTACTACTTGCCCCTTTTGAAATTTACCGACCCGAGCTCAAGCTCATATCACGTGATAAAAACCCAGCATAACCCCTATAAACGCATCACTGACAGGTAGGCCTACGAATCCTTCGGGCCCACCCGTCAGTGGAATCCAAAGGGGAAGAGCGGGAAGTGTACCTTTGTATTATTCAAAACGACATCAACTTAACTACATAGTTGAAATCAAAGTTCAAACACTATATTTGATATGGGATGTTTTGAAGTAGATAATATCAATGTTGAACAAGCTTTTGTTCATCAATGATAGGAGCCCCGCTCCTTCCCATTTTGAGTACGAAATCGATCAAATAGTACAAAAGATACTGACGCAAACGAGACCTGCATAAACCACACGTACCTTATGATGAAAAGTGTGTGAGACAAAAACTACGCAGTTCAAAAGGCACTAAAGTTAGTATCGGAAAATATATAATCATATAAGCGTTGTGTGAAACCAGACGTTAACAACACCACACAACCTCCAAGGGATTGAACCAACCATTTTCGACATCACGGGGTTTATAATCTTATATTTATTCTTCGTTGGTTGTTTCATTTGCATGATTAAAATCATATAGGATTTTCCAATCGGTTTATTTGCACAATATCTCAAAGAAAAGTTTCCATCTACTCCATTGTATTAAATACACTCCTATGTTGCAACTAAGCAAATTTTTGGTACATATTAAATTTGAACATACGTGACAACGCAATCTCGCGTTTTTTCTACTCCCGCGCTTTTTTGAATTTTGAAAATTAAAGAGGGCGTCACAAACACCGGAGTTAGAGCCGGGGGAGACCAGCCTGTTTTTGGCGGGCTGAAACCAAACATAATTTGGTAATCTCAATAGACATGCCACCGCGATCCCGCAGTTTTTTTCATTCCCATGTTTTTTGAATCCCGAAAAATCAAAGAGGCAGCATCGCGATCTGATGATCTTACGTTTTTTCTATTCCCGCGTTTTTTAAATTCCACAAATCAAAGAGGCCATAACAAAGACCGCAGATTGTAACCAGGGAGACCAGAGCGCGCTCCACACCCTGGCTGGCAGAAACCAAATTTCAGCCCTGGCGCTCCATTTCGAATTCGAACCCCGAAATCAAACCATTCCAAAACAGGGCAGACCCCACAGTCCACACCCAGCGCTACTACTTGCCTTTTTTCGAATTTTACCGAGCCGAGCTCCAGCTCACACCACGCGGTAAAAAACCCCATCCTTCCTAACAAAACACCCACCTCGATGACATGTGGGCCTCACGATCCATCGGCCCCACCCGTCGGTGGAACTCAAAGGGCTCAGAGCGGGATCTGCACCTTCGGACACGACCCCGAAAGTTTTGAAACCAGCAGTAAACCCAACGTTTCGATCCCGCCCGCGCACCGCGCCCCCGTCTCGCTGCCAGGCGGGCCCACCTGCCAGGCAGCCCTTCACCCCGCCTCATCTTTTAACCCACCGTCTCGTTCTCTCTCTCCATCCCCCATTCCCCCAGCCGAGAGAGCTCCCGAACCCTAGCCAGCCCAGCCCTCGCGACCGCGCCGGCGATGGCTCTCGTGGTGGCGGCGTGAGTGAGAGGGATCTGCTATCCATCCGTGGCGGCGAGGCGAGGCGAGAGAGGGAGGCGGGCGCGGGGAGATGGAGGCGAGGCGGATCTCGGCGAGCCCGCGGCCGTGCAACGGCCGGCGGGTGGTGGCCAAGAAGCGGCCCAGGCAGGAGGCGCCCGTCAGCAGCGTCCGGAAGCTGCAGCGCCGCGAGATCAGCTCCCGCCGCGAGCGCTCCTTCGCCATGAACTCCGCGCAGGAGCGCTTCCGCAACATACAGCTGCAGGTCCGTCTTGCGTTCTTGCCCCTCTTTTCTCTAGCCTCGTTCTTGTCCACGTGTGCCTGCCGCAATGTTTGGTTCGCTGGTCATGGGGAATTGCTGGGGGTTAACTTGGATTGGAGGAGCTGGTGGCGCGTGGGGAGATTGGGTTTGCTAGGCAGGGAAAACCGGAAAAGTCAGATCTTGTTAGGTATCGGTGAACAGTTGGTTCGTAATTGGGGTCCTAGCGTGTTGCTGAATGCTGTGCTGCGCTTGATTTACTCAGGTGCCGACAAAAAATGTGCATTTAGTGCAGGCGCTAACGGATTAATGATGGTCTGTGAAATTCTTGAATCCATTGTCCAGCGTAGTAGTTGTGTACCATATGGCTGTCCTGTACACCTTGGCACCGTTCTATTAGATCTTTCATTCAACCTTTGATGAAGTTTAGGGCATTGTTCATAGATATTGGTGTATACCTTCTGTGAATTTCTAGGTTGATCCTTTCTCACCAATGTATAAGATTCATGGTGTTTGTGTTCTTGACAATTTGTTGGATTGCTGCAATCAACATAGAAGTTGACAGCTGTGCCTATGAGCTAAGTCATCGATTCAATTTATTTAATGATTGTTCGATGGGCTTATGAGTGATGGAAATTAGTTGCCCATGGGCGTCTTTGTCCTGGACTTGTCTTCAATATAAGATTGATTGCTTTGGTCACATTACACTGTCAGGTAACCAATTCAGTAGTGTTTCTCCTGCATTGAACAGGGGCACCTTGTTTTCAAAAAAATTGAGTGCTTTACCATCAGCACTTCCAGAAGCCACAACTATTAGAACTGTTAAACTTGGACCTTTTCTCATCTTGCTTTGTGTGTACAGTAATTATCGATTTTACCTCCCTCACATTTTCTTGTAACACCACTCTTTTTTGATCTAGCTTATAATAATGCACACTTGCTTTCTCTTCCAGGAAGAGTTTGACACTCATGATCCTAAAGAGAACAGTGCGCTACTACCTTATGTGAGGAAAAGGTCAAAAATTATCGAGATAGTCGCAGCACGTGATATTGTTTTCGCTTTATCACAGTCAGGAGTATGTGCTGCTTTTAGTAGAGGTATGCTTGTTCTCTTGCTGTGCTCCTGTGCTTCATATGGTCATACTGAGAGCTGTTCATATATTTGCAGTGACGAATAAGAGAATATGCTTTCTGAATGGTAGCCCAGATGAAGTTGTTCGTAGTCTATTCTACAACAAGAACAATGATTCACTCATTACTGTGTCAGTATATGGTTCTGAAAATTTCAGTGCCTTGCGATGCAAGACAACTCGAATAGAGTGAGCTTTCTGTCTGTTGTTCTTTCACCAGTGAGTATCTGTTTCTTTCATCTTGATTAAGACCCTGTTCAACTATTTCAAGGTATATACGCCGTGGAAAGCCGGATGCTGGTTTCCCTCTTTTTGAGACAGAATCCTTGAAATGGCCTGGGTTTGTGGAGTTTGATGATGTCAATGGAAAGGTTTTAACATATTCTGCTCAAGACAGGTACTTTAACTTCTGTAATGGCTGTAAATGCCCTTGCTGGAACTGCCCTGATCACATCTCATCCTGTGAACAGCACTTACAAGGTGTTTGACTTGAAAAACTACACACTACTGTATTCCATATCTGACAAGAATGTTCAAGAAATAAAGATAAGGTAATTACCATGTCCCTTCCTTCTTGTCACCTCTTTGTTTGAAAATTGTTCTGTTATCACTTGAACGCCTATTCTTTTACTAACAACAAAATCGCCACCTATCTTCCTCTAAATGGAAAAAATGAAGCTAGAAATTATTTATGCAATGCACATGCAGAGGCTAGCAGTAACTGATACATTTTAGTAGGGATGAATGGTTATATTTGTCTAATTACTTGTCAACTTGTGACAGCCCTGGTATAATGCTCTTGATTTATACAAGAACAAGCAGCTCTATTCCTCTGAAGATTCTTTCTATTGAGGATGGTACAGTACTGAAGTTCTTCAATCACCTTCTCCATCGAAATAAGAAGGTGGATTTCATTGAACAGTTCAATGAAAAGCTCTTGGTCAAGCAGGATGGGGAGAATCTTCAAATACTTGATGTAAGTATTTTTCTTAATTTACAAGTGCCTAGTACAATCAATCAGAACGTCTGTTGCTTCTTGCTTATCTTTTGATCTCACACATCACTGTAGGTACGGAACTTCCAGTTGACTGAAGTGAGCAGTACCGAGTTCATGACTCCATCTGCCTTTATCTTTCTGTATGAACTCCAGTTGTTTTTGACTTTCCGGAATCGATCTGTAGCAGTTTGGAATTTCCGAGGTGAACTAGTAACATCATTTGAGGATCACCTGTTATGGCACCCTGACTGCAATACCAACAACATATACATAACCAGTGATCAAGATCTTATAATTTCTTACTGCAAGGCTGATTCTAGCGATTCATCTTCAGAAGAAAATGGTAAGATATGATTTCTTTTGCTGTTTTTGGGAGGATATATTGTGTAATTTGTCATAAAGCTGATTCAGTGAATGTTGCATCTTGCTACTTATCTGTAGTTTTGGTTTCCTTCGACAATCTTTAGTCCAATCATGCTACATACACTTCTGGCAGTGAGTTAATTCAGTTAAACCTGCCATTGTATGATCTCACGCAAGGCCCTCACCAATTGAATGATACCCTCGGTTTCCAAATTAACATCTCACCACTTGTCACCAGATGAACGAGCATGATACTCACATTTGGGGTTGTGGATAACATAACTTATCTTTGTTTGCTCACATGCAGCTGGCTCTATAAACATCAGCAACATACTGACAGGAAAATGCTTGGCAAAAATAAAGGCTGGGGATTTGTGCAAGCAGAAGAAGACATGGAAGTTCCAGAGTACAATCACTGAGGCTCTTGAGGACATCACAGCTCTGTACTACGATGAAGAGCGTGATGAGATCTACACGGGCAACCGTCATGGCCTTGTTCATGTGTGGGCGAATTAAGAGCTGAAACAGCAGATTTCAAGGACAACAAGGTGTTGCTCATTTGCAACTGAATCGATTTAACAAGAAACCCTCAGGTGGTGGGTGCTGGCCATGAAGAGGTCTCGAGTCTCCAGCCGTTAGCCATTTATCGATGTGAGTGCGGTGTCCATCCGCTCTCAGCTCGTAGAAGATTTGTTGTAGAGTTAGAACCTGTCGTGTGCTTTACCCTGTAGTGAGCTCTCAAAGCTGAAGTAGATTTGTGAGATGTCTCACAGTGAGCTCTCAAGCTGTACCCGTGTAATATTCCTTCCTGGTAGTTAACTCTGCTACCTGAAATAGTGAAATCTCATTCTGTCAATGAGTTTGGTGATTAGGTTGCTCTGGACAAGTCTATGGAGGGAAGGACCGATTGTAAAAGAGATACATTATCTTATAATTGAAAAGGTTAATTCTGCTACTTTTCTTCTTATTTAGCTGCTGGTTAGGGCATGTATTCATGTTTTTAGTGCAGCCATCAGAAAATACTAAAGAAAAGGGAAAGCGAGAAAGATATATTTGCGCTGGGTGGCAGAGATGGTTGCCCGTGTAATAAAATACATCCAATTTATTTCTGCAAAACTAAAAAGCTTCCAATTTGATTGGCCAAAATCCAACCCAAGCGTTGCTCTAATAAAAATACAACTCAAACGAACCAGAAATTACAGATATAGAAGTTCTCTCATAAAGAAAAGGAAAAACATACTTCACTTCTCTCAGCTTAGAACAATTGGAATTTGTACACACAAAAATACCTTCAAATCTGAACAAAGATACTTAATATGACGGAAAAGAACACTTTTAGCTAAGGCCTTCGACACAAAAACTCACTTTCCACTAGATTAGATCAGCTAAGAAAAATTTCCTCAGATATGGTACTCGAAGTAGAATCGCCTTGTCTAGCTCGTCAGTTGGTTTGTTCTTCCAAGTAGCATCGATCATCTCATCTCGGATCATTTGGTTCCCTCCCTCCACAACCAAACACAAAGATACCATCGGTCCAATGCACACGTGAAAATAGAAAACCCACCAAATGGAACAACAGAGCTTGAGCTTTCTATTCATCAATGGGATGAAACTTCCAGCAGTCAGTGCTACAAGGTCATCCCTTGCTCTCCTTTGCCTGGGAAATGGATTCATCCCAAAATCACAGAAACGGCATATTTACTTGTCAACCACTTCAGTTAGGGTTGGCTTGTAGTCGCCAGGCGCCTCGAAGCAATGGAGGTTCACCACGTTGGCAAGGCCAGTGGTCTTGCACGTCGTTGCGGAATCTCACTCCAGGGTCTCCAATGTCAACTGGCACCTACAAATTCAGATACAAACTAGTGAATATGAACACCCCAAAACTGCAATAAAGTAGATTACACATAGATTAGGTAGCGGTGCTAAAAACCTAATATCATTCGGAGCTGCACGTACTGGCTGAAGGGTGTATGTGTGGTAAGAATCTGGATGCCACCCTTTTTGTATAGCAGTGTCCGGCCAGATATGTTCCTCTTCACCATGTCCTCGGCGTTGCCGTGAGCTGCAATGACGACATAAGTAGTTAAGTACCACCCACTTGCTCAACAGCATCCAAAATCATACGTTGTGAGAAGGTCAAACTAAGAATAGATCAAAGAGATAAATCTAACAGAAAAATAAATTGGCATCTCATTTTTGATCTTACCTTGAAGAGCTTACCGCCTTGAGCGTTCTGACTCTGGTGCGGACAGTATGAGTCAGGTACAACCACTTCCAGGTGATGCCTCTCTCTGTCTCTACACCTGTTCTAATTCTGCTAGCTTACAGATTCATACACGCATACCAATTGAGATGTCTATTGCAGAGTTAAGGAGTTGAAGCCAGCTGTTGAGGAGGCGATGGTCCGAATCCAGTCTCCACGATAATTTCTTTTTTTATTCGAAACATGCAGGAGAACTGCATGTAGATATTAAGAGAAGAGAGGTTCAGGTCAGAAGAGACCTTAGTACAGCGACCCACACAAACCTGACACTCAACGACCTACTGCAAGAAAAAAGGCAAAAAATAAAAGACAGCGACCAAGGAACCATTACAAAGTGTCTACTGAAAGGCTAAGCGACCCTTGCTGACGAACGCCAATTGGAGTGCCTCTGATTTGATGTTTTGAACCAGAGTTTGCATAGGCTTGGACGATTCATGTTCTTGCCCTTCTCATTCCCCTTTAGAACGATTCATGTCAGCTAACATGCATGGTTGTTGATCTATTTTTTGTTCTTCCTACCGCTGTTGATCTGATAGGTTTTGATGTCAGCTTCAGAACCATTTCGTAAATGGCCGTGTAAATAAAAAGTCAAGAGCTTAATTAACTGTTATTGTCACAAATTTATATAACTACAAACTATCAACTATTTTGTGGCGCCTCTTTCAGTTGGCAAATTCACACTCCTGATGCAGCTATAAAATGCCACTTATTACATTGCACTTCTTAGATCCACTCCATCTACAGTTTTTTTAATTTGTTTGGGGGATACATGGGGTATCCACAATAAAACAACTGGCAAGCCCTCTTTCCATCCAAAACAGGTAACACTGATTTTGAATTTTCATCTCAAGGCCTTCTGGTCATAACTCTTTTCTTCCAGGATGTCACCGAGTTCATCAAAGAATGTCCTCTCTCCTTTGATTGTTCCAGCAAGGGAAGCTCACAAGAAATATATGGATGTAACCACAAAGCTGAGT
This sequence comes from Poa pratensis, assembly GCA_947311845.1. Taxonomy (NCBI): domain Eukaryota; kingdom Viridiplantae; phylum Streptophyta; class Magnoliopsida; order Poales; family Poaceae; genus Poa; species Poa pratensis. Next base: position 31,424,787 of record CAMZMU010000067.1, read on the forward strand.
GAAACACTGAAACTACAACACCATCGGCATGCCAGTACTATGTGATCGTCCATGTGTCTCCGTTGATTACACAAAATTTGGAACACCACACAGCTCTAAGTTATTCTTATATGGAAGAAGCAACTCAGAGCAAGACCAACAAATAGCTTTGGATATACATGTTTCCTTTTCAGTCTTACAATGAAACATTTGTTCAGAAATTTTCTATACTATAAATATATTTGCATTTTCTATTCCATCGGTCATATTTGGGGTCCTATACTCCTCTTCCTCCCTAGACAAAAGTATGGTTCAAATATAATTTGATATCATATATTGCTTATTTTGTTTTATTGCAAACCATTTTCCTTTCACATCCCCACCTAGTATGTATAATACAATCTTGATCGATGGCAGTACAAGACAATTGACATGAGTGATTCTTTCACATGCCCACCTAGTATGGATAATACAATCTTGATCGATGGTACTACAAGACAACATGTCACGAGTGATTCATATGGTGGATGGTTGCTCATTCGGCTTGCCTATAACCATTCCATCATCGGATGTGGGCGAAGCAGAATTGCCAAGATGAACCCACATGTACTGCAGCAGGTTTATGCAGGAACTCCCCGCGAATCGTTCACCGGAGTGTGTGCGTTCATAGGGATGACTATGTGAGTGTGTATGTGAGCTTCTACGTCTATACTGTGTTTCGTAAAAAAAGAATCGTTCAGGGGAGGAATCTGATTCCAGATCGTAGCGCCAAGCGCGGCCACTGCTATTCACATCCTCCTTCGGCATTTCCTCCTTGGCCACGAAGAAGAGGCAGCCGCCAGAGCTCGCGAGCTCTGCCTGGATCACCTGAGGACGGCCGCAGAACTTGGGGAGGTACACCTTGTTCGCCATGGACTGGAGCGGCCTGGCCATCAACAGCGACGATGTGGTTCCCGTGTAGAGCGCGCGGTCACCCAAAGACTCCATCCTGTCCCACTCCATCTTCTTCTCGTTGAGCCTCAGGACCTGAACGGGCTTCCCATTGCAGCCCGTCAGAGCGGCGAGCAGCTCCCCCTGCGACTCGACGAGGTAACAGTCCTTGTACGGAATGACTAGACCGAAGTGTGCGGGTTTCGTGAGCACTCTCCAGCTGGTATTAATTGGATCATACACTCCTAGACCCCCCTGCTCGCTCAGGCAGTACAGCTTCCCCTTGTGCATCACCGGGTTGCTGGAGGACGACATTGAAAAGAAAATTCCACCACCTTCAAAGCTCTCCCAGCTTCTACCATCCCAGCTCTGGATCTTGACGTTGCCCAGCTCCTGGTCCTGGTGGACGGCGAAGATCCTGCGGTCGTAGGGGCGATCGCCATTGGCGTGCTGTTCCGGTGGCGCGCAGCACATGAACCCTTTGTCATTCTCTCTCTCCGGCGTCTCGAACACGGAGGATCCGGCATCGTCGTCCAGGAGATTGATAAACATGACGGTCTTCCTCGCCGTCCGGAGCATCAGGCAACCATTGCCATCCGCCCAGAAGACCCTGCAGCCTTGTGTCTGAGGAGTAGTGGCTAAGACGAACATCTTGTGCAGGCAGGGGTGGTAGCACCGGACCGAGCCGGCGCCGGTGACCACGGTGCTGAGCAGGAAGGGGGCGTCGTCGGCCGGGTAGACCGGGAACGCGCACGAGCGCCAGTGCTTGCAGACCGAAGCGAACCGGGGGACGTCGGCCAGAGGGAGCCGCCGGCATATCAGCCAGAGCATCTCCGGCAGGAAGCCCGACCAATCTACGTCGCGACGACAATGCGGCGGCCGGATGCTTGTACTACCGGTGCTGCTTTCCACTTCCATGTCGGTTTCGTCGCAACGCATCTCCAGTCCTGCAATGATCAATGGGTGTGAGAGCGATGCATCCGGGCGTTGGCTAATGTGCCGACTGTGCGTCGGCGTACCTCGCATCTGGTCGTGTAGTTCTTGGGCGTGGTGTCGCGGGCGCTTGAGGACGTGGACGAGGTGGTCGTCGTCCGCGGCGGAAGGGCAGTGGCGCTTGGTGACGGAGAGCGACGAGAGAAGGGAGGAGAGATCCTCGTCCGGTACCGTGCCGCTGCGGCCGGTGGTGGTGGTGGCAGGAGGATCGCAGCCGCAGCATTGCTTCTTCGTCTTCTTGATCACGGCGGCGGCCGGCGGCCACTCCTCCGCCCTCTTGCCACGATCCATCCTTCTTCCGATCTTAATCTTTCCCTCGTTGGTATCTATCTATCATTATGAATCAACTCGATCGGAAGACTCCAGATTGGAAACGAATTCGTATCTGACTTGATCTTCTATAATGTAGGTCGGAATCCACCTCTGAAAAAAACTCGAAAGCCTGAATCTGCCTCTGAAACAAACCTCGCTCGCCTCTGACCATCAGCACATTGGCATCTTCAGCAAAGGTAGCTAGGAACCGAATGGTAAACATAGGGATGAACCACCATTGGCACAATGACTCCCCCTCAGCTACGTCAAACCAAATGTGTTTTTCTTGCACGTCTGATTTTTCTTCTTATTCGTTCAAGCAAGCAGGGGTGGTGCACTGCACCCTCGTCATACGCTTTCTCAGCACTGGATTTCGGTCTGATGTTTCAAATCATGCACTGTAAAACGAACCAAATAGTACAACTACAAAAATAAATACTTTTCTTTGAAAATCTATAAAATAAATACTATTACTATTAATTTTGTTTTTATTGAAACAATGTTAGTACTTTTTTTTTGAAACGAGGGAAAAGTTTTGCCTTTTATATTGATATAGGAGAAGCAAACATGATACACCCGAGGCCGAAAGAAAAAAAAGCCAAACATGTCAGGGACTACTAAACAAAAGAAAAGCCAAACCGGTCTTTGCCTTACTATTACTTTTGTTTTTTATTGAAACAATGTTAGTACTACTTATCACCACCCTGACTACCATCTATATAATCATTGTACTTTGTCTTTGTGCTCCGGATAAAATACATAAATCAAGATCATGGGGTACATAAGAGCCAGCAGTGCCAGCACAATCTCAAGTAAAACCTGCGACTTTTATTCATCTATCTCTGCTAAAATGATGATACATTCAGATAGTTCACTCAAAGCAAATTACCCAGGCCATCCCTATCAATGTATGGTAGGCTGTGCTAAAGAGGAGAATGGTTCAAGCCTGTGCTCAGTTTGGAGCATTTAGATCAGCCCAGTGCGAAATACGATGGGCCGGCCCATTTTTGTGCTTAAACTTTTTTTAAAACTCAATTTCTCTGCACCGAAGAAGCCATAAACCACACTCCTGCAGACGATTGAGGAGGAAGAAAAAAGATCAACAGCTAAGATTTATGATTCTCTTTGCCTTTCATATTTTTCATAGTTTCACTCACAAACTTACCTGGAACAATGGGTGAATCATCATACATCACACAGACCTGACTTAACACCGACATCCTGAGCACCGGCCACCATGCATGGCAGCCTCGGCTCTACGTGCTCCACTACCGTTTCTGAGTATGCTACAAGATGAACGAGATGGACGCGATGCGATATTAACTCGTGCGAGACGACGCCTTCGGTGGTTGTGCAGCTTTCGGTGATGTGAATTCATTAGGCGGCGGCCGGCGCTAGCTAGCTGGGACTGGGAGTGAGCGGCTGGACCGACGACGTGTCGCTCCTTTACGTGGAAAGGAACGCGGCACCAACGTCTCCGACATGAGTTTAAATTCAGATTTGGTCGTCTAGAAAATCCTCTGTTTAAAATAGCGGACTATTGTGTTTAGCGTCGGCGATTTCAGAAGTTATGAAAGGCTATAGCCGGGTATAGCGCGACTAAGTCCATAATCGTTTTGCTAAAAATGGAAAGAAAACAATATTTGGGCAGCATATATTTGTATACATATCAATAATTCATAGATGCCATGTCCGCCGCCCCTCTTGGTTCTATTTTCGGGAGAGAGAGAGGAGAGAACAAGAAGAATTTAGGGATAGGGCTGACATTTGGGCCGCAAATTTGGTCCGAGCGGGACAATTTGATCCAAAAAATTTAAATCCCTGAGCGTGAATATAGCGGCTTAGGGGCTAAATTGGGGTAAATTCATTTAGCCAGGCTATTAGCGGCTATTACCTTTTTTAGCTTCGAAGGCCTTATCTATAGCGCGGACCATCTCGCGAGGCTATAGCCGGGTGATAGCCGACTACTTAAAACAGAGAGAAATTCACATGCCTCGGTTACAAATTTATACACTTATTTTTCGGTTAGAAATTTATTCATATAAATCTATAGAATATTCACAGTCTTGTAGTAATCATTTGTTCATCTATTGCAAAAAGAAAAGAAAAATAACACTAGTATTGTCATAAACAAGTGAGATTTTTTCCGACTTCACAAATAAGTTCATCAAAATCTAACAATAATTTATTTATCCAGTGCAAAAATATTATTAAAGTGGAACCTTGCGTCGTAGGCTAGGCAAAAATAGACAGAGCACCGACAGGGCCAGCCCATAGGCCAGACAAACAGTGCGACCGCCCGAGCCCTGAGTTGTAGAGGCCCCTTCCACATATTGACAATGTGTATCATTCACAATTTTTTATTATATATTTATTATGATAAAGAGTCCATTGATTATATAGAAAAACAAAAGATCAATTTCTAGGATAAGTGCACACTACGAATCTCTGATAGTGTGCATCACATAGAAACAAATTACATTGCTAGACCCAACACTTATGGTTGGTACTTTGACGACGAGTCTCTCTCGAGTGAATGGCCTGCAAGTACTAAAGACTACCTTAGGTAGAGCGATGTCGTTTTAGTACCAAGCACAAAGAAGACACACATCATCAACAAATTTTTGCACCCATCATTATATAATTTGGTGGTAATATCCTCATAAAAACCATAGATATTCCAGGTTCTCAATTTTAGTAGGGCTAATCGGTAATGAAAAAACTATATCAAGATATTTTTGTAACATATAGTTTAGAGATATACTAAAATATATAAGGATACACACACATGTTCATGCAACTGACATAAATTAATTCAGAAGACATGTGATTCTTTTGTTTTATTGTTTTCTCGCGTTTGGCATAATTTGGTTTATATGTTTTTAACGCGCAGTCTATTAATAACCAATGTAAATTTATTATAATATACGGTGACCACGAATCAATAAAAATAAGTTATAAACAAGTATATAAGTTTAGTATAAATAATTATGATTATTTTTACATGCCTCGGGGCCAATAATATGAAATGACCGGCACTAATCCTACATTACAAATAAATTACTTGAATGTTTGTCATCATCTCAATACTTTGAAAGATTTGTTGGCTCATTCCTTTCAAAATGCTCACTAACCCTGGTGTCAAATTGGCTTGCTGCGAGTTCTTTGGACTAGAAATCATTTGGTGTGGAATCATATGGTGGCACCTGACCTTCAGCTGGGTGGTCCTCTGCGCCGTCAGCTAGAGGAGCTTCTGAAGATCTTTCTCCACTGGAAAAACTTTATGAAAAAATATTTATATTATGGCTGGATCAGACCTGCCTACATGTTTCATTGCTGTAATGGAATCGGAGACATCATTAAAAAATCATCTCTCTTCAGTTATAATCTTTACAGAGTGCGTGGTTTTAATTACTTACAGAAAAAAAATCAAAACCACACATCAAGAAGGATATTTGCATGCACTGATGCACATGTACGTTCATATAGCAAAGAGAACTCTCAGAAAAAGAGAGAAAAAATACAGAGAAGGGGGGCACATAGGAGCGGTTCTGCTCTCAGGCCCGAACAATGTTCAGGTTTAGATTTTGTAATTCGAGGGATGTGGCGCGTATTAATTGTGAGAAGTCCAACTTTAAATCACAGGCTCATACGGTTTTCAACTTTAGATTATGTATACAACAACTTCTAACATAATTTGTTTCAAAAGTCTTTTTTTCCACAAAATGCAGTACATACCAACGGCAGTCAATAATATTAATGGTAATCGCGCCTTCAACCCGTCTATCAATCGTCAATTAAGCCCACCGGTATATTTTTACCTAGCTAAAATAGAATACAAACATGCCGCTTGACCTTGTGACAAATGTACAAACGTTTTTCCCCAATTTGATACCTTTTGTATATGAACTGGTGAATCGGCATATTGATATGGCCTATATATAGTGTCTCGTAGGGATATGTATTTAGTTTAAGACCCCTCATTACATAAAAAAAGACATGTAACTACATAGTATATAAAACAAAAAAGATATCCCGCACGTTGCAGCGCGGATGTTTCTTAAGAAAATAAAAGGAAGGATATTTGAAGCTTGAAATGGAAAATAAAAATTGGGACTATAGAAGATTTGATTTGCCACAATAGTCGAGAATCTAAATTTAATCACCGCGAGATGTTCACATATTTGACCGCTAAAAATTGATTATGTGGAAATTATATGGCTAAAATAATTTATAATTTGAATATGTTGCATGTACTAAGATTTTTACTAATAAATGTGAAATTACATGGATAAATGAAAGTCTCAAATAGTGGATGATGTGGACACCTTGCATTTAGAGATAGACTAATTTAATGCATATTTGTGGGTTTTGTCTTGTAAAAAGTATAGATTATAGTGAATATACAAGATACAATTGTTTGTATCTATCTTTCCATACATTATTGAAATCCGATGAATAAATATTAACACCCTTGAATAATTATATATGACAGATATTCTGAGCAAAAGTCTATTCCGGTTGACCGTGTCTCAAAACTTGAATTCTCTACTCTCAGTGGTGGAGGCTAAGGTTTAGCAAAACAGAGATGTAAACCTCCTTGGTTTGATCTAGTCTAGACGAAATTAGTGATTTACTACTCAAATTGGGAAATTCACAAAAATTAGAACATTTCAAAAGAGGCTCTTTAATATCTTATTTCTGTCTTTTCATTATTTTTAATGGTTTTCTACTTTTAACTAATTTTATTTCATTCCTTTCTATTTGTACTTTATTTTTTATTATAGTTTTAGTTAACCTTGTTATATTTATGTGCTTTTATTTATTTATTTCTGGGTTACAAATTTATTCATATAAATCTATAAAGTTTGACAGTGATTAGTAAAATAAAAATGCGTTCATCTAGTTCAAAAAAAAAACACCATTATTGTCTCAGTCACATGAGAAAATTCTACTACACTTTATCATAAGTTCATAGAAATCTACCAATAATTTATTTATCCAGTGGAAAAGATCAGTAAAGTGGAACCTTGCGCAGATCTCAATGGGTGATTGCAACATAGACTGTAACAAGACTATGGACAAGGAAAATTCAGATTTACATTCTGCAGGGGCGAATTTCAGATAAAATCGAGAAAGTTGTTAGTGTTGTAAAAAAAGGATATAAAGGACATGTAGTGAAACCTGCCCAACATAGTTTTTCTAGAATAGGACCGCACTTTCATCAAAGGCTCATAGTTGTACCCATGATTTTTTGGTACTAATCAAAGGATACCAGTTTTATCCGTGATGTTTGATACTTATGTATACCCCAACACATACCTCTTATGCGTATGGTGAACTTTCGCCCATGGGTAACCCAATTACTATGGGTCGAACATGAATAGAATTTTGTGTCCAGAATTACTCATGGGTAACATGATTAGGATTTAAGCTATTTAATAGATAAGTTTTATTTTAAATGATATGTGGATGTAAGAAACATTTTTTTAAACCCCTAGCCTCGCATCAAAATGATGCCACAACCTTTTTTATTATATTAATCATCAAAATTTGACAAATAAATACATCGATCATCTCGAAGCCACCTTTCTGGCAACCATCACATACATAATTAGGGTGTGACTAATTCTCAGTTGAATCAGAATTAAGTTAGTTCTCAGTCAAGTGACGTCATTAATTTTAGTTGCAACCCATGATTCAACTCATGCTCAACATGAATCACGAAGCAAATCCAACAGCTTGAACCACACTTGCAACTGAAAAATCTCAATTGCAACCCAAATTTGCAACCCACGGTTGTACGAATAACGTTGCAGATCTGATGGTGTAAAACTTGGCTAGCCCAAACCTAATTCTCGGTTGCAAAACTGATAAATTTTAAGCCCTAACTCTCGAGTATTGCGTGTTTTTGTAACCATGTGTATCTTCATGGGGCGAGCCACGAACCTCCTCATGGGCATTGGTAGGCGTTTGATATTTCTCGACCCCTATAAAAGCCGACCCATGTCCATCTTTACTTTCATCTCTCTTCTTTGATTTTATCGCAGCTAAAATATTTTGGACGGTTGTTTCGTCACTCTCCCAAGTCGAGGTTGAATCGTCATGAATCTAGTGCCAATTTTTTTTGTAGCTAATAAAATGCATGCCGTCTTTGGAAGGTTAGAAGTAGTTTGATTTTTAATGGTCAAGTCTGGGTAGATGTTAAGCATGTTTGGAGGCTTATTCTGAGTTCAGTGAAACACCGGAGACTGATATTTAAGGATAATATGGTAGAAGCTACTGACAAATTCATGATCAAACTGCTGCAGATGCTGCTGCAAAATTGCTAACAAACTGGCTTGCTGCGAGTTCTCTGGACTAGAAATTCTATGTTGTGGAATCGTACCGTGGTCACGGCCGGTAAGAGTTCAGCTGGAGGACCTTATGAAGATCTTCCTCCACTGAAAGAACTTGCTGAAAAACGATTTATACTATGACTATATCAGACCTGCCTGCAGGTTTCATTACTGTAATGGAACCGGAGGTATCATCAGAAAATTTTCACCCCTCTTCAATAATAATGTTTACAAATGCGTGGTTTTACTTACAAAAAATGAAAACCACACATCAAGAAGGATATGTCCATGCACTGATGCACATGTACGTTCATATACCAAAGAGAACTCTCAGAAAAAGAGAGGAAAAAACAGAGAGAAGGGGGCACATAGGAGCGGTTCTGCTCTCATGCCTGAACAATGTTCGAAACTGAAAAAAAAGAAAGAGAGGGACCAAATTATGGGAGCTGGTGGCGAGCTGCCAATTTCACAGGATGACAGTGGCGCTACGAGGACCAGTTCCTGAGGAGGGAGGGCTTCCCGAACATCTGGTCCAGCGCGAGCACACGGCCATGGCCAGGGACACGTCCATCCCCGCCGCCGCCGGCCGCACCACCATCCGGAACACGTCCGTGCCGACCGCCTCCTTGGGCCGCACCTCCGCGACGGCGCGCCGCTGCTCGTCGTACACCACGCAGCACCGCCGCGCGTACGACCCCTCGACCTCGTACCGCCCGCCGCCCACGTCGCCGCCGCACGCCGCGACGTGCGCCATGGACTTGTTCCCGCCGCGCTTGACCGCGTAGAGCGGCGGCACGCGCTTCTCCTCGCCCGGGAAGACCAGCCACTGGTCGCCGCCCACGAGGCTGCCGATGGCCTTCTTCTTGCGGCGGACGGTGAGCACGGGGCGGCCCGCGGCGTCCATGAGGACCACCTCGGCGCGGGAGTCGGACGCGTAGCTGTCGACGCGGTACACCAGGTTGCCAGTGGCGTCGAACACCGTGAAGCCCCGGCAGTTGAACAGCAGCGACTTGCGCCACACCGTCAATGTCACCGGCTCCTCGTCGCTGGCCGCGGCTGGCGCCGGCAGCGCCAGGGACGGCACGGCCACGTTCGGGTGCACCTTCGCCATGCCTAGAGTAGATTCAATGGTGTGGGCCTGGAAATATAGAAATCGAGGAGGAGGAGGAGAAGAGGACGGGAAGTAGTGGTGAGGGAGATCGATGAGATCAATCGAGCTTGGATGATTAAGTCACGGCTTGATCGAGAATGGTGGAGATGAGGAGTATATATACAGCTGCCGTGGACAGGAATGCCCCTGGGATAATTAGGTTGGGTTGGCAGGGGTATGTGGCTCATGGCTCTCACGTGTAAGGGGGCAGGGGATGACATTAACAAGTCCCTTGATAATGCCATTATTCCACTTAATTTGGTGTAAGCAAGATTAGTGACTCACTTGCGACTTTTCGCAGCTCCAAATTAAAGAGCTACTTTGGTGTAAGCAAGATTAGTTAGTGAGTCGTTTATGGCTTTTCCCATCCTCAAATGCGGTACGAGATTGGTGAATCACTTGTCATTTTTCACTCTATCGTGTGCGAGATGTTTGCCGAACTGTTTGTCATAATGTGCGACCTTTCGCTCGTTAGACTTAGCGAATGAACGGTTACACAAGAGTGGAATAAAGGGGTGGAGGGGCTCGGAGGGTGTAAAGGCGGAGGAGCTTACCATCGACCAGGACGAATAATAAAGATGATTCTCGGGGTTAGAGGGGATGCCTTTGTAGACTGCCGATGGTTGACGGCCAGGGGTGGTGAGTTGCATTTTGTAATTTCCTCGATTGAGTAGTGAGTAGATGATTTAAGATGTTAGACCATTCAACATACGGAAGAGCCCACCAACCTTCAGGGTTATTATCTAAAAGAACATTGGATTTTATACATATGAAAATGAATTCTAGTTTTCCATCCAACAGGGACAAGCGGGAGATACAAAAATTTCCAGATAATTTACATTTGATAAACCAAGGAAAAAATAAGAGTGGGGAAGAGAAAAGGAAAGTCAAGAAAAAAGCTTGTCATAATTAAGTTTTGTCCAACGATTGAGAAGTTCATATCCAACACCCTCCTTCTTCGCGTAGTGATTCGACCATCTTAATTTGGTGCTAACTTTAGCTTTCAATTGCCCCAAATCTTCTTAGTATTGTTCAAGATGATGAAGTCTTTATATGCCTAGAGAAAAAACTTGTTGTGTCCCACGTTGGATATATAATAGTGAAAATGGATTCGGTATATGCTTTTGCATATGGATTTAGCTATAACTTGGGGTGTTACGTTTTTCATGTTAAATATGGTGTCTCATATGTTTATTTTGGTGTCGCAGTTTATACCACATTGCTGCCTCCAGTACCATATCGATGCTGCATTTCATGCTTGATATATGTTCATACATATGCTTCCTTTCGCTATGAGCATCCGTCCATTCAAAATTTCGTGGTGCATTCGGTTTTCGTTAGGAAGAGATGGAGTAGCGACTATGGAGATGATGATATGCAAGAGAAGGGGTGGTGCGAGTGAGGCATGTGGGGATCGCCGGCGAGGAAGGAGTGGTAAGAAATGTATGGTTTGGCGTGGAAAGGGGGGCACACACCGTAAGGCTATACGGCATACGGCCACACACTTGAACTACCGAACAAATTTTAGCATGCACGTGAAAATGGGAAAAAGAAAGGAAAAAATGTCAAGAATATAATTTCAAATGATCTCCAACTTTGGACAGAGGACATCCATGAATTGTTTCAGGCTTAATTACTTACACTTAGACAAGCTCAACCACTCCCAGTGGGAGCAGATCAGAGCTAACTAGGAGTGAACATGGGTCATTAGCTGGCATTAATTTCTCCCGCACTATCTTTACGGTGGATCCCAGCGTGGAAAGTTGGTCGTCTGGATCATCTAGCCAATCATCGTACGTAGACACCGTTGGGCGTTTCTGCTTGAGCTAATGAGAGAACATCGAGTGATCGAGAGGATAGATCGAAGTATATTTTCTCCACCACCGGCTTCGTCCAAAAAGTTTGCTTTAATAACAAGCAAAGCTTTCTTGGATACTTCTTGGGCCCTCACCTAGTCTGATTTAAAGTTGAATATTTACATCAGGTATAGACTAGTACATTTTTCTGTAATACAAGCCTTTATACTGCTTAAATACGCCACACCGTTTATGTAGAGGGATCGTTGAGAATACTTACTATTTTCGTATACTTTGCCTGAATTTGATATCTGCTAAGGCCATCTCTACCAGATCCTTTAGAAGGTGCAAAGTAGTAAAATAACAGCTAGTTTGCGGTTTTGGGTTAAAATACCGCACCGGACAGATCCGCAAAAAGGCCCGACCCCAAAAAACTAGGGATACTTCAAAACGGCCTCCAAAATCCGCATATGTGGTTCACGTGGCTAGATTTTCGGTTTTCCTCGTAGCCCACTTGACATTGGTGGGAGGGACATTTTAGCCCCTTCTTTCCCTCCCGCGTCGCCGCCGATCTCCTCGCTACCGTGTCGTCCATCCTGACCGCGACGCCCGTTCGTCGTCATGGGGTTCCTCCTCCCGCCGCCCGAAGGTTCCGTAATCACGCGGCCCGCTGCCGAGTACGCCGTTGCACCGCCCGCGCATCCCACCGCCCGGTATGCCTGCTGCGCCACACACACCTCCCACGAACGCCCCACCTCAGGTGCTCGCGACATCCTTTGAGAGGTCAAATTTCGCCTCTCTAGTCTCCGATAGTGTGTCATATTAAATTAGATTGCCTAGTGTTTTTTGATTGTTCTGTAGTTTAAATATTCATAATGAAGTAGAGATTGAGAACATTTCCTTGAAAGAGGCAATGTAGATATATTATCAATATGAAGACGGTATAGAGCAAATAATTTCAGGAAGATAATATTGCATTACATGACTCATTTCCAGGGATAATATTGCATTACATGACTCATTCCAGGGTGAGATATGGAGGTCAATAGTGACTCATTGCAGGGTGACAGAGGCTCACGGCGGTGTTTCGGCTAGCGCTGGTGAGATTTTATCATTGACATGGGTGGGTGGATTATGAACACTTTCGATGCCGAAAACTATTAACAAATTGTTTCGTTTTGCGGTATATCATCGCAGGATCCACCAAAGAAGAGCCGCTAAATTCGTACCGTAAAATTTAATATAGAAGTGTGCGTGCGACGTGCACGCGTTAATAGAGGTGAGTGTGTGCACGAGTTATATGTGAGCTCGTCTGCGTTTCGTTTGTACTATGTTTCACACGGATCTGGTATAGATGATCTAGCTAGTATACGTACGCGCTCAGGATGGGAATGGGCCGGGTCGACCTGTCGGGTCGCTGGCCCGACCCAAAAAAAAAGGCCGATGGATCAGTTGGGTCGGCCTCATACAAAAATCGGGCAATAGAGCCGGCCCTGAGTGACCCATTGGGTCAGCGGGGCCGACCCACCTTCGAAAATTGAAATCCATTGGTACAACTTGACTAGTTTTAATTTATCCGTTTCATGGCAGATCTAACTTCGGCGAGTAATATCGGCAAGTAGCGTCTCTTTTGCTATACACGTACTGGAAATCTGGAATTGGATCAAAGCTTACACAGCGTACTGGAATATGGTGGCTCACCAAATCCATCTTTCTAGCTTAGCTTAGTATGACAACTAGCGATCAGCTAATTTAGTATACTAATTAGCCGAAACGTCAACTAGCTAACATTTGTACACGTACTGGTGTCCATTAAACCAATCGTCCTTTATAAACCGGGCGTGAAAAGAGCCTGAAATTGTATATTGTGGTTCATTTGTAAACTTTAATTATTCCAATCATGCATGTTTAGGTCATAATTTTGTTTCACTGTAACAATATATTTTTGAGAATATTGTATGTGTAAACACAACCAAATAATGTATAGAAATAAAATTTGGGTCGACCCGAGATACCCATCAGGCCGGCGAGGCCAATGACTTTTTTTGAATTGGGTCGACCCGTGGCCTCTCAAATTGGCCTCGAGGCCAACAGGGCCGGGTCCAAGGCCAGGTCCGGGTCGGCCCATTCCCACCCTGAGTACGCGCCCGTACACTCGATCGTGTAAAACGTGACCGCATCGTCCTCTAGCCTTTCCGCAGCACGCAACATCTATGTGGGGGTACTTGTACACTTGTCCTTCACCCAGTTAACTTCAACGCAGAGCACAGTATGTCCGACGGCGAAACCCCCGCACAGTGCGCAACATTCCATAGATCCACGGAAAAGAAGAAGAAAATACTCGATCACGATCGCGACGGCCTAAGACTAACCATAGTGGGAAGTAACTTCAACTAGTAACATACACATATTACTAGACTATGTTACTACCCTCATAGTGCAAAGTAACAAAGAGGTGTGTCATATATGGTCTCATTTATTACTCTATAGACTCATTTTTTCTTGAAAAGTGTGATGTTACTAGTGTTACAAGTAACTAGCTAAGGCCTGTGCCAATGCATCGTCTCTTAGCACGATATCATAGGAGTATTAAATATTTAAGATACAACTAGTACAATGCATTGTTTCCTATTTGTTGTATCTACATTTAATGCTTTGGGGCTCATGCATGCATATGATTGGGTTAGAGTCATTTTTTGCCTATGGCTACGTGCAAAGGTTGTATCTTAGTTAAGCTACAACCTCACACTCTCTCTTCATTAACTAGTATGCCACATAAGCAAAATGTCTATGAAACCGTGCTAAGAACCTTGCATTGGCATAGGCCTAAGTTACTCTATTTGCATCTCTCCTCATTAATTACATGCCACATATGATTTTTTACTTAGGTGGCATCTATGTTACTAGTGAAGTTACTCCCACTATGGGTAGTCTAAACGAGCTCGATTACAAGTCCGCGCATCGCTGTCAGCCCGGCCGTGCTAATACAAAACTTTTGCCAAAACTTCCCGGTGTCTAGTTCTAGCTAAGCTAGCATCGCCTTGGCTTCGGAAGAATCTGTCAACGTAACGACCGACGCTGAGATCAAAATCTCGTGGGGAAACAGGTGGAGACTGGGACGCGTGGCGCGGAGGAGGTGCTCGGGTGGCGCGGCGGGCCCGGACGGCCGCCGGGCGTCAGTGGTCGGCTGGCGATTACGGCCCCGGAATGATTTTGTTTTAGTGGCGGTGGCGGCAGGGAATGAAAATGATCCTCTTCTTTCGGTCGTCGATCGATGCTAACGGGGGATCTTTTGCTGCCTCCGCGGCGAGTGCGATTATTTTTTTCTGCGAAGACTGCGATCGGGTGCTGGTAAACCGTTATTTTACATCGAGATGTATATCGTATGGTTAATTAGGGTATGTGTCAGTGTTGGGGATTGTCCACACTCCATTCATATCATTATCTCTGCAGCATTTTACATGAAAATATCAGATGCTTAGGTGGCATGAGGGTTCACCTTGCGCTGCATCTGCTTCCACCAGTTCTATAAAATGTGCAATCGAAATGCCTTATTTTATTATGGTACTGATTTTTTTGAATAGGGGGAAACCTCCACGGATTGCACACAACCATAAGAAAAATATTATGTAAACACGTCTCCCTGAGAGAAAAGAAAACCAACCGGAAAGTCCCGTAGGACACTCCACACATTGTCCTACTCCACACATTGGCCTGGGTATTACTCCCGAATAAAGAAACTACTAGACGAATGCATGCGAATGTCATCGGGGGCGAGGTGCGCCACCTCCGTGTAGGGCTTTCTCTTTCCTTCGAAAATCCGCCCGTTCCGTTCCTTCCAGATGTTCCACCAAGTATATATTAGGTTTCCATTGCGCTCCCTTTTTTTGACGTTTGATGGCAAGGACATGATCTTTTCCCACCAGGCGTCCAGAGATTCGAGCTGGTTTGATGGAGTGGGAGGTGGTTGTCCCACGGCCGACGCCACCATCCACATAACCGCACTAGAGTACGGACATTCTTTGCAAAGGTGAGTGACAGTCTCATTTTCCGAGAGACAGAGCTAGCATATGGGGTTGTGAGGCCACCCCGAACGGCCATATTGTCCGCAGTCATGATTCGACCATGCAGAACCAGCCACCCAAACAGTTTGCATTTTGGTACAACATGGGCCTTCCAACACTTGTCCGGGCGAAAAGGAGCGAGCCTGCCAGCAAACATGATCTGATAGGCCGAAGCTGTGGAATATTGGTCCGAAGGAGTCAGGTTCTAGGAGATGGTATCATCACGGCTAGGGTCAGTTCCTGGCTGCGGAAGCAGGCGCCATAAGTCAACGTATTCGAACAACTGCTGGGGAGAGGTGAGTCTAGCCACGGTGGTGATCCAAAAGTTGTCTTGCAGCTCGTGATGCACATTTAGGTTTTTTCTTGTGGCAATGTTGAACAGCTCCGGTGCTCTTTGACAGAGAGGGGTGTCCCTGATCCACTTGTCATTCGAGAAGCTTGTCTTTTTACCGCATTGTTGCATGGGAGCTCAGATCCAGCCCATGGGCGTTCCGGGTCTGTCCACTGAAACCATGGCCATCTGACCCTCATGGCCCTTCCGAATCGGTCAAGGTCCATGACACCCAAACTCCCCAGCGCCTTTGGGGCGCACAGAGTTTTCCAATTTATCAGAGAGTGGCCTCCACTCGCATTTTCCGCGTCGTCTCACTTCCAAATGAAACCTCTGGCATACCTATTGATTTTCTTCAGCAACCATTTTCGGAGGGGCATAACCACGATGTGCTAGATTTTTAGAGATCAATGCCAAAGATAAAAAACAAGTCATTCCGAACATCTTCTTTACACTAGAATTTTCTATTTGCTTGCACCTAAGATAGACAACCATATACTAAACTTTAGAAATGTGTATAGAAATCAATAACTTGAGGACACCATGTTAAGATATTTCTGATATTCAAATTGACTATAACATATACATTTACACTATACTCCACCTGCGTTCCAAAAATTGTTATACGTCTGGGTTACTTCTTACATGTTTTTTTCTCAAATCGAACTTTAGTTAATGAATTCAAGAGTCAATGCATCCAAAAGAAACAACTCATGTATTTTGCAGTACAAAAAAGTGTGTACATGTTGTAGTAATATATTTTAAACAACACAATTTAATATTGTATCAAATTTGCATCTACACTTATATTTAGCTTCAACATCATGTGATTAATTTTGGTAAGTGTAATGGCGCAGCACAAGAGATCTTGAGACAATGTTGGCACCCTACGCATCCTTTGGGGAACCATAATAAGGTTGAGTTTGTCGAGTCTTCATCTACAATCAATAGGGTGGAGCGTTGTTGAGTGCTCATCTAGAGGAGGATAAACCGACGAATGTAGCTCTAGTATGACCTACATAATGATACAGAGATGCAATAAAGAAGATGTAAGAGAAGATTCTACATCATAAAAGAAAGCGTGTTGTAAGTCAAGGGATAGTCGGGACCTAGAGCGTGTAAAAACTTTTGGTTTTCTATTTCAATTGCTAGTCAAGATCGAACACACAGAAAATCAGGTATTTTCTAAGTTTCGAAAATACATCAGAAAAAAGCAAAGAGTGATTGATATAATAATTGTTCAAATCCATATAGTTAAACAAATAATGAATGGTCCATAAGGGAAGAATGGTTCAAATCACACTTATTAAACCAACTAAACCGAGAGACTATCTCCCATGCAATTGCCACATCATCGCGAAGCTGTGTGTGCGTGCCCTTATTTTCAATCTGCCGGTACGTCTCAAGAAATGTTTGGATCCTGACTGTGGGCTCCTGCTACGCTTCACATGGTTGCCAACATTGTCACAAAAAATTCCAAATTTAAATCCCTCTCATTTTCGACGATCATGTTGTGTAGAATCCAACATAGATTTTTTAACGAGACTTTGCATGTTTGGGAATCATAAAAAAACCGTAGTATTAAAAACCATGGTATTGCCAAAACCATAGATTTTTTTGGAGTATTTAAAAAAGAGCTTCCTACCTCTTTCGGAGTTAATAATTGAAACCATAACATTTGTAAACTCTTTTTTGACGGTGAGCATTTGTAAACTCTAGCTAGTATTGGATGCCCAGGCTTTTAAAAATCGTGTGGTTTCCAAGACTATGGTATTTAACATGCTATATGTCCAAACGGACACTTGATCAAGATGATGTCGATCGCATTTATTCTGGAAATCTTGAGGATCTCCGGAGCCCGTACAAACAGTTGAATATCGTCCAAATTAAAATCATAATCATGGGTACTGTTGGTCGAGGAACTGCATCACAAACATCTCGATCTGTCAAGATTTGTTATACACATGGATTCGTAGACGCAACCAACCGATGTGTATACACGTACGAGCAACGGAAACCAGAACCACGACTACACAAGGCCGATTTGGAAACTTCATGCATCCGTACGTACAATTAGCGTGGCTGAACAGGCAACGGCGATGACTGGAGGAACCGATATTTTTTAGGTCGCTGACTAGCTTAAAGCCTTAAACATCGATCGACGCTGATGGCGAGGGGTACGTATCAACAGATGCCAGGTTAGGGGCGGCTACGTAGGACAAGAGCAGCCGTGGCGTATGTTACACTATCTTAGCTTAGTGCGAGCCGTCTATGCATATATACTTATTTGTTTTTCTAATCCCTTGCTAACTAAAGAAAGCTTTTGCTTTGCTATCTTGTATAGCTAATAGACTATAAGTAAACTATGCAGCTGCTGATGATCTGGTTCGTGACTCGAAGTCTCGAATGGACACATCATTTTTGGGTTGCGTCCGACGTAGATCCTTTGAGAGTACGGTGACTGTTTTTGTAGATGTATATACTGTGGCATGTTGTGGAAAGGTAGTGAGATCCAACAAGTGTTTTAAGTACTTCGAAATGTGTGTGCGATAATTTATAAAACACTTCACATGCTACCAATTTGTTCTTTTGCTTCATGCCAACTCTAGTGCAGCACGTCAGAAACATACCAACAGTAAATCTTCTGCACAAAAATTTGCTAGAATTGTTTAATGTAAACCCTACAATGCAATCTTCGAAGAATCGTTCCTTCATGTTCACAGCCAATAATTAGATACGTTATGCTTCCCGTTCAAGAAAAAGATACGTTATGCCTGTCATTAATCCAAGATATAGATAATTAAAAATGGACATAGCTGGCTAAGCTAGGTGGCAAATGAAGGTCCAAGAAAATGTACAAGCTAGGTGGCAAAAAGATACGTTATGCCTGTCATTAATCCAAGATATAGATAATTAAAAATGGACATAGCTGGCTAATACTGCAACAGATGGAGCTGTGGTATTGGTCAGGGATCTTGATTAGTTGAATTTTTATCTTGTTCTTAATTGCACATGGAATTGTCGTCTGTCAGTAGATCGGTCGCGTCCACATCAGGATCCCTTAAACAAGCTCATCTTCCACCGCTGTTTCTAGAGCATTCTCCTCATTTGGTCTCGATGGTGGTTGAGATATTTGCCTAGCTAGTGTTTCTTGGTTCCGCTTTCCTCATTTAATTAGCTTCAATTAGTTCATTCCGATAAAGATGGAAATAAGTGGACCTGCGCCTACCCAGTTGCTACTTTTTGTTTTGTTTTGTTTTGTTTTGCGGGAGATACATTTGATACCACTTCTTGTTCTTAAGTTCTACAGTAAATATTATTTGTAAAGAGGTGATATCAGCTCAATTTTTCCAGGACAATGGCATGGATCACTTTCTTGCCGCCCATGACCAGCAACGACTAGATCATACCAGTGGACCTAGGGTCCCAAACCTCTGGTACAGTTGATCCAATCACCAGGAACAGTAGGCAACTGGGCATTATCCATGGATCATACTGCATCGATTCCAGTGGCTGGAAGAGCATCAGATCAGATGGAAGAGCAAGTAGCTAGGCCGTTTGCTGCTAGGCCCGCCCATGATTAGACCGAACGGTGGGACACCGGTGCTCATACTCCCTCCGTTTAGGTTTATAAATCCATTACGTATCCCTAGGTCGTAAATTTGAGCAACATAATGTGATTTATATATTGTAAAAAATATATAATTAGAAAATTCAGACTTTATATTTTCTAATGGTATAATTTTTGTATTTTAATTTTTGTATTATATTAGTTAAATTCACGACCTAGGGATACGTAGAGGACTTATAAAGCTAAACGGAGGGAGTAGTGGGAATGATTCTGCCCATTATATTCGAATCGACCTACTGCTACCTTCGCCAGGGAAAACTGCTGCGCATCTGGTATTCATCGCTCGATCACGCATGGCCTGCATCCGGCCGATTGGAGCTGGAAATTGGCCACCATCTTATCTGTCTAGCATTACCAAAAAGGAGTAGCTGGAAAATGGTATGGCTCTGGTCCAGATTTGTGACCGGTTTTCTGTTACTCTATTTCGGAACCATGTAAGTAACTCTCCTGGATGATGCTTTTTCTCGTTGTAGTTATTTCGTTAAAAAGAAAAAAATCAGATAGCAAACGATACTGCAGATGCAGAGTGCAGACACAGTCAGAAAGCAGGGTTTTACGGTTGATCAAATCGCAGGTACCAGAGTACTGATGTTAGTGCTTTTCCTGCGTACCAGCGTACGTGATCGCACTCCTTCTCTTGGTGCATCAAAATCAAACGTTATTAGTAGTAGTAACTTTGTTTTGTACAAATCAGGAGGGTGATGCAGGGTCAGAAAGCAGAGATTTACGGTGGATGACAGCTACTAGTGAGGTTAGTGGTTTGTTGTGATTTCACTCCTTTTCTAGCCGCATCAGATCAAATGCTTCAAAAGGCTAGTAGCATGTTCTTGTCAGGAAATGAGCAACTGTATTTCCAGGGGGCCAAAGGTCAGTACTTATACATGTGTGATGAACAGTAAACATGAACAGTAATCTATACATCTAACACCCCCCCCTCAAACTCATGGTGGGTCAATAACACTGAGTTTGGAGAGAAAGAACGCATGCTGCGCTCGAGTCTGTGCCTTCGTGAAGAAGTCCGCCAACTGTAACTCAGAGGGCACATAGTGAAGGGCAAGAAGCTGGTCCTGCACACAGCACGCACAAAGGAGGCATCTACACCGATATGCTTGGTGAGTTCATGCTTCACCGGATCACGCGCAATGCTGATGGCGCCTGTACTGTCAGACAATAGAGGAGTCGGTGCAGCAGCAGAAACACCAAAGTCTCTAGTAACCATCGCAACCAAGTCACCTCAGCCGTCAACATGGCCATCGCTCTCAACTCAGCCTCTGCACTGGAGCGGGAAACGGCAGTCTGTTTCTTCGTCTTCCAGGCAATGAGGGATCCTCCAAGAAATACACAATAGGCTGACAGCGAGCGGCGATCAGAAGGATCACTAGCCCACGTAGCATCAGAGTAGGCCTGGAGCTGGAGAGAGCTGGAGCGAGGAAAGAAAAGGCGGCGAGAGATCGTGCCACGAAGATATCGTAGAACACGGAGAAGGTGACTATAGTGGACAGAGCTGGGAGCTGAAACGAACTGACTCAGAATGTGGACAGGATATGAAATATCTGGACGAGTGACAGCTAGATAGACAAGACTCCCAACAAGATGGCGATAGCGAGTGGGGTCTGTGAGGGGATCACCATCAGTAGCACGAAGCTGAATATTGAGCTCCATAGGAGTCTCAGCAGTGCGCTCATCACCAAGAGCAGCGCGAGCAAGAAGATCCTGAATATATTTTTCTTGGGAGATGAAGAAGCCATCAGAAGTCGAAGAAACCTCAATCCCGAGAAAATAGCGAAGTGGACCAAGATCAGACATCAGGAACTGCTCACGAAGGCGGGCCTTGACAAAGGCAATATACTCAGAGTCGTCGCCAGTAATGATCATGTCATCAACATATAAGAGGAGGAGCGTCCGACCACGAGGTGAGGTGTGGACAAACAACGCGGGGTCATGGTCGCTAGGCGAGAAACCAGCGGCAGTCACCACAGAGGCGAAACGCTCAAACCAGGCGCGAGGGGCTTGCTTAAGGCCATAGAGGAGCGCCGAAGACGGCAGACCATACCATCAGGAACAGAGTACCCCGGTGGTGGCTGCATATAAACCTCCTCACGCAACTCTCCATTGAGAAAGGCGTTCTGGACATCAAGCTGAGACACAGACCAATTACGAACAGAAGCCACAGCGAGAAGAGTGCGGACAGTGGTCATGTGGGCTACGGGAGCGAACGTCTCATCATAATCGCGTCCCTGCTCCTGCTGAAAGCCACGAGCCACAAGACGAGCTTTGAAACGCTCAAGAGAACCATCGGAGCGAGTCTTGATCCACTTGCATGTGATGGGACGAACACCAGGTGGAGGGGAAACCAGATCCCACGTGCCAGTGCGCTCAAGGGCAGCAATCTCCTCAGCCATCGCAAGCTGCCATTCAGCTGAGCCATGGCATCACGGTAGGAAGTGGGCTCAGCAACAGCAGAAAGACTGTACTGGGAAGGAGAATAGCGATCAGGAGACCGTAATGAGGTCCGAGAACGAAGGTTATGAACCGGTGTACACGGGGAAGGTGGGCGCCGGAAGTAGAAGGCATGTCAGAGGGATCATCGTCAACACGCGGCCGACGAGTGTAGTGGAGAGGAAAGGGAGAGAGGGTAGATGCACTGGAGAGGGAGGTGGCGAGGGAGGAGAAGAGGATGGTGTCGGCGGTGTATCGGGAACAGTGGGACTCGGCGGAGGTGGAGGTGGAGGAGGAACATGAGGCACGGAGGGAGATATGTCGGGAAGTATAAGGAAGGAGATATCCTCAACCGAAAAGGTCGAGGCAGTAGGACGCGGATAGTACGAACGAGACTCATCAAAAGTCACATCACGGGAAATACGTAGCCGACGACTAACAGGATCCCAACATCGATAGCCCTTGTGCTCATCACTGTAGCCAAGAAAAACACACTCCACCGACTGAGCGGTCAATTTGGTGCGTTCGCGGGGAGCAAGGAGAACATAGCACACGCACCCAAACATGCGAAGAGCGGAGTAGTCAGGAGAACGACCAGAGAGACGCTCCATAGGAATACCACCCTGCAAAGCAGCCGAAGGCTGGATATTGATGAGATAGGTGGATGCGGAGACAGCCTCAGCCCAAAAGTGGGGTGGAAGAGAGGCGGCGATCATCATCGCACGAGCCGTCTCAAGAAGGTGGCGATGCTTGCGCTCAGCAACGCCATTCTGAGCGTGAGCACCAGGCAAGAGAACTGGGCGAGAGTACCCTGTTCGGCAAGAAAACCACGCAACATCTGGGAGATATACTCACCAGCCGAGTCAGCACGAAAGACACGAATGGGCGTGGAAAACTGGGTGTGTACCATGGCAGCAAATCGCTTGTATATAGGGAGAACCTCGCTGCGAGATTTCATAAAATAGAGCCAAGTGTAGCGAGAGAAGTCATCAATAAATAGAACATAGTAGCGATGACCACCTTTCGAATCGAAGGGAGCAGGACCCCATACATCAGAATGAACTAAGTCGAAAGGACGCTGAGAGACTGACTCACTCGTAGGATAAGGTAATTGAGTCTGTTTGCCAAGTCTACAACCATTACAATGTAAAGATACATCGCCAGAGACAGACCCTAAGACACCTTGATGCACTAGCGAGGACAAGCGAGAGCCACATATATGACCAAGTCGATGATGCCACTGTTGGAAGGACGCAGAGGAGGAGGCAGCAAGAGCATGCGAGCTGGCGGGTGTGGTGGCAGCGGAAGGAACACAAAGCCAGTCAACCTCCCAAAGGCCCTGAGCCTCACGGCGCCGAGGGCCAGCTCCAACTAGAACCTGGGTGCGACGATCCTGAACAGAGCAAGAGTCGGTATCAAGAATGACACGACAGCCAGAATCAGTAAGTTGAGCAGCGGAAAAAGATTCATGGTAAGACGGGGAACATGAGAAACACTAGGAACAGAGAAGGACGGAGTAGAGAGAGTGCCACGACTAGCAACAGGAAGAGGTGTGCCATCGGCAGTGAGAACATTGAGAGGAGAATCAAGAGGTCGAAGAGAGGACAGAGTGGAAGAATCAGAAGACATGTGAAAGGAAGCTCCAGAATCCAGAACCCACGG
Organism: Poa pratensis; assembly: GCA_947311845.1. Lineage (NCBI taxonomy): Eukaryota > Viridiplantae > Streptophyta > Magnoliopsida > Poales > Poaceae > Poa > Poa pratensis. The sequence goes on from CAMZMU010000067.1 coordinate 31,448,412, forward strand.
AGATGTACCTGACTGTGTAGGCGGTGGTGGCGGAGCAGCAGTAGTGGAAGCAGTCAGCGAGGCAACGGTGCCCGTCGAGGAAGAGCCTGATGAAGCCAGTATACGCTTGAGCCGCACAATATCCTGGTCAGTGAGTGACGGAGTCGCTGAGGGCACACGAGCCACAGGAGAGGAGCGACTCAGGTCGCGCTGCTTCTTGAAGCAATCTGACTCTGGGTGACCGGGCTTCTTACAATAGCCACAGAAGATGCGAGGCCGGCCCGCTCCTGAAGAAGGAGGACGCCCACCTGAAGAAGGAGGACGCCCGCCCACCCCCCTGAAGGAGTGGGTAGCAGCGGTGGAGCAGACGACACAAGGCTCGGGCAGCTAGCACAGTGGGAACCGCAAGCAAACCAGCAGAACGGAGGCGTGTCTCCTCAGCTCGGACCTCTGCAAGCACCACTGATATAGAAACACGACCACGGGCAAGCAGGTGAGCACGCCGAGGCTCAAACTCGGGACGGAGGCGAGACAGGAACTCATGAACACGCTGAAACTCCAAATCGGACCTCACTGTCTGACAGCAGCGACAAGTACCACAAACAACAGTCCTCAGAGAGTCAAGCTGACGCCAGATGGCAGAGCACTGTGTGTAGAACTCATCAACAGTAGAATCTCCCTGCTGAAGATCATGCTCCTGACGCACTACAGATAGGTAGAGAGCATCACCAGAGGGCTGATAGCGCTGACACAGATAAGTCCACATCGCAGCAGCAGTGCCCAATCCCATAAACTCAGAAGCAAACTGGGGTAGAACACTAGCAGTGAGGACAGCACAGCACGAGCATCATCATTGCACCACTGAGTGTAACAGACAAAGCATCCCGATAAATGGAGAGAGAGTCCGAGTAATCCGATACCTGCTGGTCATAGGCTTCAACTGCAAGATCATCAGCATCCTTCGCGGCAGCCCGATCAGCCTCAGAGGCATCAGCGACAAGAACGGGGAGCACCGGTGGGTAGGAGCCACAGGAGCAACGGGGCACGGCGGACAAGAGACCTCGCCAGAGAGAACACCCCAAAGCAGGAGGCCACGCATGTGGATACGCATAAAGCCCACAAACGCGGCGTAATTGGTGCCATCAAATATCACAGAGCACCGAGGAACTGCAACATAGCCCGAAGAGGACATCGCGGTTTTTTTTTTGAAAGTCAACCAAGGAGAGAGAATCTAGATCTCAGCTTACCAGCCCGATGCTCACGAAGGCTCGAACGAGAGGAAGCAGCGCTCGATCGTGCTTGCACGCGATACGAACGAGAAGAAGCAGCAGCGCTCGAGCACGGGCGGAGGAGCGACCTAGTGGCGGCGGCCGGAGCTCCCACGAGGCGGCGCACAGGCGAAGGAGATCAGGGGACAGCGACGGCCGGAGCTCCCACGAGGCGGCGGCGCGGCAGGCCCGAAGCGGGCGACGGCGTGGGATCCGGCGGCGGCCGGGACAGCAGCAGGCCGGAACGGCGGCGGCCGGGATGGCAGCAGGCCGGGCAACAGCAGCACAGTGGGATAGGTCGGCCGGGAAGGCAGCCGCACGCACGAATCAACTGCAGAAACAGCAAGCAAGCAGCAAAGCGCCGACTGAGGAGGAAGAGGGAGCAGCAGCCGGCCGGAACAAACGACGGCAACGGCGGGGGAGCACGGAGTTGCTACGTGCAGGGAGAGGAGGAGAGCTAACCTTGAGCTCTGGTAACATGTCAGGAAATGAGCAACTGTATTCTCAGGGGGCCAAAGGCCAGTACTTATACATGTGTGATGAACAGTAAACATGAACAGTATCTATACATCTAACAGTTCTTTCCTCCGATGACAGAAAGTTCGGAAGCATTGCAAAGCTAAGGAGTTACACGTAGGAGTTTGTTTTTCCAGATCTATTTTGCCATTTTAGTTCCTGAGATCCCGCTGGGTGATACGTCTGATCTGTTGAGGCGTGCACTTGCTCCCTGATGTCTCTTCTCCTTTCTGACACCGTTAACTGGAAAGATCATCTGATGGAAAGAAACGCCATGAAATAGGTCCCGTTGCTCGCCATTGTCCATTCATGTAGACCATCTTGCTCATAAATAAAGCTTATAAGAAAAGTTTCAGGTAGTTACACATAGGAGTTCGTTTATTTCAGATCCATTTTACCACTTTTAATTCCTGAGATGTGCCTTAACTCTGATCGGTGGAGTTGCATGTGCAAATGCAGGCTCACCCACTAAAACGCTCGTCCTCTGTGACATTTTTAGCGCGGGGGGGGGGGGGGGGGGGGGGGATAAAGACACGCCGATCGAGACAAAAAATCATCGGCAAACAGGTCGATCCCTGCTCGCCATTGTCCATGCCTGACCTGTGGATCGAGCATCTTCTCCGAAAAGGTTTGTGGGTGAGTGGAAGCAGTTCCATCTTTACAAGCCTCGGGAGAAAGACGCACCCGGTTTTCTCGGTGGATCGATCACCTTTCCGGGCCGGTGACTCATCGCTGCACGCACCATCCGTTAAGCATCTCCATTCTCAGTTAGTCACTTAACTACCCCAATCAGGCAGCAAGACACTTGCATACATACTGTACATCATGGAATCTTGCGAGACCAACCGTCATGGAGACAATTCAGTAATTCAGAAATGTTCAGAAACATTCGTGCAAACAGAAAGGGTTTTGAAGCAGGTCTGCTAACCAATGCATACAGTATACAGGCTCTTGAGCAGCATCCATCTAAGAAATCTGCCGCTCGCGCGATTATGCTGAATAAACAGAGCCATCATCAGGCTGCCTGCTTGTCGCGCACACACCGTGAAGACACAGGCAGCGTGTTCCCCTCAGGAGCCCGGCGTAGCCATCGGTCTATTGCCTGGACCATGAGCGGCAATGCAACGGAGCAAACCATCGCACATCGTGTCATGTTGCGTTTGTCCCATTGTTCCCCGCACGTCTTAATTCATGCATGGGACGAGGAAAACGAAATCGCGCCATTGAGTCGAGCGAGCCGCATTCAGAGTTCACAGTAGCGCAGGACTGTGCGTGTTCAGCTTGGTAGGAGACAAAGCCCACTGGAGAATCTGTATGGGGAGCACACAAGCGTTGGATAGTTAGTTGGCGGGGCTCCATGCCGCGAAGAACTAGACAGGCCATGTCGATATGTGGGGCAGAAAGGAGGAGGGCGTGAAGATTGATAATGGACATGGTCGAGTTGAGTGATCCAAGAAATGGTTTGGATTTGAGCCGCGCCGGTCGACGGATAAGCGGATAGATCGTAGATATAGAAGAGGCAGCACAAGCGCGACGCGGATGGATGGATGCATCCGGTTGGCGTTTGCCGCGCGCAGACACCGCTCGATTCCCTCGCGCGCGCGCGTATGACTATGCGACTAGCAGTACACGACCCGCGAAAACTTAGGTTCATGTTAAAACACAACATTACGAGTACAACAAATCAAGGGTCCATTTCGAAAAAATAAATAAATCAAGGGTGGTGGCTCGGGGCGGCGCAGGGCGTCAGCAGTCGGCGGCTGGAGATCACGGCCGCGAGATAATTTTGTTTGTTGGCGGCAGAGTAATGTACCACCAGCGGGAGATCGTTTTCTTCCAGCAATTGCGATTGGCGGTGGTAAGATAATTGTTTCAACGGTGGTGGGGGATTAGCTAGCCAATGATACAGTAGCCTCCTCATCTTTGCATGAAGAAATTGGAATTGCGCTGGGCTCAAAGTAAAATATGACCTGACGGCAGGCTGACGATCAGATCGACCACACTGCTGGTGACCGGCCTTTCCGATCAATGGATCGATTACGTGTGCATCGGGATTAAACAAACTGATCATCAACACCTGGTCTTCATGGTGGTTGAGATATTTTGCTATAGTCTCTGCTACTGCCTAGTGCCTCCTCGTCAAGTTCAATTAGTCCATTCCGCTAAAGATGGAGAGGAGTTGACCTCCACCTTCTGAGTTGACAGATACATTTAATTACCTCATCTTGTTCTTGACCCCTAACTAATTTATTTGGGCGGAACACAGCATCACATATGATGAAGCAAGTTCTGTGGCGACGGCCCCGGGCCTCTAGCAAAGTAGCAAGTCGACGCACTCAATACAAACAGTACACGAACTACGCTTGGTCACCACACAGATTCACAAATCCACAACCGTTTTTGGTCCATTGCCCATCTCCTGTTCCTTCTCATACCTCTCTTTGCCCTTGGGAGGCCGAGAACCACCCACGAGCCATGCACTGCATCAATTTGGACAAGGATGTAGGTCTCAATTTGGATTGGAAGAGTCCAAGAAAAAACTGTTATGTGCGATTGAATTCGGCCAATCAACACCACTGATTGGAGCTGGAAACGGAGTCGCCTCATCTGTCAGCACAACTGTCCAGGAAATGAAAATTCAGGCATCAGATGATGGTACAAAGTGTAGAGTGTAGACACAGTCAGAAAGCAGAGTCTTACATGCAGCATATGGCGGTAGAGGTTGATGACAGAGCCACTGAGCAGAGCCTTTTTACTGTCCAAATCAAGAACCATATGACAGTGCAGGTTGCAGACGTTGTCACGAAGCCGAGAGTTTTACTGTCCAAGTCAAGAACCATATGACGGTGTAGGTTGCATACAGTGTCACTGAGCAGATTGTTACAGATTTACAGTAGTATATTATTGTAAGTGCCACCGTCAGTGCTACTAGTAGTTTGCGTGTGAGTTCAGGTACCTTTTCCTAGTACACCAAGTGATTCAAAAGATTAGTGATAGTACTCTTCGTTGACATTCTGAGAGAGCGAACTTTTGAAGTAAACTTTTGTACCCCATTTTAGTTCCTGAGATCTTCCTGCGCGATATATGTGTCTTCGGATCCTCTCCTTCTCACTGTCAACAGAGAAGAGCAAGGATGATCAGATGGAAACACCATCAAAACATGTCCTTGTTCGCCATTGTCCATACATATAGACCATCTTCCTGAAAAAGTTTGTGCGTGAGTGGAAGCAGTTCCACAATTCCATCTTAATTTACAAACCTTGAGAAAGACGCACGGGGTTTTCTAAGAGGATCACCTTTTGCGGACGACTCATCGTCGCACGATATCATCTGATAAGCATCTCCTTTTCACAGTTAGTCACACATGATAAGGACACGACACTTCTGTTCAAGCGCCCCAACTCGAATAGATACTTACAGACAAGATCGAATCGATTTAGGAGTTGGCAACGAAATAGTTCAGAAGACAATGATCGTGAACAGAGATCGGCTGTCCAACGACCACCCTGAAGACAAAACGCGGCAGCGTGCTCCCGCAGGAGCCCGACGTCGCCTTCAGTATCGTTCCATGGGTGGCAATGGAACAGAGGAAACTATCGCACGTTACACATTCCTCCTCACCCCTTCGTTCCATGGGTGGCAATGTATCCACCGACGCTTGGCGCTTGGTATGTGATCGGCAGAGTCTGAAGATTTGGGATGTGTTGCCTGGGGACCATGCGCGCGGCGGGAGCAACCGATCGAACAGGCCATGCCGCTGATAGAGGGCACTATGTTCAGTCATCCAAGAAAGGCTTTGGATTTGAGATTCGCCGGTCGCCGGATAAGTGGTGGACCATGGAAGTGCAGGCGAGACGCGGATGCCCTGATGGCCTTTGCGGCGTGCAGAAACTGCTCCATTCCTAGCTTTTCATGATTGACGCAGACGCGGTGCGAGGTTGCACATATGACTAGTAGTAGACCAGCGAGAACCTATGTTGTTGGCCACCTCGTAAGTGTGACTTCTTCGTTTGGCTTACTGTGCAAAATAGGCTATGAAAGTCTGACCGCTTGGCCATTCAAGGGTGGCCTCATCAGCCAACTTGTCAGCTCTGCAGATGTCATTCTAAAACTTCAGTGCTGTTACTCCAAGCGATCTTTCCCTGTCATTCCTCATTGCATTGGTCTCAGTCGCGAGTCGCCCTCTATGTTCCACTACTGGAAGGCAGCCTCTGAGTGTCCCACTGCGCACCAGAAAGGTCTCAAGACAGCTATCGTCCTAATCACCTGCAAAATATGGAAGAAACAAAATGCTAGAGTTTTCAACAACAAATTCACCATGCCGAGCACTCTCATCCAAAAAATCAAGAGCGACGACCGTGACTGGACCCTATATACTAGGGGCCAAACACCTAGCGGAAATTACCTCTTAACTTTTTGAAGCTATGACGATCTATCTCTCTGCGAGATTAGACGGAATAGGATGATCTGGTTTCTCGTGGGGCTACTTTACTTTCGTTTAGTAGGCCCTTTCTTGGCTTTTTCTTTTGGTCTCGACCGTATCATGTTTGCTTCTACTATATAAATATAAAAGGCAAATATTTTACCTAGTTTTTAAAAAAGAGAACCTATGTTGTTGCTGGTGAAGTTTGTGGAGTTCGTCCCTTTGTGCGGAGCAGAGAGTTCATGGATATTCCGACTTGGTTTTCTCCTCGCCGATTCTGCTTGCCGTCTATCTGTCGTTGCTGGAGTGTTTCAAACTTTCAATGCATTTTCGTAGACGTTTTGGCCCTGCGCTCTGGTTTCACCTGGTCTGGGCCGCAGACAAAGGTTTTTTTTTTTTTTTGAAATCGCCGCAGACAAAGGTTCTTTTCTCGGTGAGACGTTTGATAACCCCAGAAGCCACCTCATAATCCATCATTTTAACCACTGACCGTGCTCCTTACTTGGGCTTATTGCACCAGGCCTTTTTCATGGCAAACCCCTTAAATGAACCCTTTTAGAGGAACCCTCGAATGGACTACGTACATGCAGCGGTAATCCTCAAAAAAAAAAAAAAAAGTTGCAGCGGTGAATGTTGGTGTCGTCAGGCCATCAGGGAAATGGATTTGGGTCGTTGTTCGCACCGGCACGCTCACACGCAATCGTCGAACATATATACGATGATGACAAAACACCCTCAAACGAAAAAAAAACAGGATAGCCGCAGATTGAATTTTTTCGTCATTGAAAATTTTAAGGCATTGGACACCAAAAATAGACTCAGGTTCTTCAATTTCATCTTCGGAATTAACATGTGAAGTCTTTATCTGGAAAGGAAGATAACCATGGCCTTTACATCCATTGATGCACATTAGCACATACAATATAAAGTTCATTATTTAAAATTAAGTAAAAATTGTCATCAAAGGCGAAGACGTGGATAAAACATACCTTGAGGTTGTATGGTTCGTGACATTTGGTAAGATACCAAAACAAATAAAATAACACGACTCCTAGGCCAAGCTTTAAGAGGAGATCGTCGCCCGTGCGTAGATGGTGAAGAATCCAGTCATAGGTCGATCTGCGGTACTTCATCCTTAAAGTTAAGTTTTTTAGTTTTAGACCAAAGGCCGTAACCCAGTTAAATTGAATTAATGACGCCAGTGGGTAAGATAAAAAGTGATGAACCAACTTGTAGACACCTCCACACATATAAACAAAGGATCAAGCCAAAGGCTTGTACAAAGAAACTAGTGAAATCAGATCTACAAGCAGCTGGAACGACAACAACTTGAGGCTGAAACAAACATCATTTGAGGAAACGAAGGCACCGACAAGGTGAGACACATCCAGACCGAAAAGACAGCGCCGCCCAGTCGAGTCTCTGTCGGCAAAGGGACCCCCATTCCAGCACGACAAGAAACACCAGCGTAGATGGACTAGAGCTCCCCCTAGATCTCGAGCCAACACACCAACGGACGCTGCATCCCGCCGCGAAGGGCCGAACCACAAAGGCAAACTCCGCTTTCGACAAACAGCACCATCGCGACCACCATACTACCACCGAAAGAGAGACAAACCATGAACTCCAAGGCGGCTCAGGAAGGGAGCGGCACCAAAGTTCCGCCGTCGGCTGATCCAGAGGATCTTGGATTTTCACCCAGAGCATCGGGAGGGAGAGGGGAATAGTCGCGACGATGCCTACAAGAAGGTAACGGCGCCCATGGGCATTGTCATCATTGGCCATGGCAGCACCAAGCAGATTTTCACCTCGACAAGTAACCCCGCCTCTAGAAACCCCGAGTGTGGACGACTGCCGAGATGGCTACCGAACCACATCCATCGTTGCCAGTCGCCAGAAGACACGCCGCCCTCACGGCCATGAATGCCAACCAGCCAGCACCAAAGCCACGACCCCCGCCTCGGCGCTGTGTCTTCCACTGCCCGGGGCCGTCGCCCCGGCATCCAAACTCCACACACATACCGGCCAGTCCAGAGGAGACGCACACAGTACCATAACCGGGGAAGAACACGACCATCTGAAAGAACAAGGATGTCGTCTAGAGGGGGAGGGGGGATGAATAGGCGACTAAAACTTTTTCGGTTTAGACTTGATAATTGCGGAATAAAAACTAGGTGTTTAAATTAACAAGCCAACAATCTAAATAAACTAGGCTCACCTATGTGCACCAACAACTTATGCTAGGCAAGACAATCAACAAGGTGATACCAATATAGAATACTTCAAGCACGAAGGCTATCACAATGTAAAGTGCATAAGTAAAGAGCTCGGGTATAGAAATAACGAGGCACGCGGAGACGAGGATGTATTCCCGAGTTCCTCCTTTTTAGGGGAGTACGTCTCGTTGGAGAGATGTGAGGCACCACAAAGGTCGATCTCAACGCCACAAAGGCTCACCCTATTCTCCGATGAACCGCACCACAAAGGATTGGTTCACCTTCTACTATCGGAATCCTTCGAGGCGGAATCCGGAGCCTTTCAACAACAACCCGGGGCACAACCCACAATTGGATTGGGGCTCCCGAACGGCTACAAGTGACCACAAAAGGTCTCAACCACCACAATGACGTCTAGGGTCCAATGACCCAAGAGTAACAAGCTCACAAACTTTCAACTTTCACGAATTCTCGTGGAGAGCACAAACCGATGCAACAAGGTAATGGCAAGAGCACAAGTGCTCAAATCTTTCACTCTCAAATCTCACCAAAAGCAACTAATACTTATGTGGGGAGAAGAGAGGAAGAACAAACAAGAGAACCACACAAGAACTTCAAGATCAAGATCTATTAGGTTCCCCTCACTTGGAGGAGAGAAGGATTGGTGGAAATGTAGATCTAGATCTCATCTCTCTTTTCCCTCAAAGATATGCAAGAATCATGGGAGGAAATGAGAGAGAGACAAGCTTTCCAAGGTCAACAATGGAGGTGAGAGAGGGGGAAAATCGTGCTTTGAAGAGCTGGTCACTTTGGGAAGAAGGGGGCCTTATATAGGTCCCCACGAAAAAGAGCCGTTGCAAGCAGAAAACATAGGATTATCCGATTCAAATTTGATAGGATAATCCGACTGATAGGATTATCTGATTCAAGTTAGGATAGGATAATCCGATCGATAGGATTATCCGATCTAGTTAGGATAGGATAATCCGAAATACTCCAGAGAGCCACAACACAAGTCCTTAGCCATTTTCGCGTCCAGCAAAAATCCGGATCGGATATTCCGATCCAAGTTTGGGTCGGATTATCCGATTGTCTGAAAACTGACAGAAACAGCAAAACGAAAACCGCAATATCTTTTTCATCCGGACTCCGATTTTGATGATCTTGGGCTCGTTGGAATCGTAACGAAGAGCCCTTCAAGATCATGCAGAGAAACATCATAGTCTAAAGATGGAGGATAAAACTAAATGTAGAAAGGTAAACCTCTCTAAAAAGGAACAACCGGTAAATCCTCCAATCATCAAAAACGCAACAAGATATTCATAGAAATCCGTTTTTGATGAACTAGAGCTTGGTATAGAGATGAACAAAAGCTCTAAATTCTCATATGGATAAAAGCCAAATAAGAACCAAGAAAGATGATATGCCAAGCATGCAAAGGTTTGAGCTCCCCACAAAGATGCGATCAAGTTACTCACTTGAGAGCCCCTCTTGATAGTACGCCGTCTATCCTATAACCCGGTCTCCCACTAACACCACGAGACCGGTAAAATAGAAACCCTATCAAGATCATACCTTTGCCTTGCGCATTCCACTTGAGCTAGATGATGATGATCTTGGCTCCCTCAAGTTGGAACACCTTTCTTGATTGTGCTTGCTAGCACATGCTTGATGAAGACCTCTCCAAATACTCCCCCATACACCATGATGGGAGAGCCTTGCTAAGCTCCATCTTCATGTATCCATTACAAGCTTCAATCAAATGATATCTTCCGAGATGGATCATATTGAACTTGCACTTCTTCTTCTTCTCTCTCTTCACAAAGATGATGTCTTGAATCCTTCAAGACATACTTGCAATATGCTCAACTCTTCACATGACCATTCTTCAAATAAACTCTTGGATAGAACCTTGGTCATCATGTAATCTTCTAGAGTCCAATACATGAACTCCAATCTTTTCCTATGGACAAGATCTATAAGAATATCTCAATGCAAACATTAGTCCATAAGGATTGTCATTAATTACCAAAACCACACATGGGGCAACACATGCACTTTCACCATCGCCACTGCGAGAGACCACGACGACGCAAAAGCCCGGCAGAAGCATCAGCCGCTAGATCCAGCCCGGATCCGGCGGTAAGCCCTGACGAAGGAGCAACCAACTCCAGGTCTGACATGAGAAGGGTCTACCGTGGCCATGGCCAGCCCGAGCAGGACAAGGCCCCTACCCTAGCCTCCAGCTCGGCTACACACGCCCGACCAAGCTCAAGAGGACCCGCCGCCGGAGGCCCGATGAGGCCGGCGACCAGCAACACGTCTTGGCCGCGCCCGCAGCGCTGCGAGGTCCCCATCTGGACGGAGCCGGGCACGAGGAGACTCCCCCTCACCGCCCCACGGGCTGAGCCTGGCAACGGCCACCGACGGTGGCGAGGGAGAGGTTCAAAGTGGGAGGGGAGAAAAACGGCGCTAGGGTTTGCCCCCGAGTCACCTGAGACAGGCAACGCGAGGGTGAGAGGAAAGTTCTCCCTAAAGTTAAGTTTTGAGACACCAACTTTTTTTGATAAAGGACTTTATTATGTAAAAAAATTAAGCATTACACCGGCCTCTGCATAACAAGTATGCACACAGCCACAAACCGAAAGTTCAAAAAAAAGGTAGCATAGAGGTAAAACGTCAAGGCCTACGGAGGACCAGTCCGACGATCAAGTGACCATCCATGTTGGATAAAAATATACCTCACCACTTTTTTCAGTCGTGCACATGTCTCCGTAAAGAGGCCTCGATTCCCCGCCTGCTGTAATGTGTACCACGAACAGAGAGTACTTGTGCAACGGTAGAGTACCTGCAAACGAGAGAAATCTTTATCATTGAAAACCTTGTCATTTCTACACAGTCAAAGCGACCATATAACAACTATGCCTCCCACCCTAATAATAGTTCTAAACTTTTTTATCAATCCATGTAACCAATTGGACTAGGTGGATACAAGTTAGAAGCTATCTGGATAGCTGACCAAATAGAAAGAGCAAACCTACACTCGAAAAATAAGCGCTTTATTGTCTCTTGTTGTGAACCAAAAACACACTTTGTATTTCCATGCCAGTTTCGTCTAACAAGGTTATCCTTTGTTAAAATGACACCCTTACGAATATACCAAGTAAAAACTTTCAGTTTTAGCGGAATCTTTATTGGACATTTTTTTTATTATCGACTGAAACATCGGAATGGACTAACGCCCTATACATGGAATCTACCGAGAATTTTCCATTCCCACATAAATTTCGGCAAAACTCATCGGGACCTTGTGTTAGTTGAACCGAAGTGAACCGTGTCAGCAAGGCATTTCAAGGCGTGAGTCTCGGCCCAATTAAATCTCGCCTGAACGTCATATTGGGTGGTGAGGACTGCATAACCGTGACTATGGTATCCCCTTTATGTCGAACAATATTGTATAAAGTCGGATACTGTTCTCGGAGGGTGGTATTACCTAACTATTTGTCCTCCGAGAATTTTATCTCCGATCCGTCCTTAATTATAGATACTGCAAAGCGGAAGGAATGTTTCTTCGCCCAAAAGTGAGAATCACCAGGTTTCCAATATACATGTGATAACGCCTTCGCGCCAATGTATTTTCATTTAAAGAGTGTTTTCCAAACACCATCTTCAGTAAGTAACTTAAAAAGCTATTTACCGAGGAGAGCTGAATTCTTAATCTGAAGGTCATGAATACCCAATCCTCCCTGATCTTTTGGATGGCAAGTGGCATTCCATTTAGCCAGTCGACATTTGTTTTTCTCACTATCTCCTTCCCAAAAGAATCTCGATCGGAAGTAATCCAATCTTTGTAAGACCCCTTTGGATAGTTGGAAGAAGGATATCATATACAGTACCATAGTAATAATAGCACCAAATTTAATAAGGGGACGACATAGGCGCTCATCTATATTGTCTGATCCCTACTAGCTAGGATCTCAAGTGTAGCACCCTCTATCTATTGAGCTATATGCAACTCTTCTATACCATGCAAACATATTAATATATTGAGTTTTTGTTCCTATGCATACAAACTTCATCTATGCTATATATGTAACCCTCTGTACTATGCAAATATGTGGATGAATTGAGTTAAGGTCATCTGGTACAATATAAACGAGTTTTCTAAGGTCATCTGCACGTGATAGTTTTTGCTAGCTAGCTAGTTGCCTAATTGCTTGAGTATGAAATGGATTTTTTAGTCATTTTCCAAATACATAACATAAGTCAATTAATGGTTACGGTTCTCACTTTGAAATGGATACTCCATATTTTAGTTTATGTGGTAAACATGATAGAATTGGGAAACATGGCCCTTACCATTTCTACTCCTAACCACTTTGGTCCTAGGACATGGTTGGGTGACGTGGATAACTACTGCAATGATAAGATCAGAGGATTGATTTGTTGACACTTACTTCTAAAGGTTTGTCTTAAGGAAATTTTCTTATATTACCTATTATATTTCCGTACATGCAAGCACAAAGAAACTTTATAGTACTGTTACCATTTCTTTCCCATCTTTGCCAACTAGCACACCCAAGAAGGGAATATTTCTCTAGCTTTACTTACGTGGTCTAAGCAAAAGAGGTTTATGATATTACTAAATTCCTTTCTACTCACTTCAAAGGAGTGTCTCAGGCCAAACATCACATCCACTAGAGGGAGTCTGCCTAGGCTACACATGTCGGGTGAAAAACGTGGAGTGGCACAAGTCTTTGGTCTAACTAGATGCGGTTGAAGATTCCTTGATGAACTTGGTACACCACTTCACAATGAAGTCATGTTTTCATAGTTCGTGGACCATATTAGCATAGATAAACCACTACAAATTCCAGGCGTGAACGAGATGAAGAAAAACTCGAAAAACACGACCTCTGTGGCTGACTAGACATATCCGGTCACTCCAGTTGAATGAGCAAGCCGCCAGTTATGGAATGGATGTCCTTGATCATGATGGCTAGGCTGAGAGGTTTTGTGAGGTTACTAGAAACGTTATGAAGGAAGTGAGTCTAAAGTGGTTCAACGTTGGATTTGGATGTAGTGGGTCGATAATAAAATTCAAGTCTAAGGGTTTCCACAAAAACTAGACCGATGATACTATCCCCTTGAGGAGATGAGCGCCCATGACCCCATTGATGTCTCACTCTACCACATGGATGGGTGGGTTATTAAGAACCATGACAACCACAATGCTTATATACTGCTTTATTTTCTCTCCACCGATTTATACTAAATATTTTTACTTATGTAACCTTAACTAGCTTTACAAAGCTTAACTATTATTTTTCTATTTTGTATTACAACACTTAACATATTGTTATAAACTAGAACATGTAATTTTTATATTTCAGACTATATTTTTGTGCTGAGAGTTTCTTACTATTTTCATATTTTATTTTTAGGTAATATGTTATATCAGATTTTGCCTAGACCTAAAGCAAGGCATAAATATATGACAAATTCATATCCATCTAGGGAAGAAAATGTGCCATTTAAATATATTCAATAATATACTTTAGTATCAACAAATATCCTAAGAAAGGTCCATTTAATATGATTGTGTGGCTTAGTTGTAAGGAATGGAAAATTATGGAGTCATAATATACATGTGGTCCTCTGTGAATCACCTCCTACTACCCTTGTTCTTTTTACATATTCCATTGTTAATTGGTCCCTTTTCATGTGATCGTTATACTCGTTAGCCTTTCCAACCAAACTAGCAAACTAATGTGTCTTTTCCGGAAGAACTTAACCAGCTCGGCTTGAGTCACAATGCAGACATTGCATGAGCTGAGTAAACATACTTGAAAGTGTTAGATCAAGTTCATAATTTGTTATTATTAGTTTCTTTAGAATGTTTTCAGATGCAAGCATATAAATACCATATAAACATTCAAAGCCTGGCTCGTAATGAATTTATAATACATGCACATTGTAGCAGAAACCTCTTGGAAAAATCTGTTGTATGAATGAAGAGTATAAGACTGTAATTGATCATAATAGTCAATAGACAAAATTTTATCAATATCAAATGACTGTGTATTTTACAATTAAAGATCGTTAAGGTTAAGCAATGCACCTGATTAATGTTTCATGCTAATCAATGAAAGTCATAGATGAGATGAAATCAACGGGTCAAAAAAATAATGATGTGGATAGTTTGTATGAAAATATTTCACGCATGCTTTCGCATATAGTTTTTAGAAAATGTTTTGAGCGGTCACATATAGAAGAACACGTAATATCGAGTAGCAGTTGCATGATTTTCATCATTGAAAATAATTTACAGAATATTTGCTTGCTTTAATAAAACAATTAAGAACGAAATTAGCTTGCATAGGCATATGGTGTGATATCATCATTCAAATGACTAAAAAGGACAACGTGGACATTGAGATAGCTAACGATATGGATGATGTGGATAGCTTGCATCTAGAGATGAAGTTTTTCAATAATATTAGTGTTAGAAAAGTATAAATGTAAGGTGAGAATCATACATTATGTGGTTGGGGAAACATCCCTAAAAGTATCTCTAGAATACTCCCTAAATTTTGGGCCTCTAAAATCGTTTTTGCATGCCTCTCAATTTGGGGCAATTTAACGGACTCTACAACTATGCACAAAGTCACACGACCTAAAGTAGGTATATATATTTCAATTTTCTGCATTTTTGTTCCTCTAAAATCTTTTTTGTCCGCAAAGTTTGGACAATTTTAACAGACTTTACAACTGTCCGCAAAGTTAGATGATCTAAACTAGGCCTATATATTTTAATTTTCAGCTTTTCTCATTTTTTGTGCTCAGTAATGTATATCTCTATTGTTGAAAGCGACATTAACTTAACTATATAGTTCAAATATATATATATATCTATATTTCTTTTTCCATTTGTTATTTTCTCTCTTTCCTCTATCTTTGTCTGAGCAAAGCCAGAGCGAGACCGGCGCATATCACCCTCCACATCTCGTACCTATGTATTTTTTCTCAAATATGTCCCTTAGGCAAAACTAATGCCATACCTGACCTCTCTACGTAACTATTTTCATATTTGTTCCCTCGGTTCAGCGCTATTCCAGGTGGAGCCGAAGTTGTGTTGGTCGCCGCCAAGTAATTTCTGCTTCTATATAGATGCTCCAGGGGTTCGGCTCCAGGTAGCTTGGTGCCGACCCTCTGTTCGGTGTTGTATCTTGTTGGCGCCGACTTGCACAACTTCGTATCCTTTCAAGATGGCGCCGAACTAGGGGTTAGATATGGAAATAGTTCTGCAGAGGGGCCAAATATAACATTAGTTTTGACCATGGGCCATATTTCGAAAAAAATCTACCTGTCCTGGTCGGGGATTTTGGTTCGGCATGCCACACTTCTTTTTTGACTGCAGGGGTTCTATTACGGTAGTCGGTAGTTTAAAATTTTAAAATTTAAACTGTGACTGTACTCGGACGAGCCAAGCATGGCAACGACTGTGACTCTACTCAGACGAGCCAAGGATTGTGTAGGGTTGCGTAAAGATAATTTAAAATTTTCCGTATAACATACTACGGAACAGCCAAGATCATCTATGCAGATTCAATGATCTAGTACAAAGTATGTTACCAACACCATTGAAGCGGAAGAGGTGTTGATGACGAAGTCGATGAAGCCAGTGGAAGATTCTCTCGGCTAAACCTAGCGGAGAGAATGTCACGGATTCCCGTGTCCAGCATTCTTGATCCGACAGAGTGAGGGTCAAGCGTCGGGGTTCCGACACCTCACCCCTCTAAGAGTTCGCACACGTCCGCTGGGTCTAGTTTAGCAGAGCTTCGCTGACCAGAGCTAAGCAACTATTGGCGTATACGAAGGTGGAGATCTCAACACATGAGAAAGAGAAATAGAGAGATTGGATCTCAATCTCAAGGGAGAGGACACCTCAAAACCTCGTAGATTAGAACCCAACTCTTGATTCCTCCAAAGGGAGAAACTTTAGAGAAACTTGTGTGTTTCCAAATGGGAGGGGGTGGGGGTTTATATAGGAGGACAAGCGGGAGGGAGGCTTGGGGGAGGGGCAAACCCCTCAACCCATCGCCGCCTCCCCTCCCCCCTCACATGGGCCTATGTCCCATTAGGGTTTCGGTTGTGGGGAACTTCCCCCCTTTGGCCTTTCGGCCCATTAGGTGGCTGGTACCCCCACCACGTGGTGCGGCTGCCATATGGGCCACTAGGCCCATGAGGTGTATAGTTTTTTGAATAAAAATCCATAATATAAGGTGTATTTGTTATTTATGGACAATTTGACCCATCATAAAATGATACCTAGTCTCAAAAGAGGGATTTAACGCATTGTATTCATTTGTGCCTATTAAGAACTCATCTCTTACGATTTTTTTCAGAAAAAAATGAGTCCACTCTATGCAAAATACGTTTGTCTTAATATTCGTGCAAAAATTATACACCATACATTCAGGAACGGAGGGAGTAATATTTTTCCTCTAATTATTTTGTCTAGTTAATTCCAAACTTAATATTTCCTTTAACAAAAAATTCACGGAATTAGTTACTTATCATATAAACATATTTACATGATCTGGGATACCTAGTATCCACATACAAATATCTGTATGAATATTTCCTCTTATATAAACCCTCGAAATTAATCCGACAGTAATAGAATTTCTATTACGTTGAGAGATTCAATGTCTACATATTTAATCTCCCTGATATAATAGATATATCGATCTCGCAGAAACACAATTCCAGTGATACTCTCTCAATGTTCCAAACCAACCAATATAGACAACTAACTAGACTTAACTTAAGTGTGTGATTACTACATGTTTGATAACGAGTAGCTATGATTAGAAGTACGTATCTAATCAACAGTCAATGTTAGGACCAAGGACGACCGCATCGACTACTACCGTTATATGAAGATACTCCGACGAACCTGTTGGTTATTTAATATATTATTCCCATTACTCACGATACTTAACTTTACATGAGATTAGGTATTTAGATATTTCCATGAATCGATTCTTGATTCACTATATCTTTATCTATTTTCTTAACCGGCAAGTATCTTTTTACTCGTTCCCGTATTATGATATCCCACACGATAAAACTTTATTATGCATTGTCTGCAGAACATATTGCTTTCATACCGAGTGGGCTAGGATGTATCTCTCTTTTGATAGAGAGTAATTCCCATCTATGAACCCTAAGATTAATAAACACATTTGGAATTACCCAGTAACTGCATTTTTGGTCACCCTGTTTACGACAAGATGATTAGCAATACGAAAATAACACTTCATTACAACCTTAATAACTTCATGGTTCAAGGACATGTTATAATAACCTTGCCGTGATATGTCACTAAGGACAAAATATAAAGGATTCTCTTAGCATATCAACGACTTGTTGTTTCCACCAACAACATGCTACTCATTGACGCTGACATAAACAATGTCCATGACTTGAAAAGCACAGTCATGTTGCATTCAACAAATTGCTCCTTCGAAAAAGACCAGGATATCTATAAAATGTTCATGTTAACTACACGTGCGTGTGAGCTTTACTCTTAATCTCACATTCAGGAGCCACAACAGTTATAGCATCAAAACACAAAACATAAGGGCGAATTTGATTCATACAATAGGAAAAGTATAGGAATAGGAATCCTATAGGATTGAACTGGCATGGCTAATTGAATCCTATGGGAAGATCAAGTTCCTTTGATTGGTGAAGAAATTTCCATGAGGTTGGACCTCATGTTATTTTTCTACAAAGTTTACACTACAAGATTCTTATAGAATTTTCCTATGAATCAAACGGCACCCAAAGAAAAAATTCCCATAGGATTTCAATCCTACACAAATCGTTTACAAATCCATTGAATTAAACAAACCCTAATTAGAATCAAACGAACCCTAATTATGAATCAAATGTATAATTATTATTGCCTTTTAGGTATACATCCAACAGATGGGACCATAGTCCCTAATTTTGGAGTAAACAAGGGCGAGCCATTGGAATCAGACTACTGGCGGCGGCAGGCATGGCGGATGTTGAAGGCGGCGGGAGAGCCGACAACATGAATTGGACCGTCTGGCCCTAGGTAGTCGAGTGTCAACGACGGGGAGTGGTCGTGGTGGTGAATGGTGACTGGAGCTCGGAGGGAGTGGTGGCGGGGAAGAGATAGGGAGGTGAGAGAAAGAGGTAAATCTTGGACAAAATATTTTGAGAGCCTCCAAATTGGATCCCTATATTTAGATGTCAAATGTGAGATTTCAGAGTGGGCTCTGAAAATTTCAGAGGGCGACAGCTAGATCCTTTTTCGCGTCCGGCCTCTAAATCTGCTGAAATTTTTACATATTGTCGCTAGAGATGCTCAAAGTCCCTCGATCTAACGACAGGTTGGTGCCCTGTAACTCCAAGCACTAGGGAGAAAAAAAAAGGGGAGATTAATAGGCCATCAGCCACAAGGAAGAGGATTAACGATAGGTTAAGCTACCATGAGAGACCAAGTTTGGACATCTCCTCATTACACAATTAACTCGTAAGTCACCTTTCATCCTAAGAAAGGAGTGACCAATTACGAAAACCAAGCAGTACAATGCCTACATAATCAATCAGCTAGAAGAATTTTACAGAACACACTCATCCAACAAACTACCTAAAAATCTCGTGCTTTACACTACCCCGGTTAATTAACAAAGATCCAATCCTCAGCTTCTCATTTAAGGTCAGAACCCACCGCCCCATCCGCCTCGCCCACCGGCGCCCGTCGGTGTCCGCTGGTTGGCATTGCTCACGTACTGCCGCACTGGGTCATCCGCTATCGGCGCCGCCGCCTGCAAGGCCACGGCGGGCGCCATTCCGGCCTGCTGCGCCGTGGTGATCACGTACTGCTGCATCACCAGCACGGACACCATCTTGGAGAACTCGGACGACACGAGCAGGTCCCCGATGGGCCCCAGCTCCGGCGACTCCATCCAGTCGGACAGCGCCGACGTGAGCGGCGAGCTCTCCTCACCGGGCTGCCTGCCCACGATGTACAGCTCGTGCGCGTTGTCCAGGTTCCGGATGGCCGCCAGCGTTTCCTCGCTGTTGGCTACCACCTGCTCCGCGTACAGATGGCCTCGTTGCCCACGTTGCGCGACCGGAACTCGTTCAGGTACTCCTCGTCCATCTGCCGCTCGGTCTTGGGGATGTCGGGCACGATGGTGATGGCGCGGGAGCCGGAACGGCCGGCGGCACCATCGTCGCTGCGGGCGGCGGCGCCGTGTAGCCTGGCGGGAGAAAGCGGATGATCGTGAGGCAGACGCCCGGGGTCTCGACCATCCGCCACGCGTACGCGAGCCCCTCGCGGTCGTCGGGCCCGCCGAAGAAGAGCAGGGCGACGTGGTGCACGCTGGCCATGCGCGCCGTGGCGGCGCTGAGGCCCCGGTCGACGAGGATGCCGACGGAGCAGGGCGCCGCGCGAGGATGCTCTCGTTGAAGCCCCTGAGGTTGGGGTTGATGGGCTCCATGCCGCCGTCCACTGTCTGCTGCTTGTGGAACGGGAGCACGATGAGGGACACGTGCTTGTCCTCCGCCAGCACCGACACGTCCTCGTGCATCGTCTGGTACGGCGACACCGCCGTCAGCGCCTGGACCGACACGCCGCCTGCATATGTTCTCGCGTCAGGTTGCTCGTCGTTGCATCGATCGCAATGGAAGACATGAATGCGTACTAACCGACGCTCTCCTCGTAGTTCTCGAAGGCGTTAAAGATGTGCTCGCTGGCGCCGGGGCGGCGGTGTTGTGTGCGGCGAGCATGTTGGAGGCGCGGCCGGTGAGCTCCACGAGGTGGAGCGCGTAGATGAAGATGGGGGAGCGCTTGGTCGGGTTGGAGAGCTCGAGGAGGGAGATGATGGACGGCACGTTGCGGGTGGTGTGCACGCACGCCAGCATGCGCAGCTCCGCGTCGTGCTTGGAACGCTGCAGGTTGCGCCGCTTGTACCCGACCAGCCGCCGCGCCGGGCGGTACACAGTGTGTCACCACCGGCGTCACCAGCGCCGTCATCGCCACCGACACCAGCACCATCACCGCGAACGACTCATCGTCCAAACCTGCAACCACAACATCGATGCATGTCATGTTGGTCACTAATTGCATATTGGTCATGCAGGAGTATCTAGCAGACGAGCAGTTACCTGCTTGTCCCTTCCGATGTTGAGGACGATCATCTCGACGAGCCCCCTGGTGTTCATGAGGAAACCGAGGGCGACGCCGTCGCGGAAGGTCATGGTGTAGGAGATGGCGATGAGGATTGTGCCCATGATCTTGGCAAAGCTGGCCATGACGAACACCAGCACGAGGAGCCCCACGGTGACCGGGTCGCGCACCTGGTCAAATTGGTGCGGAGGCCACTGATGGCGAAGAAGAGCGGGAGGAGCAGCCCCGTCACGAAGTCCTCCATCTTCTCGATGAGCACCACCCCGAGCTCCCCGCTCGGGATCACCAGACCGTACACGAAGGCGCCGAACACGGAGTGGATGCCGATGGCGTCGGTGCACGCACCGGCGATCATGACGCCAGTGAGTATGAGCGTGATCTGCACGTCGCTGATGGTCTCGCCCTCGGGCACGCGGCGCACGAGCCACCACATGGCCGGGCGCACGACGTAGAAGCAGGCGAGCACGAACGTCACCCCGGAGAGGAGCACCCAGAGGGAGGAGAAGGGGGTGCTGTTCACCTCGGAGATGGCGATGGCGAGCGCGAGCAGGATCCAGGCGCACATGTCGTTGACGATGGCGGCTGACATGGCGATCTTGCCGAGGTCGGAGTTGAGGAGCTTGATCTCGGCGAGGATGCGGGCGAGCACCGGGAAGGCGGTGACAGAGAGCGCGACGCCGAGGAAGAGCAGGAAGGATGCCTGGTGCACGTTCTTGGACACCTGGTGCCGGAATATGAAGGAGGTGGCGGTGCCGATGCAGAAGGGCAGCGCCATGCCGGCCACCGCGATGATCACCGCCTTCTTCCCGGAGCGCTTGATGACGTTGACGTCCATCTCGAGGCCGACGAGGAAGAGGAAGTAGAGGAGGCCCAGGTGCGCCACCGTCTCGAGGGTGAGCAGGCTCCGCAGCGGGAACACCGTGCCCGCCCACGTCCCCACCTGCCCCATCAGCGACGGCCCCAGGATCACGCCGGCCTGCATTCAGGTCAGGACATGCGTGGCTTCAGTAAGCAGACCCTCAGTTAGCAGTTAATGGAGGGAATGGGACTGGGACGCACGAGGATCTCAGCGATGACGCGGGGCTGGCGGAAGGGCTTGAGGAGGAGGACGAGGAGGCGGGTGGTGCCGACGATGATGGCCGTCTGGAGGATGAAGAGCGGGAGGGAGAACTCGAGCGGGCTCACCCCCTGCCAGATGCCGTACGTGGTGACCATCATGGGCGAGTAGCACACCACCGCCTCCGCCCCGCCGGTGCCGGTCATGCCCGTTACGTTCTTGGCCGGAAGCTCGCCGGCAGCGCTCCCGGGTACCGTGTCGGCCATCTCGGCGCATGGGACGATGCACCCTGGCTCTCGCGCGCGGGTATGTTGGATTTGGCGAGAAGAGGAGGGAGTGTGATTGGTTTGGGAAGGGTGGAAAAGGTCAAAGTGACGAGAGAGTAGGCAGGCGCGCGCGGCGGCCAGAGAACAGACTGCAGAGAGCTTTCTAATTTTAGGACGCGGCTTCCCGGGGAGTTTGCGGTTGTGCACGGCCTGATTGTGACCACTCCGCTTAGCACCAGACGATCGAGGATGAGGAACTCTAAAGTCCAAGTGTTGATCGTGTAAGCGCGAAGAAAGTCCGATAGGAAGACAAGACAGATTGGTGCCTAGCGTTATTGTCTCGCTGGTATCCTCAATCGAAAAATGAGGGTCTTCGATTTTTCGAATCAATTTTAGTTTCCATTTCCTCTAAAAGTTATAGCTACTTCATGAAAAAAGGGATAAATTTTATTTAAAAGCTTACGTTAATTTTGTTTCTCTCTGAAAGGTATTGCTCTATACAAAATAGGATAAAATAATTTAGAGGCTTAATATACTAGCTCAAATAAGTAATGTATATGGCTGTCTATGATTTGCTGCAATTTAGCACTTTCTTTTTGACAAGCAAAATTATCAGGGCAAAGGCATCACTTTAGCCTGTGAGGTCTATTCAAAACAACGGAAAACATAATATTTGCGTGCGGGGATTCAAAGCAACGAACTGGTTGATGAATCAACTCAACCCCCGTTGTTAATTGCGTGTTCACTATTGGATGCACATATGTTTGTCCATCTAATAACTGAAAATTTAATTTTGGGCTCCCGAAAAATTGGTGCCCTGTGCTGGCCTCGCACTCCACACACCCATGGCCCTGACCGAGACGACGACAATATTTGTGACGAGACGACAGGTACGAGAAGAAGTTGACGCTGGTGAGGAAAGTGAATGAAGTGGTAGATTTTTGTAGTAATGAAAAATCAGGAAAAGTTATAAACAAAATCATTGGCATTCGCAAAAAAAACATTAACGCTATGATTTAGTTATAGGGGGCAACATTCTAAACGTATTTTAAAATGTAAAAAAATCTAAAACAAAAAAAATCCACACACACATCTCGCAAAAACCTGTGCACGACACAAAAAGTTTTGTGAAACAAATTCTTTTTATTTTGGCTCCGTAAAAAGGAGAAATTTCGGTACTAGAAAAAAAAAGCATGAGAGATATTTTTGTCTTTGTTACAGGGGCCAAATAAAAATTTATTTCTACGCGAAAATTTATATTCACACATAGCATCTGCAGATGTATGCGCGCAACTTTTTTTTCTGAAATTTTAAACTTCTAGATAACGTTTTACGAAACGGGGGAAGATTTTTTTTTTTTGAGAAAACGAAACGGTGGCAGATGCCCCGCTGTTCAGGTGCCTATTTTCCCACTTCGTAGGCCCAATAATGTTAGAAAGGCCCATGAGAAGAAATAAATTGAACCTTCTGGAGGAAGGGTCGCCTCCTCTTCTATGGCAAATCCTATTTTCCGCGTACTGCCGGAGCGATACGCTCCCGCGTACCCATCTGTCGATCATGGGCTTGGCCCATTTGGTCTGTCTGTCGTCCTTCGGCTTCTATATCGAACGCTGTAGCTTCTTTTCCTTCCTTTTCTTTCCGATCATTATTCCCTACTATACATCCTCGCTACTGATTCTCTCACCCACTTTTCAAGCGAGTCAGATCCAGTATTAAAAAAAACAAAGTAGTCCGTACTCTATTTTTTATGTTTTAAAAAACTAACTTGCTTAATCGATTTTCCGTGAAAACGAATCTTCCTTTTTCTTTTATGTTTTTTTTTTGTATGTTTCCTTTTTTGTTTCTTTTTTCTGTACTAATTTTATTTTTCTCATTTTTCTGTTCCTGTTGCTTTATATTTTATTTTTCTTTTTATCATTTTCTATTTTTTGGTAATACATTTGTTGGACTCTGGAACAATTTTATAGAAAAACCTTGAATATGTTTATTTGTACCCATGAACATTTTTTGGACTCATCGATCTACTTTTTTGGTTTATCCGATTTTTCGTTTATCCAAATTGTAGCTCATTTTCGGATCACAATTATTTTTTGATTCGCTATTATTTTTGTTTGACCAACATTTTTGGTTCTCTATTATTTTTGGTTCCACGGCATTTTAGGTTCACTATTATTTTCGGTTCACCGAATTTTCTGTTTTTCCTTTATTTACCAAGATTCGGTTCACATGGTTTTCCAAATCAGTTCAAACCTAGATTTTGTTAACCGAGTTTTCCAAATCCGTTCAAACCTAGATTTTGATCTCCGAGTTTTTTCAAATCAGTCAAACCTAGATTCGGTTCACCAGGGTTTCCAAGTCCGTTCATACCTTGATTCCGTTCATCGGGGTTTCTAAATCCGTTCAAACCTAGATTCGGTTCACCGGGTTTTCCAAACCCGTTCAAACCTAGATTTTTCATCGGGTTTTTCAAATCGTTCAAACCTAGAATCTGTTCACCGAGTTTCCCAAGTCCATTCAAATCTAGATTCTGTTCACTATGTTTTCCAAATCGTTCAAACATAGATTCCGTTCACCGGGATTTTCCAAATATGTTCAAACCAGATTCCGTTTACCGGGTTTTCCAAATCTTTCAAACTTAGAATCCGTTCACCGGGTTTTCAAGATCAGTTAAAACCTAAATTCCGTTCACGGGTTTCCAAATCGTTCAAACCTACAATCCGGCCGTTCACCGGGTTTTCCAAATCCATTCAAACATAGATTCAGTTCATCAGGATAAATCCGTTCAAACCATATTCCGTTTACCGGGTTTTCCAAATCGTTCAAACTTAGATTATGTTCACCGGATTTTCCAAATCTGATCAAACCTAGATTCCGCTCATCGGGTTTCCGAATCGATCAAACCTAGATTATGTTCATCGGGTTTCCGAATCGTTCAAACCTAGATTCCGTTCACCGAGTTTTCCAATCCGATCAAACATAGATTCTGTTCATCGGGGTTTTCCAAATTCGTTAAAACCAATTATGTTCACCGGGTTTTCCAAATAGTTCAAACCCAGATTCCGTTCACCGCAATTTTAAAATTGTTTAAACCCATATTCCGTTCACCGGGTTTTCCAAATCGTTCAAAACCAGATTCTGTTCAAACACAAATTCTGTTTACAGATTTTTCCAAATCGTTCAAACTTAGATTCCATTCACCAGGTTTTCCAAAGCCGTTCAAACACAGATTATGTTCACCGGGAGTTTCGTAATCTGTTCAAACATAGATTCTTTTAACCCGGTTTTCCAATCCGTTCAAACCTAGACCCCTTTCATCGGGATCCAAATCCGTTCAAACCTAGATTCTGTTCACCGGCTTTTTCAAATCTTTCAAACGTAGATTACGTTCAGCGGGTTTTTCAAATCCGTTCGAACCCATATTTTGTTCAACGGTTTTTCAAGTCCGTTCGAACCTCAATTTCGTTCACCGTTTTTAAGAATCGTTCAAACCTAGATTCCGTTCAACGGTTTTTCCAAATCCGTTCAAACCTATATTTTGTTTACCGGGATTCTCAAATCGTCCAAAACCAGATTCCGTTCACCGGGGTTTTCAAATTGGTGATTTCCTTCAACTGTTTTTTCAAATCGTTCAAACCTAAATTTCGTTCACCGGGTTTTCCAAATCGTTCAAACATAAAATTGTTTGCTCCGGGGTTTTGAAATTGTTCAAACTCAGATTATGTTCAACAATTTTTTCAAATCCTTCAATCCTAAATTTCGTTCACCTAAATTTCGTTCAAGATTATTAGGGGCAAAAACAGTTCAAGATGGATTAGAATTTTTGTTCATCGATATACTTTTTTGGTTCATCCGAATTTTATTTCCTTCTCAGTTCACAATTATTTTTTGTTACATGACATATTTGGTTCACTATTATTTTCGGTTCATCCGAATTTTCTGTTTTACGTTTATTTTTTCTGATAATGTGAAGATTTTTAAAAATGTTGAATTTTTTTCATTTTTAAATTTTTTTCTGATTTGAAAATTGTTCAATTTAAAAAATGTTCAGATTTGATAAAAAATCATATTAAAAAATGTTCAGATTTTAACAAATGTTCATTTTTAAAACGGTCCATATTTTAAAAATCTTCACATTTGAAAATGGTTCAGATTTTAAAATTATCCAAATTTAAAAAGGTCACTTTTTGAAAATGATTCAGATTTTTAAAATGTTCATATTTTAAATGCTCTTTTTTGAAGATGGTCCAGATTTTGAAAAATATTTTGAACTTCAAACAAATTTTGAACTTAGAACAATCTACATGACAACACATGAAGGGCGGCGAGCTCAACAACGACACGTCGTTGGCGGCAAGGAACTGCGGCGTTGCATCGACAATGGCGGAGTTAACTGGGGCGAGCGGCGGCAACATAGGTTGGAGAAGACCCTTACACTGAGCGGAGTGTAAACACGTTCAAACGTAAAGTATAAAATCTGCTCGTATACGACCGCCAAAGCGAAAAAATTACAACATGAAAGTTTTATGGAACGTTGAGATTAATCTTCTCATCAAAGGATATTTCAAACGGTCAAGCGAATGCGCTCATATTGACAAAATTCATCTAAAAAAGTTCCGAACATCGATTTGAAATTCAGAAGTTACAGTCGACGAAATTTCAAACCGAGTACAGGAATAAAACGTACATGTGAACGCGCATAATTTTTGTGTATATTTTATTTTAACTTGAAATGTATTTATGTAGATTAGGGACGGCCGATTTATCCTGCGGGTTAGAAACTCAGCAACTAGGCTAGTAACCAAATCGCACCATTCTTTCCATGCACTGTGTCGTGTATGTTTCAATTCCGAAAAACCGCACCACGAAACATGTTTGAAAGCCGAAAAACAAGAAATATCGTAAAAATGCAGTCGAACGCAACACGAAACAGTCGAACACTAAGCAACATATATATTCTCGATGATTTAATGTGTAACTCTTCTAACTGAAAACGAAGCAAGAGACATATTCTGGATTTTAACATTTACATTTTTAATCCTTATAACTTCCCAGTTGTGAAGAAAATCAGGCAATAGGTTAGTACACGAAAGTTTTTAAGGTAATTCGAACGAACGGCAGCTGCTCGTGCACTCTTTTTTTTTTTTTTGAGTCAAGGCACGTGCGTGCACTCGAGGTGCCATTCAACGGTATCAGGAAAGAAAATAAAAGCAACCAGTCGAACCATGGATGTTTCTCCGCGCGGACGATAGTGGGCCGAGCCCAAAACAGCAAGGTACGCGGAAAGTAGTTTTCCTCCCGCGTAACGCGGGAACGAGGAGCTCCCCTCTTCTACCTCGGTTCCTCCCAAATTCCCCGCTGTGGCAAAACTCTAGGACAGGTTTAGCAGCTGTCGCGGCGGTGATAAATATTCCCACGAAGAAAATTCAATTGATCAGCAATAGCACGCCGTGCTCAAGCTGCGTCAGGTAGTTTGCAGCTCGCCACTTCTCAGGGCCATGTCGTTCGGTATCGCCGGCGGCGGCAAGCCTCCGGGATCCGCCTCCGCCATCGTCGCCGCCTCGACGAGCGGGTACCACATCCTCAAGATCGACGGTTACTCGCGCACCAAGGGGACCCCCACTGGTGAGGCCCTTAAATCGAGCCAATTCACCGTCGGCGGCCATCGCTGGCGCATCTGCTATTATCCCAACGGCTATGACCAGGACTCAGCGGATTACATATCCGTTTACCTCCAACTCGATGAAAATGTAACCGAGGATGTGAAGTTGCAGTTCAGTCTTAGGTTCGCCAAGCTGTATCAGAAGGAACCATCCTGGACCTCGATAAAAGTACATAAATTTGGTAGGCAGTATATTGGGGGATATCCACGGTTCATCAGAATTGTGGATTTGGAGAAGTCAGGGCATCTGAAGGACGATTCCTTCACGATCCGGTGTGACATTGCCATCGTCCATGACATTTGCACCATGGAGACCACCGCTCCAAAGTTCGTCTTTGTGCCCCTGCCTGAACTGAACCAGCACCTGGGTGATCTCCTCAAGACCAAGAAGGGAGCCGATGTTGTATTTGAGGTAGGGGGTGAGACGATTGCTGCACATAGGTGCGTGCTCGGGTCCCGATCTCCAGTATTCAACGCCGAGCTCTTTGGTGTAATGAAGGAGGGGGGCACAGCCGGTGTTATACGCATAGATGATATGGAGGCACAGGTGTTCAAGGCATTGCTTTACTTTGCCTACACTGACTCATTGTTGGAGACAGAAAAGGAAGAGGAAGATGTCATGTGCCAGCATCTGCTAGTTGCGGCGGACAGGTATAATATGCAGAGGCTAAAGCTGATTTGCGAGGAAAAATTATGCGACTACATCAATGTGGGCACTGTCACGACCATCGCGGCGCTTGCGGAGCTACACCACTGTGATGGGCTGAAGAAGGCATGCCTTGATTTTCTCAGCTCCCCGGAACATCGGAGGGCAGTCGTAGCCACTGATGGCTTCCAGCATTTGTATAAGAGCTGCCCTTCACTGGTGATGGAGCTGATTGCCACGCCCTTGCCACCTTAGCTGAGTTAAGCTTAGTATTTTAGCAATGGTAGTTCATGGTTTCTAGATTTTAGATCAAATAGGTCTCTCGTTTTAGCAATGAGTACTGGTTCCAGACTTCGTGAGTTATGTTATCAAGTACTCCGTAGTTCTCATGATATATGCCTACTTATGTACTTAATTTCTAAGCAGATGCGTACTGGTACATTTCTTTTTGTTGGTAGTTCATTGAATTTCTGCATTCCATGAATGGAACTGTTATCAGGTAAATTTACTGATTAAAACCCCAGCCCAGATACTTCCTGATATTTTGTTTTCTTAGGATGCTTTGGACAAGTTGTGCTCTTCTTTCCTGATACTGATTAAGGCACTTGTGCTCTTCTTTCCTCACGAGATGTCACAATCGTTTCATCTCTGTTTTGATGTTTATTCACTGCATATCTCTATTTCTCTGCTTGTTATTCCAAGAATACTCTGTTATTTGTCACGAAAAATAGATGTAGTTTGCTATGAGATAGCCTGATGTCAATTCATGATTTCTAGAGAAACCAAAAGTAATTTACATGCTGTCTTCTCCGTATGCAACCAAAAAAGTTACACAAAGTTGGATATGGGGAGAAGATCTTGTGAGAATTTGCAGAATCGTGCTTGTCCTGAGTTTGATGTTGTGTTTTTGGAATAGGTTGCTTCACAGTAATTCATTGGTACGTAATAGTCAAGGGATCGTTTCTTCTAGTTCTAGGATTGTTGGTTGTCGGAAATAGCCATTGGAAACATAGGAGAGCCAAGGTACTTGTTAAGATCATGAATTTTCATTGGTATCCTCCGCTTGAATTTGGTTACCTTTTCTTTTTTTTTCCACTGTAAAACAAAAAATCTACTTTCTCCTACTTGTGTTTCAACTTTTTTTACTAACATCAATATTTTTTCCAGCAGTTTGTATGGAAGAGGTGACTAAGGTTAGTCTCAGTAGCTGTAAACTATTTCTCTTACCACTGAACCTGATGAAGCAAGAGAAGATTGGAAGTTTTGATGCCGTTTGGGAGACGTTTCAAGAATATTTTCTTGTGTTGGAGGCGTTCCCGCTAGCGGAGCATAAAGGGGTAGTGCGCACAGCCGCACAAGGGCACTACACATTTCGAGAAAAAACATTGACTAATGATTTGATAAACAGAATATGAGTTGAACAAGAACATGCCCTTTTTTTGTTTTTTCTGTATTGATTACAAAAACCAAAGACTATTGTGGATGCGCAAAAGAACAACAATCAACAGAGAAAACACCAATGATTTTTTGTATTATTTTTGTAACTTTGAATAGAAAAGGGAGCTAACACTTAAAATTTGAGCATGCAGCTATATTAGGGTTTTTTTTTGTTACTGATCGCTACAAACAGAGACTAGTCTTTAGATGTGAAAGAACAAGACTCAAGAGCGAAAATCACCAGTGTTTTTGCTTTGTTTCATTGCTGGATAAAAAAAAAGGATTGATCTAGACGATATATGAAAGCACAAAGGTGTAAACACAAATGAGAATTGAAAATTGAAGTGACTCTTCTAGCTACGACAGAACTGAAGCAATTTATAGAACAAAATTGGTTGCAGGAGAAATGAATGGCTCGGAAGGAGAGGGCGAGGGGTTTCAACGATTTCCCTTTGTGACTTATATATGAAAAAAAGGAAACATCAATCGTACCAAAGACGGGATGCTTGGTTAAAGCAACAAGGAAAGAATACACATTTCTCTGAGATAAAGGTTAAAGGAAGGAAATAGATCATGAATGACCAAAGAAGAAAGGGAATAACTTGCCATGTGCATCCATTCCAAAAGAACATCATCCAAACTTGAATTTGCCTAGTGTTTACCGATTACCCTAGGTAATCGTGGGGGTTGATGATACTTTCGTCTGATACACCGAATCAGTGTATGGTTAGCTAGTAGTTTTTTTTAGTAGATATTTGGTCGTCCCTAGACATATGCACGAGGATAACATATGTTGGAGCGATATATCATATATGGTCTAAGTGGCAGATTCGAAGTATAAAAGGGAAAAATGAAGTCTCAAGTCAAGTTTTACACAGCACAATTTATTGTCACAGACAAGGAAAAAGCAAAAGAAAAAGATGGACATGACTGCCACAAAGTTTTCGAAAAGAATATGTTAGTCATCATGGCAATGCCCTTTAATCTTGTGCTTTACTCATAAGTGATCGTGAACTGAAAGGAAAGCACCATGGCATTGCCTTTCCTGGGGAAGTATGCACAATTTATTAGGGTGCTCATGCATTCAGCTTGGTATAGTCTGCCATCCAGTACCATGGCATGTCAAGCAAGCTATAGTATGAAATTTAGACAAGGCAAGTAACTTCAATTTACAAACCAGAAACTTTTCAGCATTGAAGAAATTCATTTTTGATGTTTACTACTGTATACGATGACATTGGTCTCTTTGGTATGTATTGGCCAGGGTAAGCATTCTATTCAACTTTTTTACTGAATCTG
Source organism: Poa pratensis (assembly GCA_947311845.1). Taxonomy (NCBI): domain Eukaryota; kingdom Viridiplantae; phylum Streptophyta; class Magnoliopsida; order Poales; family Poaceae; genus Poa; species Poa pratensis. The sequence goes on from CAMZMU010000067.1 coordinate 31,479,413, forward strand.
TCCCAGGGCATTTGATATGTCCCAGCAAAGGGTTATCGATTACGTTGCTAAGGTTATCGATTTTGTAGGAGTACAAAAGTACCGAAAGCAATTGCATGACCTGACCATACTCGTCTCCATGAGGATGCATGTATACTTTCCTATCTGCCTCTTCTCAAATATGTAGTTTGCATGTGCGTGTGCAGTAACATCAGTTTTTGAGCTTAATCGAGCGAAAAAAAATCGTGCAACAAGCACCCTCAAGAAATCACCGGTCCTTGGCTCAATGAATTCCTGTATTATTCACTTCCTCGGAGAACAAAACAGTAGCATAATAAGAATGGAACTCTTACAGATGATGTATGGTAACCAGTTTTCCAGTCATGTAGAGGTGCCTGCTCCTGTCCTGGTGAGCAGAATCCTCCATTATCGCACTTCAAGAGGCACAGCGAAGCTGGGAAGATATCTAAGAAGGGGATTAGCAGCAATGTAAAGAGAAGATGACAAAAAACTTCTAGTTCTGTAACGAAGATGGAAGGAAAACATGCTCATTGCCCTTTTTCATTTTCTGTGAGCCATCATGCAGTCAGCTGTCATAGCATGGGCCACTTCAAAAACAAGCCTTAACAAACTTGTACAGCAGATTGCTATCACATCGCAATATGTCATAGAAGTTATGCTGATTGAACAACACAAACTACAAATACATTACAGGTTAGAACAGCATGGTCTACAAGTTCATCACCTAGCAGAGTCTGTGGTGAGAGGATCTGGGGTACAGGCGCTGACAGCCCCCAAAAGTACAGGAAGACAGATAATGACACCTCACGGAAGAAGGGACTGAATCAGACGGAACAGGGCTGCCTATGGAGCTTTTCATACTCCTGCTTGTACCAGCCACAGAAGGCACTCTATCACTAGTAAAGAATTCAGAACTGTGGCCTGATTATGATAATCCTAGGATTGTAGGGAATAAGGCCAAGAGATCAAGCTAATTTTCTGCAGTACTAATTTATTCAGATGATATCGCACTGTATTTGTACCCTGACCTTGTTGACATCCGACAAATCATCGCACTAGATCGGGTAAGAACCCAGAGTGGCATGCCGCCCGCGCCACCTCCGCGGACGCGTCGCCTGCACGGGAATGAAGGGGACGACTCCGCCGATGCGTGGGCGATGCTCGCTTCACCAATCTCTGCCCCTCTGCTTCAACGCGGGACACACCTCCGGCGCGACGCGGAAATACCGTGCGGGGTTGGTGGGTTCTCGTCGGGGAGGACGAGCGCCGTCGCTAGGTACCTTCGAGGGTGCCCGGCGGTAGATTTGTTTTTTTAGGGGTGCCCGGCGGTAGATGAGGCAGATTCCGCCGAGGAGAACTGTTTTTTTTTTCGTGGAGTATGGCTCCAGCCGTTGCGGTGGGCTGGGCCTTCAGCAGCGCGTAGCGTAATTCAGGCCCAAGTTTAGTATCGCTCTAGATCTCTGGAAGAAGAAACCAAAAAACATGCCCTCAAAAAAAAAAAACCAAAAAACATAACGCCCACATACTTCACTTGAACTTAATGCGGCTTTTGTTTCAATCATTTTAATGGAAAATTGCCACCATACGGTTGAGCCTTTTAGTTAGAAGTGACTTCAACTGTAATGCTAAAGAACGACAATATACTTTTTACCTTTTTTTTAGAGCAATCGTCAGGAGCTCTGTCGTTTCATATACAGAGGAAACCCAAACCTGGTATAGAGAGGGCGTGTTTTTTGAGCGGCGCAAACACGCCCAAGCCTCTAAAATTTAGAGAACCCAAAAAAACCCTAGTCTGGCTGGGGCCGGATCTCGGTGTTGAACATGGCGAAGGCCCGACCTCGATTAAGCCGCGTGCCCGAGAAAATATGACAATTACTTTCCTTCCACACGTAGGCGCCCACTAGTTTCTCTTCACTCGGTCTTTGACTATCTGTCGATGATCTCGTCCCACCGATCTGAAATGGAGAAGGTTTGAGTGCTAATTTGGACGCCGTGTCCTTCCAGCCTTACACGAGGTTCCAAATGGCTTGGTGAAAGTGAAGTCCATGTAGAAGTGGGATGTCGTCTTAGGTTCGCTAAGGAAAATCCGACATATTGGGTCGTGTGGCCATCCACGTACAGCCATTCGCTCAACCGTGAGCAGTCTTCCATGGAGAGCCAGCCATGCGAAGAGACGGCATTTAGGCTCTGCATGTGCCTTCGAAATCTTGCTCGTGCCGAACTTTGGGGGGGGGGGGGGGGGGGGGGGGGGGGAGGGGGATCCTAGGAACTGCGCCTTGTAGGACGAGGAAGTGTTATAGGATCTGTCGGCAGTCCAGAGACATGCGATAGAGTCATGCTGGTCCGCGGTGAGCTGGATATCCGATATAATTCCCCATAGATCGATGAACTGGATGAGCTGCTCCAAGGTATCTTGTGATGGAAAGAATCTAGTTTTCCTCCTCGAGCTCCATGGAAAAGTTTTTATTCTTTCTTGTTCCAATCTTGAAGAGATGTGGTGTGCAAGCCCTGAGGGGTCCATGCTCGTACCAGCTGTCATGCCAAAACAGATCCGAGTGGCCACTTCCAAGCGTGATATTGGTCAATGCCCTGAACAGCTCCATGTCGGTGTCTTCTGATGGCAACTTCGATCCATCCCAAGGCCGCTCACGACTAGTCCATTGCAACCAATACCATCGTAGATAGAGGACGCGGCCAAACCTCAGTAATACTAAGACTTCCCACCTCCATTGGGCGACACACTGTTTTCCAATTGACGGGGGAGTGACCACCCGAAGCGAAGCGTGCTCACCCTTATCACCAACCTAGACGAAACCCCTCGCAATCTAGTTGATCTTTTCCCTCGCCCACTGGGAAACTAGGATGATCATAGCTTGGTAGATGGCCGTGGCCATAACCATCGTCTCGGGCACTCCCTCGTGATGCCTTCACATATATATATTCCTATTGACCTAAAAAGTTCAGCACATAACTAGGGAATATTCCTAACACATCCACCTCATCAACCCGCTCGAGGGAGTCTCCATCCTGACCGTCTCCGGTGGCATGGCCCTTGAGATCACCAGGTCTTATTCTTCTTTCTTTATTCCATACTAGAAAAATACCCCGCGCGTTGCAGCGGAAATCGCTCGAAAAATTATTCTATAAATGAAATGGGTATGAGACGTATAAAATAATAAATTGTCAATATTAACTTGATCACAACAATCGAGGTACTATATTTTATTAATGTGAAATTGTTGTATATTTGAGGACTAAATATTACTGACGTGGAAAATTATATGGCTAAAAAAATATGACATGGATAGGTTGCATGAAATATGTACTATTATTAATTATTGTTAGTGGAGATGACATGGATAATTAATTGGCTAAAATAGTGGGTGATGTGGATAGCTTGCATGTTGAGATAGAAAAATAATTAATACTTAGTGGGGTTTTGCTTTATAAGAGATATAGATAGATAGATATACATCACTAATGGTTTGGGTTCTCCTGTCGCCGCCTCTCATCCCAGTGGAGGGTGACGTGAGGGAGGGGAGAGGTCTTTCTTGTGGCATTGCACAGACCTTAAGTTGCACTTAATGCCTTTTATTTGTTCTTTAATTTATTGTACTTATTTTACGTGATAAAGCATGTATCCACGCCTTTGTTCTAAAGATGCACATGTCATCGGATTTCTTGAATAATAGTTTCAGTTTGACTAAAATTCGACACAATCAACATATGTGGACCTACTTTTTTGTGTGCATATAATATGGTGGACTTATTTTTGTAAAGCGTGCTCAGTTACACGTTTAATTTTACATCAACCCAACAATACTCAAAGTATGAAATCATACAAATTTTGTAATTATATCTTGTTCTTGTAAACTTACACTTTTTATTTACTGTAGTCAAGGTTTGTTCTCTACCACTTTCCTGTAGCATTATAGATTGTTTTTTTAGGAGTTAGGACGAAAGCTATATATGGATCTCCATGGCAGACAGGAGCGCGGGCCGGACATGGTCCAGTCAAGAAATGTTGTGCGATATTGGAAAAAAGAGTTGCATGTCCCGGGAGTTTCGCTTAGGGCGATCGTGTGGAGATCGTGTACCATACTAGGGTTTCTCTCTCGCTGGGTGGTTGATCTCCGGCGACGGGCTAGATTGCGACGGCGCGGTCGACTCCCGGTGGCCGGCTGTGGTGTCTCGCCTCTCTGTGATCCGGTGATCCCAGGGGAGGCGGTGTCTCGTGGCTTCGTCGATTCCGTCGGTGACAAGCAAGGGCTCTAGGTCTAGGGCCACGTCTCAACCAAGGGCTACGTCCCTGTCTCCGGCCAAGGGCGATGAGCAGTTGTCGGCGACACTGTCTGCGAAGCTGGGCGACCTGGTGTTGACGGACAAGGAGGCATCAGGGCTTATCGGGAGAATTTACAATTTGCCCTCTATTACTTGAGCTCTTTATAATTTGCCACGCTTTACTTAGCCTTCTACTATTTGCCACATATTACACCGATTCATCACTAATTTGCCCTGTTTCTCTTTTTACAGATTTATTAATTTTCTTAACTCGGAAATACGATATGAATACGGTACAAATACTGAGTGGATGGATAGGATTCGTTCTCTGGCCGTTGCCCTTTGTCCAGCAGCCCCGGCGCGCGTGACCGGCGTCGATGCCACTGCTCCCGAGCCTCTGCTGCCGGCGCCGACTGCCCGGACCACCGCCGGCACTACTACGCCATTGTGCTCAGCGCGTCTGCAGTCCTCGCCGCAGCGGCCGCCGTCCTCCTAGCGCTCGCGGTCCTCTCCCGCTCCCGGCATTGCGACGCCGTACGTCACCGCGTCGTTCCACTCCCGCTCGGCGTTCAGCTGGATCAGCCCGCCGGTCTCCAAGGGCCACGCCGACGGCTCCCTCGCGTCCGACAACGTGCCGTTTTTGTCTCCGTCGCACCGTGTCGAGGAGGCGCACGCTCTGCTCGTGTCCAACTGGCCGGCGACGGCTTCTGCATCGCGGAGCCCTGTGGGCGTCCCGCTTTGGCTCTCCTTCTGGCCGCAGCTCCTGCTCACCACGGTGCTCGGCCTCGCTCAGCTCGCTGCCATGTACATCGGCCCTCCCTCATCGACCAGTTCGTCGAGTTCATCTGTCGCGGCGTGCACTCACACCGGGAAGCCTTGTGATCATGCACTTGCATTCCTTATACGGACAACAATGACACTAAACACTGAGTATACACATGAAGCTTTCTTCTCTTTTTCGCTGATGACGAACATCATAAATCGTTGTGAAGTTTGCCACTGATGATGTTGTGCTGTTGCAGGGGATACAGCCTGTTGGACGCCGCGTTGCTCCAGGTCCTAGTCTCCTAGAGGCTAGAGAGATGGCGGCCTATGTTCTTCACCATCCGAGAATGGTGCTCTGCTGTAGCACGCATGAGCTGCTGCAGGTACGGCGACCATGCCGCCATGACTACTCGCCGCGCTTGCGCGTCATCCTTCTCATCAGTTTTTCTTGGAGTGTGGCCGCCGTTCGTGGTGGGGAATCATGGCTGCGCGACCTGTAGTCCGGCCGCTGCCACCGGCGGCGCTCGCGTCTCAGTTCCCTGTTTTGCTCCGTCCGCTGAGCAAGGGGAACAAGACGATCGATCAAATCAGATTCGGTCCAGCCAGGTATAGGAATACATATGTACCGTATTTCACAGCGTACATCCAATTAATAAATCTGTAAAACAAGAGACAGGGCAAATTATAAAGAAACTAATAGAAGTCTGAAGTAAATCATTGGGGATATCGGATATGTTCCGGTGCCAAAGCCAAAGTGGGTGGTTGTCGGAAAAGCATGCACCCTGAGGAAGCTGATCATCTCTGCGCTTGAAAGGGCGATGCAGCATGCATGGGGACTCCATCGACCAGCTCAGTTCAATGACATAGGCGACAGCAGGTTTGTGGTTCGTTTTGGCTCTGAGGGTGATTTCAAGCATGTGACAAAGAATGGCCCATGGCAATTCGACTTCAACGCGATCCTGCTTAAAGAATACGATGGTAAAGTCCGGCCATCTGATATGAACTTTGACAACGTAGATGTGTGGGTTCGTGTGATTGATCTCCATCTGGATATGATCATGAACCGGGCTTATGGGGAAAGGATTGGAAATTGGATTGGCAAGTTCATCTCGATTGAGGTGGACGATGATGGTACAGCTTGGGGCGAAGAGCTAAGGATCCGGGTTGATAAACCACTGGCGCGTGGTGTGAACCTGAGTGAATCTACAGAAAAGATGGAAGGAAGGTGGTTTGACTTGAAGTATGAAAAGATTCCCCATTTCTGCTTTGACTGTGGCCTGCTAGTACACCAAGATGATCGTTGTGGAGCACAGAAGGAGGAGGTGCAGCAATGGGGGGAGTGGCTCCGGGCTTCCCCAGGCAGGAACAAGCCTACTGCTCCAATGCAGAGACCATCTGTTTCTTCTGACAACTTCAACAGGAGGTTGTTCGACAAAGCGGCTCCACCACGGTACCGTGTTGAAGTTCGAGACCTGCCCCAAGAAAGAGTTTGTTCCGGACTACGCTGACTCTAGTTCATCTCGCACTGGCGGGATGGACAATGGTCGATCTGAGAAGGAGGTAAACACTAGTAGGGAAAACCTCATAGGTGGCGCACCAAAAATGCTTATAGGTGGCGCATGGGGGTGCGCCACCAGCTCGGCGCCACCAGTGTATAAAATATGTGGTGCGCCACGCGTAAGATGTAGGCGTGGCGCACCAAAGCCATGCGCCACGGCTATTTTCTGGGTGCGCCACCTCTATGTGGGCCTGATGTGCCACGGCTAACAAATATGGTGCGCCACGACTATTTCGTACCAGATTTTTTTATACGTTGATTACATATTTGTACAGGTATATGCAGCTGAAATGCTGTACTGCAACAGAAATACATAGGTGATCAAAACAGTGATAAGAAGAAGACACAATATACCAAAGTCAATCACATCACTTAGAATCGGAAATAGCTACAATTAATAGTGTGCGAAAGTATGAGACAAGTTTTAGGTCTTAAGAGACCGATGGTTCATCGTCATCACAATCACACTACAAAGTGAGAGCTAGCTAGGTCACCTAAGCTAGGAACCAATACACTAGCACCGCAAGCATGGTGAGCGAGACGGCGGCGACGAGGGTCTTCTTCCGCTTCCTTCTTCAGGTCCTCAAGGTGGATGAACCACCTAGCTTCCGCCGCCGCTCTAGTGCTGTAGCCCTTGTAGTAGTTGCCTCTGAACCCGGTCACTTGCTTCACACAGTCCTCCCAGTGGTCGTAGACTCCTGGAACCCTACCTATGAACACCATGTAGCACCTCGCCATCTGTGAAGAGAGAAAGACACCATTAGACAACGGAAAGTAAGAGTTAAATAAGTCCACAATAATAACTAAATGCATACATATGAAATAAATTACAAGACCAAAAGTTAAACACAATGATCACCGGCATTCTCCAAAAACAAGTTGGACATTCACATTTTGTGCCTGTTGAGAGGTAACACACGTGATGGTGATGCGGGGAAGGATGAAGACAAGGGTTTCTGAACTTCGTTGAAACTATAAAAAAATCATATATGTAAGGGTTTGCGAGACCCGAACCAAGTTGGACTCTTTTGTGCACATCCACAATGGTGATATTCTTCATAAATCTCTTCCAGGGTTCCGGGGTTGAGAGAATCTGTTGTGATTCCGAATCCTCTACCAATGCAGAAGAAAACATCACCAATGGTGGAGAAGTACCGTGTCTCATACTTCTCCATCATTTGCGATGATTTTCTCCTGCATAGGTACAGGATTCGGAAACACAACTGATTAATCTCAACCTCGTAACCCCGGACGGGATTTATGAAGAATGCCACCGTCACGGATGTGCACCAAAGGGTGCAACTTCGTTCTGTTCTCACAAACCAATATGTGAAGTTCTTTAGTTTCAAAGAAGTATCCCGAAACCCTCGGCTTCGTCTTTTTCGGATCGCCACCGCCTGTAGTACCTCTTAACAGGCACAAGATGGTTTAGTCCAACATCCTTTGTGCCTCATACTTAGGTTGGACACAGCAACAACCCTGATGGCTCTAGTGAGCCAAGTAGGATGCACAAGACTTGTATTTGTGCATATGACAAGACTCACTAGACCATCAGGGTAACACACCGTGCCACAACATTTTAATCATCGGCAAAATCGAGAAAATAACAAAGATGGCAAAACCATCAGGGTATCACTGGACCTTTATGGCTCATACTTAGGTTGGACACACACAATTAGCCTTGATAGAACAGGTGCGCCAAGTAGAATGCACAAGACCTGTATTTTTGTGCATATTACAATGCGCACCTGACCATCAAGGCTATCACGTAGTGGGCCGCAACATTTTAATCATCGGCATTCTAAAAACGATCGAACATCACAGTGGCGAGGCCGCAATAATTGAAAGCAAAATAAGTAAGCCTTAATTGCATGATTCATAACCCGAACTACTACATAACATCGATTACGATTAAGTTCAACGACTGCCGAAACGGGTACCTTCACAATAAGTTAACGTACGGATAAAGTTTACTACACATAAGCACATGCTGGATAGTTCTAAGACTTCTGACTCTTCCCTGGGAATATCACCGGCTCGCCCTTCTGCGTGAGGAACGGCATGTGGGCGTCACCGTGCTTTGCTAGGATAGTATCAATGTCACGGTTAGTCGGCGTAACCCGGCAGTGAAAGAGCCCACTCGTGTGCATGACGTCATGAGTGATGATCGTCGCAAACTTCTCCTGGACATGATATAACTCTTGTCTGGCATCATCATGGGCCGACGCCAAGCGACTCGCCCAGTCTTTGAACCGAGATGGCAGCGTAAGAGCATCTCCACTCGGAGGCCCCAAATTCGACCCCCATAGTGTCTGCGGACGCGTCCGGACGCGTTCGCGGACACCGACCGGACAATCCCCAAAACTAGTGTCCTATAACCACAATATTCAAATATTGACACCCAAATACATGCAAGCCATGCACGTCCATCATAGAGGTAGTTTTGATGTCTAAATAAATAGTTCACATCACGTTATTACAACATAATTGTATCTAAACAAATAAAAGTAGCCGGACATAAAAGTTCACATTATTTGGACACAAATCATTGCAAATTAAAATTCAGTCCTTCCCCATCAAGACATACATATGCTCCACCAGATCATTGAGTAGTTGGGTGTGCGCCACTTCATCTCGAAGTTGTCGATGCATCTCAAGGAATTGCATGACATACTCCGCTTCTTGTTCAGGTAGGTGGACATGTTCTCCAGACTTCTCAAAATCAGTACGAGCTGCCCCTGCTCCCTCATCCTTCACAATTATGTTGTGCAAAATTACACAACAAGTCATGACCTGCCATAGAACCTCCGGATCCCACATCATTGCGGCTCCACGGACTATGCCCCAACGAGCTTGCAACACACCAAATGCCCTCTCGACATCTTTCCTAACAGATTCCTGTGCAGCTGCAAAGCCACATTTGGGACCAATAGGATTACTAATAGTCTTCACAAATGCCGCCCACTGAGGATAGATACCATCTGCAAGATAGTATCCCATGGTGTAGTCGTGTCCGTTGACGGTGTAGTTGCATGGTGGAGCATCCCCATCACAGAGCCTCTTGAAAAGGGGAGAGCGCTGAAGCACATTGATGTCGTTGTGAGAACCGGGCATGCCAAAAAAAGCATGCCAAATCCACAAGTCTTGAGATGCTACAGCTTCAAGTACAATAGTGGCCTCCTTGCTGTGACCTTGGTACTGCCCACGCAACCCCGTTGGACAGTTTTTCCATTGCCAATGCATGCAATCTACTGAACCTAGCATACCAGGAAATCCTCTTGCTTCTCCTAGGGCCAATAGCCTTGCGGTGTCCTCGGCATTAGGTTCTCTCAGATATTTTGGCCCAAACACCTTCACGACGGCGTATGCAAAGTGCTCCATAGCCTCTATGCATGTACTCTCTCCATCCGGACATACTCGTCTATGGCATCCGCGGCTTTTCCATACGCAAGCATTCTCAAAGCAGCGGTGCATTTCTGCATAGGAGAGAAGGATAGTTTTCCGCAGCAATCATACTTCAACTTGAAATAGTCATCATACTTTGTTACTTTCTCTTGTATGTGCTCGAATAGTCTTGAGCTCATCCGGAACCGACGTCGGAAAAACCCCTCATGAAAGACCGGCTTCGGACGCTTGAAGTAATCGTCATACAGATCTCGAGCGCCTTTGAGCCTGTCACGGTCCACGGTGATCCGCCCGTTAATTGATCCCTTGAAGTTGAGAACATGCTCCTCCTTCTTCTCCATTTCCTCTTGAATGCTCATCATGGACATGGCGGCCTCCTCGTCTCCGTCGTCAAACATGTCTTCATCACTGGACCCGTCGATGAACTCCTTGTAAACCAACTCATCCATGGCCGAGTAATCGTACTCCTCGTCGGACGAAGAATCCATGGCTACATGCATGAACACTTAATCAAAATCCGGTGCCGGCATTTACACAAACACTTTGAGAGCGAGGTGGAGGTCGGGCGATGCTAAACGTACCGGGAGCGGAGCGTCCAGACGAGGTTCCTTCCGGTGACGGGCTCCGGCGACCGCAGAGGACTTGGCCGCGGACGCTGTGACTTGGGGGCGGCGGCGGTCAGTCGAAGACTTGAAGGGGCCGGCGGCAGAGCAGAGTGGTGCGGCCAAACTGGACAGAGCGGAGGAGGAAGAGGAAGAAGCAAGGGTTTTCGTCCGATTTAGGGGAAATATTGGGTAGGCCCGCATTGCCAGGTCCGATGTGGCGGACGCGTCCGGGCGCGTCCGGGCGGCCCCAAACCCGCCCTACATATGGGCTGACTTTGGGGTGTGCCGGACCGCCCGGACGTTTGGGCTGACTATAGGGGGTGCGGTTGGGTGGCGGTTTTTGGCCCAAAAGCTGTCCGGGCTGTCCGCCCGGGCGTTTGGGGGGGGGGGGCTTTGGGGGCTCCGGTTGGAGATGCTCTAAGGTTCTGATGGTTCCTTACGCCCGCATGTGATGGAGGGCGTAGTAGGCCTCCTTGTGACCGCCAGACGGCTGCTTGACGCAGGGGAACTCTGTTATGTGGTTGAACACGTGCATGTTCTTAACGACCTTTTCCTTCAAAAAAATCCTCCCGCTTTGAAGTAGCCGGTGAGAGCAGAATCCAGAACTCTCTTGACATTGGCGTAGTCTTTCTTGGTCGCACTCCCCGCGCCAAAATACGTGGCATCGGAATATTTCATCGAAAAGCAGATGAGTGTGCATGATTTATCTCTGCGCAATTAAAACACAATTCAAACGGAATGTTGGAAAATAAACGATGGAAATCTAAGAAAAGCACGTTCCAGTCGGCGAGCGGATGACTTACCCGGTAAAATAAGGCATGAGTATGTTAGCCTTGCTCTCGTTCGCCAACATGAACTTTCGGAGATAGTCCTCCGCGATTAGCCGGTCCCCGGCGGAGCACAAGACGTCATAACACATGTAGAAGGGGTCCACTATCGCGATGCCCGGGGTATTATCTTAGATGATCTGCACCGCCATCTTGAGCGAAAATAGCCGGACGAAGGAATGGTGCAGCGGATTCAGGTTGAACATATCGAAGATGTGTGAAAACCGTAGGACTAACATATCTGCACCGCAGCCGCAGGAGTCGACGAACCCCATGTCCTTTGGCACCTTGCCCATGATAACCGGGTATGCTGTATCCTTGTTTTTTTTTTGAAGTACAAACCTGCGTACAATCAAAGGATACAGACACAAAGTACATACGCAAACTCGTACAGAACGTACTCAACTCGAAGCACTACAGCAGCGAAGAACTGCTGAACCCTAGAGCTCCTCGTCGCCGACGACCGCCGAAGAAGAAGAGACCAAACCACCACCCGCCTGGAAGAGGGAGGACCTCCAACATTGAAGAAGACCGCATGATCCACTCGCCGCAAGCAGCGAGATCTTTCCGATGAACACGCACGGCCAAGCCGTTCCCACGTCCGGCTCCAGCACCACCTGCCGCCGGGACGGCCAAGCCGTGCCAGAACCACCACCACCGCACCAACCTTCCCAGCGCCAGAGCCGAGCACAGTGCCCCGCAGCACCACCCCCAGAAGCTCCACGGCAGGGCCAGAGCAAACCTCGCCGAGACGGAGACGGAGTCGGGGGACAAAAGCTCCACAGCGAAGTCACCATCTCCGCCGCAGCAACCACGCCAAGAGCACCAGAGCCCACCGGATCCAGGGATCCAGGAGCACAGACCGCCGGAAGCTCGACGGCTCCGTCCCAAAGTACCTCGCCGCGATGGGGAAGAAGCTCCGGCCACACCCCCTTTATTCCACAGCGCCGCCGCCACCACCACCCTGCCGACGCCGCCGGGGAGCCCTACTCTACTATTTACTGGCCAAGAGCACAGATCGGAGGCCCCTCCACCCTCCCGCCGCCTCAACGACGGCCGGAGAGCAAGAAGACCGCCGACCCGGCCGCCGGCCGCGCAAGGAAAGTGGACTCGCCCCCTTTTCGCCGGTCGGTCGCCTCCCAGGGAGAGGGGAAAAAGAGACGATTTTCTGTATCCTTGTTTTTCATACGGGTCTTCTCCAGAAACACGATGTTGTCATGCAAACTCCGCATATCCCCACTTGCGGCCTTGAGCAATGTCGCGCTTAGCATCGGACTACCCGGCACGTGCACGCGCGGCGCATCCTTGTACCTTGGTGGCTCGTCCTGAACCCGCATCGGCTTCGGAGCCGGCTTGCTCGCAGCTTTGTCGGACTTATTTTTTCTCTTCCGCGGCTTCGGCGCCTACTTGCCGACGGCCGCCGGCGGGACCGCGAGCTGCTCACCGGCCGTCTTCTGGATCGTGGTCGGGCTAAAAATAATCCTCTTCTTCATTGGTTGAGGCTCGGTGAAGGAGCCAGCTGGAGGTGTGTTGTCATCCTGAGAACCGAACAGAGGCTTGCAGTTGGATTTGTCCGCGGGAACATCAGGTTGAACGCGAGCCTCTGTGCTATGGTAGGGTTCTTCATCAAACTCACGAGGAATGTACTTCCCGCCACTATAGTCTGCGACAATGAAATCGTCCAAGTCCGCAAAATCGTCCTGATCCTCCGGATCCTGTGCCATCTGGATGTCAGGATCAGCCACCTGCACATCGCGTGGAGGTGACGGCGCTGGCTGTGCCACGGCCTTGCCATGAGGTGCTGGAGGTGACGGCGGGGGTGGCGGTGCGACGCTCGTGCCATGTCTTAGCGTCGGCCTGACTGGTGGTGTTGTCTGCGGGGTGGTGCCCCCCGTCCCTAAACGAATCTGGCTCTGCTACGCGATGGTGCTAGCCGGAGGCGGCGGGATCTGGGGAAGGGAAGCTTCGTGTGTAGGAGTGTCTGATTTGGTACGGGGGCCTGGAGGGGATAAGTGCGGAGCAAAAAATTTCCAAGTCCCCCCGCTTTCGCCCCGAAATTTTCCCAATCGCGCGCCTATTTCACCCGCTCTACTGAGATTTGCTCACAGCCTGCCATGTGGATAGCTACGCCGACACTTCCTCTGTCTCGATGAACTTTTGCCGACAGTTAAGGTGTTGTGATATACATGCCAACAGTTTATTTGTAGCAAAACTTGCACTGACGGATGCCTTGTTGATATATCTTTGTCTCTGCCAGCAACCAATCTGTAGGGATAGCTCCAAAGAAACGCCAACAGATGTTTTGTGGGCAGAGGTGCACCTTTCCCTACAGAAGTGTGTTGGCAAGTTTCTACCATGGTGTAGTGATAAATAGTTTAGAGCATACCGTTAGGACTTTGTAGTTCTCATAGAAAATAATGGAAAACTCTTTGTCCTTGCACATGGAGTAGCCACAATTGGCGCACACAGGAAATATTTCGTCCATTCTACACTCATGGTGATTTGGTTGAAATGGAAGAAGCTGTTCCTTTCCCCGAGAAACTTCACTACTTATTCTTTCTCAAAACCACTGAAGTTTTTTTTTGCAAACCTGAGAGTTTCTAAAGCGAACTCCAGCCCGTAGGCAATTAAAGAATCCTGAACTTCATTCTCGGAATCGGAGATTTTGTTTTGGTATAAGATCTAGCTCCGCCCTACGCCTTACACTCCATCGGAGGATGTGCTAATTTGAGCCGACCTATTGCGGCATCAAAGACTACCTTAAAATAGTCACTCCACCGCTCATTAAGCTGAAAGAAAGTAGCAGCACGAACATGGAAAAAATCACGATTGGGACTGCTTAAAGGATACCGTCCCGCTACAAGTTTTCTTTGTTTTGTCATTTTGAATCGGGACAGATCCTTCCTTCTGGTTGAAATGAATGAATTACCACGCTTTCCGCCGGCTAATCTCTTTTCTTTGAGCCGGTAGCTAAAAGAAAGTCCTCGCCTGCTCTTAAAGACGATGGATTAGAAGAAGCATCGGTATTGATCTTGATAAACTCGGTGTAGCTAGCCAAGCAATATTCAGTAGGTATTTCTTATCTTAGTAGACAAGCTAGCGAGAGAGTGTAAGGATCTCTTATACCTAGTCCGGGTTCCGCTTGGTCTTTCTTAAAAGAGGTTTCCTGAGTAGCAAGTGCATAAGAAGAAGGATGAAAGTCCATCACATGGTACAATACCCTGTAATAATATGAAATATCCATGTACGTAGTAGGCATAAAAGAAAAAGTAAACCTATTCCTTTTCCAAGCACGCGATAATTTAAACATAAAACAGTTAAAGGCATGCACTAGTAGAGAAAGGCCTTTTAGTGGCGCACCCTTTTGCAATTCTGTGGCGCACCCGCAACTTTGCTGGGTGCGCCACAGAAGTCTCGCCACTAAATTTTTATTCTGTGGCGCACCGAGCCCGTGCGCCACAGAAAGACCAATTTTCTGTGGCGCACCCAGCCCGTGCGCCACAGAAATAGCTCGGCAGTACACAGCAGAGGAATTCTGCGGCGCACCAACGCCTGGTGCGCCACAAAATAAAATAAAATGCGCCACTAAATTATAAAACAGAAATACAGGTATATTTACATTTTGCTGTATAAATACAGATATATACAGGATTTATATAGAAATACAGGTATATTTGACAGGTATATGAACAGACAAACACATTAATCACTATGTCATCACACATATTACTTAGTGCCCGAGATACATACACATAGTCACAAAAGTGCCGAATGTTTACACAATTAGTCATGATACAAACAAAAGTTCATCATTTCACACTACACATTACAAATGAAGTGTTCACCGCCTAACTAGGATCAAATGTAGTACATTGGCGATGATGGTGAGCAAGAGCGCGTGGGAGCATGATCATGGAGTCCTCTTCTTGAGCGGCGCCGGGAACGGTAGAAAGCCATCTTTCGTCCTCCACTCCCTGGTGTCATTCTGCGCCTCTAGTCGTTCTTCGATATCCCTCTGACAGAGCCCTGAAGATGGATTGGGATATATATTGGTTAGTGATATAAATAGAGTATAATTTATTCATCTAAGTAGAGAAGCAAGACAATCAATCAATTGTCATGGTTGGAAATCATATGGCTATCCTATTTGGCTTTCATAGCATAGCATATATATAATATATAACCCTACACATGCACTTCTACAAAAAAATACACTAGTAATGCTTAGGAAGGCTTTCTTTATAATACATCCTACCTCTGGGGTAGTGGTAGGACCCTGCTTTGTTCATGACATCTTCGAGGATGATCGTCGATAACTGCAGAATGATGCGATGGAAGTCTTGTCTATAATCAGCATCGGTGAGAGCATCCGCGCTTTTGGTCCATTCTGCGAGACTAGATGGAGGCTCTCCCCAAGCCCTCACCAATTATATATCAAACAAAGTAGGTTTAACTACAAATAATGGAGAAAAGTATGGGCAAAATGGCATGGGAGAGAGGAGGAACTCGAGCTAGTTAGAGATGGGGGAATGGAGAGGGTCACATGGGGAAAGTGGGGCTGCCACATTTTTATAAATCAGACGCCCACTTTCTGTGGCGCACGGTGCTCGGTGCGCCACAGAAAGTCATGTTTCTGTGGCGCATGCTTGTTGATGCGCCACAGAAAGCCGACTTTCTGTGGCGCATCAGCCAGCATGCGCCACAGTGCGCCACAGAAAGTGCCCAGATGGATATGGTCCAATGATTGGCCGTGGGTCCCACAGCATTTCTGTGGCGTATGCGTGGACGTGCGCCACAGAATATCTGCTTTCTGTGGCGCATGGGCTAGAAATGCGCCACAGAAAGGCAAATATTTCTGTGGCGCACCTTGCTCCATGCGCCACAGAATTATTTCTATGGCGCACCAATTAAGGGTGCGCCACAGAATGACCGTCTACCTATAAGCTTTGTTGGAAATATGCCCTAGAGGCAATAATAAAAATGTTATTATCATATTTCCGTGTTCATGATATATGTTTATTTTCCATGCTATAATGTATTAACCGGAAACATAATACATGTGTGGTTGCATAAACAACACCGCGTCCCTAGTAAGCCTCTACTATACTAGCTCGTTAATTAATGATGGTTATGGTTTCCTAACCATGAACATGAGTTGTTAATTAATTAACGGGATCATGTCATTAGAAGAATGACGTGATGGACAGACCCAACTAAGCATAACAATATTGATCGTTTCATTAAGTTTATATTGTCATGCCTTTTATTGTCAAGTATCCTATTTCTTAGACCATGAGATCATGTTATTCCCGGGTACTGGAAGAATACTTTGGGGACATCAACCATCGCTTCGTGACAGGGTGATCATAAAGGTGTCTTACGGGTATCTCGGAAAGTACTTGTTGAATTACATGAATCAAGACTGGGATTTGTCCCTCCGTGTTTCGGAGAGATATACTCTGGGCCCACTCGGTAGTGCACATTCGGTAAAGCTTGCAAGCACATGACTAATGAGTTAGTCACAAAAATGTTGTATTACGGAACGAGTAAAGATTACTTACCGGTAACGAGATTGAACTAGGTATAGTGATACCGACGATCAAATCTCGGGTAAGTAAAATATCGCGTGACAAAGGAAATTGTATACGGATTACAGTAGTCCACGACATAGTGGTTCAACCGATAAAGATCTTCGTTGAATGTGTGGGAGTCATTATGGATATCCTGGTCCCTCTAATGGTTATTGATCGGAGAGGTGTCTCGATCATGTCTACACGTTCTCGAACCCGTAGGGTCACACACTTAACGTTCGGTAACGCTAGAGTAGCTCTGGGATAATTTTGTTAATGGTGTCCGAATATTGTTCGGAGTCTCGGATGAGATCCTAGACATCACGAGGAGCTCCGGAAGAGTCCGGAGGTAAAGATTTATATATGGCAAGTTGATTTCAGGGTTCCGGAAAAGTTCGGGATTTTTCGGCAGAGTGTCGGAATGTTCTAGAAGGTTCCGGAGGGTCCCACAGTGGGGCCCACCTGTACCCAACGACCAAGGGTGGCCCACTGGTCCATTTGACCAGGCCTACTTGGTCCAATGGTCAATCAATGGGTCCCTTAAATGGGGGGTTACCACTCTTGAAAGAGGGGTTACTACCTTTTAAAGGAGAGGGGGTTACCACTCTTTAAAGAGGGGTTACTACCTTGGAATTAAGTGGCTGCAGCTCCCTTGCCTATATAAGAGAGAGAGGCACACCATGATGAGGCTGCCGCATCACTGCTGCTCTCCTCTCCTCCCGCGCACCGCTTGGCGAAGCCCTGCCCGCGGGAACACTCCACCATATCCACCACCACGCCGTCGTGCTGCTGGAATCGATCCCACCTACTTCTCCCTCTAGCTTGCTGGATCAAGAAGAGGGAGACGTCATCGAGCTGTACGTGTGCAAGCCTCCGGAGGTGCTGCTCGTTTGCGGTGCTGATCGGATCGAACATCGTCAACAACTTCACCGAGCTGCGTTGAATTAAACGTTCAACGCGCGTGTTCTTCGAGGGTATGATGAACTACTCTCCCCGTTACTGGCATCTTCTAGATTGGATCTTGAGTGTTGCTTCCGCATGAGAGAGAAATTTTTTGTTTTCTATCGCGCAAACTCCTACAGTGGTATCAGAGCCGGATCTATGCGTAGATGTTTTGGTACGGGTAGAACACATATGTGTATGTGGGCGTTGATAATCATGTTATTACTTCCTTTGTGTATTTTGAATCTTAGTGGCATAGTGGGATGAAGCGGCCCGGACTAACTTTACATGTCCACGTACATGAGACTTGTTCCACGACTGACATGCAACTTGTATTGCATAAGTGGCTTTGCGGGTGTCTGTCTCTCCCACTATAGTTAAGATTTAATCTACAACGGGTTGTTAATAATTTGTTTATCACCGTTGTGGTTTCATGTTCGTAGGTAAGATCGGTTCTTTCTTCGAAAGCCCTAAGCCACGTAAAATTTGCAAAGAATAAGGGAGAGGCGTCTAACTTGTTTTTGCAGGGGTGCTTGTGATATGGTATAGCCCAAACTGTTCATATGATATATTTGTGATGTATGAGATGATCATGTTTTGTAATGTTTCACGACTTGCATGTCGATGAGTACGGCAACCGGCAGGAGCCATATGGTTGTCTTAATTAAAAATTGTATGACCTGCGTGTCAACTTCAAACGCCATGTAATTGCATTATTTATCGCTATGAGTTAGCAATATATGGGATGCAACGTGGTGGAGACAACCAAGGCGCCACATGAACATGGCGCCATGATGGAGATCATGCCGGTGCGTTTAAGATGGAGATCAAGACGCAATAAAAGGGCTATACCATGTCACATATTTTTTATGCATGTGATGTTTATCCTTTTATGCATCTTATTTTGCGTGTGCACGACGGTAGCATTATAAGATGATCCCTCGCACGTAAATATCAAGATAATAATGTGTTCTTCCTTAGTATGCACCGTTAAGAAAGTTCATTGTTTCGAAGCACCACGTGATGATCGGGTGTGATAGACTCAACGTTCGCATACAACGGGTGTAAGCCAGATTTACACACGCAAATACTACGGTTCTACTTGGCGAGCCTAGCATGTGCAGACATGGCCTCGGAACACGTAACCGAAAGGTAAAGCACGAGTCATATGGATGATATGATGAACATGTTGATGTTCGCCTTTGCAGCTGCACCATCTCACGTGATGATCGGTTATCGGTGTAGTGAATTTGGTTTGTGTAATCACTGAAACGACTAGAGGGATGTTGTTTTGAGTGGGAGTTCACGTAGTAATTTTTGAATTAACATGAACAAAATTTATCATGAACCACCTATCATAGTGTATTTGCATAATTTGTACTAGACTTTGGCATCCACAAACTACCTTACACGTAGATTGTTAATTGAGATAAAACTGTTTTGATCTGGCAAAACCATTATGGACTGGTACCGTATTAGGTGAATTTAAATAAGAGTCCTATTGTAAATTTTCGGTAATACCTACCTAGCTCCATGTGATTAATGATTGATTGATCTAAAGAGCAAATGATTCCGACTTAGTATCTAGTGTCATGCTTGCTTCCATGATACCTGATCTTCAAAAGAATGTTTTGAGTATCAGGTGATCTAGGATCTGAAAAGAATTGTTTTCAGAAACAAGCGAGGAGTGAAAGATATATTGATATCTAGAACCCTGTTTGTCGCAACATGACTGAGTGTAATTTATTGTGACAATGTGCTTATATTATTTGAATATATGCAAGGATTGAAGACGCTAGGCGTTTGAATCATCCCAAGACGTTGGGCACTGACATTATCCTCTAAATTCCTTCCTTTGAGCTATAGTAGCTTCATCACAAAATTGTTATGATGGGATGGATTAAAAGTGTGGGTAAAAATCGTTTACTATGCTTGAAGATTGCTAAGGGTGGAATAGGCATGGAAGAATGCTAATAATATGGTGATATTAGTGAAACAATCAACTTCAAAAATATGACTCCATGGGTGATAGTATATGACTAACACGCCAAGGAAAATGTGCTAGTTCGACTGGCATTGTTTGATGTTGAATGATTCTTCTGTAAAGGAAAGGGAACACTGAAAATAGAATTACAAAATTATATGGCAGAAAAGAAAAGACTGGAAAAGTCCAGCTCAGGAGTATATGCATGATATACAGGTTATAGATGTATTACTAGTTAACAAAGTATTTTGGGGTATTTTGATACTAGATTGGTTGGTATGAATTGTCATAGCAACACAATGCAAGAAATACAAGAGCCTGAAAGAACTAGTAATAGATGTCAAATCGATCATGACAAGAACGAAAATAAAGTGTTATTGTGTTCACTGTCGCATCGAAACAAACCTTCAAGATTTATTTTAAGAACTTAATAAGTTGTTATTTTGTTCCTGCTTATGGTGAGAACAAATGAGTTGTTCACACTATGACCATGTTCCATAATTGATGGATGAGTAAATATAAATCGTGTTGGTAAAATAAACATCTATAAGACTAAATGCTAAACATCGCAAGACGTAAAATTAAAGAATTTCACTTAAGTTGTGACACTGCCGTTTTAGTTCATAATGGAAAGGAAAACATGAAGGAACTCCATGTTGATGGACTTTCGGAGTCATTTTTGTTTTTGAATGAATTGACGCTTGTGAGATCTCTTCCAAAAGATGACTAAAACTCCGTTCATAGGCCAAAGTAGAACGGACGACTAAATTAGTGGAGATTGTACATATTGATGTACATGGTCCATTATGAATAGCCGTGTGTGGTGGATTAATTTTTCTTCATATTCCACCGATGATTTGAGTAGATACATGAGTATATCTATTTAATGAGAAAGGAATTTGACATTTTTGAATTAGTTCAATGTATTGTTAGTATGAAGTGAAAAAATCATCGTAACAAGAGAATCAAGTATTTATGATTGGATCATAAAGAATAAAGTTTGAGTTACGAGTTTAGCGAAACATCTGAGGAGTTGCAGAATTGTTCCACAACTTATCCTTCTCGAAAACCCCACAGAAGTATGGAGTGTTAGAGAGACATTATCGAACTTTGTAAGACATGGTAAGATAAATAAAATGCCATTATATTTTTGTAGTTTATGCTTTAGAGACTACCGCTTTTACACTTAAAAGAGCACCATCGTGATCCGTTGAAAATGACACCATACGCGTTATGGCTTGGGTAGTGACCCGAATTGTCTTTTCTTAAATTTTGGTATGCATAGCATGTGTAAAATGTTTACAACCAAAATCGGATAAATATATGTTTATAAGGTTATCCCAAAGAATCCGTTGGGTATTTCTCCTATCACCAAACCTAAGACAAATGTTGTTTGTCAGAAAGGGTAGATTTCTCGAGAAAATTGTTCTTGCGAAAGAAGTGAGTGGGAGGACAGTGCAACTCGATGAGATTAGAGAATCATCATTATCATGTCAAGAGTAGCGCAGCACTAGAAGTTGTTCTAGAGTCTCCTAATTTGACTAAGTGGAAGACACTACATGTGTTGTAGTAACTTCGAAAGAGTTTGCAAACTGAACCACGAAGGTCGTAAAACTTTGTGCTTAGACCAACTTGTGGTTTGAGAATGAAGTGTTGTTTTGACAACAAAGGACCTGCAAATTATAAAGGAAGCGAATGATGGGCCCTGACTTCGTAAATTGGCTGTGAGTCATTATATCCGAGATAGTATCCATGTATGAATGTCAAGTATGTGACTTGGCAATCCTTTCAGAAGGCGTGAATCCTCATGGTTGCAAATGGATCTATATAGCAACAAGACGTGGATGTTTACATCCATTGAAAGTTTAACTTGTCGAAAAGGTGTTTGCGACAAAGTTCAAGGAGTTGACTATGAAAAGATTTTGATCTTCCGTAGTGATACTTTCGTCTTTACGGATAGTTCTAGAAAAAGTTACATATTCTGATATGGCAGTTGAATAACAAAACAACTTTCCTCTCAAGGAAGGCTGATTAAGGATGTGTACGTGACACAGTCTATGAGTTTTGTAAAATTCAAAAGGGTTTCTAGAAAAGTATGCAAACTTCAATGGTTGAAATGAGCATAACGAAGTTGGAATCTTTACTTTCATGAAGCTATCAAAAGAGTTTGATTCCATCATGAATAGTGAAGATACTTGTAGAGTTACAAGAAATTAAGTGGGAGTGCTTAGACATATTTCTAATACTTTATGTAGATGACATATAGTTGATTGGAAAATATGTATTTTAAATTTACACGGTTAAGATTTCATATTGATGAAAGGCTTAGGCTAAACATTATATTGGGCATCAATATCTATAAAGATGGATTGAAGCGCCTGATATGATTGAGCCAAAGTACATAGATGAAGTAGTCAATATTAAAACGACAAGAAAGTGTTCTTGCTGCATGAAAAGAATTGAGCAATATCAAGTGTTTTGACACATGATGAGCAAAATTGAGATTTCTAAGTCATGTGTTCCATCATATGTACACAACCAGACAAGTCCTATGCTATAAAGTGTTATACCAGGATAATTCATATGATGATTGGACAACAGTAGGAAAGATCCTTAAGTAGTTTAAGAAAAACTAAGGATGTGTTTTATATGCAGTAATGACAAAATATTCGTTGTAATATGTTACAAATAGTATTGTCATTGATCCAAATAAATATATCTCAATTACAAGATGTGTTGAAGGGTGGCACAATAGGCTGGAAGAAAGTTCCATGCTGGTTTTGAATGAATTTCAAAATTAAAGTATTGTGATAAATACTACAACAAAGGCTAAGTATATAGCGTTGTGTTGACAACAAATAAGGCGTTGTTTTGACAACAAATAAGAAGAATATTTTTGTGTCAAAAGTTCTTTAATGAACTTGGTGAATTTCCAAGAATGCTGACACTATGAAGCAACGTTTTCACAAATGTTGGTAACATTAGTTTAAGCTGAGGAATTAAGGTCTCACCGGTTGACCAAATATATACAAAGCCATCTCATTAGAGAATGAGTGATGCGTGGAGACGCTAAGAGATGCAAATACAAACGGACCTAAACATGTCAGATCTTTTGATGGAGTTTACCACATGCGAAGCATAGAAATAACACTTGAATGCCATAGGTGTTAAATGCTTACTTATTGACTGGATTATTGACTCTAGTGCAAGTGGGAGACTGTTGGAAATATGCCCTAGAGGCAATAATAAAATTGTTATTATCATATTTCCGTGTTCATGATATATGTTTATTTTCCATGCTATAACTGTATTAACCGGAAACATAATACATGTGTGGTTGCATAAACAACACCGTCCCTAGTAAGCCTCTACTAGACTAGCTCGTTAATTAATGATGGTTATGGTTTCCTAACCATGAACATGAGTTGTTAATTAATTAACGGGATCATGTCATTAGAAGACTGACGTGATGGACAGACCCAACTAAGCATAACAATATTGATCGTTTCATTAAGTTTTATATTGTCATGCCTTTTATTGTCAAGTATCATATTTCTTAGACCATGAGATCATGTTATTCCCGGGTACTGGAAGAATACTTTGGGGACATCAACCATCGCTTCGTGACAGGGTGATCATAAAGGTGTCTTACGGGTATCTCGGAAAGTACTTGTTGAATTACATGAATCAAGACTGGGATTTGTCCCTCCGTGTTTCGGAGAGATATACTCTGGGCCCACTCGGTAGTGCACATTCGGTAAAGCTTGCAAGCACATGACTAATGAGTTAGTCACAAGAATGTTGTATTACGGAACGAGTAAAGATTACTTACCGGTAACGAGATTGAACTAGGTATAGTGATACCGACGATCAAATCTCGGGTAAGTAAAATATCGCGTGACAAAGGAAATTGTATACGGATTATAGTAGTCCACGACATAGTGGTTCAACCGATAAAGATCTTCGTTGAATGTGTGGGAGTCATTATGGATATCCTGGTCCCTCTAATGGTTATTGATCGGAGAGGTGTCTCGATCATGTCTACACGTTCTCGAACCCGTAGGGTCACACACTTAACGTTCGGTAACGCTAGAGTAGCTCTGGGATAATTTTGTTAATGGTGTCCGAATATTGTTCGGAGTCTCGGATGAGATCCTAGACATCACGAGGAGCTCCGGAAGAGTCCAGAGGTAAAGATTTATATATGGCAAGTTGATTTCAGGGTTCCGGAAAAGTTCGGGATTTTTGGCAGAGTGTCGGAATGTTCTAGAAGGTTCCGGAGGGTCCCACAGGGGCCCACCTGTACCCAACGACCAAGGGTGGCCCACTGGTCCATTTGACCAGCCCTACTTGGTCCATGCAGCCATTCAATGGGTAGCCCTTAAAAGGGATGTTACCACTCTTGAAAGAGGGGTTACCACCTTTTAAATGAGAGGGGGTTACCACTATTTAAAGAGGGGTTTCTACTTTGGAAATAAAGTGGCTGCAGCCCCTTGCCTATATAAAGAGTGCGAGAGGTGCACCAAGATGAAGAGGCTGGCCGCATCACTGGCTTGCTGCTCTTCCTCCCGCGCACCGCTTGGCGAAGCCCTGCCCGCGAGAACTCTCCACCATATCCACCACCACGCCGTCGTGCTGCTGGAATCGATCCCACCTACTTCTCCCTCTAGCTTGCTGGATCAAGAAGAGGGAGACGTCATCGAGCTGTACGTGTGCAAGCCTCCGGAGGTGCTGCTCGTTTGAGGTGCTGATCGGATCGAACATCGTCAACAACTTCACCGAGCTGCGTTGAATTAAACGTTCAACGCGCGTGTTCTTCGAGGGTATGATGAACTACTCTCCCCGTTGCTAGCATCTTCTAGATAGGATCTTGAGTGTTGCTTCCGCATGTGAGAGAATTTTTTTGTTTTCTATCGCGCAAACTCCTACAAGCTTTTCTCTACTAGTGATGCTATAATTCAAACTAAATAACATTACTAGTGAATTAAATATCTCATCTCTTGCATCGCCAAAGTCGAAAGATGATAAATACTTCCATGATCCATATAGCATGGCCAGGGCCGTGCTAGTTGATTTTAAAAAATTAGGCCTTAAAGAGAGAATACGAAACGAATCAGGGTTCAAACCCTGATTCGTTTCGTGGTCTTTCTCTACGGCCTACTACGAATTTTTTTGAATCAACTAACTCAGGCCCAGCCATGCTATATGGATCTTGAACTTATCTATACCCTCTCGACTTTAGGGCTACGAGATGAGATAATTTAATCCAAATAAGATAATTCTAACTAAATAACATACTAGTGAATTAAATATCCTATCTCTTGTATCGCCAAAGTCGAAAGGAGATAAATACTTCCATGATCCATATAGCATGGCCAGGGCTGCGCTAGTTGATTTTAAAAAATGTGTACTAGGCCGTAAAGAGAGACTACTTCCACGATCCACGATCCATCTTTTCGTAGTCTTTCTCTACGACCTAGTACGAATTTTTTTGAATCAACTAGCTCAACTCCAGCCATGCTACATGGATCATGAACTTATATATACCCTCTCCACTTTGGGGCTACGAGATGAGATAATTTAAACCAAACAAGATAATTCAAACTAAATAACATACCTTTTCTCTTGCTAAAGTTTTGCCCAGAAAAACTAATCATTCTATCTGGCAAGGGTATACATCTCGGGTACCCTACCGTGAGGGTACCTGGTGCACGTGGCGACTAAAGCCCAATAGCGAAGAGCCTATTCGAAGCCCAAGACCAAGGCCCAAGAAGATGGAGTACCCTCCAAGATTAGTCATAGGCATAGTCGGTTTAGGCTTTCCTTACGTGTAAACTAGGTCGGTTATGAACTCCCGAGACCCAGCCTATTTAAAGGCTGGGAGGGGTGCCGATCTAGGGCCAAGCCATACTCAAACCACCAAAGCTCTAGCGAGATCGACATCTCGCCGGAGCCACCTTGTAACCGCATAATCTCACACGATCAATAACACACAAGCAGGAAGTAGGGTCTTTACCTCCACCCGAGGGGCCTGAACCTGGGTAAATCTTTGCCTCTGCTTGTCAGCCGACGAAACTACCAGTACTACCACGTTCTCTCCCCATAATCTCAACCCTAGGTCCTTAACCATGGGATTTGATGAGTGTACCCTCGTCAATTGGCGCCGTCTGTGGGAAAGAATAGTGCTGGACTCACGGTTTCTTCGGTTCCATCGGAAAACGGCGACTCGCCGATCGGATCTACAAACGGCAACTCGCCGGCTGCATCAACAAACCAGAACTCGCCGACTCGGGCGGCACACGGCAACTCGCCGACTCACTCGACAAACGGCAGCACGCCAGCTTCACCTGCAAAAAGCACATCAGATCCTCTGATGGATTTCGAGCCACACTCGCCAGAATTCCAGGAGACCTTCTCCGATCTCGAGTCAGGTTTGGGTTTAACCGTTGGTTCGTTCAATTTTTTCGTCAACAAGCTTGGTGTGCAGGACTTGACGGATCCACGCCAACTCGCGACTTCCGCACCCGAGGCTCCATCGGTTGCGGCTCCTTCGACTGCGGATCCATCAACTGCGTCCATACCATCGTCGATCCTCCAAGCTTGCTCGTCTGCAACAACCATGTCCACACGAGAGATCAACGAGCTCATTGAAGAACTCCAAGGCGAGGAGGCCGAATCAGCATACCGCACAAACGATCCCGAGCTCGATCTCCCACTCGAGGATAGTTTCGACTGCGGGATCTCCCTCAGCGACTTGACGAGCCTGAAACTCATATCGACAACTACGTCGACTCCGAGATCTGCACCAACAACAACAACCTCGACTTCGAGATTCATAACAACTTCGCCGACGCCGAGATGAGCATAGGCGATGAAGGCATCGACAGCGAGATCCGTCCAGACGGACACTCGATGGGCATATCGACTCCGACATGAGCCTTGATGAAGAGTCGAGTCCATGACGGGACTCGAAAACACATATACATACCCTCGGGTGATACCCCAGCAGGTCTACGTTGCCATCGCCGCAGAATCATCAGATGCTGCGGCCAGTCGCAGGCCTACAGAATTCCGTGCACAGTTACTATGCCGGACGGAGTCACAACTCTCACAATCACTGCTGAGATGGCAGCAAAAGCAGATAAAGTCATCAAGGAGTGCACAATGATGCCAGCAGACGCAACACGAGAGGAGATGTTGACCTTCCAGTACTCAACTGGCAGGAATCACTTCGACTGCGGCAGGTCAGAGCAACACTCGAGGAACGTAAAAAGCAAGCTAGCTTGTCGAGTGCGCGAGAAGACAGCTCTCCTGAGCTCCACCGGGCGAGCAGACACAAGACCCAGATCAAGGCAGTCACACTCTCGCCAGATGAGAGGGCACACTCACCGCAACTTAGGCAACTCTTCATGACATACGACGAGGAGGGAGTGCCAGTACCCAAAACAGCTGCGGGTGCTCTCTTTACCGCTGCAGCATACCTAGAGGCAATCAAGCCTCCAGCTGATGACCCCAATGCAAAACTACATCGCCAACAGATCAAATCACTCGCCTTAGCGGCGAAGGCCATACGCCAAATCCAAAACTCCAGGAGGGAGTCGAGATCGTGCCAGTTGACACGCGCGTGAAGAGCACAATCACAGTGGTCGCGCCACCACTCGAAGGAAAGAAGCGGCTCGCGTAGGCGCAGGTCCAGGAGCAGATCACGCAGATCTTACAGTAGCGACTCATACTCTGATCGAGAGCCTGAGCCACACGGAGCTCTGTGCTTCACTCGACGCGTCCGCGAGACACGGATGCCCAAAGGGTTAAACTCACATCTGAACAGCCCAAGTACACGGGTCGACAGGAACCTTCAGGGTGGCTGGAAGATACAGGCTGGCTGTCGCGTGCCAGCGAGGCACAAACATCACAGCCATGCAATACATACGACTCATGCTCGAAGGCACAGCCCGCGACTGGCTCAAAGCTTACCTCCATCAACATACGACTCGTGGGATCACTTCCGCACTGACTTCATCAAAAACTTCGAGCCTCTATGTGAGCGCCCAAAAACATTCGAGGAGCTTCGAGCTTGCGTTCAACGGTCAGACGAAACGTTGAGGTCATACATCAGACGATGGACTGAGATACGCAACTCAGTCGGAGTAATTTCAGAAGATATGGCCATGGACGCTTTCATAATGGGCCTCGCCAGGCGGGACTTCAAAGAAGCACTTGGTCGCAAAAAGCCAACCTCTGTGGCTAACCTCTTGATGATCGCGACTGAGTGGGCAGACGGAGAAGACATGGTGCGCACCACACGCGGGTCTCACCCCGTGACAATCATGAAAGCGGCAGTCGAAGCCGCAGAGACTCATAGAGACGACCGAAGGCGCAAGCGTTCAAAACGTCACTACGACGACGACAGACCCGAATTCATGGCGGCTGGGTTCTCCACACCCCGCAACAACCACGACAGGAGCGATCGGCGGTCCAAAGATCGGCGGGACAGTCGAGATGATCGCCGGGACAGTCGAGACCGCGGCCAACGCAGTGATAGCTACAAGAGGAAAGACTGGCGCAAGTCACGATCCGGCGCACAATCCGAGCGATCATTCGAAGAAAAGATGGATGCTGATTGCATTCCACCTGTACAAGGGGGAAGACGAAAACTGCGTTTCAATCACTCGATGAGAAACTGCAGGGAGTTCGACCAAATGGCGACAGATTACATAAATCTCAGAAAGGCAGCAGCCACACCCGCATCCGTAGCTGCGCCGCAGCCAGCCAATGTACCCGTTCTGATGCCACCACCTCACCACCACAGCCTGCCGCAGGCGGAAATCTCGCGGGTGCCATACAGCCGTACCTCGAATGGACGAACCTCAGTACCCTCCGCTCCAAGGGCAGATGTACATGATACAGAAAGGTCGCCCTTCCAACAGTGAGCAAAAACTTCGCACTCGACAAGTAAACATGGCGGTCATTTCACCTCCTGCTGTAACTGAATTCTTGAAGGGTTCTGAAACCGCAATAAGCTTCAGCAGAGAGGATCACCCTCCATCGGTCGTTCGCCAGGGCACTCTGCTCTGGTACTAGATGCACAAAGTGGAGGCTACGCCATGTCCAAGGTCTTCATGGATGATGGCAGCGGCATAAACATCATCTTCGCAGATACGCTCCGCAAAATGAACAGGTCAGTCGAAAACCTGCCAAGATCTTCAAATACCTTTCATGGTATCGTCCCAGGGAAAGCAATAAGCCCAGAAGGAACCATACAACTCGACGTAACGTTCGGGGACAAGAACCACTTCAGGACAGAGTCGATTGAGTTCGAAGTTGTCGACTGGAAATCACAATACCATGCCATACTTGGACGCCCGACGTTTGCTCGATTCATGGCGGTTCCACACTATGCATACCTCCAGATGAAGACTAATCACAGTCAAAGGAAACTTCCAGAAGTCCGACTCTAAAGGAGTAATCACAGTCAAGGAAACTTCCAGAAGTCCGACTCTTGCGACAGGAGTTTAGCAAAATCTCTGAGATGTTCGGCATGGAAGAAACACTCGCCGATCTAGCGGTCTCCAACGATCGAACACTTATGCCGGAGCACAAGAAGGTGGCAGTCGACAGATGATGCATGTAAAATGCATACATGAACTTTGCATTTTTATTCATATTTCAATCATATTTGCATCATATAAGGGTTATATCAATGTTTTATAATGATTTTGGGAATATTTCATAGTTTTCCCATTTATTTGGAATTAACCCTGTTTTCCAGAAAACGTCTTTTTTAGTGTTTCAGACTTTCCGGGAGCTTCGGGACTCCAAAAAGGGCAAGGCCAAAGAGCACGGTTCAGAATTTTCGAGACGAACGCAATGGGCTTAAATTGAAGACCATAAGCCCAACAGGATGGAAATTAGAGGGTCCACGCGGCCTACTGTACCTGGCCGCGTGGGCCCACCTCTTTTCCCCCTCAGAGCTCCGTGGCCGTCGATCTTTGCTCCACCGACATAGTCTTGACCTAAAAACGTCTATAAAAATAGCCTCCCGACGTTCTTTGGAAGTAGGCGGCGGAGAAACACAAAACCACGAAACAGAGAGTCAGAAGGCTGCCGCCGGAGAAGATCGGAGGGGGGAACGCCGCCGGAATCACCTCCGGAGGGCTCCACCCCCCTCCGGCATGTTCATCATCAACATCTACAGCAAGATCTTCTCCACCATCATCTCCATGATGAAGGGGGAGTAGTCCACCCCCGGACTTGGGTTTGTGGTGGTAACTTATGTATCTCTCCTCTCTTTGAGCTTCACTAATTAGTACCGTATGAGCTGCTAAACATGATTACGGTCATCTATGTAATTCCTATGGTGGATATTGTGGTGTGAGATGATAATTGTTATGCATTTACCGTTGTGTTGGATCTTTTATGGGTAAAAAGGAAGAAGTATGATGTGGGAGTGACAGCAACCACGCTAGCCTTACGAGGGTGACATAGCAACACAAAATGATTATTTTCTTCCAACTATGTGTTTTAGAACGTGTAGCCGTCATAGAAGATTACCATGAATGCATGACAATTGTGTGTACTTTTATTATCTATAACATGATCCCCACCATAGATTGAGAGAGAGAGGACGAGTGAAACCATGAACCCATGTCCATTGTTCCTATAAGAGAAACACAAACTTGAGCTTGTCCTCTTGCTGCATAGAGGATTGGGCTTTCTCTCTCTTTGAGAGATTTTGCTTGCTACCATTTACCTACATCACTTTCACCAAAAAATCCCAAAAACACTTGCATCTTTCATTGTTTTATTTATCATTCTTGTTTACCAATACCTTCAGCTCCCTGTGGGTTCGACAACCTTTTCTAATCGAAAGGTACTACAATTGATCTCCTGCACTTGGGAGTCATCAAGATACTTTTCTGGCGCCGTTGCCGGGGAGCGTAGCGCTATTGGTAAGAAGTTTGGTAAGGAAACTTGAAAGCTATTTTATCTCATTTTACTATGACTTTTCTGAAACGTGCATCGCTGCATCTTGCTTTATATGAAAGTGCTTATGCCACTACTCCTAAAGTGGTTGAAACTACTGTGTCTGAGGAACCTAAAGTGAGATATAAAATTCCTATTGGTCATGTTAAAAGAGTTATGAAAAATCCATTTACAGGGGATGGAACTAAGTCTCCACGTGAACACGTGGAGACAATTGAAGAAATATGTGGTTTATTTAGGCTTCCTGGTATTTCTGATGATCAAGTAAAAAGGAATCTGTTATATTTGTCTTTATCTGGTAATGCTCGTGATTGGTACAGATCTCTTGATGAAGAGGTCACTATTGAATGGGGTATTTTGAGAAAGGTTTTTCTTAAATATTTTACTCCCCAAGAGAGCACTAATATTTTGCAGGAAGAGGAGGATAAGAACCTAAGCTTGGGGATGCCCGTGCAACCCCAAGAGGATGATGAGGTTGAGGTTTTTGAAAATCCTTTTGCTACTGATGATTATAATGATTGTGATATTTTCAGTCCACCTACTATTGAGGATAAAGTTTATTATGATTATGATATGCCTCCTATATATGATGATTACAATGATGATTATGAATGTTTTACTCCCACTATCACTAATAGGAAGGATTTTACTTATGAGGAGAGTATTAATACTTTTATGCTTGTAGATCATGAAAGACATGCTTTATGTCATAATTATATTGTTGAATTCATTCATGATGCTACTAAAAGTTATTATGAGAGAGGAAGAAAGACGTATCTTTATGCTTCTATGTTATTTAAGATGCAACCTACTGATCATTACATGCATTGGTTACCACAAAATTGCTGCTATTTATTCATATATAAAATGCCAATGCATAGGAAGTGGGTTAGACTTAAAAGTGTTTCATATTTTTCTCTTGATGTTCACCTTTGCGTTTCAATTCTTATTCCTATGTGAGCATCATTAAAATTATCATGGCTGTCCAGAAAACAGATTCCTAAGCTTCACTGCGAAAAATGTTAAAAATCACAGAAAAGGAATTTTGAGCTGAAATTTTACGACAGCAATATTCAGTTATTATTACACATTTCGTTAGTTCAAAATTTTCTGATTTGAGCAATGTAAGTGGTTTTAAAAATTTACTCTTTACGGGCTGTCCAGTTTTTGACAGATTATGTCTTTATTTTGCATTACTCTCATTACTTGTATTTTGTGTGGTTCTTTTGACCAAGGAGCAATACACAACCATAGTAACAGTAGTTAATGTTTAGAATCAACTCATGATATGTCTTTGCTGTACCTATGTGGATTTAATTTATGGAGACACTAACCCCTCTAATCAATTTTTATGATGAGTTTTGTGTAAAGAGAATTTTCAAGAGAAAGAGTTGAGGGTGATGAACAATGATCAAGAGGGACAAAAACTCAAGCTTGGGGATGTTACCCCTAGGTTCACCCTACATACATTAAATAAGTACAAGAATTTAAGCTTGGGGATGCCAAGCCACCTCACTCCAACCATCTTGATATCAAGTAAGAAGCCTAACTATATGGCTATAAAGAAATCGCTTTACGGGAGGCAACCCGGTTGTTTTTATTTTGATTTTCTTTGTGTCCTCTTGCTGTAACAAGAGACTAGGTTTTTAGTTTAGTTTCTGAAATTTTTAATAAAGTGCCAAGTTTTACCCATTTTGGTTTGAAAAAGTTGCTTATAGCATTCGGAGATATTGTTCCAGCACGAGTCTGTGCACGGTATGATTTTTAATTCCTATTCTGTAACTCCGAATGATCCGATATTTTAACTGTAGAAGCAACTTTTCATCCTCTGTATGCATGAATTTTCAGAATTTTTAGACAAATTTAAATAGGGTGGAAAAATACGTTTTGCTGCTGCTGTTTTTCTGGACAGATTCTGTCCCATTTTGTTTGATGCATGCTTAGAACTTTTAGCTTGAATCTTTCAGATCCAATTGAGTTTATGAGTAGGCATACAACATAATACACTTACTGGACATTCATATGAATTTTTTTCTAAGGATTATATGCAGCAAGAAATCTATTTGTTTAGCACTACTAATGTCACCCCACAGAAAAGAAATGGGAGAAACAGTGTTTTGAAGTTTTTTCACAGGGATTAGAGGAGATGCACCAAGAGCTATTCAAGGATGGTGAAAACCATAAGCTTGGGGATGTGAAGACAACCCCACTGAACCAACACACTCTCGGTTTGCACACGTCTAACTTCTGTTTTTAGATCAATGCACTTTATCGCATAAACTTGGAGCGTCTTTTTGTTTGTTTAGGTTTGATTTTTATTTTGTGAGACCACCACATTATCATTTATTTATGAGAGAGCTACTGGAAATATGGGTTGAAATATGTCGGATTCCATTAAAATGATTGGGAAAGGGATGTTTGAGTTGATTTTAAAAGATACATATAGTTGCATGATTCATGAGCTTGTTAATGAGTAATAACTTGCAAGTGTTTTATCAAGAGCTATCTTTTATTCATGTTTTGATGCTGAATGTTACTTTACTTTGTTTAACATGAATTAGTTAGTTCTATGGACACTCGTGCATGCATTTAGATGGTCAACTTTCTCCCTCTTGCTAGCCCAAAAATTCCAACAAGCAAAAACTTGTTTCCAACACCTTCAACCAAAGTTTTTCCAGTGAGTCCACCATATCTACATATTAGCTTTATGCTATTCCGAGTATGTTTATCATGATATTTGAGTTATCTATACCTCTGAATGAAAATGCTTATGTTGTTAATTGTTGTGGGAAAAGTTGGTTATATGGCTCTCGCGAACTTGATGCACACTTTACTTTCATTGCATAAATAAATATGATCCATTGTGATTAAAATTATGAAGTTGTGGACTTGACAAATGTCTTTGGTTGAGAGTTAGCCCATATGTGCTGTCACATGGCAAGCTTTCAACATTGCACATCATCTAATTTAGTTGATATCATGTACTTTTGTTTATGGATGCTTACCATGGGTGAAATAAATGGGGAAATGAAGTGAGTTTAAATGAGTTTGTATAAATGGTTAGAGAGACGCCTGGGCCGCTAATCTAAGCCATGCATCATTCATGGTGGAAATTTACTTACATGCTATGGTGAACCTTCTGTGATACACCTTACAATAAAAAGCTATCCAATGGTAAATAAAAAGGGTGTTGAGATTGTTCATTATGTTTGTTTGTTTTGTCATTTTGATATGGGCTTGTTCCATATCCTGGGACAAGAGGTACCCAGTTGACGCTCTTAATGATACTGTTATTACTTACAATGATATTTAACTTGAACTTGCTTTGTTTTCTAAAGTTGAGTAACACATGGAGTATGTACTTGTATTCAAGGGGCATGAGACTTTCAACCTATACTTTGTCAAGCACATTACTCATATTTGTTTTCACTTTAAACATAATCATTCAAGATGCTATGATAGGGGCAATGAGAGCTTGACACCAAGGATTACCATATTACAATCATTAACTTAAGTAGAGAAGTTCAGAAGTTAGATGAAACTTATTCATGCTATACCTCTACTCATATATATATATATATATATATATATATATATATATCTTTTCAAAGTGTCCACCTTTTATATTCAGATTTCCATCTACACTCTATGACCATTGTAGGATGTTCTTACTTATCATTATTCATACTTGTGGTCCATATTACTTTTTCATTCATGTTACACTTTGTGAATTATCATTGAACATCCTTACCTTGAATATTTGATATCAGTTCATAAACTATCTTGCATATTGTTACATCTTATTAAGAATGAACCATTTGACTCTATGTAGCAATAGTAATCATCTTTGATATCCATTGATAGTATTAAAATGCAAAGTCCATGTTAGTTTTATCACCTTCATACTCGAGGACGAGCATGGGTTAAGCTTGCGGATGCTGATGCATGTAAAATGCATACATGAACTTTGCATTATTTTATTCATATTTCAATCATATTTGCATCATATAAGGGTTATATCAATGTTTTATAATGATTTTGAGAATATTTCATAGTTTTCCCATTTATTTGGAATTAACCCTGTTTTCCAGAAAACGTCTTTTTTAGTGTTTCAGACTTTCCGGGAGCTTCGGGACTCCAAAAAGGGCAAGGCCAAAGAGCACGGTTCAGAATTTTTGAGACGAACGCAATGGGCTTAAATTGAAGACCAGAAGCCCAACAGGCTGGAAATTAGAGGGTCCCACGCGGCCTACTGTACCTGGCCGCATGGGCCCACCTCTTTTCCCCCTCAGAGCTCCGTGGCCGTCGATCTTTGCTCCACCGACATAGTCTTGACCTAAAAACGTCTATAAAAATAGCATCCCGACGTTCTTTGGAAGTAGGCGGCGGAGAAACACAAAACCACGAAACAAAGAGTCAGAAGGCTGCCGCCGGAGAAGATCGGAGGGGGAAACGCCGCCGGAATAACCTCCGGAGGGCTCCACCCCCTCTCCGGCGTGTTCATCATCAACATCTACAGCAAGATCTTCTCCACCATCATCTCCATGATGAAGGGGGAGTGGTCCACCCCGGGACTTGGGTTTGTGGTGGTAACTTATGTATCTCTCCTCTCTTTGAGCTTCACTAATTAGTACCGTATGAGCTGCTGAACATGATTACGGTCATCTATGTAATTCCTATGGTGGATATTGTGGTGTGAGATGATAATTGTTATGCATTTACCGTTGTGTTGGATCTTTTATGGGTAAAAAGGAAGAAGTATGATGTGGGAGTGACAGCAACCACGCTAGCCTTACGAGGGTGACATAGCAACACAAAATGATTATTTTCTTCCAACTATGTGTTTTAGAACGTGTAGCCGTCATAGAAGATTACCATGAATGCATGACAATTGTGTGTACTTTTATTATCTATAACATGATCACCACCATAGATTGAGAGAGAGAGGACGAGTGAAACCATGAACCCATGTCCATTGTTCCTATAAGAGAAACACAAACTTGAGCTTGTCCTCTTGCTGCATAGAGGATTGGGCTTTCTCTCTCTTTGAGAGCTTTTGCTTGCTACCATTTACCTACAACACTTTCACCAAAAATCCCAAAAACACTTGCATCTTTCATTGTTTTATTTATCATTCTTGTTTACCAATACCTTCAGCTCCCTGTGGGTTCGACAACCTTTTCTAATCGAAAGGTACTACAATTGATCTCCTGCACTTGGGAGTCATCAACAGATCATTCAATGCCACCAATGACACAAGGTCGCATCAGGTGCACCCGACTGACCCGACCAAGATAGTCAATGTCTCGTCGAGTCTGCCTATCGCATAGGAAAGCGCGCTCGTCGAATTCCTCCGTGAGAACTGGGATATATTTGCGTGGTGTCCAGCCGACATGCCAGGTATTCCCAGGGAATTCGCCGAGCACTCTCTCCAATTATTTCCAGATGCTAAACCAGTCAAGCAAACAATGCGCCGCGTATCCGGCCCGAAAAGAACCGCAGTCGAAGGCGAAGTCGACAGACTACTCGCAGCAGGTTTCATCAGAGAAATCAAGAAATCACAATGGGTGGCCAACCCCGTACTCGTAGAGAAGAAGAACACAGATATCCTTCGGATGTGCGTAGATTTCACGGCACTCAATAAGTGCTGTCCAAAGGATCACTTTCCACTACCTCGAATCGACCAGATCGTCGACTCCACCGCCGGGTGCGCTCGCTTGTCCTTCCTGGATGCTTACTCGGGTTACCATCAGATAAGGATGAAGGAAGAGGATGAAGAGAAAACGGCGTTCATAACCCCACTCGGGGTCTACTGCTACACAACAATGCCTTTCGGGCTCAAGAACGCAGGTGCAACCTACTAGCGCATGATGCAAGACTGCCTCAAGAAGCAAATTGGGCGAAACGTCCAGGTCTATGTAGATGACATCGTCATCACAACAAGGGAGGAAAACACACTACTCGATGACTTGCGAGAGACGTTCGCAAACCTCAAACGCTTCCACATCAAGCTCAACCCGAAGAAGTGCACGTTCGGCGTGCCAGCCGGGCAACTCCTCGGGTATCTAGTCTCGGCTCGAGGAATCGAGGCAGACCCGGAGAAAATACAGGCCATCTTGACGATGCAAAGGCCTTCAAAGCTCCATGACGTGCAAAAGTTGGCGGGTCGAGTAGCAGCACTCAGTCGATTCATCAGCAAGCTGGGCGAAAAAGCACTCCCGTTCTATCGACTGATGAAGAAAGCAGACAAATTCGAGTGGACGCAAGAAGCCGAAGCAGCCTTCACGGACCTCAAGCGAGTCCTCACAAGCCCTCCAATCCTCGTCGCACCAAGGGAACGCGAGCCACTGTACCTATATGTCTCCGCAACTAACAGGGTGGTGAGCACCGTACTGGTAGTCGAACGAAGGGAGGAGGGACATGTCCTCAAGGAAGCTGAGTGAAGAGCGGTACCCGCACTATCAAAAGCTGGCCTACGCCGTGTTCATGTCCTCAAGGAAGCTGACGCATTACTTCTCCGAGCACCCGATCACTGTAATCAGCACCTCAGGGATCGGGGACATCCTCACAAACCCCAACGCAACTGGGCGAGTCGCAAAATGGCTCATCGAGCTAGCACCGCGAGATATCAAGTATGATTACCCGAAGGCCATCAAAGCACAAGTCTTACCTGACTTTCATACCGAGTGGATCGAAGCTCAATTGCCTGGAGCACCAGATGTGTCCAACTCATGGACTATGTATTTGACGGCTCAAAGAAGAACGAAGGCGCAGACGTAGGTGTCATCCTCATATCACCAAAAGGCGACAAGCTCCGCTATATCCTGCAAATGGGATTCGAGTTCCCATCCAATAACGAAGCAGAGTATGAGGCCCTGATCCATGGCATGAGGATGGCCAAAGCCCTCGGGTGCACTCGACTGATGATCTATGGTGACTCGAATCTTGTGGTGCAGCAAACAATGAAGGCCTGCGACGCAATCGTAGATAACATGATCGCCTACCGTGACCTGTACAACCTCATGGAGGGCAGCTTCGAAGGCTGCGAGTTGCGGCACATAGGGCGTGAGAGCAATGAAGAAGCAGATAAGCTAGCCAACATTAGAGCGACCAAAGCACCAGTTCCACCTGGTGTCTTCTTCGAGCGCATCGAGCACAGGTCCATCAAGAAAAAATGAGCATCTCCTACATCAGCCGCACCAGCCAAGAGCAAAGCACCTAGCACAGAGGACCCGCCAGTCGGGGTACTCCTCATCGAGCCAACTTGGACTCAACCTTTTCTCGCATACATACTCCGCGGCGAGGTACCTGAAGACATAACAGAGTCAAGACGCGTCACTCGACGATCTAAAGCATACATTGTCATCAACGGCGAACTGTACAAACGCAGCGTATCAGGTATGTTCCAACGATGCATAGCATTTGAAGATGGCCAGTCCATCCTTCGTGATATTCATGCAGGTACCTGCGGGCATCATGCCAGCATTCGATCACTCGTAGCCAAAGCCTTTGGCGCAGGCTTCTACTGGCCCACAGCACTCAAAGACGCGGAGGACATAGTCAAAAGGTGCATCGGCTGTCAAAAATTCGCCACAAAGCCGCACGCACCCGCATCGGCGTTGAAGACAATACCATTGGCCTGGCCCTTCGCCCAATGGGGGCTCGATATGGTCGGGCCACTCAAAAAATCCTCCCATGGAGGGCATACTCACCTTCTGGTGGCGGTCGACAAGTTCACCAAGTGGATTGAAGCAGTCCCTATCACAAGTTCGACTGCCACTACAGCAGTCAATTTCATAAAATCCATCATATACCGCTTTGGTGTGCCAAGTAGCATCATCACGATAACGGTACAAACTTCACGGCTGAAGAATTCCGATCCTTCTGGAAAGAGCAGGACATTACGCTCAATTATGCATCCGTAGCACACCCGCAGTCCAATGGCCAAGTCGAAAAAGCCAATGGACTTGTGACGAGCGGAATCAAGAAACGCCTCCTGGTGCCACTCAAAAGGGCCGCGGGTGCTTGGGTCGAAGAACTCCCGTCTGTGCTATGGAGCCTGCGCACAACTCCCAACGGTTCAACACAATTCACTCCATTCTTTATGGTCTACGGTGCAGAGGCAATCCTGCCATCAGATGTAAGATTTCATGCACCAAGAGTCGAGGCATACAACGAAGAAGATTCAGATGAAGCACTTGAAGATGCAGTCGACTTGCTCGAAGAAGCACGCAACACGGCGCTAGCACGCACAACTGCCTATCAGCAAGATCTTCGCAACTATCACAGCCGTCGACTGCGTACCAGGTCCTTCGAGATTGGCGACTTGGTACTTCGACTGAAGCAAAAGAAGGTGCACAAACTCGCTTCTCCATGGGAAGGACCCTTCATCATCACAGAGGTCGTTGGTGGTGGAGCATACAGACTGAAGCACGCGAAGACAGGGGAGCTCTCGCACAATCCTTGGAACGTTGCGCAGCTGCGCCGTTTCTATGCTTAGATTGCTCAGTCGCACAATGTAATAGGCACATATGTCGGATGGCTGCAGGTTTCAGACGCGCTCTTTTCCTTACCAGGGTACCTAAGGGGACTGGAAGGTTTTTAATGAGGCGGCCTGCAGCTTAACATTAAAAAATGGAATATAGTCAATGATTCCTCATATTTCTCCTTGTTTACTACTCGCACAACCTTAGCCTCACCCGAGTACTCGGGGGCTGCGCTACCTCAAAACGTGAGCTCTCGCTCCTTCTTCAAATATAATACCCCAGTCGCACTCGAATACTCGGGGGCTGGGTCATAAAAAATCATACATAAACAAAAAAGTTGCTCAATAACATGAGTTGAAGCTCCAAACATCGCAAAAAAAAAATTCACAGCCTCACTCGAACACTCGGGGGCTGTAGAATTCCTGTTCTATATAAAGTGTTTTTCATAAATCCCACTCGATACACTCGGGGGCTGTTCCCTATACAGAAAAACCCT
This sequence comes from Poa pratensis, assembly GCA_947311845.1. NCBI lineage: Eukaryota > Viridiplantae > Streptophyta > Magnoliopsida > Poales > Poaceae > Poa > Poa pratensis. The sequence continues at coordinate 31,519,315 of CAMZMU010000067.1, forward strand.
AATCTTCCGGTTCATCCTTGACTGGAAGAACAGGGCCCATAAGTTGAGCGTGATAGCACTCAACCAACACCCTCGCATAATCGACTGTATCGTCAAGATGCGACTGCGACAAAGTCGATACAGGAACGGGTGGATGTAGCTACATATGTGGACGCTGGCTTCGGATATATGCCATCGTTGCGTTGGCTCCATCCACAAGCTTCTGGGTGATGAAGTCTCGAATGGGACTGGCACTCCGGAAAAGCCCGAGCAACGCATGGATTCCTTGAGGTTGCGGCCCCGTCGGGAAAAGAATTTGGTTGATGCGACTGAATGCCGACCTGCATAATTCAAACAGCATAGTGCTCCGCCACACTCGATCCTGTAGAGTGTGCGTGCTCGGTGCCTATCCAAGCGAAAGTGCTGACGGCCCGTCGTGGGTTCATCAGTCGCATTGTTCAACTGCTCATCTACACGAGCCTGCTCCGCCTGGAAATCTGGAACAAAACCTGCAACAACGCACGTTGGGTACACAAAAAGGACAGGCTAGGAATTCTTGAGATCAGGGCAGTCATGTTTACACTCGAGTTGTCTGTTCACGATCTCCATCTCGCCAAGCACATAGTCCTCTCGCTGAGTGGGTAGAGCAGGCCTAGCCCTCATCCTATCCAGCTCACTCCGGGCACTTCCCAACTCTTGCTCCAATTTTGCGACTCGAGCCTTCATATAACGCATTACTGCGGCATCGTTTGCCACCTGAGCTCGAGATCGAGTAGGGGCACGATGCCACGACGAGCCAGATGAAGTGGCGGCTGCCCGTGGCTGTTCCAAATATCATAAAAATCTCATGTCAGATATGAGAAACTCATCACAAAGCTCAGGTAAGTAACAACACATAGCCTTACGGGCAGAAGCGTAACAAAGGAACCAAATCCATACAAGTGTCGCAAAAGCACACGCCTACTAGCGTTAACATAAAGTATAATTACAGAACATATATAAGGGTTCGGCTGCCCTATCTCTCGGACACAGACTCCGACCTAGCCCTACTTTCGCGAGTGGCAACTTCCGCCGCTCGACGCTCCATAGTGGCTATGAAGATGTTGGCCAGTCGAGCGGCTGGTTCGCTAACGGCCTTCAGAAACATAGGCTTCCCACCGGGCCTTCGAGGGAAGTCAGACATGGCTGCTTCGAAGTCACCCTTTATTCCATGACCCAAAATGAGCTTGAGGGTGGACTCCGAGCCGCGTACCGTTAGAGCACGAGCAAAACTCGCCATGGTCGAGGTCCCCGGTCCAAGCACGTCAGCGAAGCCATCAGCAGTCGAGGGCACCTCGTTCAGTGGAAGCACGTTCTGGTGCACGGCGGCGAGGGTGCTGGTAGACTTGGCAAGAGTGTCCTTCGCCTGGACGAAAGTAGCGCCGAGGTCACCTATAACTTGGTCGAGTGATAACTCATCACTGACCGTGTCAGTAGGTGCCGGCACACCAATCGTCTCTGCAACAAGTACCAGAAAGAGCAAAATATTAGTACATAATACCCAACGGGTACACGAGGGACAGGCAAAGAGATAGTTGCTTACCTCTCACATTCTGCGCAAGGCCGGCCAGTCGCTCAGCATACTCTTTCTCGCGTACGGCGGCTGCGGCCTTGGTGGCATCCACAATTTTCTTCGACTCGGCGCGCTGAGCTTCGAGTGTTTCCTCTAGCTCTTTCACCCGAGACTCAGCCGATGCCTTGTCGCCTGAATTTGATGGCAAGAAGCAATTCACAACAATCGACTAAGCAAAAACAGTGCAAAAAGAACTTCGGGTACAGAATCAAAATATACTTACGAGTAAGTTGCTCCAAGTTAGCACGCAGACTGTTCCTCTCCTGCTCCACCTGGACAAAAGCCTTGCCTGATTCCACCAGGTTGAGGTAGTAAGGCTGCAAGCACACGAAACCAGCATAAGTTATACATAATCAGTCCCTATGCGGACTCGACAAAAAGACACTTACGTGTTCAGTCCAAGGCGCAGGCTTCGCGGCCGATGTCCCGACCTCCGGAGTTGCAGCACTCGTAGCCTTGGCCGTTTCAATGGCAGTAGAAGTGGCCGTTGGTTGAGCAACATCAGGAGCAATGGGGGAGAGGTTCGGGTGCGCTGGAGTCAAAATTTTGTCGGACGGAGGAGTTGGAGGATGCACAGTCTCAGCACTACGAGTGACAGAAGACAAACAACATAAGCAAAAATATCAACCAGCAGAAACTTCAGTGCAACAAAGCTCAGGAGCAAACCTGTGCTCTTCTTCCTCATCAGTATCGAGGTTGTCAAAGTTTGGGCCTCCAAAAAGCAGCTCCTCACCTGATTGGGGAGGAGGAGCTGATCTCAAAGGGCTCACATCCAAAGGAACAGCCTTGGCAGAAGGAGAGGAGCCCGAGTCTCCGTCGTCCTTCACATCCGACTCCTTCGCGAGTGAGCTTGTGGAAGAAGACAAACCTTGGGCCACCCGACGACGCTTGCGAGTGGGAACCTCGCTCACATGGTCAGTCGTGGCTGGTCTTCAGTCTGTACTTCCTCTGCCTCTCCCTCTTCAGCCTCTTCCATACGAGATGTGGTAGCTGAAGGTAGGGGCGATTCATCCCCTCCCTTCGTCTCTACCGTTTGCACCTCTGTTTCATCAGTTGGGCCATTCTCGGGAAGGGGAGGAAGGGTTGACGCAGTCGAATGCCCCTGCACACAAAGGAGAACATCCAAAGAGTTAAAACATGCAAAAACAAAGGGTGACAAAAGCCCGATGACAGAAAGTACATAACAGCTAATCTTACTTCAAGCAAAGGGTTGTCAGCCCCATATGGAGTGACAGGGCAGTCAAGGTTGCACGGATCGGTTGCCTTGATGCTGGTAATGGATCGCACGTGCGTGTCCAGCTCATTCTTCGACAACTCATCTGGGCTCATTCGGAGGCGTCATGTGCACCTTCATACTGCCACATGGAAGCGGCCACACCCGCAACTTGACAAAAGTGGCAATCAGATGCACACCAGTGACAGTGCCCAACATCTTGGCAATCTTCTCCAAAAGGGGCTGCGCCTCCGCTTCTTCTTCAGTCGACAAAGGATGGGCCCATGCGTTGGTCTTCTCCAGAGCCTTGGCAGCCGAAAAGGCAGGGAGGCCTGCTTGCTCCGTGGAGACGTAGAACCATTTGGTCCTCCACCCTTGTGCAGAATCGACTGGCTTCAGAGCAAAATAGCGGGTGTCGCCGCGCACTTGGATCCCGAAGCCGCCCACGGGGTAGGTGCGACCACCTCCCACATTTGGGCGAACGACGAAAATCGACTTCCACAGCGGCCAACTGGGGGAAACTCCCAGAAAACATTCACAGAGCGTGATAAAACACGCAATGTGCAGAATACCATTAGGGGTGAAATCGTGGATTTGCACCCCATAGGCATACATAAGACCACGAACAAAATCGTGGAGGGGGAGCGAAAACCCTCTAGGAAGAAATTCCGCAAAACAAACTCGCTCATTAGTGCGAGGCTCGGGGAATACCTCCTTGGGCGATGGAGCGCGGACCGCTAACTGGTCCTCGGGTGGCAGCAGGCCCTTCTGGCGGAGCTTGACAAGGTGGGCATCCTTGATCGAGGATTTCGCCCAATCCCCGGTGCTCTTCTTCAGACCAGCAGCAGCTGCAGATGTGCTAGCCGCGGTTTTTTTCCCTTCACTGCCGCCGCATCGGTTGTGGCAGCAGCAGTGGCGGCAGAACGCTTGTTGCCCGCTCCTTTCTTCATCTTCAAAGGGAAGGTGGCGGCGCGCGCAAAGCTCTGGCACAAGAACAATGGAGGAGGAGCGCGAGGAAGAAGATGCAACAGGGGCGGCGCAGGAGGCAAATGACTAGTAAAAAATTATGCCAGCGCCGTTCTCCCTATTTACCACAAGGCGAAAGCAATCTTAACCGTTCAAATAAGAATCGTGTGCTCCGCGAGCAATCCTACCGTACACGTGGCAAGTGCGGAGGGCAACCGTCGCCGGCCACTCCGCCCACTACGCACGCAAAAAGAGGAGCCATAATCACCTCTCCGTAAAAAGTGGGCCAGAGCGGTCAAATCAAGTCCAAACGGCACCGTCGTTCGGTCAGCGCTGCACAATGGGCCCACCTATGTGTCACGTCCCATCCATCACAGCATAGCGCACGCCACCGCGTGTCAGGCAGCGCAGTCGCCGAAAACGTCATCCCTGACGTCATCTCAATACGCTTTGATCAGAAATACATTCGAGTGTGCCCAACACATATCGGTCATTCGACTGCCTTGTTTGGTTCGGGTGTGGAAACACAATGTTAAGGCAAAATTGGTCACTCGACCATTTCTTCGACTGAGCATATTACTCCCATCGGGAGCGTATTAAAAAATTCTTCGACTGGAGATGCTCAAGATAAAATGATTTTGAGATTATCCTCCATTACAAGCAATACAGCATAATCTCGGGGGCTACTCCCATCAGGAGCACTGTCGTGCATCCGATAGAATTACGACAAAAAATTTCTTCGATTAACATATGCAAGGTGAGAGGATCTGAGATTATCCTCCATTGCGAGCAATAAAGCACAATCTCGGGGGCTACTCCCATCGGGAGCGCTGTCGCGCACCCGATAGAACAACGACAAAGTGTCAGTCGACAAATGACTCGACTCAGTTCATATATAAAATCATACTCGAAACATTCCCGAGTTGCGTCCGCCGCAAATACCTCGGATGCTGCATGCATAGTGCAAAGGTAAGACCCGCCGAACTTTCGAGCTGGGCTAAGGACCGTTCCAGCAACGTAAACCCTTATACTTTCCGTGTCAGCAGACATGATGAAAAATCCTGACGGACGCGTTGGGTAAATTTCAAAGCTATACTGCAGATCGACTCAGTAAGACCTCCGCGGCCTAGTCGAATCTGACCAGTTTGTTCCAATTCGAGTCCGGTGACTCGAGTTTGATTGAAAGCTAGTAAGGTTTTACCCGAATGTGTAGTTAACCAGTCCCGATCCGTCGAGTGTACTGGGCCTGCTAAGCTGTTATCCCTTGATCATCATAAGCAAAAACCACAGTCGATGAGATACTCGACATAGCCAACATGTGCTATTCATACAGGAATTCCAAATACAATACAAAGCATATGACGTGCACTTGCGAACGAGTCCATGCCCGATTCTTCGAGTCAGACAAGTACTCGGGGGCTACTGACAGGGCTATACATCTCGGGTACCCTACCGTGAGGGTACCTGGTGCACGTGGCGACTAAAGCCCAATAGCGAAGAGCCTATTCGAAGCCCAAGACCAAGGCCCAAGAAGATGGAGTACCCTCCAAGATTAGTCATAGGCATAGTCGGTTTAGGCTTTCCTTACGTGTAAACTAGGTCGGTTATGAACTCCCGAGACCCAGCCTATTTAAAGGCTGGGAGGGGTGCCGATCTAGGGCCAAGCCATACTCAAACCACCAAAGCTCTAGCGAGATCGACATCTCGCCGGAGCCACCTTGTAACCGCATAATCTCACACGATCAATAACAGACAAGCAGGAAGTAGGGTCTTTACCTCCACTCGAGGGGCCTGAACCTGGGTAAATCTTTGCCTCTGCTTGTCAGCCGACGAAACTAACAGTACTACCACGTTCTCTCCCCATAATCTCAACCCTAGTTACTTAACCATGGGATTTGATGAGTGTACTCCTCGTCACTATCCGAACTCCATTCCAAAATAATTTTGAAGAGCTTCACAATATCTTGTGCCTGTTAAGACCAAGTACACCTCATGGTGATCAGAGCAAGAAGGAAGACAAGGATTTCTGGACATCTTTGGAACTAAATAGCGTCGCATATGTAAGGGTTAGTGAGATCAGCACAAAGTTGGACCCTTTAGTGCATATCCATAACGACGACTTCCGTAAGTCACCGTTATGGATACCCACAGAAAGGTCCAACTTTGTACTAATCTCACTAACCCTTATATCTTTGATGTTATTTACTTCCAAATATATCACGAAACCCCTGTCTTCAACCTTCCCCGGATCACCATCACGCATAGTACCTCGTAACAACACAAGATATTGCCGAACTCTTCCAAATTATTTTGAAATAGAGTATCAGTTAGAGTGTTTTGTTTTTCGGGGCAACCTTTAGCAATAGTGACATGTATTATTATTTGAGAAAGAAGTCACTTACACATGTCTATGTCACTTACACATATATTAAAGTCATGCTATAATTCAAACTAAATAAAATTACTAGTGAATTAAATATCTCATCTCTTGTATCGCCAAAGTCAAAAGGAGATAAATACTTCCACGATCCATATAGCATGGCCAGAGCCGTGCTAGTTGATTCAAAATGACTAGGCTGTTGAGAAAAGACTACGAAAGAATCAGGGTTCGAACCCTGATTCATTTCGTAGTCTTTCTCTACGGACTAGTCATTTTGTATCAACTAACTCAGCCCCAGCCATGCTATATGGATCTCAAACTTATCTATCCCCTCTCGACTTTGGGGCTACGAGATGAAATAATTTAATTCACGCTATTTAATTCACGCAAACCCTAAGTACAATGGAGTCAGAATCATAAAAAGGACACTAGATCAATGGAATCAAAATCATTGTATACAATGGACCCAAGATCAATATAAATCCTAGATGAACCCTAGATCAAAATCATAAACTTAATTGGCTAACCCTAGATGAACCCTAGATCAAAATAAACTTAATTGGCTAGGGGATCTAACTAATTAAAAACCCAACTCTAATTCTAATACTAACTCTTATTCTAACTAATTAAAAAAATTCTAATACTAATTTTTTTCTAAAACTAAATAACACTAAACCTAAATAACAGGAAAAAAAGAAAAAAGGTGGCAGTTGGACTCACCGGCGCGGTGGAGGAGCTACGGCCGGGGGAGGAGGCCGGCGAGGGGGCGGTGAGGGGGCTGGGGGAGGAGGCCGGCGAGGGGGCCCAGCGGCGGAGGAGGATGGCGCGGCGGAGGAGGACGATGCGGCGACGACCGAGAGGAGGAGGAGGAGGGCCGGCACGGAGGAGGAGGAGGAGGGAGGGGCGGACGACGACGGCGTGGCAGGGAGGGAGGGGAGGCGGCGGCGGCGGGGAGGGAGGGGCGGGCGACGGGGTGGATCGCGAGGGGAGGCGGCGGGGTGGATCGCGAGTGGCGGCGGGGTGTGTGCGGGACCGGGGGAGAAACTGACGCGCGCGCGGCGCGGGAGGATATAGTCCACTTAGCGCCGGCGCACAAAGATACGTTCGCCGGGGGTAACGAACCCTGCGCACAGAAGGAGATTCGCCGGGGGTATTTGGAAAAATTGCGGGATTGGCCATGGCGCACTTACCGCCGGCGTGCTCTGCCCTTATTTGCCGGCGGTATGCCGTGCTGGTATAGGGTTCTCTAGTAGTGATATATGTCGTGTGATTGTTGAAGCTGGTTGCTCGAGGGTCTGTATCAAAGGTGAAGATCCCAACTTCACGGAGGAGGAGGGAGGTATAGGGTTCTCTAGTAGTGATATATGTCGTGTGATTGTTGAAGCTGGTTGCTCGAGGGTCTGTATCAAAGGTGAAGATCCCAACTTCATCCATTTTGGTTGGACCCGTCAACGTGGGCTTCTGATTTGCAGTCCTTGTCGAAGGTGCTGACTTTGATAGCCATATGTTCAATGAAATCCACGTTGGTGTGTTTAGGATTTTCGTTAACGGTAGGTTATGGTACATGATGAGGAGCTGGATATCGCAAGGAAAATGGAGGAAATGTATATGAACAGGCCAATTATAGAGATGATGGCCTTGGGATATTTCTTTGTTGTTTTATATGGACATATTTTGTTCTTGATGATTGACATGTTTTAAAACTAAATTATGGTTGTTCACTGAGAAAAGTGAGGTTGTTGCCTATATCTTCATATAATAATGATATAAATATGCTTAGGACATATTGCCGTTCTGTCTATTGATAAATGGATCGACCTCCTCCGGATGCTACCAACATAAAGGACAGCTGTATCCAAGACAACGTCATACTTACAGTTTCAAACTCTAACAGAAAGAGGAGAGCCTGGTGGACGGGCTAGTGTTGGCACAACAAGACAAATAGTATGACTAACTAGGTTTGTAGGCATTCTTGTACTTAGGGTTTCTTTTTCAAAGCAAGCTATCATGCACGACTAGCCAGCAAAATAAGCGAATCTTTAGTCGCATTGTTCGTGGTAGCTCTTTGATGCCAATCGACTCCGTAGAGGTGAACAAGTTTTTTCCTTCAGGAAAACACGGAGTCGCTACCTGAAGCTTTGCTTCATTTGGTTATTTTATTATGGGTTTTATTTATTGTTTCCTATATCATTTTTCTATTCTTTTTACTTTTTCAGTCGAGATACATGAATAATTTTAAAAGTCATGAATATTTGTTTTCATCCACTGAACATTTAATTTTATAAATGAAAATTTCTTTTGTGTTTTGTTGTATACATGCTTGTACCATTCAAGATGAGAAACAACTATGCCAATACCAGTCATCTGGAAAAAAAAAAAACAATAACATTGTCAAGGCGGTTGTTATAAATACACTTCTACAAAACCAAATAAATCAGTAATTATGATGACATTTTTCTTTTTCTGAATGGCAGGACGAATTCTTGACGATGCATGACCTAGTGCACGATCTTGCCAGAGCGGTGGATAAAATTAACAGAAATGGCAGTGATGTGGGAAGCACATACCAGTATGCATTGCTCACACATCCTATTAAGCCGTTGAGTTCTCCTGAAAATATAAAGGCATTGCATCTGAAAAGTGTCAAGGAAATAGAACTTCTTGATGTTATATTTTCATCAGCTAAGAACCTCCTTGTGTTATTTATAAGTGACTACCATAGTCTGAAGTTACCCAATTCTATTGGGGAACTGAAGAAGCTGAGATATCTTCATGCACCATGCATCGAAGACAGGAGGATGACCATGTGTATCACCGAGCTCCAGAATCTGAGCTACCTATGCCTGAGAGGCTCTTATATGAAATCATTGCCTAAGTCAATTGGTGATATGAAAGGTCTAATGCATCTTGATTTATCATATTGTCAGGGCCTAATACAACTCCCACCATCATTCGGGGACCTCAAACAGTTGGTGCATCTTGATTTATCGTATTGTCGTGTGTCTGTAAGAGAGTCTTGGGGTGGCTTCACCAAACTTCAATATTTGAATATATCACTCGCGATGGACCGTGATGGCTGTGATGTCAAAGTGCTGACAGAAGTCATCGGCAAGCTAACCAAACTTCAATATTTGAATCTAGAAAGGCGCATGAGCATGGCAGCAGAAGCTAATATTCAGGTTTTACTGGTTGTTGTCAGTACCCTTGACAATCTTAAACTGCTGAATCTGTCTCACAGTAAGCAACTTACCAGTAGACCTCAAAGTATTCTCAACCTGGAGAAGCTTCATACACTAGACCTCTCAGAATGCAACATACAGAAGCTTCCCGCATGGATGGCTAAAATGGCCAGTCTGAAGACTATGACTGTGACGACCTTTGATGGGTGTAGTAGCAATCTCATTCTGCTTGCGGCCGCAGATCCCAAAGAGATGAAGATAAGTAAACTTGAGGATGTGAAGTCACTGGAAGAGGCACAAAGTATAGAAATGATTAAGAAACGAAGAATGCTCAGCTTAGAATTGGAGTGGACTGTAGGCTGCCACAAAAGGTCTGTGGATGACAAGGATGTGTTGGAAGTACTTGTGCCATCAAAAAACATTATCCATACATTGAGTATAACTGGTTATATGAGTTTCGGCTTTCCAACAAATTGGCTAATGTGTATTGGGCAGTATCTTTGTTATACTTCTAAGATAACCCTGAGTGATTTTCCTAAGTGCAACAACCTAACACTACTCGGTCAACTACCAAAGCTAGATATTTTAAATCTTCGGCGTGTCGGCGGATTGATAGAGTTGAATACAGCAGATTCCTGTGGTGAGCTCATGTTCCCAAAGCTTGTTACACTCAACATAAAGTCTTGCCCCAAGTTGAGGATGAAACCATGTCTGCCTAGAGCTTTGCGGACTTTGTACATAGATGCCAGCGATAATATGCTGACATCATGGGGGGAGTATGTATCACAGACCAGTGCTTCCTCCTCTCGTTCTCTACTAGATTGGCTGAAGGTTGAAAGATCCAAGCTCCCCCAGCTTCAATGGACGTTGCTTCAACATGTCTCTGCCCTCGATACATTGACTGTGACAGATTGCAGCGGATCTGATCAGCTGTCCACCAGGTGTCATCCAACGCCTCTCCTCACTCAAATCATTGGAACTGAAAGATGACATCCTGACAGAACTGCCGAAATGGTTGAGTGAGCTCACATCACTTCGACGGCTGACTATAAGAGCCTCAACGCTAGAGAAACTAAATGGCAGCACAAGGCAACTCACGACAGAACTGCAGTCACTAATTCTGCTTGGGTGCGGCAGCATGGTATCACTACCGCAGTGGTTAGGGGAACTTCAGTCTCTCCAGGAACTTACAGTCACTGAGTGCAAGGGGATCAGGTCTTTACCCGGGAGTATACGAGATCTGGGCAGGCTTCAAAATTTATGTATTAACATGGATTTTCTGGATATTAAAAAACTGGTATGTGCCGGCCAAGATTTGTTTATTCTCGCACTTAGTAGTGAACTACTGATCAGAGACTACTCTTTCCATCAGCATACAAGATTTGCTACTTTGTCGATTTCGTGTTTGTTGTTTCATGCATAAATGTTTAGGTCTGCATGCATGTATTATGACTTGTGATTCTTATTTGGTGTTTGAATTGCTCACTGATAGTTTTGGGTGCCTTGTTTAATAACGTCAAACATACATACACATGGCACGAGTGTATTTGAATAATCATGTGAAGTATAGGATTAGCTGTCCTTTTGTTTGTATATTTGAACTATACGTGCATGCTCATCTTTTCTGATCATACTGTTTCAATTGTTCAGTTTTACTCAATATCACCTGACACGGGTGAAGTAGACATACAGCAATTTATGGAAGATTTAAAAGTAGTCAGGTATGAAGAAGACATACAACAATTTACTACTTCAAGTGAACCAAGGATAATCAACACGGCGGTTATGGATCTCGATCGGAGACATTATGCACTCCCTCCCCGCTATTTCTACAAAACAATGTCAGGTTGCCCCCATTCTCTTGACCTCGTTACGATTCTGTCGTTCCATCTTATTACCACTCTAGTTCCAATCCACTGGTCGATCCAGATCCTCCTGCCGATGTCAACCAACAGCCTACATACGAGAAGTGGATCAAGGGTAAACATCAATGGTACCGCTGCGAATGAGCTGATCATCCCAGCGACTGTAATTGCTGACCCGGATGTCGAAGACATTAATTGCTCCTTCTTTGTTCTGTCGAATGAGCCCGGCTCGGCTCCATGGTTGGAGATGTGGAATTTCAGTTAATTGGACATTCCGTCATCAGATTGTAACCTTTCCTGGACAGTTTGATATTATCTGCCTTGCTTGAATAAGAAATATAGTGTGGCGATGAGGTTTATAGTGTTGCGAAACTAGGAAGTTGCTGCCCAGAATAGGAGGTTCTCTGTCCATATAAAGTTTCAGTACTAGCCGTGAGTTAAAACCCTAGCCGAGTCCCTGGTCGCCCCCGCCCGGGCGACTCCGGAGGACCCTCCCCCGTCCCCTCCAGCCCCCCTCACCGGCGTGCTCCTAGCCGGCGGCGGTGGCGGCGTAGTTCCCTTCAAAGGACGGGGGGGGGGGGGGGGGGGGGGGGGGGGGGCGAGAGGAGAGTGCACCGTGGCGGCGGCTTCATGTGCGGTTGTGGAGTGGTTGCAGCGCTTCAAGGGCGTCGCGGCCTAGGAGCCGGGGCCTGAAGCCGGAGCGGCGTCTTGGCGGTGGGTGGCGCGCAGCGTCGACATCAACATCAAGCGGCGTGGTGGTGGATCAGATGAGGGCCTAAGGGCCGATCTGGGCCGTCTCCTTCCATGGAAGGTTTGTGGTTGTGCGTTGCGGCGGCCTACTCCGTTGTTGCTCCGACCGGCAGTGTGGGGGCCTGCTGGGTGCTCGAATAAATACGGCAGTACTAGGGTTCCTGTTTCGCCAAGACAAAGATTTGTCTGACGTCTGTCCTCCTTGATCTGGCCGGAGTGTCAGGTTCTGAAGGCTCAGCTGGCGAACTCCCATGGATGCGTTATGACTGGAGATTGCTGGATCAGGTGGGATTCGGTCGTGCCCATTGGGTTCTCTGTTAAGGAGGGAGCGGCACGAAGCTCTGCTCTGTTGCCATCATGGGATAGTTTTAGCTCCATGTTGAAGTCAAAGGCGGAGAATGCCAGGTAAGCCGAGATTGAAGGACTAGTAATGGTGATTCGAGCCGGTGGCGATGAGGAACTTGCTTGGAAATTCGGGATTCGTAGCAGCGGTACGTAAGTGGTGCCGACAACACATGTGATGTTCAAAATCTTTTCTTTTAGCATTAAAATCCAAGGTCTGGACTTAATTGGTTGTGTCCATCAATGGCCTTGTTGAAGGCATCTTTTGAGAGCGGGTACAATCTTCAGGGTGAAAATCCAAGATATACGATCGAGCGACGACGGCGCTGGTGTACTGTTTACTTCTTGGAGACATCGCTTTTAGAGAATTTAGACATCAGGTGTTGTTATGGTGGTGGCTGTGCTGCTGCTACAACGACTTAAACTTTGTAGCGGGATTTTTCTTTATTAGCTTTTCTTTTTTTGGCTGTGTGCATCCGTCAGGTCATTAGGCCATTGCGTTTTTGCAGAGGCTGGGTGTAGCTGATATTTTCACGATATTAATATATTCTCTGAAAATGTAAAGTTTCGGTAGCTAGCTCTTGTAAATTCTTAAATTCTTCAGATCATGATGGACCAGTCGCTGGAGAATATAGTAATAGGCTGCTGGTGACCAAGGATTTGGTTACAAACCGAAAAAAATCTCAAGGGGCACCGAACGATATTTTCAGACAAATTTTGAAATTTGGACTTAAAATATCAAGAAAAATCAAAAAATGATTTGAAAAGGATGAATTCGGCCCAAATTCAAACGGTCCTAGGATTTTTCGACCGATAAACCGATTTACCAGGGGACCGAGAATTCCGGTTACCGGCCGGTAACCGTGGTATTTCGACCGGTAACCAAATCCCTGGTGACTCAATTTTGGGGAGCGTGTCAGCGTCGGTGGACATGGGTTGTCACGCTCATGTGCGAGCAGGGGATGCAAACGTGATGGCCGCACACAAGCTGGAGCTGGATGCCTGCATGTAAGAGCATCTCCACTCGCGGCGCCCAAACGGCAGCCCAAACGCCTTTGGGGCGTGCCGGACACAAAATCGCGCCCACTCGCGGCGCCCAAACGCGAATTCGGTCCAGCGCGGCCCAGTTTTGTGTCCGGCACGCCCAGCCCACGCCCTCAACTTGGGGAGGCTTGGGGCGGCCCCGGACGGAAGGAAACGCGACGCCACGTCGGCTCCCGACGCGCGGGCCACGCCTGGCAGTGAGACACGGACTATGTCTCGTCGTTTTCTCGCCTGATTTTATCCACGTCTTTCATCGTCGCCCCAGTCGCCCCAATTTGCTCGTCGCCCCAGTCGCCCCCGCCGCCCCCCGCCGCCGGCTCCGCTCCACCCAAACCTGGACGCCGGCGCCGCCGTTTGCTTCCTCTCCTCGACGGCCTTCGGTTCCGGGCACCGGCGATCTCTCCGCCGCTGTATTCGATACAGCCGTCCCCGGCGATCTCTCCGCGACCCGCCCAGCCTGCAAGGTGTTCGGCGGAAGGTTCGCCTGGTTTTTGACTGAATTATTGATGCTAGCCGGCGACCGGTCGTTGATCAGTGGCCGCGTTGTATTGCAGATGGATAGCGACGACGAGATGATGGCCGCGATGCTGTTGGAAGAAGAAGACGCCATCGCCGCGGAGGAAGATGAGAATATAGCAATTCTCAGTTGTCTTCTCCAACTTCAAACCGCGAGGAAGCCAATGCCGCCCCAAAACGGGGAGGCTTGTCGTTCGGAAGGAAGAAGAGCAAGCCGAGGCAGAGAATGGAAGGCCATTGCATGTTAGTCTCTGACTACTTTGCCGAAGTTCCTGTCGCGACCGCCAAGGATTACCTACGGATGTCAGAGTCCACAATCATCAAGTCGATGTACAGGTTCTGCAGGGCGGTGATTGGTGTGTTTGGCCCAAACTATTTGAGAGGACCAAATGAAGAAAAAACAGCTCGGATCCTGGAACAGAATGCAGCTAGAGGATTTCCTGTGATGCTTGGAAGCATAGACTGCATGCATTGGAGCTGAAAGAAGTGTCCATTTGGTTGGCAAGGATTGTATAAAGGAGGACACAAAGGATATTGCAGTGTGGTTCTTGAAGCTGTGGCCGATCATGAACTATGGATTTGGCACGCATTCTTCGGCATGGCAGGATCACACAACGACATCAATGTGTTGCAGCGCTCTCCTGTGTTCGCGAAGCTAGTTGAAGGCCATGCCCCACCTGTCAACTATGTGGTCAATGGCCACGAGTAAAACAAAGGGTACTATCTAGCCGATGGCATCTATCCAAAGTGGGCAACATTTGTGAAGAGCGTCCCCAACCCTCGCGGGAACAAAGCTTGTCATTTTGCCGCTGAACAAGAGAGCGCCAGGAAGGATGTCGAGCGGGCATTTGGAGTGCTGCAGCAGAGATTTGCTATCGTTCGGTATCCTGCTCTGACATGGTCGAATGAGCAAATGTGAGAGGTGATGAATTGTTGTGTCATCCTGCACAACATGATCATCGAGAGTGAGCGCTATAATCCAGTGCATGATCATATGCCATATGACTTTGAGGGTCCTCATGCACAGGTTGATCACAACGTGCCGACAGATTTCGCAGATTATATCTCAATGCATTTAGAAATTCGTGATGAAAATACTCATAATGCACTCCAAACTGATCTAGCGGAGCATTTGTGGACACGCCGGGGCATGGCAGCGGCAGAGAAGGAAGAGCAAGACGTTTGAACTTTATTTTATATATTTGAACTATTAAATATTGTATTTGAACTATTACATATTTATGTATGTTTGATTTTTCCTTTCACAAAATATTAAAATTAATGTAAAAAAACCTTTTGGGGCGCCCCTTTGGGCGCCGCGAGTGGATAACGCGGGCGCCCAAATGACGCACCTTGTCCGGACAGCGCCCAAATGGCACGTCCGGATGGCCTTTGGGCGCCCATTTGAACGCCGCGACTGGAGATGCTCTAAGACCGACAACAGCAAGTGCCGTGACGGCCTCCGACAGCGACATGGTGCAGAGGATGGCTCGATTTGGAACTCAGACATTTTTTTTCCGTGGACATGGTGATTGTGCTGCGCGAAAACAGAGGAACTTTCCGCAGCGGACAGAGTCAGTGTTGCTTCTCTGTTTCTTCTCCTTTTGTTCAGTGGTGCCACAATCCGATGGATCCACGCCACATGAGCTCAGCATGATGTCGCATTCCGTTGCCTAGAAATGACGCGCACAGCCGCACACAAAATGCTGCCAAGCGTCCGCTCAGATCTCACGAACACACGCGGAAACAAAGCAATTTTGATCAGCCAACAGAATGTTGCTTCCTCTCCTTATATTCAGTGAGAGTGAAGAACGGCGTGGCATCCCACAGATCTACGCCATCCCGTACGCGAGTTGAACCACGCCACATAATCCCAGTACGGTTTCGCATGCCGTCGTCTGGACATGATTCACACTGCCGCCCACGACATGTTGGCTCATGCTCTGTTTTATTTACCTGACGAAACTGAAGAAATGAAATAACTGACAGAACTGAAAAAGCTAACACGGCGGCTACAAGTTTATTCACGATGGACTTATTGCTGCTCACAGACTAAATTCACGCTGCTAATATGTCGAGGCCATGGCTGTCGTGCAATAACATGACATGTCAGGGAGCCGCAGAGAATATGCCAACGTGGTGGGCTGGCCACCATGCTCTGGAAGACGACGGCCTGATTTGGCACACGCTGGACTGCTGGAGCTCCATGCCTGCATGTAACACAGACAACAGCAGGCGCGCCCCTCGGGAGCGGTTCGAGTCGCCTCTCTCACTTATCTGATGTGGATGGTAAAGAGCTTCTTTTCTTGACATGAGCTTGAGATGGTGTTTAGCAATTCCATGACTGGAACAACCTCGCCAATTAGTGACTTTGTCTTTATTAGTTGCCAACTTTGTTGTAGACTCATAGGCTGGGTGTAGTTTGAGTAAATATGACAAACTGTGATACATTATGTCACGTACACTGGCATATGTAAAAAGGCGAAACCACGGACATGGAGATGGCTCCGCGATAAGGCAGGTGGAGTGCCAGAGGCAAGACACTTGGTAGCCATTGAAATGTTAACCAACTCGACCTTTCTGCGCATCGGCAGGCGGATATGGAAAAAAGGATTTTGCTGAGACAGAATCATATCAAAGACATAGTCAATGGAAATAGCAGAGTGGGAGGGAACAAGGTGTTGGATGTCCTGTCTGTTTATGGACCAAGAATAAATCCAATTCAACATTAAAATCGCACCAGTTAAGTAATTATTGGCGGAAGTTTCTGCAAAAATCTCCCAAGTTTGTTGTTTATCCTTGATCGGTTGTCTCAAGAAAGGCCTTGTTTCTTTTTGGTGGACAGTCTGTGCCATTGTTTCTTCTTTTATAAATCTTCTACCAATAACATATACAGTATATCAACAAAACAACTAAGCATACTCGTGCAGCTGCCCTAACTCGATGCTCATGCCTCATGTTCTCATGCTCTTCACTGTCGTCATCTGTCGATTCTTCAGGGTCTCTATATTCGTATATGTATTCTTCTTCGTACTCTTCTCTGTCTTCTTCCGTGGATTCTTCATCTGTACAAGAACCCGACCCCTTCGTGCATATACCTGCTTCTTTTTTATATTCTTCTATCAAGTCGCCTATGTTTACTTCCTCCGTGTCAGCTGGTATTGAGGAGAACTGAAAAATAGAAACAGTGTGATCAGAACAACAAAGCGTGTAAGTATAGTGTAGCTGCACGTGAGTAGTTAGTCCAATCACGCGCGTCGTTTGGTGACTAATCTACATGCCTGAGGCGTCAGATATACCAGCAAGGGACAGCTAATCAGTGAACAAATATACTTCACATAGTCATGAATGCAAATTACTAGTCGTAATACATGCAGATCTTACACTAGTATGATGGAGTAGTCGCTACTGCCTATTCAGTGCAAGAGTAAAGAAAATACAAGAGAAATCTTGGCAGGCACATACCAATTTTCTGATTAGACTGCGTCCTATCTTCAATCTGCTATTAATGCATAGAGATTGAAGCTCGGTCAGTTGTCTTATGCTGCCCGGTAAATACTTGATACCCTCGCACACAAAGATATTAAGATCCTCGAGGGAGGTAAGTTCTTCTAACCACTGCGGTAGTGATACCATGCGTCCGCATCCATGCAGAATTAGCGACTCGAGTCCTGTCGTGAGTTGCCTTGCGGTATCATTTAGCTTCTCTAGCTTTGGGGCTCTTATAATCAGCCGTCGAAGTGATGTGAGGTCAAGCAACCATGTCGGCAGTTCTGTCAGGATGTCATCTTTCAGATCCAATAATTTGACTGAGGAGAGGCGTTGTCTGACCTCTGGTGAACAGCTGGTCACATCACGGCAATCTCTCACAACCAATGTATGGAGGTCAGAGAGGTGCTCAAGAAACTTCCATTGATGCAGGGGTACCTTGCATTCTTTAACACTCAGCTCACATAATCCATAAGAGGAGGAGGCAGCACTGGTCTGTGAAACAGACTCTACCCACGATGTTAGCATATTATCACTGGCTTCTATCAACAATTCCCTCAGAGCTCTAGGCAGACCTGGTTTCAGCCTCAACTTGGGGCAACTGCGTACGAGGAGTGTAGAAAGATATGGGAACATGACCTCACCACAGGAATCTGCTGTATTCAACTCTTCCAAGCTGCCCAGACGGCGAAGACTTAAAGATGCCAGGCGTGGTCGTATGCTGTTGCACCTCGAAAGATCCCTCAGAGTTATATCACAAACATAAGGAAGAAAGTGCCTAATATCCATTAGCCAATTTGTTGGAAAGCTGAGATTCATATAACCAGTTATATTCAATATCATGATATTGTTTGGAACTAGCATTTCCAACATATCCTTGTCATCGACGGGCCTTTTGTGGCATCCTACAGTCCACTCCAATGTTAGGGATTCTATGCTTCGTTTCAGAAGCAATTTTATACTTTGCGCCTCTTCTTGTGACTTCAAATCCTCAAGTTTTCTAATCTTCAGCTCTGTGGGATTTGCAAGCATGATGAGATTATTGCTACACTCATCATAGGTGAACATATTTACAATCTTCAGACTAGCCATTTCAGCCATCCATGCGGGAAGCTTCTCTATGTTGCAGCTTTTGAGGTCTAGTGTATGAAGCTTCGTGAGGTTGCCAATAATTTTAGGTATATTATTAAGTAGTTCACCTAGAGACAAGACCAGATGCTCAAGATTGTCAAGTTTACTAATACAAACCAGCAAAACCTGAATATCAGCTTCTGACATTATCTTCATCCACCCTTGTAGTTCCAAATATCGAAGTTTGGTGAACTTGCCGAAGACTTCTAGGTCTGGCAGCACTTTGGTTTTCTCAAACCTACGGTACAATGATATATTCAAATATTGAAGTTTGGTTAGCTTGTCCAAGACTTCTGCAAGCACTTTGAAATCGTGTTTATATGTTTTTGGAAAGGGGACATTGGAACATGACAGATTTAAATGTTGAAGTTTGGTGAAGCCACCCCAAGTCTCTGATATAGTTATGGGACAATCTGATAAATCAAGATACACCAACTGTTTGAGGTCCCCGAATGATAATGGGAGTTTATTTAGCTTCCTACAATCTTTTAAATCAAGATGCATTAGACCTTTCATATCACCAACTGAATCCGGCAATGCTTCAATTTGATGACAGAATCTAAGGCTGAGATAGTTCAGTTTTGATAGCTTGGTGATACAATTGGGAATCATCCGATCTCGGATCATCGTACCACGAAGATATCTCAGCTGCTTGAGTTGACCAATAAAATCAGATAACTTAGGGAAATAAAACCCGCCTAAATCTAAGACGAGTAGGCACTTAGCTGGTGAAATTATATCATCACTAAACTCTACGATTTCACGGTTCCGAAAATGTAATGCCTTTAAATTTTCAGGACAACTCAGATACGACTTCAGTGGCTTGCTACAATCTCTGACCAATGCATACTCACAGCTTCTTTCCACACCATTCCCATTTATGTTAAGTTTATCAGCCAATGCCGCTGTTGCAAGATCATGCACTAGGTCATGCATCGTGAAGAATGTAGAATCTTTGTCCTGCGATTTAGCAAAAGTACAATGTTGTCAGAATTATTGATTTACGATGTTTTATAGAAGTGTATGTATCACTTGTATTATTTTCACATTCTTGTAAAAAACTGACTCAAAATTAATGGAAATCATTGGTTAACGTTTTCCCCATGACTAGAATTGGCATAGTATATTTCTCGCATTGAATCAGTGAATTACAATCATGTACAGTATATCAAATGAATTTTTTAGTAGGTGAAACAAAATGAGCATAAATTTTAAAAGTATTCCATGTATCTCCACAAAAAAAAGTAAGATAAAATAGCAAAAAATTATATAGAAAACAATAAATAAAACACATAATAAAATAACCAAATGAAGCTTCAGGAGGGAACTCCCTATTTTCCCTAGCTACCATAGATAACGCAACTAAAGATTCACTTATTTGGCTGGCTAATCCTTCATGATAGTGTGCAACAAGAAACCCTAAGAACAAAAATAGCCGTGACGAAACAAGTGTGAGCTTTGCAAGGAAGTCTCAAACACACACCCACCTTCAGTTTCATTGTCGATTGTCTAGCATCAAGGACAAAATATGTGTACAGAAAACAACAAAGGAAAAATGCTAAGGCCATAATTTCCGATTGGCCTCGGAACACACATTTCCTCCATTGGCCTCGTGATAATCACCTTCTCCATCATGTACCATAACATACCGCTAAGGAAAATCCCTAACACAATAACATGGAATTCATTGATCATATGGCTATCAAAGTTAACACCTTTGAGAAGGATTGCAAATCATTAGCCCATGTTGAAGAGTTCAACCAAAAAGGTTGTACTTGGGATCGTCACCTCCGATAGACACCCTCGAGCAAGAATGTTCAACAAACACAAAGTTTTATCTAGGGAGAAACATTATGGGTTTTCACCTAGAGACAATACACATTTATTGTCAATTGCTCTGAGGTTGTCATAACACCTCTCTACCAATAGGTTCATACACTAGTGCTGACAGTCTCCCGATTCTTAAAAGCCCACGAACCCACTAGCTCCATAGAAAATAACATTGAAAGCAAATCTAGCATGGTGTAGCCTCCCCGTGTCTGGCCGCTTCCACACTACCAGATATTCATGACATAGAGAGATGGACATGATATCAGTGGAGTGTCTTATCAAGATAGAAAGCTCGTCTGGAAGCAACCATCTAGCCCTTTAGGCCAGACACCCAACGGCGGTTGAGTGTGTGGTTCTATTTTGGGCTGTGCCTAGGCACTCCCTAATGGTGCATCACGTAACCAAACATTAAAATATCTTAGCAATACCAGATAAACGATTACCGAATTAAAAATCAAAAAATGTTTCCTACTGCTAAGATATGATCTCTTCGAAGAAAAAATAAGATGGTTATGCATTGCAACATATGTCTTAACTTACTCACACATTATCTTGTTTAATTGTAACAACTTCATAATTTTATGAGCATGCAAACATTAATTGCTAGAGATAACCTACGAGATGATGCATTGTACATGTGTTTTTTCATATTCTGTAGATGAGGTGGAATAAATAAGAAACAACCATTAGCCAGTGTGCACCCCTTACATCATAAATTTGTCCCCCCAATTATGAAGGCGTGCGGTGACCGGGTGTACAAATATAAAGAAGAATGATCAATTTGATTACTAGTAGTTTACCACCGGACAAACATTAGTTGTAGAGTGCAGATATTTT
This sequence comes from Poa pratensis, assembly GCA_947311845.1. Classification (NCBI taxonomy): domain Eukaryota; kingdom Viridiplantae; phylum Streptophyta; class Magnoliopsida; order Poales; family Poaceae; genus Poa; species Poa pratensis. The sequence goes on from CAMZMU010000067.1 coordinate 31,540,448, forward strand.
CAGAAAACGGTCATATGCACCCATTGGCAACTGCTTGCACTTTCACATTAAGAAGCAAAAATATGGATTCAGAATTGTGTGCCATGTAAGAGTACGCCTAATTTTGTTTGTAAAATATGGATGTTTTTTTATCGGTGAGAATTAAGCAGCATAGACAAAATAAAGCAACCTCATGTTTGCAGTTGTTTTATACAACTCACCATGACCATATTTAGTCACATATAGTTCTGTTGATAGCCTCATTTATATGGAAACTTGTGAATATGAGGCAAGAAAATTACGACACAGACATATGACTCATGCTTTTCAATTAGATTTATCATGAAAATATATGCTCTAGGTGATTTGGGATACATATGATTGAAAATAAAAGTAGATCTGTGTAGGAACTCACCAAAGGTGACGTTGCATATTGAAGGAAGGACAATCCCAAGAGCTGCCTAACATATTGCTCGCAGAGCTGCAAATAATCAAATATCCCAGATGGCATGAATCCAAGAGCTATCCATTGGTGAATTAGATCATCCTTTGATATATGGCGACCTTTTGGAAAGATTGCACAATAGGAAAAGCATAATTTCAAGAATTTATGCATGTGGGAATAGCTTAGCCGCAGTGATGCAAGCACAACATGAGTTGTTACTGATGGGTCTTCTGATGTGGATAAATTCCAGATGTCATTGTCTCTCACTGATTCCCATTGATCAGATGTCATGTATCTCAACATGTATCCAAGCGATTGAGCCGCTAAGGCCACACCTCCACACTTGATTGCAATGTCCCTTCCAATCTGTCCAAAAAGAATTTGTCATCTTGATTTTCAAAGTCACTTTTTGGTTTTATTATAGTCCAACAATCATCATCGCTCAAAATATCTAGCTTGTATGTAACATTTTTGACATTACTGCAAATGATCCTTGCATGACTTCATCGCGTGTAGTTACTAGAATGACCTTGCTTCCCTTTCCAAGACTTTGCATCTTCTTCACTTCATCTAACTTTTGAGGATCCTTCTCCCATAGGTCATCTAAAACAATAAGGATCTTGTTATCAGCAAACATTTCTCCAATGCGATTGTGTAGAATCTGCATGTTAGCTATACTGCTGGTCTCGTTTGATAACTGTGATATTATACAGTTGCCAATTTTATACATGTCAAATTGTTCAGAAACATATACCCAGACCCGAGAGTATCGACTAAATTGTGTGTCATTGTATACCAATTGTACCAAGGTTGTCTTTCCAATGCCTCCAATGCCATATATTGGAAGGATGACCATCTCATTTATACCATTATTAAATAATATAGACAATATTTTGGCTTTTTCCTTGACCCTTCCAATGATTAATCCTTCGTCCACATTTGATGACGTTTCCCGGTCTTCAGTATTTCCAGTGATTAATGGTTCTTCCACATTTGATGATGCTCCCCTTATGCCAGGAACCTGCTCCATCTTAGTCACTAATATTTTTGTACCATCTAGCTCACATGTCATCATCTTCAACGTTTCAGCCAATGCATTTTTGATATCAACTATCGGAGGCAGGGGCACAATTGCTAACTACACAAATATGTTTAGGTACATGGAAATATCAGGAGCTATGATATGATGGTCTATTGACTCTCTTGGGTAAATATGCTAATTGTTAGCTGCAAGCTAACTAATAAACTCACACAATTCATCTATTAAAATATTGTCTCACTAAAACAACAAACACATGAACACATTGGATGACTTTGCTTCCTCAACTAGAATCACCAGCCATGCCACCACTTCAGAAGAGATAGAGCATGGAAGTGACATGGATTGAGGAGAGCTGTTGAGAGAACATCTCCACAACCCTAAATCAGAGGTTGTACATGCTTGGCGCTTGATGCCACCTTCAAAGCGGAGGAAAAATCTTGTGTATAGCCCTCACGAATGGCGCAGGGGAAGATGCAGACACTAAGGTTTTATATGTCTGCTGCTACTCGTGGTACGTTTGGAGATGGTGTCACATGCGGGATTCGGGAACAAGTGTATGTGCCGTCAAATTGTCAAGTTGATAGGGAATTCAGAATTAGGTTCTATACATATGCTTTTCCAAACTACTCCGTGATGCATTTTATGCACCTGACCAACGAGCTCTGGACCTGATCAATGAAACTATAGAATTGACACCCTAACACCTTTAGCATATGTAACATACATAGTTGTTAACTCTGTATGTCTTGGTTTTGTTTCCACTGGACATGGGGAAGGGAGGCCACTTCCTGCTGATCTGGAAAATCACCATCATGAGATACATAGGTGACCCCATGGAGATGTCTGCAACAGGGACAACTAATGTTTCATATGTCACTCCTACTCGCAATAAGTTTTAACTAAGAGACATTGCACATGGTATCATATCAGGATTCAGGAGCAAGTACATGTTCTCAATTGAGAGACTAATGACAACTACGACTGAATTATGAATAAAAGTCGTTTTGGAAAGAAAACTATTGGATCAAAAGTCTGCTATATGTTTGATTTTACGAAATACCCTATTATGTATTTTATGTACAAAATCTTGTGCAATTTATCTCGTTAATGGTGCTTCTCCACAAACAAAAATAGTAGCATGAGATTTAGAGTTGTGCAATGTGTGGCCTATAATTTGAACCACACTCAATTCTATTTCTAAATTCTGAAGGTGGTTTCCTAACTCATAGTTTTTCCTGCATGTATCACATTCATTGAGGCAGCCTTAAAAAGATAAAAAAAAGGAATTTTTTTCAAGCGATTCTTGACAGATAGAAGGGAATTTTTTATAACGGGGTAATCATTTTTCTATGGGATTTCTACTTCCATGCCCCACATTGCTTAGTTTTCCTCGCTGCTGCCCCATGGCCTTAGTTTTGCAACCCCTTGCCCCACTGCACTCCATAAAGCCGTGCAAAGGTGCGGAACGCCTGTTTGCCGTCGGGTCCAGGTCGTTGACCGGTACTGCGAGTCTGACCGTGGTATCGCTGTTGAGTCACACGGTGTGGGGCTCAGCGGTCTCTCTCGCTCACCGCCTTAGAGCATCTCCAACTAGGCGGATTTGGGGCGGGTTTGGGGCGGCCGGACGCGCCGGGGCGTTGCCGGCAGGATGAGGCTGACAACACGGACCCACATGGAGTCAGCTTGACCGGCGTCCACGCGGCGTCCGCCGAACCTGCGCGACGCCCGCATTCATGTCGCACCGGTCAGCGCTCCACCCGAGGAGGCCTTCTCTGGCTATAAGAGGGGTGCCAGAGCCAAACACTAGCTGTATCCCTCCCTCTCCGTGCCCAGATCCACTTTCTCCATCAAACGCTAGCCCCATTTCCTTTGCTCCGGCACCATGCCTCGCAGGCTTCCCACCTCCTACCCGATGATGACACCGAAGAAGTGGGTGGCCTACTACCGGGAGGTGGAGGCGGCCGCCGAGGCGCGGGCGCAGGCCACGGAGGCGCATGCGGAGGTCGGTGTGGTGGAGCTCGAAGCTCCACCCAATGTTCTCGAATTGATAGTGACGGTGCTCCGCCTCCACATGGAAGAGCAGCGCGTCGCCGAGGCGCAGCTCAAGCCGCCTCCTCGTCGGCCAGATGATCCAATCCGACTACGTCGTCGGGGAGCATCTGAGGGCGGAGCTGCAAATCCTCGACGCCCTCACACTAGTACAGAATGACACATCGGAAACGGGCCAAAAACCCCATCGGAAACGTAAAAAGGGTCCGTGTCTCCGCCTCTGTCACTAATGTGAAGCCTCTCAATGACAACGGAGGCGAAACACCGTTGCCGATGAGGTCTCCATTTGGCAACGGTTACGCGCAGACCTCTGTTTCTTAGTGTTCTTTCATCAGATACAGAGTTTGCCATCCACCCGTTTGCACTGAGTTTTTCTCATATTTCGGTTATGAGATGCCCCGTTTACAGATGTCACTAGATACTTAAAATCTCACAGCCAAGCTCAAATATTAAAACGGTAACAGATTTCATTCATATCATAATGTAACCTTTACATTTCCATCACAATTTCACCTTTACATTTGCATCACAAGACGTGACAAACATAAGAGGTAAAAGGATAACAGATTTCATCTATACTAAGCCTATCATGTCAAAGGACGGAAAGAATTAACGATTTCTTCCCTACATCCTTTCCCACAATCCTCGCAGGTGTCACTCTATCAATCTCTTCTTATCTCAACTTCTTGAGAGAAAGATGTTGAAACTTTGGACCCTATACATTAGTAAATAGAGTTTCAATTGTTAAATACATATGCTAAAACAAGAACACTATGAATTTAAGCAAACTGAAATGATATCTTACCTATGTCTTGAGCTGGCTCTTATTGATGAACCGGAGCAGCCAACACACGACTTGTCAACAAGATATTGCGATGTCAGCAGATTCATAGGATGCCTGACAGCGATCATCCTTTCCATGGAGGCCACCACCGGCTCTGGATTTTTTATGTAGTGTCACCAAAATCTAATCTAATACGTCACCGATGTGACATTTCGGCGACACTGTATAAAACACTCTTATTTAAAAAAGTATTTTATGCAGTGTACCAAAACGTCACAATAGCGACGGTGGATATGTATGGTGGGGTTTGAAAGGGAACAGTTTGATATCACAAAATGTAAATAAGGATTTATGTTAGTTCTGACACTACTAGATAGAACGAACAATTTAACACAATAATATGAAGTATATAGTAATATATAGTGTGTACTGACCTGTGTATATAATTGCAGGACATTATGGGAAAAATAGCAAACACTATTGTCTTGAGTAGTGTTCCTTGTTTTTCTGTGTCTCCGACTTTTTTATGCAGTGTCACCGAAATAGACTTCTGTTTTCACATGATCTAGACAAGTTAGTTAAACTACAACCGGTTGCAAGTGCACAATAGGCAAGTTAGCTACATCAAGAAATGATCTAGATAGAACTACCGGATGTGAACTGAACTACTATCAACAAGTTAGCTAAACTACAACTAGTTGCAAGTGCACAATAGGCAAGTTAACTACATCAAGAAATTATGTAGATAGAACTACCGGATGTGAACTGAACTATTATCAACAAGTTAGCTAAACTACAACTAATTGCAAGTGCACAATAGGCAAGTTAACTACATCAAGAAATTATCTAGATAGAACTACCGGATGTGAACTGAGCTACTATCAACAAGTTAGCTAAACTACAACTAGTTGCAAGTGCACAATAGGCAAGTTAACTACATCAAGAAATTATCTAGATAGAACTACCGGATGTGAACTGAACTACTATCAACAAGTTAGCTAAACTACAACTAGTTGCTTTAGATCATGTGCACAATAGGCAAGTTAGCTACATCAAAGAGTGGATCTGATACCTTCTTCACGTCGCCGTTGGATCGATCTAGCAGATCCGGAAGTGGTGGAGGCAGAGCAAGCGGACAGAGCGACGACCTCGTCGTGTCGGGCGAGATGGCAAAGACCTCGCCGTGTCGGGGGACATGGCGAATACCTCGGCGTGTCGGGGGAGATGGTGAAGACCTCGCCGTGATAGCCGTCGTCTGGGCGGAGACGGCGCTGCCACGGCGCCGGCGATGGCCGCAACGCTAGGAGCCGCTGCCATGAACAGATCTAGCATACTGGGACAGTGAGGAAACGAGTGAGCGTTAGGTTTTACTCTGTACGCACATATATATAGGTAAAACATAGGAAACGGTTCTTTAGAAAGACCGTTTCCTTTGTGTTTCTTCCACTGAGGTGTGGGACCTACGCGCCCACTCTGTGGAATTTCTTCTACTCTCTGAAATAATATTTTCCTAATCTCTACTATATGGAGAAAACTACTTATAGGATACTTAATATTAGTGATTACTACATTACATACGCAGTACATATTAAGAATAATAAAGTAAATTACAGATCGAGAACTTATAGAACTACTACTAGCTACTTCTTGTTTTTCTTGCGCCCTGCTTCTGCGCAATCCTCCTCCTTCTCACGGCCTCGCTTGTTGGGGGCCATTGGAGGTGGTGGCGGCGGCAGCATATCGGAGGCGGTGGCGGCGGCTTTCTTCTCCGTCGCCGGGGTTCCCTTCTTCGGGACCGGCGCCTTCGCCTCGTCCTCCTCGTCGTCGTCCTCCTCCTCCTTCTCCTTCTCCTCTTCGGTTGACTCCTCATCAGAATCAACCTTCGACGGGCCCACCATCAAGGTGGGATCATGGAAGTTGGCGTATTCGTCGTCGCTCGTCTGCGGCGTCGGTCCTTCAACGGACTCGCCGCTGACGGGGGGACTGTCCCGCGGCGACTGAGTGTGCTCCTGTGTGTCGTTGCTACGAGGCATCTTCGCTAATCAGTAGGAGGGAGCGAGCGAGCGAGAGAGCGAGAGAGCAGATTCTTTGGCGTCTTGAGCTAGCAAGGATTGGGGTTTTTAAGGAGTAGTGGGCGGTGCCACTACGTCATGGCATTTACTCGCCTCGCTTCGAATTCCAAGAAGCTTGAACGCGACCACATTGGAAACGGACACATCGAAATGACCGTTGCCATAGAACCACATATCGGAAACGGAGCCACATTGGGAACCGTTGCCAATAATATGGGTAACGGAGTTAATACTTTCGCCGTTACCTATGTTGACGGGCCAGCCGTGGCCCAGGTCAGGTTTGTACGCACCAGCCGCGTGGAAAGCGCGATTCTCCGTCGCCTAACGCCTGCCGTTTCCATAGAGGGGTATCCGATGTGTCGTTATGTACTAGTGTCAATCCCGCCGGAGCTGGGGATGCCTTGATCCGACGACGACGACTTCGACTACGATGACAACGTCGACCCGGCAAGAGGCGGCGGCGGCTAGGAAGCCGACTTCGGAGTCTCGGATGAGGAGTAGAGTAGAGTAGACTATAGTATGAACGTAGCAGTAGTAGGTAATTTTGCATTGTGCATGTGTTTGTAGTAATTTGTGTGCTATGGGATGACAACTATGGTTTTCAAAGAGCCAATCAGGTCGCAGAATGGGCCAATTCGTGGATCGGCCTTAAAAGAATCTATCTAAACCGTCGACGCACAAAGATCCAACGGCAAAGACGGATGTAGGGTTTCAGGCGGGGTTTAGAGGGGTTTTGAGGTCTAGGCTTAAGCATAAGTAATGTAAAAATAATTAAAATAATTAAAATAATTAAAAACTTTTACACATCTTCGTTGTATCTGACTAGGTTGCTAGAAAAAAATATAAACTTGGTCTATGGATAGTTCCATCAAAAAATCTTCACACAACTGAGCTATCATGAACAAAGGCTAGAGAGTTTACCCTAACTTTCGAGCTCTTTAGGGGTCTAGGTTTAAGTATAAGTAATTTAATTATAAAAAATCAGAAAAATAAAAAACCTTCACATATCGTCGTTTTATGTGACTAGGTTGCTGGAAAAAAATATAAACTTAATCTACGGATTGTTCCATAAAAAAACCTTCACACAACTGATTTTGTTGGAGAGTTTCACTAGTAGGAAAAAGCTTATAAGGGAAAAATACTGGAAGCGATCCCCCTGCGGAACACGCTTTAGCTAAATTGTAGCAGCGTGCGATTGGCTGAAACGCTGCCAGTTGTGATTACCGGACGCGTGCGGCCCTGGCTGATCGCTGCCAGTACGAGCGACCAAGTGGCTGGTGCGGGGGAGAGAGTACTGGAAGCGTGTTCCTGCGGACACACGCTGCCAGTAAAGTACGTAGTGGCAGCGTGTACCTGCGTCCACACGCTTGTAGATTTTCTTCTGCTGCGTTATTTAGGGCACCGGTCGACCCCGCGGCCGCTCCCTCATTTCAGATCGAGGGAGAACACATTTCAAATCGAGGGTTCTGGACACAGAGCCCTGAGCGCCGCCGCCGCCTCCGCCCCGAAGGCCTGCGCTTCTGCTCTCCCCGAGCTCCGTCACCGTCGCCGGCCCCGTGCTGCCCTTCCACAACCGCCCCCGAGTGCCGGCGCCGCCCCAGCCCCGAGAGGAGGTACGTAAACTCTGTCTTCTTTCCCCTCTTCGTTTGAGTTCCTAGTGTTGGACATTTAGGTTAAGATTTAGATTGGAAATGTAGGTTTGGATTGGTCTTTAAGTTCCTAGTGTTGCAAATTTAGGTTTAGTTTTAGGTTAAGATTTGAGTTCCTATTGTTGACATGCATATTGAGTTCCTATTGTTGGATATGTAGTGTGCTACGATGGTTTTGATATCCGTTGGCAACCCTACATTGGATGAAACCGATTCGGTAAATATCTTTAAAGACTATAATTTAAGCTTTATGTTTAGTACAAGTTATGTTGACACAATTTGACATAGATACTCTTCTTAGGATTCCATATGTGAACCGGATGTGAAAACCGACCTACAGATATGTGTCGAGAAGATAGATTTAGTTGAAAAAGAAAACCGGATATTGAAACAACTTGTCAAGAAACTTGAAGAAGAGAAGATGGTATTGGAGTTGCATGTTGCCGATATCATCCATGATCACAAGATCAAGATGGAAACAACCCGATTGAAGATTAGAAAGATTAGAAGATATGCTATTGATAAGGAAGCTTGGTTTCATTATGCAGTTGGGTCGATTGTTACCTTAGTCGCGATAATAATCGCAATGGTTGCTATATTTAGATGTACTAGGTAGATGCTATTGGGATGTTTATTTAGATGTACTAGGTAGATGCTATTGGGATGTTTATTTAGATGTGTCTGTTGTATGTTGAACTATGCATATGTATTGTGATGCTATTGGGATGTTTATTTAGATGTACTAGGTAGATGCTATTGGGATGTTTATTTAGATGTGTCTGTTGTATGTTGAACTATGCATATGTATTGTGATGCTATTGAGATGTTTATTTAGATGTACTAGGTAGATGCGTTCTGGTTTCATTATACATTTGTCTGTTCAACTAAAATTACAGAAAATGGACCCTTGTGATACTTGTGGCTGCCTCAACTGCATGGAGAAGAAGTTTTCTGTTGAATTATCACTGGAGTATCGAACTGAGACGGTACGCATCTTATATGTTCCTTGCTACTAGTTTAACTTACTGTTTATATGTTCCTTGCTACTAGTTTAACTTACTTTCTAATTGTTCTTCCTTTTTAGATCATGCCATGCCGGGTCAGGCGTGACTTCATGGAGCATGTGAAGATTCCACTGACTGACTACCGGACATTTGAGGTGACCTTGCGCAACCTCGGGAAGCCTTGGTTGGACCATGTAGTTCAAGTTACCAATGAGGTGGACCGGACGTATTTTGCTGGCCTTGGTTGGAGACAATTCACAGAAACCTACGAGATGGAACCTTTGATGAAGTGCGAGTTCTTCCTCGACCATGGCGAAGACTACATCTACTTCGACTACAAGAATCCCGACCCTATATACACTAGGGAAACCGAGTTTCAGGATGAGAACTATCTAGATTAGAACTAGCTAATGAGAGAAGATGCATGAGAGAGCTAGCTATCTAGATAAGCTAGAGAGAGCTATCAAGTTAATTAACTTGTTTTATGTTTATGTTAATATGCTCTGTCGACTGCAAGTTAGTAGTAAGTATGACTGCTATTATACATCATTTTTCTGTTAATGTGCTCTGCTCTGTGATATAGTACTGATCAAGATTAAACGGAGCAGCATTTTTTTTTTTAATTTGCAAAACTATTGTACAATCGTGCTCCAGAACATACACGCTTCTGATAACGGTCGTTACTAGCAGCGTGTCCCGGTGGACGCACGCTTCCGGTAAACCACTTACTGGAAGCATGCAGAACGGACACGCTGCTGGTAAAGTTAGCAGCAGCGGGATATTGGCAGCGTGTGGAGGCACGCTGCTGATGAGGGTTTTCCACACGCTGCAGATAGGCTTTTTCCTACTAGTGTTTTCACGGGAAATGAGTTAGGATATGGGGTTAAGCATAACATAGTTTGCCCAAACGATCCCATATATGAATTGAACACTATATTGGCATAATAGATGTCAAGGTTCCTTCTTCGGCTCATTTAGAGAAGGTCGAAAACAAACTTGTTTACCAATGGGCTATTTACCTTAGCTTTGGAACTCATTTGGGCCACATTTCTCATGACTATGAGTTTTATTTCACAAAAGGGCTCGGATTGATAACCTAACGTGCACAATAGTTTAGAAAACATCGCAACAAGAAATATCACGAACCTAATGGCTCCAAATTTGAATTTTGGTTTCAAATTTGAATTTGTCTCAAATTTAAACTTTGCCTCTAAAATGTTCTTCACATAATGGACGACTTTCCCTACAGTTCACAGCTTTCAAGCCAAATGACCAAGGTTTGAACTAGTATCGAGAAAAAACCATAATTTTGCAACACATTTTGGTTTTACAAACCGCGCATTTAAACTGTTCGACAGAACTACAAGCTAAATTGTTCGACAAAATTACAAGCTAAACTATTCGACATATCCTTAGTTCTCTTGGCGCCGCCATTTATTTTTCTTAAAAAAAATTAGAACCACAATAACGGCACAATGGTAGTACATCAACCACATAATTCAAATTCAGTTGGATTGAGGCTGGATTCCGGCTAGAACCTTTAAATGATAGCACTTACCTTTCAAATGGGGTCGTTGGTACTCTTTTGCGCCTCCAATTTCAGTCCCGGTGGGTCGGAGTACAAACGCGTCAGCGACAGAGAATTGCAATGCGGCACTCCGCCTCCACTTCGTGTACTCCCTTCTCGACGGCATCAGCGATGGAAATATTATGCGCCTTGAACTGGATTCTTAATTCCCTTTTGCTCTGTTCTGCTCTGTTTTTGGGATTTTTCTGGAAGGGGAGAAAGACCACCTTGCAGTTTTCCACGCTCCAGCGCCTCCAGGAAGGTCAACGAATTGCCGCTAGAACCACCGGCGACCAAAACCGCCCTGTGATATGTCCCAAACATATCTATAATTTTTTATGCTCTCTGCTTATTTTCTACCAATGACCTTATGTTTTCCCTATGGTTTTCTTTGTTTTTCGGGCATTTTCATGGACTAACCTATTAACCTACTGCCCAGAGCCAGTTCATGTTTCTACTATCTTTTGTTTCAGAAAAGCTCTTAAGTAAATATTCGCCAAAAGTACTGAAAGTCCACGGAGATCATTTTTTACCCGGAACGAAGACGACCCCTAGGCGCGGCCCAGGGCCCACCCGTGCCTCATGGTCGCCTAGTGGCCCTAGCCAGCCCCCGTCACGGCCTCTTCGCCTATATATTGCCTTCTGACCTAAAAACATCGGGGACAGAGAAATTTTCCACGAAACAGATATGCAGGTGTCGTCACCTCGAAAGTCCAATCTAGCGCTTTTGTAGTCCTGTTTCGGCACCTTGCCAGAGGGGGGAATCGTCACCGGAGGCTTCTTCATCGCCAGGTCTGCCTCCTCGGTGATGCGTGAGTAGTTCATCCTTGGACTATGGGTCCATATCAGTAGCTAGATGGTGTTCTCTCCTCTTTGTGGCACCATGTTTAGATCTTGCGAGCTGCCTAACATGATCAAAATTATCATTATGTAATTGCTATATGTTGTGTTTGGTGGAATCCGATGAACCATGAGATTATGATTATTTCATCCATGTCTTTATGTGAGCTTCACTTATATCTTTAGAGTGTTTTAATCCTGTCTTGCAATGCTCTCCGGTGTGTATGGTTTCTTTGGCCAAGTTATTGTATGCATCTCCAAGAGTAAATTTATATGCTAGATAGTGAGTTCATGCCTCCTTGTTACCTGCGCTCGAGTGACAGAAACCTGTGTTGGGGAGGATGTGTTGTTGCCACTAGAGAGAAAATAGTAGTGTTCTTGTTTACTTATGAGAATTATTGCGTACATTATGTATTGATTTTAATAAAATTGTCTGTTGCACAAAAACAATCACTTCGTTGCTGCAACTTATTACCAGATAGATTGGCTGGATCGCTGTCTTGAGTTGGACTATTAGATATGGATGCAGTCGGATAGCGGTCCATGTGCCTTGACGTAATACCTACATTGTTAGAATCGGGGAACTCTATCTCGTCAATATAGCATTGTTATGCGTTCATATTTGGCACGATTTTGCCTATTGTTTTTAATATGTTTACATTGCAATTTTGGCATCGTTCTATATTGGTTTCTACCTTTTATGTTGATTTCAACACAAACCCATTTTTCCAATGGTCATTTCACAATACATGTTTTTATTAGGATTTTACTTGTTTTTCCTTTGTCTTTGTGTCTATGTATGTGTAGGTAGAAATTACGAATTATCAAGGGGAAAGAAAACGAAGGGAGAAGAATTCGTTGAAGTTACAGGCTCCAGATGGCAATTAAGAGGCTTGGAAAATGGCCATTTTTTTACCAAGCCAAAATCAAGATTGAAGACCACTGGAGCGTGCGTCTCGTCCATACGAGCTCAATGAGCCAAAGAACACCCAAAACGGAGTTCGTATGAGGAAATGGCGGACAAAATACTAAATGAGAAATATTCACGAGACGGGGATTTTACCGACCAACGGTACGGTCGGCAATGACAGTACCAGCGGCCGTACCGCGGGCTACAGGCGACGGAAATCACCCGAACTTCCACGATTCTTCACTGATTTCGACCCCGCTCGAGCCCTAACCTTCCTAAACACTTTAGGTCGGTTTGGGGGGGGGGGGGGGTCAAGGGGGATGCATCTAGACCCCTTGGATCAAGAGGAGACCGCCTATATAAGGAGGGGAGGCCCTAGTCCCAAGACAATCCATCCTCATACGCAGCCTCCTCTCGGAGGGCTATCTCCGCCTCACCGCCATCACCACCATAGCATCTCCACCGCTGTCCATAGAAGAAGAAGACAAGACTTGGGAGAAGGAGGCCAAGGCATCTACATCAACACCACCATCGTCTACACCGCTGTAACCATAGAGTCATCCATCCATCTCGTTGTAATCTCATACTTTGTTGTAGATTGCTTCGTGTATCCATCTATGCACTCATCCATGATACATATTATTGATGCTATGATGTCTTGGGCCTCCATTCTTGAGTAGATCGGTTGGGGATATGAATGAACCCTAGTTTATATTATATGAGCGGTTTATCTGTTTGTCTTTAACTGCATGTTGTGTAGTAACAATCCTCATGCTGTTGTGAGTTGTGCACCTCATAATATATTGCCTACGGGTCATGAGTTGGTTGTTTGTGTTGGTTTGCGGCAGACTGATGAGTGGATAGGACAGGACAGAAACTCACCCCTCCTTTTTGCTAATCTCCAACATGGGAGTAACGGAGAACTCACCATACCAATACCGCATCCACGGGGAGACCCTTAATCACTAACGCCAGTAGGCGTATCGCTTATCATCTGGGCTACGTGGTGGTTGTGAGTAGTGTGTTAACCAGAGGAAATCGGGGCACACTAATACACGGAGCTCCGCCCGTACACAGTATATGATTAAAGAAGAACTAATTTTCCAATCTTTAGTATGAGTACTAGTGGTGATTTCTGTCTCCCCTGTAGCGTCCCTTGTTGAGTTCTTAGCATTTTACTTTCAGTTCCTTTTACTTTCAGTTTTGCATTACTTTATTTAGTTTGCTTTTATTCTCGTTTACTAGTAGCTACAAAACCATATCTTTATTACCTCTATTCTAGCAACCTATAGAGTAAGCTATTTCCGAACATTGTTTGGGTGTGAACCATAGCTGCGGGTGTATTCATACAAATACACGTGACAATGTAGTTGTGGGGGTCTGTAGAAGCCAACCTAACGCTCTCTGTGGGAAACGATATAAAAACTGGGATAAAATATTTACTGCAGCAAGTACAACAATTACCCTGAATTTGATGCAGGATAAGCACCAAGTACAGCAGCCATCAATTGCCTAGCTGTAATTTGTTTACCCAGTATGTTTATTGTTTTATGGAGAGACACCACAAGTGAAACTATGGCTCCCGGTCCATTTTCCTCATTTATTTCAACCTTGTTTACTTGATTTTCATCATCACTTGCTCGTTGGTCCGTTTTCTTTTCATCACTTACATATATTCGATACGTTAATTCTCTAGTTCACAGCAAAACGGGAAAACTGATAACCTTCTCGGAAAGTTAGGAGTAAGAGAGAGTTTGTGTTTTGTGTGCATGTCCATGCTTGTTGAAGCGCCAGACAACAAGCAACCAAATAAGAGACTTCAAAGTCCTACTGGGTTGATATCCTTGGTTCCATAATTGCGGAAAATTTGCTGCTGGACTACATCGTACATTCCTCTTAGGGTATCCCAACGTTTGTGTGATTCACGCTGACCATCACCCTCCAATTTCAGTCCTGGCGCTAGGCGAAGGCGGCCGGAGTGTCGCCGGCGACGTAAAATGTTTTGGGGGTTTTCCTAGGGTTTCACGGGACGAATAGGGTCAGCTCTAGGTTGGGGACGAAACAACCAGGTCGCACTTGTCAGAAGTAAACCTTGTACCGGTCATTCCCTTAAAAAAATCCCTGTAACGGTCTAACGAGGTTGACCCGATGGGAACAGCCGTTCGGCACCTTTGCGCGGCTTTGTGGAGCAAAGTGGGTCAAGGGTGAGCAAAACTAAAACCATGGGACAGCAGCGAGAAAACTAAGCGAACCGGGGCACAAATGTAGAAATCCTTTTTCTATTTATGACCCACATAAAAAAATAGCATGAAAATATTGGGGGTAATGTTTTTTTAACTGGAAGTTTGAGGAAGGATCAGTCAAGGTGCCAAGTGGATTTTGTATGGTCGAGGCGCCGCCTTTCCTTTCTATTTCTCTCTTTCCTTCTCCATATGGATCACACTAGAAGTCCTGATTTTCTATGTCTCTTGGCTAGTTTTTTCATTCCCGGAGTAAGAGGGAACTAGCAACTTTTTTTCGAGTACTTGACGAATAAAAAAACAACAGTTACCAATAAGAAAAATATTAAAGTGGGAGCAGTAAATGAAATGCAAACAGTACGCTCTACATCTTGTGAAAAAGAAAACAGCCTTATGCTTGCACTTAAATATGTAGATTATACCTCTCTGTTGTGAATTTGAGTTTCTGTCTCATTCAGGGTAGAAAGGATAGTTGCTATAGTGGGTCTATTTTTTCTTTCATAATCTACACAACGCATTGCTATGTCGATGCACGTCTTCACTTGGTGTAATAGATGTGTGGTCGGTAATTCACCATGGGTCCAATCATAATACTGCACTTGGCAAGTACCTACAGACCATAGGAACATAATTTCAGATGGGGAATATAGAAGAATGATATAACGATGGACATATGTTTCAAAAAAAAATCAAGAAAATTGTACACTTCGATGCTCCCACCAATAGTAAGAAACTTTGGAAATTACATTTTCTCAAGAAATTAAGATTTTCCTTTTGTATCTTCATAGAGTAGTTAATGGATCCAAAAAGTAATTAGACCAACATAGATGGCATTTATGCCGGGGCGCCGTATCCTAGAAGGGGTTTTAATACTTCATGGAACCATCCATGAGCTACATAGGAAGAAAATTGATAGTGTACTATTTAAGATAGATTTTAAGAAAGCTTGTGATAAAAAAAAATGGGCCTTCTTGTAGCAAGCCATGCACATGAAAGGTTTTTATCCTAAATGGTGTGCGGATTCAAAACTTTTTTACCCATGGAGTGTGGGTATCAAGGTCAACGAGTAAATTGGTCATGTTTACCAAATTAGAAAAGGTCTGCGTCAAGGAGGTCCACTATCTCCTATTTCTTAGTATTATCGCAAATATGTTGGACATTCTTATTGCAAGGGCAAAGGAGGATGAAAGAGTGGAGGGCCTCATTCGTCATCTTGTTGGGGGGGGGGGGGGGGGGGGGGGGGTTGTTTCCCATTTTACAATATGTTGATGATACTATTATCTTAACAGAGCATGACATGGAAATGGCTTTAAACATGAAATTGATCTTGTGAAATTTTGAATAATTGTTGGGTATTAGAGCATCTCAAACCATTGGCCCTATACCGACCCCAAATGTCCGAGCGGACAGCCCGGGCACCGAATGGGCCTAAAACCATCACCCAACCGGTGCCCTCAAACTGAGACCAAACATCCGGGCTGAACGGCAAACCCCAAACCAAGCCCATATGTGGGGATGGTTTGGGGCCGCCCCGGCGCGCCCGGGCGCGCCGGCCACGTCGACCTGTCAACGCGGCCCCACGATACTTCAGCCAATTTTTATCCGAAACCCTGCCCACCGCACTTCTCCTCCTCCACGGACCTCGACGGAGCCGTAGGATCTGCTCCGCCCCTGCTCCGCCATCGTATACCCCCGCCGCCATCGCTGCGGTTCCGCTATGCCTCTCCGTTCTCCATCCGTTTTCCGCCCGTTCTCCGTTCGGCCGCCCGGCGTTCTCCTCCTCCGGGTACATCTTTCACCGCCCGACATCCACCTCGTCCATCAAGTGTTCGTCGTAATGCCGGTTCCTCAATTAGCTATTTTGTTAGGCATGGATTCGTCCGACGATGAGTACCAGCATGATTTCTCGGAACTAGATGAGTACATCAGGAAAGAATTGCCCCGTAGGTTTGCGCGGACAGTACCAAGGTCACAGCAAAGTAGCCACAATCGTCCTTGAAGCAGTGGCATCTCAAGACTTGTGGATTTGGCATGCCTATTTTGGCGAGCCTGGTTCTCATAATGATATCAATGTGCTTCAGCAGTCTCCCTGTTCAAAAGACTCTGTGATGGGGAAGCTCCACCCTGCAACTACACCGTCAACGGGCATGACTACACCATGGGATACTATCTTGCGATGGCATCTATCCTCGGTGGGCGGCATTTGTGAAGACAATCTGCAATCCTGTAGGTCAAAGAGGACCCAATTTGCAGCTGCACAGGAGGCTTGTAGAAAAGATGTTGAGAGGGCTTTCAGAGTGCTGCAAGCTCGTTGGGGTATTGTCCGTGCAGCTGTAATGTTGTGGGATCCGGAGATTTTGTGGCAGGTGATGACTTGTTGTGTCATTTTGCACAATATGATTGTGGAGGACGAGGGAGAAGGGGCAGCCCGCACGAATGATTTTGACAAGCCTGGAGAGCATGTCCACCTACTCGAACAAGAAGTGCAGTATGTCATCAACTTCCTTCAGATGCATCGACAACTTCGAGATCAACAAGTTCACACCCAACTGCTCAATGATCTGGTGGAGCACATGTATGTGTTCAATGGGAACAACTAATTGCTTATTCGAACTGTACTGTCCGAAATATTTGAACTATTCTATTCGCCATTCCGAACTATTTATATTTGTATGCACTCCAATAAGTATTGTATTTATGGCAATCTCCACAACTTGACTTCAACTAGATGTGTGATCTACGTGCATGTGTTTGCATGTTTTCGGCTACAACATTTGTGGCTTGTGGTTGTAGAGACCACCATTTGGGGACTGCCCGGTCACTGTCCGCGGACACGTCCGGACGTGTCGCGGACAGTTTGGTGCCCACGTTTAGGGCTCGTGGTTGGAGATGCTCATAAAATCCAATTCCATAAGAGTGAGATATTTTATTTTGGTCAATCCAAAGAGGTGGAAACCCAATATAGAGATATCTTTGTTTGTGAATTTGGTACTCTCCCGTTTAGATATTTGGGAATTCCTTCAGTAAACTTAAAAATGGCGAGTGGAAACTGGTACATGATCAGTTCGAGAGGAAACTTGCAAGCTGGTTGGGTAAAATCCTCTCATATGGATATCACCTTATTGTAATTAATTCTGTTTTTACCAGCCTTCCCTGTTCATGTTGTCTTTTTTTGAGTTTCCCAAAGGGGTTCGGAATATACTTGATTACCTTAGCTATAACTCATTTTGGTAAAGCGAAGGTCATGAAAGAAAATAGTGTCTCGCAAAGTGGAACATCATTTGATGCCCAAAGGATCCCTCTTCATGTTGTTTTTGGTTATGTTTAGATGGCTGATTAACCATAAACTAGACATACCTTACAATAATCTGAAATAATTAATAAAGAGGAGGCCTCATGCATCAATTGATGCAGTGGGCGGGGCTTCGTCCATTTTCAAAAGAATAGAGTAGTTAGTTTTACCGGGGATAATCCAACAAAACGATTTTTTGGGCACTTTACTCATTTTCATACTCTAAGTTAAGTGTATATACACATACAGTAACATAAATACATCTTTGATGGTCAAAACTATATGACCCCTAAGCTGCGCCTAGGGCACTTAAGCATCACCTAGGCACCAGGCTAACGCCAACCGCCTCACATATGCATTGTCATTTTTGTCAACCATTTATCGTAGTACGGCGGTGGTTGTTTGTCTATGCGCCAATGGCATTATGTTTTACCAAAAGGAGATATCTTCTCCGCAGCTGGTTGTACACTCATTTTCACACTAGCTTCGTGATGACGTGAAACACACGTTCGTTGGGAGACCCCAAGAGGAAGGTATGAAGCAATTTAGCAGCAAGTTTTCCCTCAGTATGAAACCAAGGTTATCGAATCCAAGAGGAGTAGGAGCACTTCAGAAGGTTGTCAGTGGCGGAATATAGCGCGGCGCAACCAGGGAATTCGGCGCTGACGTGGAACCTGCACACAACACAATCAAACTACTTTGTCCCAACGAAACAGGAAGGTTGTCAATCTTCCCGGCTTGCTGTAACAAAGGATTAAACGTATGGTGTGGAAAATAGTATTTAATTGCAGGAAGTAAAAGAGAACAATTGTTTGCAGTTGGTGGTTTTATCAGTGTGAAAGAATGGACCGGGGTCCACATTCACTAGTGGTGTCTCTCCATAAAGATAAATAACATGTTGGGTAAACAAATTACAGCTGGGCAATTGACAAAATAGTGAGCGCATGACAATGCAAATATATGACAAGATGACTACTATGATATTTAATTGGGCATTGCGAAAGATACATAGACCGTTATCCAACTGCATCTATGACTAATAATCCACCGCCGGGTTAACATCCGTGTCCCCGTTGGTATTAAGTTGCAAGCAACGGATAATCGCATTAAGTAATGTGCGTAATGTAAACAAATACATATGACCGTAGAAATAGTATTGTTGTGTTATCCCTAGTGGCAACAGCACATCCACAACCTTAGACGTTGCTGTCACTCGCCCAGATTACTGGAGGCAAGAACCCACTATCTAGCATAAATACCCCCTCTTGGAGTTACAAGCATCTACTTGGCCAAAGCATCTACTAGTAACGGAGAGCATGCAAGATCATAAATAACATATAAAGATAGATTAATAATCAACTTGATCATAGTATTCAATATTCATCGGATCCCAGCAAACACAACATGTAGCATTACAATAAGATGATCTTGATCATGTTAGGCAGCTCACAAGATATAAACATGATAGCAAAGTGGAGAGACAACCATCTAGCTACTGCTATGGACCCGTAGTCCAAGGATGAACTACTCACGCATCACTCCGGAGGCAGGCATGGCGATGTAGAGCCCTCCGGTGATGATTCCCCTCTCCGGCAGGGTGCCGGGAAGAGCTTCAGAACCCTCCCGAGCTAGGGTTGACGACGGCGGCGATCTGAAACTTTTCGTGGATAATGCTCGGGTATTTAGGGTTTTCCAGACGGGAGGAATAAATAGGCGAAAGGGCGGCGGCAGGGGCACCCGAGGGGCCCACACCACCCTCGGGCGGGGGCAGGGGGCCGCGCCGAGCCCTGGTGTGGCTGCCTCGTAGCTCGCTTCGTCTCCCTTTGGACTCCGTGGACGTGTCGGTGAAATAGGGACCTCCGTTGATTTTCGTCCAATTCCGAGAATATTTCCTTAACCTTTTCTGAAATACAAAAACAGCAGAAAACAGGAACTGGCACTGTGGCATCTTGTTAATAGGTTAGTCCCAGAAAATGTATAAAAATGATATGAAGTGTGTATAAAACATGTAACAATTGGTATAATATCAACATGGAACATCAAAAATTATAGATACGTTTGAGACGTATCAGCATCCCCAAGCTTAGTTCCTACTCGTCCTCGAGTAGGTAAACGATAAAACAAAATAATTTTTGAAGTGACATGCTACCATCATAATCTTGATCAAATAGTATTGTAAGCACATGTAAATGAATGAAGTGATCCAAGTCAATGGTCTATAGTTTGCTACCAAATAAATAATGAGTAAACAACTGAATCATACAAGCAAAACTTTTCATGAATAGTACTTTGGAGACATTGCATCCACAGTTTACATAAGAGTTAACTCAAAAAGCAATAGATTCTAGTAAAAGGTATTTAACCAACACAAAGAAGATTTAAGTTTCAGCATTTGCTTCAACTTCAACATATTTATCTCATGGATATTGTCAACACAAAGCAATATAATAAATCAATATATAGCATATAACAATTGTTGTACCAAAGTTGACACTAGTGTTTGCTTGGGAAGATAGAAAGAAGTAGGAAAACTGACTCAACATAAAAGTAAAAGAAATGCCCTTCGCAGAGGAAGCAGGGATTAAATCATGTGCTAGAGCTTTTTAGTTTTTGAAATCATATAGAGAGTAAAATATAAGTTTTGAGTGGTGTATGTTAATTGTCAACGAATGGTAGCGGATGAAAACAATATCCCCTGTCAAACAGACTTTTAAGAGCGGCTCCCATGAAGGACGTTATTTCTACCAGCAAGGCAGATCATCCCTCTTTCTCTTTTGTTTACACATGCAGATGTTTCACTGAGTATTCAGTTGACAAAATGTGAAGAGATTAAGCGGTTAAAGTTGTAATTAATTGGGACTGGGCACCCCGTTGCCAGCTCTTTTTGCAAAATTAATAGATAAGCGGATGTATATGCCGCTAGTCTGAAGGTAAAGTCTGTTTGACAAGTGAATAAAGAATCCACTACTTCCTCATGAGCTGGTAAACATTGACACAAAAAGGAGTAATAACATTTTGAATAGTTTAAAGGTAGCACATGAAAAATTTACTTGGAGTGGCAAGGAAATACCACATATAGGTAGTTATGGTGGACACAGATGGCATGGATTTTGGCTCAAGGATTTGGATGCACGAGAAGCATTCCCTCTCAGTACAGAGTTTAGGCTAGCAAGGTTATAAGCAAACGGATATCAACCGGTACACCAAGTTTTATATGACAACATATTGTAAAGATTATAAGACTCCACACTGTCTTCCTTGTTAACCAAACCCTTTTACTAGAAAATATCTAGACCTTAGAGATACCACTCATGCAAACCAAATTTCAACAAGCTTTACGGTAGTTCTTCACTAATGGGCTTACTTACATGATGCAAAAGTTTAATCATGACCTACTTGTTAACTCAAAACAATTGACAAGTATCAAATTATCCAAGTTAGTGATCTACAAGAGTATGTAAGTTTTTCCATTATACCATTTACCACATGCAACATTTTCTGTTCCAACCAAACACCAATCAATTTATTTCAATAACTCTCCAAACAAGTATAAGTGAACAAGAGAGTACTTTCTTTAAAAGAACTAATAGCTCTGCAAGAGATACATGAAAACAAGAGCTAAAAGCTTAACACCGCTAGATATGAATACTCAACAAGTATAAGTGAAGAATAGGAGTATTCTCATGAAAAACGGAGCGTGTCTCTCTCCCAATCAAGAATGCTAGGATCCAATCAAGTTGATCACAAAATAAAAATAACATACTGAAAATAAAAGCACACAGACGCTCCAAGAACAGCACATATGATGTGAAAGAATTAAAATATAGTTTCACTAGAGATGACCTGATAATTTTGACGATGAAGAAGGGGATGCCCGCTTAGACGCTTGAGTCTTCTTGAAATATGCTGGGGAGATCCATGGGAGCCTCCCCAAGCTTAAGCTCTTCACTCTTCTTGATCCTATTATATCACTCTTCTCTCTTGACCCTTGAAAACTTCCGCCACACCAAACTCAAAGTAAATCTCATTAGAGGGTTAGTGCATCAATCAAAAACTCACATGTTCTGTAAGGACACAATATGACCGTTACTTTAAACATTAACTACTGCCACTGATGTTATGTGAAGCTCTTCCACCCAAAAAAGAATTCCACCCAACACTAGTAAAGAGAGAATGCAAAATAAAAGACATAATCTGTCTAAAGCAGAACAGTGGGTAAAGACGAATTTTTTCGAGGCACTTACGTTGCTCAGATCGAAAAACTTTGAACTAACTAAAGATGCGTACATACATCAGGATTACGCACAAAAATTTGCAGATTAAAATCACATTTCTATGAATTTAGAATTTCGTACAGTGAACAGCAGAAATCTGTTTCTACGCAGCAATCAAAATCTAGCATCATCTTATCATTAGTGACTCTTCTTGGCACAACAATACGAAAAAGTAAAGATACAAAGGATTTGCTACAGAAGTAGACAAATTCCTTGACTCAATAAAAGAAAAATTGCAGAAATAAAAATAATGGGTTGCCTCCCATAAGCGCTTTTCTTTAACGCCTTTTAGCTAGGCATAGTGATTTTTAAGATGCTCACATAAGGATAAGAGTTGAAACATAAAAGAGAGCATCAAGAAACATATATTAAATATGTTTAAATCTAACACTATTCCTATGCATAGGAGCCTTGTAAGAAAACAAGTCAATGAAGCACAAAGTGACTAGCATAGGAAGGCAAAACAAGTGCAACTTCAAAACTTTCAACATAAAGATAGGAGACTTAATATTATTGAGATATATGAAACTTTGTTTCCCTCTCTCATAATGACCATTAGATCTTAAAGCAACCAGCATATAAAAGCAACACACGAGAAAGCTCAAAACTTTCATCATAAAGAGAGGAAATTTAATAACATGAAGATTTCTATAACCATATTTTCCTCTCTCAAAATAATTTTCAGTAGCATCATGAATAGACTCAACAATATAGCTATCACATAAAGCATTCTTATCATGATCCACATGCATAAAAGTATAATTACTCTCCATACAAGCATAATAAATTTCATTAGTATTAGTGGGAGTAAAACTAGCACATCCATCATTATAATCATCATAAATTGGAGGCATACAATAATCATAATGAATTTTATCCTCAATAGTAGATGGACTGGAAATATTATTTTCATCAAAACCGACCTCCCCAAGCTTAAAGTCTTCCATAGCATTAGCAATAATGGAGTTCAAAGAATTTATAGTAATAACATTGCTACCATCATGCAAATAAATTTCTATAGGTTTTTTTAATTTTCTCTTCAAACATTTCATGTCCCAAATCAAGATAAATTTTATAAAGCTCTCTCATGTTGTTTTCAGCCATAGGACTAGTTTCAAACAAAGTAACCATTGATAGCAAGTAAAGAACTAGACATAATAACAAACCGAAATAAACTAGATGCAGGAAACTAATTTTTTTTTTGTTTTTGATAATTAAAAGCAAACAAGATAAAATAAAAGTAAACTAAGTAAGACAAAAAACAAAGTAAAGAGGTTGGAAGCGTGAGACTCCCCTTGCTGAAGTCTTCTATCTCCCCGGCAACGACGCCAGAAAAAGAGCTTGATGACGTGAAACACACGTTCGTTGGGAGACCCCAAAAGGAAGGTATGAAGCAATGCAGCAGCAAGTTTTCCCTCAGTATGAAACCAAGGTTATCGAATCCAGGAGGAGTAGGAGCACTTCAGAAGGTTGTCAGTGGCGGAATATAGAGCGGCGCAACACCAGGGAATCCGGCGCTGACGTGGAACCTGCACACAACACAATCAAACTAATTTGTCCCAACGAAACAGGAAGGTTGTCAATCTTCCGGCTTGCTGTAACAAAGGATTAAACGTATGGTGTGGAAAATAGTATTTAATTGCAGGAAGTAAAAGAGAACAATTGTTTGCAGTTGGTGGTTTTATCAGTGTGAAAGAATGGACCGGGGTCCACAGTTCACTAGTGCTGTCTCTCCATAAAGATAAATAACATGCTGGGTAAACAAATTACAGTTGGGTGATACGTCTCAAACGTATCTATAATTTTTCATGTTCCATGCTTGTTTTATACCAATTGCTACATGTTTTGCATCACTTTATATCACTTTTATACATTTTTTGGGACTAACCTATTAACAAGATGCCGAAGTGCCAGTTCCTGTTTTCTGCTTTTTTGTATTCCAGAAAAGCTAGTCTGGAAATATTCTCGGAATTGGACGAAACTACAGGGGGTCCCTATTTTTCCAGAACTCACCTGACGGAGCAAAGGAGCAACAGAGGAGGGCCACCAGGGCCCCACACGCACCTAGGGCGGGGGCCCCCCTCTGCCGCGCCCTAGGGTGGTGTGGGCCCCTCGGGGGTCTCCAGCCGCCGCCCTTTCGCCTACTTATTCCCCCCGACGCGAAAACCCTAAGTGCCTGAGCAAATATCCACGAAAAGTTCCAGAGACGCCGCCGCCGTCAACCCTAGCTCGGGAGGGTTCAGAACCTCTTCCCGGCACCCTGCCGGAGAGGGGAATCGTCACCGGAGGCTTCTACATCGCCATGCCTGCCTCCGGAGTGATGCGTGAGTAGTTCATCCTTGGACTACGGGTCCATAGCAGTAGCTAGATGGTTGTCTCTCCACTTTGTGCCATCATGTTTAGATCTTGTGAGCTGCCCTACATGATCAAGATCATATTATTGTAATGCTACATGTTGTGTTTGCTGGGATCCGATGAATATTGAATACTATGTCAAGTTGATTATCAATTATCTTATATGTTATTTAAGATCTTGCATGCTTTCCGTTACTCGTAGATGCTTTGGCCAAGTAGATGCTTGTAACTCCAAGAGAGAGTATTTATGCTAGATAGTGGGTTCATGCCTCCGTTTAATCTGGGACAGTGACAGAAAGTTCTAAGGTTGTGGATGTGCTGTTGCCACTAGGGATAACCTAACGATGCTATGTCCACGGGCATATGTGTTTGTTTACATTACGCACTTTACTTAATGCAATTATCCGTTGCTTGCAACTTAATACCAACGGGGGACTCGGATGACAACCCGGCGGTGGATTATTAGTCATAGATGCTGTTGGATAACGGTCTATGTATTATGTCGTAATGCCCAATTAAATATCATAGTAGTCATCATGTCATATATGCATTGTCATGCGCTCACTATTCGTCAATTGCCCAGCTGTAATTTGTTCACCCAACATGTTAGTTATCTTTTATGGAGAGACACCACTAGTGAACTGTGGACCCCGGTCCATTCTTTTACACTGATTAAACAACCACAAACTGCAAACTGTTCCTTTTTCATTCTCTGCAATTTAATACTCATTTTCCACACCATACGTTTAATCCTTTGTTTTCAGCAAGCCAGTGAGATTGACAACCTCACTGTTTCGTTGGGGCAAAGTAGTTTGATTGTGTTGTGTGCAGATTCCACGTTGGTGATCGTGTTGCGCGCGCGAGCCACCAACAACCTTCTGAAGAGTTGCTGCTCCTACTGGTTCGATAACCTTGGTTTCTTTCTGAGGGAAAACTTGCTGCTGACTGCATCATACCTTCCTCTTGGGGTCTCCCAACGACGTGTGATTCACGCCATCAAGCTCTTTTTCTGGCGCCGTTGCCGGGGAGTAGAAGCGCTTCAGCAGACTGCCACTATTTGCTCTCCCGTCAACAGCTCTTTTTCTGGCGCCGTTGCCGGGGAGACAGCAGTCTTCTGCAAGGGGAGTTTCACGCTTCCAATCTCTTTACTTTGTTTTTGTCTTGCTTAGTTTATTTTATTTTATCTTGTTTGCTTTCAATTATCAAAACACAAAAAAATTAGTTACTTGCATTTAGTTTATTTTCAGTTTTGTTTTCTGTTAGTTATCATGTCTAGCCCTGTTCCAGTAGTAATGTCACCTGAAGAAGAGATCTTCACTTTCAAGCAAGGGAGTGAGGAGAGTTTTAAAGATGCTTGGTCTAGAATTTGAGTCTATGCTAAAACTGAACCTAAAATGACTTTAAGCCTGCTTCTTAGTAGCTTTTATTTTGGTCTTGTTCTTTGCTACAGATATGCTTTAGATGCTGTGGTAGGAGGAGATTTCCTTCGTTATGATGGGGATCAAGCTTTTAATGCTATAAAAAAATTGATTACAATTTCTAGCCCTCCAATCACTAAAATTGATTTGGCTTTGACAAGCATAAGTGATAGACTTAACACTCTTGAAACAAACATATCTGGTCTAAAAGAAGGGTATAATCAGATTCGTGAACATTATGATAATGTGCCAGTAAATTTTGAACCATCGGGATGGATTCCCTCAGTAAAAGTTGTTATAAATGGTGAAACTTTTCATTCTCGCTGTGATATTATGTCTGAATTCTGTTTAATGCCCAAGATATTTTGATTCCTTAAATCTTTGGGAGCTTTCCAAATGCGAAGATTGTATAACTTTGGGTGATAATACTATTAAATTACCAAGGGAGTAGCGAAGGAGTATTTACAAAACTCTTAGGGATAACAATATCTATTGATTATCTTGTCATTGAATGTGCAGGAGTAGGACAAATTACGCTTGGAAGATCTCTGTTGAAACGCTTTGGAGCAATAATAGATGTGGGCCAAGGCACTATGAATTTCGCCTCTTCACCTATGTGTAACCAAGTATTTCCTAAAGATAAGGTAAAGGTAAGAGAGCTAAGCGTAAGATTGTTGATGCTTCTTCACTTGGTAATACTTGATGCATGCTTTGTGCCTAGCTAAAAGGCGTTAAAGAAAAGCGCTTATGGGAGGCAACCCATTATTTTTATTTCTGCAATTTTTCTTTTATTGAGTCAAGGAGGATGTTTACTTCTGTAGCAACTCCTTTGTATCTTTATTTTCTCGCATTGTTGTGCCAAGAGTAGCCTCTAATGTTAAGACGATGCTTAATTTTGATTGCTGCGCAGAAACAGATTTTTGCTGTTCACTGTACGAAATTCCTAAAATCACCAGATTGTTAATTAAATCTGAAAATTTTTGTGCGTAATCTTTATGAATGTCTGAAACTTTCATTAGTTCAGAGTTTCTCGATCTGAGCGTCGTAAGTGCCTGAAAAAATTCGTCTTTGCGGACTGTTCTGTTTTAGACAGATTATGCCTTTTTATTTTGCATTCTCTCTTTTACTAGTGTTGAGTGAAATTCTTTTTTGGGTGGAAGAGCTTCACATAACATCAGTGGCTGTAGCTAATGTTTAAAGTAACAAATCATATTGCGTCTTTATAGAACATGTGAGTTTTTGATTATGCACTAACCCTCTAATGAGATCTACTTTGAGTTTGGTGTGACGGAAGTTTTCAAGGGTCAAGAGAGAAGGATGATATAATAGGATCAAGAAGAGTGAAGAGCTTAAGCTTGGGGAGGCTCCCATGGATCTCCCCAGCATATTTCAAGAAGACTCAAGCGTCTAAGCTTGGGGATGCCCAAGGCATCCCCTTCTTCATCGTCAAAATTATCAGGTCATCTCTAGTGAAACTATATTTTAATTCTTTCACATCATATGTGCTTTTCTTGGAGCGTCTGTGTGCTTTTATTTTCAGTATTGCACTTTTATTTTCAATAAAGCTTGACTGGACCCTAGCATTCTTGATTGGGAGAGAGACACGCTCCGCTTTTTCATGAGAATACTCCTATTCTTCACTTATATTTGTTGAGTATTCATATCTAGCGCTGTTCAGCTTTTAGCTCTTGTTTTCATGTATCTCTTGTCAGAGCTATTAGCTTTCTTTTGTAGAAAGTACTCTCTTGCTTCACTTATATTTGTTTGGAGAGTTGATTAAATAAATTGATTGGTGTTTGGTTGGTTCAGAAAATGTTGCATGTGGTAATTGGTATAAGGAAAAACTTGCTTAATCTTGTAGATCACTAATGGATAACTTGATGCTTGTCAATTGTTTTGAGTTAACAAGTAGATCATGATTAAATTGTGCATCACATGAGTTAAGCCTATTAGTGAAGAACTACCGTAAAGCTTGTTGAAAATTTGGTTTGCATCGGTGGTTCTCTAAGGTCTAGATATTTTCTAATAACAGGGTTTGGTTAACAAGGAAGACGGTATGAAGTCTTATAACGTTTGCAATATGTTTGTCATATAAAACTTGGTGTACGGGTTGATATTCTTGTTTGCTTACATAACCTTGCTAGCCTAAACTCTGTACTGAGAGGGAATGCTTCTCGTGCATCCAAATCCTTGAGCCAAAATCCATGCCATTTGTGTCCACCATAACTACCTATATGTGGTATTTCCTTGCCACTCCAAGTAAATTTTTCATGTGCTACCTTTAAATTATTCAAAATGTTATTATTCCCTTTTTGTGTCAATGTTTACTAGCTCATGAGGAATTAGTGTGGTTATTCTTTATTCTATTTGTTGAATGGACTTTTACACCTGGACTAGTGGCATATACATCCGCTTATCCAATAACTTGCAAAAAGAGCTGGCAACGGGGTGCCCAGTCCCAATTAATTACAACTTTAACCAATTAATTCTCTTCACACTTTTGCCCTGGTTCAGAACCTCTTCCCGGCACCCTGCCGGAGAGGGGAATCGACACCGGAGGCTTCTACATCGCCATGCCTGCCTCCGGAGTGATGCGTGAGTAGTTCATCCTTGGACTACGGGTCCATAGCAGTAGCTAGATGGTTGTCTCTCCACTTTGTGCCATCATGTTTAGATCTTGTGAGCTGCCCTACATGATCAAGATCACATTATTGTAATGCTACATGTTGTGTTTGCTGGGATCCGATGAATATTGAATACTATGTCAAGTTGATTATCAATTTATCTTATATGTTATTTAAGATCTTGCATGCTTTCCGTTACTCATAGATGCTTTGGCCAAGTAGATGCTTGTAACTCCAAGAGAGAGTATTTACGCTAGATAGTGGGTTCATGCCTCCGTTAAATCTGGGACAGTGACAGAAAGTTTTAAGGCATATGTGTTTGTTTACATTACGCACTTTACTTAATGCAATTATCCGTTGCTTGCAACTTAATACCAACGAGGGACTCGGATGACAACCCGGCGGTGGATTATTAGTCATAGATGATGTTGGATAACGGTCTATGTATTATGTCGTAATGCCCTATTAAATATCATAGTAGTCATCATGTCATATATATGCATTGTCATGCGCTCACTATTCGTCAATTGCCCAGCTGTAATTTGTTCACCCAACATGTTAGTTATCTTTTATGGAGAGACACCACTAGTGAACTGTGGACCCCGGTCCATTCTTTTACACTGATTAAACAACCACAAACTGCAAACTGTTCCTTTTTCATTCTCTGCAATTTAATACTCATTTTCCACACCATCCTTTGTTTTCAGCAAGCCGGTGAGATTGACAACCTCACTGTTTCGTTGGGGCAAAATAGTTTGATTGTGTTGTGTGCAGATTCCACGTTGGTGATCGTGTTGCGCCGCGCGAGCCACCAACAACCTTCTGAAGAGTTGCTGCTCCTACTGGTTCGATAACCTTGGTTTCTTTCTGAGGGAAAACTTGCTGCTCAACTGCATCATACCTTCCTCTTGGGGTCTCCCAACGAGCGCGTGATTCACGCCATCACTGGGCAATTGACAAAATAGTGAGCACATGACAATGCAAATATATGACAAGATGACTACTATGATATTTAATTGGGCATTACGACAAGATACATAGACCGTTATCCAACTGCATCTATGACTAATAATCCGTGTCCCCGTTGGTATTAAGTTGCAAACAACGGATAATCGCATTAAGTAATGTGCGTAATGTAAACAAATGCATATGACCGTAGACATAGTATTGTTGTGTTATCCCTAGTGGCAACAGCACATCCACAACCTTAGACGTTGCTGTCACTCGCCCAGATTACTGGAGGCATGAACTCACTATCTAGCATAAGTACCCCCTCTTCGAGTTACAAGCATCTACTTGGCCAAAGCATCTACTAGTAACGGAGAGCATGCAATATCATAAATAACATATAAAGATAGATTAATAATCAACTTGATCATAGTATTCAATATTCATCGGATCCCAGCAAACACAACATGTAGCATTACAATAAGATAATCTTGATCATGTTAGGCAGCTCACAAGATCTAAACATGATAGCACAAGTGGAGAGACAACCATCTAGCTACTGCTATGGACCCATAGTCCAAGGATGAACTACTCACGCATCACTCCGGAGGCAGGCATGGCGATGTAGAGCCCTCCGGTGATGATTCCCCTCTCCGGCAGGGTGCCTGGAAGAGCGTCAGAACCTTCCCGAGCTAGGGTTGACGACGGCGGCGGCTCTGGAACTTTTCGTGGATAATGGCTCAGGTATTTAGGGTTTTTCAGACGGGAGGAATAAATAGGCGAAAGGGCGGCGGCAGCGGGCACCCGAGGGGGCCACACCACCCCTCGGCGCTGTGGGCCAGGGGGCCGCGCCGAGCCCTGGTGTGGCTGCCTCGTGGCTCGGCTCCGTCTCCCTTTGGACTCCGTGGACGTGTCGGTGAAATAGGGACCTCCGTTGATTTTCGTCCAATTCCGATAATATTTCCTTAATAGCTTTTCTGAAATACAAAAACAGCAGAAAACAGGAACTGACACTGTGGCATCTTGTTAATAGGTTAGTCCCAGAAAATGTATAAAAATGATATGAAGTGTGTATAAAACATGTAACACTTGGAATAATATCAGCATGGAACATCAAAAATTATAGATACGTTTGAGACGTATCACTTCGTGCATAATCTATGATTCAGTTCCCAGAACGGAGTTATTTATAATCACATGTACATAGTTGAAGTCGGTACACAAGGAGCTATTTACAACATATAGAATTATCCTACTAGTATGGTGGTTCAGTCTTCGAATCGGTCCTTTGACACCATATGCGGCTATATCATTCTTTTTTGAGCTATGTTCACTAGTAGAAACATGACCTCTAGTACGGGCTGGTGAGGGCCTTTAGTCCCGGGTGTGCACCCGGGACGCCCAAATCGGGACTAGAGGCCCCCCTCTAGTCCCAGTTCAGTTACGAACCGGGACAAAAGGGCTACCCACGTGGCCGCTGACACCGCGCGTGGTCGAGGACCTCTAGTTCCGGCTCGTAATATGACCCGGGACTTGAGGCCCTTATTTCCGAAATATTTTTTTTGAAATTTTTCGATTGTTTTTTGAATTTTTTTCTATATTTAAAATCTTTGAATTATTTGTCAGTTTAATCTCTAATCGCCCCATCGGTCACCCATCCTCACACTGCTCCACCCCCAGCACGCTTAACTTTTGAGTTCCTTACCAATTAGCTTCCAAGATTGCACTGATAACATCCTGATAATACTATGGTATCAATCTTATTATCCTCTAGACTTTGATGTCACATGATATTATTTTTTGAATTCCAAACCTATATTAACATAAATATTAATGATTAAGTACTAATAGTTTTGAATTCAAATAACAAAAAATTTTAATTTTACATTATTATTGTCATTTTCAATTTAATATGGAAATATTCATATCTTTAAACCGGTAAATCGAAATTTGACAAATAATATGTATAAATCGATCAGAAAAATGATAAGAATCTAAATATTGTGTCCATATCATCTTTTGCATAAATATTAATGATTAAGTAATAATAATTATTAATTCATTTTTTTGTTATTTGTTGAGAAAATCATATTATTTTTTTGAAGTCCAAACCAATGTTAACATAAACATTAATGATTAAGCACTAATAGTTTTGAATTCAAATAACAAAAAAATTAATTTTACATTATTATTGTCATTTTCAATTTAATATGGAAATATTCATATCTTTAAACCGGTAAATCGAAATTCGACAAATAATATGTATAAATCGATCAGAAAAATGATAGGAATCTAAATATTGTGTCCATATCATCTTTTGCATAAATATTAATGATTAAGTAATAATAATTATTAATTCATTTTTTGTTATTTGTAGAGAAAAATCATATTATTTTTTTGAAGTCCAAACCTATGTTAACATAAACATTAATTCGATAAATAATATGTATGAATCGATCAGAAAAATGATAGGAATCCAAATATTTCGGTCATTAGCTTTAGGTAACCGAATGGACCGAATTGACCGAATACATGAGAACACACAACGGGAGCACACACACATCACTATATAGCTAGTCTACTCATCAACGACATTAAGACGATCGTCATTGGTATTATAGCCACGTAGACTATCCCACTTCCGTGCAATCTCGAAGCCAAGGCGAGCGTCCAGAGCGGCATACAAGACTTGATCGTAGCTCAATGAAACGTTGCCCCATCCGAAAATTCGGAGGTCTTCTAAGTCGTCGTCGTCCTTGCCCTTCTTCTCGTCCTTCTTCTTGTTGTTCTTCTTCTTCTCAAGTTTTGTCCTAATGATAGCATTGGAGAGAGCATAGAGACTCGGAGTAGGATTGTTGGTTGGGATCCGGCTATCCCTCTGGAGGTCGACCGCGGACGGAATAACAATTCCATAGTAGCGCAGCATCCGCACGTCATTGTGGATAGCCACGCCGTAGAAGTTGATGGTCTTGTCACCTAAGAAATCCACGAGGAGCTGCGGTACCCTATTAGCCTTGCAGATCTGGAAGACAAGAGTCTCGGACGCCACGAGAGTTGAAGGACGGCGGCGCGCTGCCTTTTCTTGGGTGGAAGATCCCTCTGTCGACCCGGGAGAGCGTCGGTGAACTCGCAGTCGAGTCCAACGCACTTGATCGGTGCGGCGTCGAGAAAGAACTTCTTCACGTCTCGGATCCACCTCTCCACGCGTGATGCACGGAGGGTGACCCATACCTTGAAGTGCATATCTTCTTTGATGAAGTAGTACAACCGAGATGGAGGTACGTGCGCGAGTGGCTCCATTGGAATAGAAGAGAGGGATCGAGAGAGAGAGTTTTTGCAAGGATTAGAGAGAGATTATGTGTGCTTATCCATGGATTAGTGTAGCTTTTATATAGGACGGAGAGGGAGGCCGGCCGGCGGGCAGAGAGGGAGGCCGGCCGGCGGCGCATGCAGTGATTAAATTCGGGCTGATCATCTTCCAAAGCACTCCATATGAATCAACACCGGCTGATCATCTTCCAAAGCACAATCAAAACGGCGGCTTGATCAACTTCCAAAGTGCACCGTCGGCGGGAGCACAGGTTTTAAATAGACCTTTAGTCCCGGTTTGAAACACGAACCGGGACTAGAGGTGCTCGCACGGGCCCCGCTCTGAGGCTGCCCTGCCACGGACCTTTAGTCCCGTCTCGTATCACGAGCCGGGACTAGAGCTCCCCCACGACCCGGGACAAGTGCTCTGCGGCCTCGTATCTATTGTCCCGGGACTAGTCCCCCCCCTCTAGTCCGGGTTAAAAAGCCACCCGGGACTAGAGCCCAAAATGGCTCTGGACCAAAGGCCCTGTTTCCACTAGTGGTTATTATATACTTTTCGTACCTATTGGACTGCGCATCATTATTATGCAGAGTCTAGGTGTAAACTCTTTGCTAGTATTGCTTTGATTTTGAGTTTGAGTTAATAAAGCTTCAATTTTCGAAAAAGTAAGGTGTGGTTGTGTCATTCTTCCAACATTTTTTTCAGGAGAGCATAATAGTGCGGGCATTCAGTTTCCGTTTTCTCTGTTGATTTGCCTGGTTTCCAGTAATTTTGTTTTCAGAAAACAACAAGATGAATTACCATGTGAAATTCTGTTTTCACTAACTTTGATATTTATGGCTCTAAGTTTCTTTGGTTCTATTCAATAATTTTGGGTTTCCATTATTTAGATGAAGAGTACAAAGATAATGCCCATATTTGTTGTAATGATTAGCTAACTTAAGCTAGCTCCTAGTCACGAGTTGATCAAATTAACGTCAGCTTTCACACTTTACAACCAATCTAAACAGTACAAACTGAACTAATATTGATTTTGTTCAGACACATTTATTTTCGGTGTTGCACACATCTTGGATGGACGACTCAGCGGACATCTAACACACCCCTGAGTCTGTCTATGATAACTACAATATTACACAAGAGTTTTCGAACAACCTCTTGAGGATTTATTGCCGCTTATAACCGTGTTCACCTCAACAATCTTCACTTCGAAAACCACCTGACATGCATCGCCCGATCATGGGACGACAAGGACGCAGTCCCAGTCTGCCATCACACAAATATGTCTGTGACCTTAATTAATTATCCAACCTTATCTTCAATGGGTTGGGTTTTCACCCATCAATGATTAGGGGTCATATAGTAGTGTTTTCATGCTTCCCCAGACACGCCACGCACGTTCTCGTTATAAGGACATAATTCGACGATCATTAACCATCATTTCGATAATGGCGATAATAATATATGTAGTTTCTTATATGAAATATAGTAGTAAACTGAAAGTATTTTTCTTACCTCATTCTTAAATTGTGTTTCGCCATTTTCATGAAAGAGGGAGTAGCCCTCAGGTGCTTCCATTATATCCATCATTACAACACCTAGGCTAAAAACATAATTTTTTTCTGAGATGATGCCTCCATTTCTGTACTCCGGTGGCATGTACTTACTGCATTATGTCAAGAGCATGGCCATTTTAGATACCATTTACATGGTAACAGCATATAATAGTTCCAACTGAGGCAGGAATTCTGAGGCGACTTACTCTGTTCCTATTCTTTGTTGTGTGACATGAGTGTGTGGTTCAGTAAATAGCCTTGACAATCCAAAATCTGCCAATTTAGGCACCATGTAATTATCGAGCAATATATTGGCAGGCTTCAAGTCAAGATGAAAAATGTGTGGTTTACACATGTGAAGGGAATTTAAACCTTCACAAATTCCTTTTATAATAATGTAACGTGCGCTTCAGTTAGTTGCGAAAGATTGGTCTGGACAAGTTGAAAAGGAAATATTAAGAGAATGAAAATTTAATAATTCGGTTTCGTTCAAGCACAAAACAAATGATCACAATGTTCCATCGTACCATAGAGCTTCTTGTCGAGGCTTCCTGCTGGAAAGTACTCAAAGCAGAGAGCTCGATATATGTGCTTACACCAAACTTTCTCACCATTGCGTTCAACGTACTCAGAAATTATTTCATCACAATAACCAAGTAACCCTACAATATTTGGATGTTCAACCATGAAAAGGTTACCAACTTCATTGCTAAATAGTTTGCCATCAAGTGCTTGTAACGGATGAAGCAATTTCACTGCAATCAATTCCTTATTGTAAAGTACTCCCTGTTTGACATAAATATTTTGCGTGAATTATCTCTTCATAACCGTTATGATTAATGTTAGTAACGGCATGGTTGTTGAAATATTTATACTAAACCGTAGTACCTTGGAAACATCACCAAATCCACCCCTTCCAATTATCGAGTCATCTGTGAATTTATTTGTGATCTTTTCAAGAAGAAGATATGGTATTTTCATTGCTGCCATAATGGTATATCACCCAGCTCGGCCCTGCTGTTCATACACAAACAAAAGCACAAACTGAGAAAACTATATCTATCATATGACTTTAGTTACAAGATAACAAGTATGATGCTTACTTTTCATATGAAAAAGATGTATGTTCATTATGGTGAAACAATAGAAAAATTGTCACGGGAAGAAATAGTTTCACAGGGTCTCTGGTCCTGACGTTTTTCGTCCTTTCCACCTCCCATTCTTTGTTGCTAGTCTACTACAGGTAATTTAGAGGAAAGCTTGGAGCTTTGGTGCTCTACTCAGATCATATGGGAGCTTTGGGTATGTCACGGCGAGCTTTGATGAAATCGAGCCGAGCTTTATGTGCCGGCGTGATAAAGGAAAGGAGTGGTATTAGTCGAGTGTGGCCAAGAGACGTGCTTGAGGTTGAGCCAACTGATTTCATGCGAATTTCATGGAAACCCAGACTGGTCGATCCAGTTTCCTTGGATGGTACCTTTTCCCTCATCGCTTCACTTCCCATATGGGGGCTCCTCCCAAGAAAAACATGTTAGACTCACAAGTATTGCTGCTACGAATCAGATCTATCACAAGTATCGGTGAAGAACCAACGAGTAAAGATGGAGGATGTTTAACTTTCAACTTGAATACAGCTGACTAGTTTGGTTCGTTCCACAAGATCGATTGAATCTGTGTGTACTATATGTAGAGCGAACGCGTTGAACAAAAATTAAATTCGAAACTGGAATTAACACAAAAATATCCTACAAGGAAATTCATTAGAGAAGAGAAAGGAGGGCGAGCAGAAATTGCTCACCTGGAGGAAACCGAGTGCCCGACTGCTCAAGAAGCCCTCCTGCGCTTGACCGGAGCTCTATACATCATATGCTGTAGCTAATGTACTTGCTCAACCAACTTTGTCCAGTTCCAATATAATACTGACATGATAATTGGCTCTGACGTGACGTTGATTCATACGGTGGAAGCATGTACCCTAATAATTGGCCCGTATCATATTCTTAACTACTCCGATAGCTTGTGAGAGCCGATTTGGCGCTATAGCTGTTTTATGCCCACAACCTATTATGACAAGTTTGAATTAATTAACCTGAGATCGAGATGTGCCATCTGTATACAAGGAGTTGTTCAATGTATGGACAAGACTCCACTTGGAGGCACATACATCGAATATACCTCTACCTACCATGTGTCCACAAACCAACACTGTTCATTTAATTGCTACCCCTTGTTTCACCCCATGACAACGACTCTCTATTGGCTCAATGGCGATCCATGCCCTACTTGTCACTTATTTACCAGTAGGACTGGTTCCCAACTGTTTTGATAACATACACTACGGGATTTCAGCTCGGTTGATTTTCCGAGTGTGTGAGACACTCGGCAAACGCCAATTGCACTAAGCAAAGATTTTTACGAGTTTAAGCTCTTGGCAAAATCTTTGCCCAATTATATTTTTCAAAGAAGACGGGGAAAACATTATCAATAGGACAAAAAAAGAATCACAAATTTATGATAGAATAATCCTCATGTGACATACAAAGAATTACTATCAAGCAATTATTTGCATCCATCATAGCATTCGTATAAATCACAACACCCATATCTGTTGGGAATATGCCCTAGAGGCAATCATGTATGATGTAATTCCCAATGTATTCATAAAGTTATTAAGTTGTCCTTGTTTGAACATCTTATATGTATCATTGAATATGTGATTCGGTTGTGGAACTATATATTCATGTTGTTCATACTAAATTGTCCTTGGTCATTGAGGTTGTGCTGGACACATAACCTAGACTAATGTGAAAGTTGGCTGATGACTCGGTTCCACTTGTCATGGGCATGGTGATGCCACTCCAGCTTACACGGACTCGGCTAAAGAGTTTAGCGAGTCGGACTGACCAATATTGAGATGCAACGAGTAGGTCGTCATTTGCATGTCTCAATCAATGTAATCCTTAGACCTGAGGTTATCGCACAATCCGAGTTGCGGATCACCAACTTAGGTTATGTCAAACGCTGTTCCGTAACAGGGCAGTTATAAAGGCAGAGTTCGGGTTGACTGAGAATCAAGCTGCGTGATGTGGATAACCAAGATGGGATTTTGCCCCTCCGACTGGAGAGATATTCTCTGGGCCCTCTCGAGTGATATGATTCGGGAAGCATGGCCATGCGCGACTCGGTTAAGTGTTAACCGGGTCGATCGACTAAGAGTTAGTCGGATGAATCACATATCACGGATCGAGAAGAGAGTTGAGCTATTAAAGGGATGACGATAATTCGCCTATAGTTCGACAAGGTATATCGTGAGGCAAAAGGGACTCAGACATATGTCACATTGAAAGGTATGTCGTCATGACTCTATGGTATTTGGGAGTCGGCACGTTTTGCTAGGAGCCGCTACCGATTGATCGATTGGAGTCGGACTCCAATCGTGTCCAAGTCGCCATGAGCCTGCGGGGTCACACACTTAAGAGCGGGAGCAATAATATTGGTCGGGTTGGACCCGAACCGGAAATGGACTGAATATGTGAGTTGGACTCACGGAGTGAATGGGCCACAAGTGTGGGAGCCCACTTCCACTCGGTATATAAGAAGGGGCGTGGGATGCCCAACGGGCACGGTTAGCCACTCCCATGCATTGGGAACCCTAGCCCCACTCAGTCCAGCCGTCGCACCGGACCTAGCAGTCCGCCGCCGGAGCTCCTCCTCGCACGTGTGGATACCGGCAGAGGTGTTGTACGTTCAGCACTTCGACGATCGCGGGATTGGATCGGCTGGATCGGATCGTGGGACTGCACTGCATCAACGCGCTGCATCGATAATCCGCAACTGCGCGTCTAGTGGTAATCCTCGTGGCCTTCTACCTTGGCTAGATCTTGGGTATACCGCGTAGAAAAGTTTTTGTTTATCTCTACGCGCCCCCAACAATATCAATTATCATAGACAAGAGACCACCAGAGAGATAGCCACGGCTCGAAGGCTAGGTCCCAGAGCAAGAACCAAGGAAACCCAAGAAGAACTTAGATTTAGATTTGTAAGCTAGCACACATACATATACAAGACATATTGCACAAATGAAGCATTCTTAACTCATGAGGAAAATGAGCAGGACTTAAAAGATTTAGCTTCTGCAACATCTGAAAAAAGAAGTTGGATGTCCACCTCACTTGAGCAATTACTGACCTCTTTAAATGGTCACACGAGTCAAGCTGAGGTCATGTTCCAGTACTTGTTGGTTGTCGCTCACCGGAATTAAGGAGATGGACCTAGTTTCATGAGCACATAGAATTTTGTTTGCAAGTCCAAATAAGTTCATCACTGAATGCAGGCATAGTCAAGGCAGACCACTCACGCACCATGCAAACAAAAAGCATACTGAGAAGCAGCATCACCGGAAGGGTTCAACCAACTCCTTGGCGCTCTGCTAACATATACCGTTTCACACAGTAGCATATGCATACAACTAACACAAAACTGGAATTCATATACATAGAAACAAGTGGAGTGGCACTGAAATCAGTATGCATAATAACTAAGGCAACTGTCTTCTGGTGACATGAATCTTATATAGTTCACAGTAACTGAACAGACTCGGAAAGGGTGAATGCAAGAGCATACTAGACTTTTTAGTATGCCTGTACATTTTAGACGGATTTCTCTAATGCGCCAACGCGGTAACTAGAAAACATAAACAATTGGCAGCTTCACTTCATCCACCGCCATAATAGACACAACCTTTTCAAAGAACTCTTCCGTGATCTCATCACCGGAATCCATGCCGAGTCTTGTGCTCTGCACAATGACCATGTCTTGGCACCGCATATAAGGTGGTACCTCCTCCTGTGCCTGCAATGTAAGGGTGATATATCGATTGGAATATGGCGGCATAGTGCCATTGCTTGGCCGTGCAATGTACTTTATTTTGTTGGTTTTAATGTTGAACGCGATGAAGTTGTCTGTCTTGTTGAATAGCTGCATACAAGCTGATATGTCCTTGTTTAGCTCGAACGGGAAGCGTAGCTCGAGGGCTGGATCGACCTCGAGATCGTTGGAGCCAGAAGTTTTCTGCAACGAGCAAAACAATAGGTGATGGTGCAGGTGATAGGTGAACAGATAATACATCTCGTGAGTGTGGTCTCAGTGTACCCATGGTAATTTCTGATTTGGAAATATTTCTACCACCACAGGAAAACTTGAAATATTTCAGTTATTTCTGTTTTTATTTCTGCCAAATGACCAAAAGTTTTAGATAAATTTGACTAGTATCCCTATTGTCAAAAAATAGACGAATGTTAACTCGTAATCTCTATGAGTTTGGCTCAAATACACATGCCACCGAAATGTTCAGGTACCCACTAAAATTACTCAAATCCTCGAAATTTAGATTCGATTTCGTTCTAAAGGAGGACCCGAATCGTACCTGACCCGGAAGTGATAACTTCTTCATGTCAGCATCTAATATGTTCAGTTCAGCATCTAATATGTTCAGTTCACCAACGATCTCCATTATAGAAGGCCTTTTTGTCGGGTCAACCTCCACGCATCTCACGGCCAATTCAATGCATCTCTGCACTGCTAGGATGTCGATTTTGTACGTATTTTCCTTCTTTGACATCAGCCTTATCTTCCATTTCTCATGTACCTGTGAACATAATTCTTCAGAAATGAAGGTAAACCTAATGTTTGCGAAAAATATAATGCAGAAGAATCAGTGTTCTTACATCCTGTATAAAATGTTGAGAAGACATCTCACAACAGTTGGTGTAGCCTTCAGGTCCAGCAATTATTTTTAATATTATGACACCAGCACTGAACACATCATACTTCTTTGTGATTCTACGTTTATCTATAAATTCTGGCGGCATGTACCCTCTGCATGATACCAATATATACAATTAACGCAATGCAAGCGCAACCTATTCTAATATAAGAATTATAAAAAAAGGGGATAAACATGTAACTTACATTGTTCCTTTCATAGTTTGAGTTATATGAGTTTTGGATGAAGCCAAGAGTCTGGACATACCAAAATCTGCAACTACAGGCATCATGTTTCTGTCCAAAAGTACATTGTCCGGTTTCAAGTCCAGATGATAAATATGATCATTCGATCTCCCATTATGAAGATGATTTAGACCCTCACAGATTCCTTTAATTATTTTGTATCGTGCGGGCCAATTTAATCCGCAGGATTCATCTGCAGAAGGTGCAGAATTAGATGCATAACTTTAATTCACAGGACATTAATCTAGTGAATTAATTAGAAATACATTATACCAGAAATATACTTGGCAAGGCTTCCACCCTCCATATATTCGAAGCAAAGAAGTCGCTCAATAATTTTAGCAAAAATAAGCTCCCCGTTCATCTCGACATGTCTATGTCGTATTTCGTAGCAGTAGCCAGTCAACCGAATGATGTTCCGATGCTCGACCTTCATAAGGTTACGGAACTCATTTGTGAATTCCTTGTCATCGATCCCTTGCATGTTAAAGAGCTTCTTCACAGCGATTTCTTTACCATTATGAAATCCCTGCTAGTTAAAACTCCTCGTTAAAATGCAGCACAGGTTCATAGCTAGTGATACTACCATCGGAAAATCAAGCCGTACCTTGTAAACTTTCCCATACGCGCCACTACCAATTTGTTGATCATCACAGAAATTATTGGTAATCTCTTCTATCAGTTGGAACGTGAGATCCATAACTATCTCGTATGAACTTGCGAGGATTGCGTGCAGCTTGGACGTTTGTGTTCCAGAAATCACAGTAGCTGTACAAGATTATATGCAGGTTCAACTGCACAACTTTGATAAAATTTAATCGTGTATTTATTTTCAGAAATGCAGAGTCAACGTTGAATCTTGAAGTGCATGCTGTTTGGAAAGTGCATCTCGTGTATGTTGCAGCATATCAAAATTGTTCACAAGTGAGAGACAATATAAAATGAAATGGAATTAGTAAGCAAGAGTTGGAGCAATTAAACTCACCTGGAGACTGCCCTGAGTGCAAGGCAGGGCTGGTAGCCTGGTACAGAGGGAATACGTGGGTTTGCTGCTCGTGTTAGTGTGCTTAAAAATGGAGACCTGAACCGTTGGTTGCTGAGTACTGTCAAAAAAGGGAAGAGCTGCTGGAAGAAAATGTATAGATGAGATGAGATGCCATTGTTGAATCTTACAGAAATTGAAAAGGCACGAATAAGTAATAAGGTAAATTGGCTGCACCGCACAGAAAACACGGCTTCATACCTAGAAATTTCCTAGGAAACTTCTCTTTGAATTGCAGCAAAGTTATCCATAGCAAAATGGTTTTCAATCGGACAACTTTTAGAGCATTTCTGATTCCTCTGAACAGAATCCTCCAAACCCCTATGTAACCGCTTTGAATCAGATAGGTTCTTTCTAAGAAAAACAGTCGTAAGAGCACAGTTATCCAGAGTTTCAGTGGAGATCATTTGAATCAAAGATGCCACTGTGGTCCAAAGAATCGCACGCACGGTTCAACTGCACAACTTTGATTTAATTTAAATCGTGCATTTATTTTCTGAAAACCAGACTCAGCCGTGAATCTTCAAGAGCATGTGCCAGACAAGTAAACTGTTTGCAAAGTGTATCTCGCGTATTTTGCAGCATATCAAACTTGTTCAGAAGAGCTGTTAATTGGAGCGATTAAACTCACCTGTAGATTCCCCTGGGTGCAAGGCAGGGCTGGTAGCCTGGTACAGAGGAAATAAGTGGGTTTGCCGCTCGTGTTAGGGTGCTTAAAAACGGAGACCTGAGCCGTTGGTTGCTGAGTAGTGAAAAAAAAGAGAAGAGCTGTTGGAAGAAAATGTATAGATCAGATGACATGCCATTGTTGAATCTTACACAAATTGAAAAGGCACGAATAAGTTATTCATTGCAACGTGATTTTCAATCCTGTAAATCGGACAATTTCTAGGGCATTTCTGATTCCTCTGAACACAATCCTGCAAACCCTCTGCTTTAAATCAAATATGTTCTTACTAAAAAAAACAGTCGCAAGAAGCACAGTTATCCAAAGTTTAGGTGGAGTTCATCTGAATCAAAGATGCCACTGTGGACAACTGGTCCAGAGAATCCCAAACACGGTCAAGAAGCAGCAGATCTTTCAACAAGGGGAAGATATTTTTGCCGGAACCAGAGAAATGGTAATTACCTGGAGATGCAGCTGCGGTGCTGTGAAGTCACGGCGAATTTCAGATGTTTGTCAGTCCAGTCCTATGGGATTCTACCTGGAGTGAAGCTATATACATGTGGTTCAGAGTGTACTGCAAACCGCGTCGCCACAGGGATTTTTGGTCAACAACCGCGTCGCTGCGAGTGCCGCCAAGCAGAGAAAGAAATTGGAGTCTTGGAGAAGACTCGGAACTTTCGGAGAAGCTGCTACACAGTTGAAAACCTCAAGCACGATAAATTATTTTTGCTACTACTAAAACACAAGCCACATGCAGTAAATAAATCAGAAAATGGAACTCACCACATGACAACAGATATTGACTGTCTGAGCTTCTTCTGCTCTGGAGTTCAGACCGGAGTGTTCGAGTTGGCCCATCTGGATCCCTATGGATATTCTTCAGACTGTGCACTCCTGTGCGAGGAATCGGCATTCCAAAGAACTGGTCGATGCAGTCTGCAGTGTCGATCATTTTATCAGTAACCAAGACGAGGCCTTAGCCGGCGAGAGATGAGTGGGGCAGGGGATTCCTCACCTCAGATGGATGGGTCTCGCCGGCGCGAACGGTCGCCCTTGTCGCATAATGTCGCCGCCGCCACGGATCGCCGGCGCCGGCCTCTCCGTCCCCCCTTTCTGGTCTGGTGTGATCTGGTCGAAGACGAACAAGATGGGTCGCTCTCTCGATCTGGGCCGCACAGCATTTCTTGAATGGCACATGCCTGATGGACAATCAATGCCTCTGTGCCGCGCTCTTGGAGATCCATAGCTGTCGTCTTAACTTCTCCACACCAAAAAAAAAAAGTATGTAATTCTAAAGGAGAGTGGTAAAGAAAAAACTTTGACTAGAGAAAAATAAAAGTGATTAGTTAGGGTAATTCTAAAGAAGAGTGGTAAAGAAATAATTTCTCAGACTTCAAAATTGGAAGCGGTGGGTATGGAGACGTTTACGAGGTATGGCTTGATGCTTGATATTTTGTATTGCAACAAATGTACTGGCATTAACAGGAAGTAAATAATTTATGTACAATACTTGTGTCAATCAGGAAGTTCTTTGCGAGATAAGGAATTGGTTGCTATGGAATTGCTTCATGATACGGTAGAAGGACTTGACGACAAACTATTTAAGAATGAAGTTGGTAACCTTTTAACGGTTGATCATCCAAATATTGTATGGTTTCTTGGTTATTGTTATGAATCATAGTCTAAATACATTAAAGTACAATGGTGAGAATTTTTTGGTATTCTTTGCTTTGAGTACTTGAAGGGTGGAAATCTAGACAAGTTTCTTCATGGTACGTTAGGACTTAACCTCAATATGCTCATTTTCTGTTGTGTTTCTATATGACCAAACTCTAAAATTCATATTTTATAATTTTGTCCTTTTCAACTTGTTTAGAACAATCTCTTGCACTTACCTGGGGCACACAGTACAATATCATAAAGGGAATTTGCAAAGGTTTAAATTTCCTTCATGGACATTCTTCATCTTGATCTGTGTCACTTTCTTTCGGCAGGGCGCGAATTTATCTATGTACTACTTTACGTTCGTTCAATTGGCTTCTGTTCTTCTTGGTAAACCGGTGGCTGATCTACGGGGTTTGACGCCGACCTTTCG
This sequence comes from Poa pratensis, assembly GCA_947311845.1. Taxonomy (NCBI): domain Eukaryota; kingdom Viridiplantae; phylum Streptophyta; class Magnoliopsida; order Poales; family Poaceae; genus Poa; species Poa pratensis. The sequence goes on from CAMZMU010000067.1 coordinate 31,584,622, forward strand.
GGAACTTCCAGCTCCGATGAGGATGGATCGACTTGTGGATACAGTGCTTTGTTGTCGATTTGCGTCCGACTTCATTGCTCGTCTAGCTAGCATGTGTTGAACTCGACGCGGAGCGATGAGACACTAACCCACTGGGTACTCATGCGAAGCTAGCGTGACAATGTGATGTACCGTACGTTACCTGACCGTTTATAGCTATAGGTAGGGGTGCAAAGCGGCGTCCGGATCGGTCCCGCTTGATAACTAAACTAGGCAAGGTTGGTCATAACTATACTTCTTAGATTTTGTTTGTTTTCAGCTAAACTCCTATTATGCGGGCCTATGCGGGACGCCGACTTGCAACCCTAGCTATAGGGGAACAAGATGTACTAATATTTTACGCCAACGATTATTCGTGAAACATGGATAAGAAAATATAGTAATTAAAAAACGCATTACCATGTCCATAGGTGTGTTTTATTAGCGAATTTTGGGTGATCGTGCGTCAAGGCGCACCCCTAAATCTAGTTTCGCATAATATGAGTGGAATCAAACACGCATATCATAAGATGAATAGTTGGAGAAAACCGAACGATACTGAGGACCCAAGGACTGCAAAATATGATATGATAAAAATTATCTACTAAAGACCCAACCAACCGAATGATACTAATCTGAAGAACCCAATTTATCAAAACAAATTTTATGGTTTGAGCAAAGAAGTGTTCTAAATAAAAATATCGAACCTACTTAGATTTGTGCACAATTTAGGATTTGCGCATTGGAAGACAAAATTTGCAGAAAGGGTATGGATTTCTACATCTTTTTGCCCAGGCTGAACGTGGGATGTACACGTTTTTGCCAGGTCATGTGCTTGTGTTGTTGGGCCATAAAACACATATGTTTCTGACACAAAATCATATGGTTTCAAAGGTGAATTGCATACATGATTGATAGTAGGAGAACATTACTCAAATGCTGAAGCCACAATCTTTATTTTGAAGTAATACCATACTCTTCAACATGAGCATGTCTTATTCTATTGCATAAATGTAAATCCATACACTACAATAACGATATATGCGCAAAACTGGCATCTCAACATGCATTGCGGCATGGATATAGAAAACTCCCCTTACCAATTAGAGGGCATAGCTTTGGACCACACATGGGGAATAACTGTGAGCCTACCTACCGCCAACCCAAACTTCTCAGTCATGTCCAACAAAGCCACCGCATTAGGAAGCATCCATTCAAAGTGATACAACAAGTTTGTTAATGCCATCTGAGTGCCAAGCTGAATTGAATCCCAGGGCATTGCCGTATCCCAGATCCAAAGAGAATGAACTCAAAGTATGTCCCATTGTAATTAATATTGTTGTTCTCAAACATCTCTGGCTTAAAATCACCTGGATTTTTGCGAGTTTCTGAAAGCTCGGGAAAACCGTCCTGATAGGAGGAGGCGGCTCTACTGGTTAGTGTTCGTCGGGGTAACTATGATCCTTATACTATTCAAAATAAAATCATTATGGCGTGGGTCTTCTTAAGTTGTCTTTTGGATGTGCTTAAGATTTTGGCATTATTACAGCACTGCCACCCGATTAATATTCAGCGGTAAAGGGCTGACGAGACGACGGGACGATGAATTAAAACTAATTCACTTGTCGCCAAAAACAGGACACATACCGCAAAAGGCATTTGTACCTTGGGCTACATATAGCCCTTAATTTTAAATTTTTGAAAACAATATTTTACAATTTCAAAAAAATCTAAAAATAAATATGGATGTTCCCTATACTTTATCCTAAAATCATGCAAAATTTCAATCCAAAATCTTAATATTTTAAGCTACGTAAAAAATAAAAATCCTGACAAGATTTAGACTGCCCTTTCACACACTCAAATCTATAATTTTGTCTTTTTATGTAGCGCATAATACGTCGTATTTTGAATTGACGTTTTGTACACTTTTAAGATATATTTGTAGCTACATGTAAAAAAAAAATCAGATTTTTTTGACACTTCAATTTTGATTTTCTAATGTCCAAAATAAAGGGCTATTAGGATACCATATAGGCAACATGTAGATTAATTTTTAGAATTTTTTAAACTATAAAATATTGTTTAAAAAGTTAAAATTATGGGCTATATGTAGCCCGGGCTAGAAATACTTTTTTTTTGTTACGCAACGATTTAATTGAACGTGGGATTTTATCCGTTAGATCGTGTTCACGTGGAGATCTCGTGAGCAGTTACTGTAATAGAAAATAGGCCTCTTCTGTTACACAAATCAATTTTGACTCCTTCCCCTCCGCATCACATCACGTAGCAGCCGCAACGGTAAAATGCCCCTGACTCACATGCACCCCCTTCCCCTTGGCATCACATCACATAGCTAGCTTTGTGGGATCTGTTGACTTTCAGGCTAGCTACACTACAAGAAATATGCTATATTGTGACTCTCAATATAGGTCACTGAATGGTCGTGGATTATCGTATGTGACCTTTTTGTGACTAATACCAGTTGGTCAGATTATGAGCGTCAGCAATGAACGTCCACGACCAAAACTAAAAGGTCGTGGATTTTGTGACCAGTTGTTTTGGTCGCTGTCAATTTGGGTAGGCCACGTCAGATCCAACATGGCAAGGCTGACATGGCAAATATGTGACCAAATGAAATGGTCGTGGATCAGAATCAGCCCAGTCCAAATCTGCCTTCTATATGGGCCTAGCCCGATAATTTCAGCCCATTTAATTTGTTCCTCAATTTTAGATTGTCTACATGGGCCAAGCCCAACAATATGGCCTTTTTTACTTTCTGGTTCGTGGCCTTTCTGCAGCCCATTTCGTTTGGGATTTTGTTAACGCGCGTCGACGAGCAGGTTTCATCCCCGTGATCGGTTTCGAGTTTGGTCGAATCTAACTTCTCAATTTTAGATCCAAGTTCGCACAAACATTTGACGAATTTTGTCAAATTCGAATTTCCTTCATTATAACAAAACATTACATACATAAAATTTCTCTTAAAGGACACGGCGTGTCACTCTAACTCCTCAATTTTTTATCCAAATTCGCACAAACATTTGACTAATTTTGTCAATTTTTTTGCAGAAAAGTCCCTGCGTTTTCCAAAAATTATATACATGAAATATACGCGCGTCGACGAGCAGGTTCCATCCCCGTGATCGGTTTCGAGTTTGGTCGAATCTAACTCCCCAATTTCAGCTCCAAGTTCGCACAAATATTTGACTAATTTTGTCAAATTCGAATTTCCTTCATTATAACAAAACATTTCATACATAAAATTTCTCTTAAAGGACGCGGCGTGTCGCCGCGCCGAATTCAACTAGTCATACATTCATACGCAGCGAGCGTGACTCGGGAATCTGGGGGTGTTTCGATCATTTCAAGTATGGAAAATATGGAAGCGCGAAAAGTTGCCGCCCGAGCGAAATTTTTGGGTTTAATTGGGAGGGGGCGCGGGTGTGCTTTGGGAGGGAAATCTAGGCTAAATATTTTCCTGTTTTTACTCTGCCAGAAAAATAGGTTTTTTTTGTGAAGTGCATACAAAAAATAAGTTGAAAAATTTAAGCACACTATTTTCCAATATTATTATACATTATTTTATGTACAAATTACCAAATTTCTCTCCCTGAGAAGCTTTCCATCCACCCCTTTTGAAAAAGACAAAATTATGCCGATCCCGCTGGAAGCGGGTCAAATTTGAACTACAGCGGTCTCGTAGTTTTCTCGTGATTTTTTCGCAAAACTCATTTTTAGGTACACAAGTACCTATTTCAGCATACATACACCAAGAGTTTCGCAAGATTCAAAACGTAGGTACGAACGATCTTTGATGTCTACGCACGCTTCTATTCTTGTAGACAGTGTTGGGCCTCCAAGTGCAGAGATTTGTAGAACAGCAGCAAGTTTCGCTTAAGTGAATAACCCAAGGTTTATCGAACTCAGAGAGGTAGAGGTCAAACATATCCCTCTCAAGCAACCCTGCAATTAAGATACAAGAAGTCTCTTGTGTCCCCAACACACCCAATACAATTGTCAGGTGTATAGGTGCACTAGTTCGGCGAAAAGATAGTGAAATACAAGTGATATGGATGATTACAAGTGTTATTTGTAATCCGAAATAAAAATGGCAGCGAGCAAACATCCGACAAAATTGAGAGTAAACGGTGTTTCGATGCTTGGAAACAAGGCCTAGGGATCATACTTTCACTAGTGGACACTCGCAACATTAATAATCATAATTGAACGCATAGATACTTCCTCTTCACATGCAACTCCGAACCATTCTCCCGTTGGATAACGAACACCAATCCACTGCGTAGGGCTATAAAAGCACACCTTAAAGTCCGTATTCCACATCTAGGGCACCCCGCGCTGTCACTATGAGCGCCCCAAAATAGTACTAAACAAACACCACAATTTTATAGTGACACCCAACACAAAGAACAACTCATGGCAAGTATCCCCATAATCTTTAATCCAAAGAGCCACACACGGCACGCACACTGTCAACTTCGCACCATGGGACAAAGGCGACTCCGGAGATTACAATGATAAAACCACTTGAGTAGCATATTCATAACGTAATGAAGAGGAAAAACATCTATGAATTCAACCTAGATTACAATGCTCATGATCACCAAATAGATCACACCATGAGAGAGAGAGAAACCACATAGCTACTGGTAGAGCCCTCAGCCTCGATGAAGACTACTCCCTCCTCATCATGGGAGGCAGCAACGGCGATGATGGAGGCGGTGGCGTCGATGGAGATGGCTCCGGGGGCAATGCCCCGTCCCGGCAGGGTGCCGAAACAGAGACTTTTGTCCCACGAATTAGGGTTTTTGGTGGCGGCGAAGCTTTGGAACTTTTCTGGAGAAATCCTTCTACTTTAGGGTTTTCGGGGCAGGAGGAATATATAGGCCAAAGGGCGGCGTTGGGAGGCAACCGAGGGGCCCACACCACCCCTCGGCGCGCCTGGCATGTGGGCTGCGCCCTAGGGTGGTGTGGAGCCTCCCTGGCTCCTCTCCGTTCCCCCTTTGGACTCCGTGGACGTGTCGGTGAAATATTGATGTACGTAGATTTTCGTCCAATTCCGAGAATATTCCCCGACTAGCTTTTCTGAAACGGAAAACAGCAGAAAACAGGAACTGGCACTGTGGCATCTTGTTAATAGGTTAGTCCCAGAAAATGCATAAAAATGCTATGAAGTGTATTTAAAACATGTAGCAATCAGGTATAATATCAACATGGAACATCAAAAATTATAGATACGTTTGAGATGTATCAGCATCCCCAAGCTTAGTTCCTACTCGTCCTCGAGTAGGTAAACGATAAAACAATATAATTTTTGAAATGACATGCTACCAACACGATCTTGATCAAATAGTAGTGTAAAGCACATGTGAATGAATGGAGTGATCCCAGACAATGGTCTATAGTTTGCTACTAAATAAGCAGTGAGTAAACAACTGAATCATATGAGCAAAACTTTTTCATGAATAGTACTTTGGAGACATTAGATCCATAAGTTTTGCATAAGAGTTAACTCAAAAAGCAAAAGTTTCAAAGTAAAAGTTATTTGACCAACACAAAGGAAGATTTTAGTTTCACCATTTGCTTCAACCTCAACATTTTTATCTCATGGATATTGTCAATACAAAGCAGTATAATAAGTCCAATATATAGCATATAACAATTGTTGTACCAAAGTTGACACTAGTGTTTGCTTGTGGAGATAGAAAGAAGTAGGAAAACTGACTCAACATAAAAGTAAAAGAAAGTCCCTTCGCACATGGAAGCAGGGATTAAATCATGTGCTAGAGCTTTTTAGTTTTTGAAATCATATAGAGAGTAAAAATTATGTTTTGAGAGGTGTGTGTTAATTGGTCAACGAATCAGTAGCAGACAGTACGATATGACCCTTGCTAACCAGACTTTTTAAGAGCGGCTCCCATGAAGGACGTTATTTCTATCAGCAAGGCAGATCATCCTCTTTCTCTTTTGTTTACACATGCAGATGTTTCACTGAGTATTCAGTTGACAAAATGTGAAGAGATTAAGTGGTTAAAGTTGTTTATTAATTGGGACTGGGCACCCCGTTGCCAGCTCTTTTTGCAAAATTAATAGATAAGCGGATGTATATGCCGCTAGTCTGGAGGTAAAGTCTGATTGACAAGTGAAATAAAGACATCCACCACGTCCTCATGAGCTTGGTAAACATTGACACAAAAAGAAATAGTAACAATTTTGAATAGTTTAAAGGTAGCACATGAAAAAATTACTTGGAGTGGCAGGAAAATACCACATATAGGTAGTTGTGGTGGACACAGATGGCATGGATTTTGGCTCAAGGATTTGGATGCACAAGCAGCATTCCCTCTTAGTACAGAGTTTAGTCTAGCAAGGTTATTTAAGCAAACACAGACTATCAACCGGTACACCAAGAACTTATATGACAAACATATTGAAAGATTATAAGACTCCACACTGTCTTCCTTGTTAACCAAACCCTTTTACTAGAAAATATCTAGACCTTAGAATTACCACTTATACAAACCAAATTTCAACAAGCTTTACGGCAGTTCTCCACTAATGGGCTTTACTTACATGATGCAAAAGTTTAAACATGAACTACTTGGTAACTCAAAACAATTGACAAGTATCAAATTATCCAAGATAGTGATCTACAAGAGTATGTAAGCTTTTCCATTATACCATTTACCACATGCAACATTTTCTGTTCCAACCAAACCAATCAACTTATTTAAATAACTCTCCAAACAAATATAAGTGAAGCAAGAGAGTACTTTCTTTAAAAGAACTAATAGCTCTGAACAAGAGATACATGAAAACAAGAGCTAAAAGCTTAACAGCGCTAGATGGGAATACTCAACAAGTATAAGTGAAGAATATGAGTATTCTAATGAAAAAGCGGAGCGTGTCTCTCTCCCAAACATGAATGTTGGATCCAACAAGTTGTGATCAGAAAATAAAACATAAACAAATTGAAAATAAAAGCACACAGACACTCCAAGAACAGCACATATGATGTGAAGAATTAAAATATAGTTTCACTAGAGATGAACTGATAATTTGTCGAAAGAAGGGGATGCTTAGACGCTTGAGTCTTCTTGAAATATGTTGGGGAGATCCATGGGAGCCTCCCCAAGCTTAAGCTCTTCACTCTTCTTGATCTTATTATATCACCCTTGTCTCTTGACTCTTGAAAACTTCCTTCACCCAAACTCAACATAATTCTCATTAGAGGGTTAGTGCATCAAATCAAAAACTCACATGTTCTGTAAAGACGCAAACATGACTATATTTTAAACATTAGCTACTGTTACTAGCCTTATGTGAAGCTCTTCCACCATTAAAGAATTTCACTTAACACTTGTAAAAGAGAAAATGCAAAACAAAAGACAGAATCTGTCCAAATCAGAACAGTCCGTAAAGACGAATTTTTCCGAGGCACTTACGTTGCTCAGATCGAAAAACGTTGAACTAACGAAAGATGCGTACACATATCAAGATATGCACAAAATTGGCAGATTTAAATCACATTTCTATGATTTTAGGAATTTCGTACAGTGAACAGCAGAAATCTGTTCCTGCGCAGTAATCCAAATTTAGCATCATCTTATCATTAGAGACTTTTCTTGGCACAACAAAACGATAAAGAAAAGATTAAAAGCAGTTGTTACAGAAGTAAACAAACTCCTTGACTCAAAAAAAAGAAAATAACAGAAAAAAAACAATGGGTTGTCTCCCATAAGCGCTTTTCTTTAAACCTTTTAGCTAGACATGATAATTTTAATGATGCTTTCATAGATATAAGAGTCGAATATAAGAGAGCATCAAGAAGCAAATGTCAAACACATTTAAGTCTAACCCATTTCCTATGCAAAGAGATCTTGTAAGAAAACAAATTATTGAAGCATGAAGCCAATGGCATAGGAAGGTAAAACAAGTGCAACTTAAAAGCTTTCAACATAAAGAGAGTAAACTTAATATTATTGTGATATATGAATCCATGTCTCCCTCTCTCATAATGACCAGTAGGTCTTAAAGTAACCATCAAATAAAAGCAAATCAAGAGAAATCTCAAATCTTTCATCATAAAGAGAGGTGTTTTAGTAACATGAAAATTTCTATAACCATATTTTCCTCTCTCATAATAATTTTCAGTAGCATCATGAACAAATTAACAATATAGCTATCACATAAAGCATTCTTATCATGATCCACATGCATAAAAGTATCATTACTCTCCACATAAGCATAATCAATTTTATTAGTAATAGTGGGAGTAAAACTATCACAACCATCATTGTAATCATCATAAATTGCAGGCATAGTATAATCATAATAAACTTTATCCTCCATAGTAGATGGATTGAAAATATCATATTCATCATTGTAAACATCATATATAGGAGGCATATCATAATTAACATAAACTTTCTCCTCAATACCGGGGGACTAAAAAGATCATTTCATCAAAACCGACCTCCCCAAGCTTAAAGTCTTCCATAGCATTAGCAATAATGATATTCAAAGAATAATGCTAACAACATTGCTACAACTATTATGCAAACAAATTTCCATAGTTTTTTAATTTTCTCTTCAAAAACATCATGTCCTAATTCAACATAAATTTCATACAGATCTCTAATTTTTTTGTTGTTTTCCATTAAGCCTAACTAGTGAAATAAAAACAAGAAACAAAAAGATATAACTGCAGGATCTAAAGGAAATACCATTGAGCATTCACACGCCAGCAACAGTGCTAGAAATAGCTTAGTAGCCAGAGGATGTGAATACCGTTTACCTTACCTCCCCGGCAACGGCGCCAGAAAAGAGCTTCATGTCTACGCACGCTTATATTCTTGTAGACAGTGTTGGGCCTCCAAGTGCAGAGGTTTGTAGAACAGCAGCAAGTTTCCCTTAAGTGAATAACCCAAAGTTTATCGAACTCAGGGAGGTAGAGGTCAAAGATATCCCTCTCAAGCAACCCTGCAATTAAGATACAAGAAGTCTCTTGTGTCCCCAACACACCCAATACACTTGTCAGGTGTATAGGTGCACTAGTTCGGCGAAGAGATAGTGAAATACAAGTGATATGTATGATTACAAGTGTTATTTGTAATCTGAAATAAAAATGACAGCGAGCAAACATGCGGCAAAATTGAGAGTAAACGATGTTTCGATGCTTGGAAACAAGGCCTAGGGATCATACTTTCACTAGTGGACACTCACAACATTAATAATCATAATTGAATGCATATATACTTCTTCTTCACATGCTACTCCGAACCATTCTCCCGTTGGATAACGAACACCAATCCACTGTGTAGGGCTAAAAAAGCACACCTTAAAGTCCGTATTCCACATCTAGGGCGCCACGCGCTGTCACTATGAGCGCCCCAAAATAGTACTAAACAAACACCACAATTTTATAGTGACACCCAACACAAAGAACAACTCATGGCAAGTATCCCCATAATCTTTAATCCAAAGAGTCACACACGGCACGCGCACTGTCAACTTCGCATCATGGGACAAAGGCGACTCCGGAGATTACAATGATAAAATCACTTGAGTAGCATATTCATAACGTAATGAAGAGGAAAAACATCTATGAATTCAACCTAGATTACAATGCTCATGATCACAAATAGATCACACCATGAGAGAGAGAGATAAACCACATAGCTATCGGTAGAGCCCTCAGCCTCAATGAAGGACTACTCCCTCCTCATCATGAGAGGCAGCAACGGCGATGGTGGAGGCGGTGGCGTCGATGGAGATGGCTCCGGGGGCAATTCCCCGTCCTGGCAAGGTGCCGAAATAGAGACTTCTGTCCCCCGAATTAGGGTTTTTGGTGGCGGCGGAGCTCTGGAACTTTTCTGGAGAAATCCTTCTGCTTTAGGGTTTCTGGGCAGGAGGAATATATAGGCGAAAGGGCGGCGTCGGGAGGCAACCGAGGGGCCCACACCACCCCTCGGCACGCCTGGCATGTGGGCCGCGCCCTAGGGTGGTGTGGAGCCTCCCTGGCTCCTGTCCGTTCTCCCTTTGGACTCCGTGGACGTGTCGGTGAAATATTGATGTACGTTGATTTTCGTCCAATTCCGAGAATATTCCCCGACTACCTTTTCTGAAACGGAAAAACAACAGAAAACAGGAACTGGCACTGTGGCATCTTGTTAATAGGTTAGTCCCAGAAAATGCATAAAATGCTATGAAGTGTATATAAAACATGTAGCAATCAGGTATAATATCAACATGGAACATCAAAAATTATAGATACGTTTGAGACGTATCAGTCTTGTCCGCCGTTTTGACTGTTTTCTGAAATCAGCATAAAAGGTTCAAAGAAATTCAAAAAATAGAAAACCTTCGCGTTGTGTCATTATAAGTGTCCTAGTATCCATAAAAAATAATAAACTTGATATACAGTAACTATCTCAATAAGTGTTCACAAAAACGAGGTATCATATACGAAGATTCATGGCTTTCAGGGCAAAAATGTTATTGCCACATTCACTGCATAGTTTCTTCAAATGACCTCATATTGCGCACAAGCGTGCATCTTGGAATGACGGACAATGTTGCCGAAGAAAGTTTTCTTTTTCTTTGAATAAAAATATTTTTTTCCATTTTCGGAGTGCAAAAAGTGAGTTTTTCTGTGAAGCACATGCTAAAAATAAGTTGCAAAATGTGAGAAATATTTTTTTAAACTATTAGACCGCATTTTATGTACAAATTACCAAATTCCTTCCTCTCAGAAGGTTTTCATACAGCTCTTTTGAAAAAGACAAATTTCTGCCGATTCGGGTGGAAGCGGGTCAAATTTGAATTAGAGGTGCCTCGTAGTTTTATCGTGATTTTTTTGCGAAAATCAGTTTTAGATACACAAGTAGCTATTTCATCAGAGATACACCGAGAGTTTCGCAAGATTCGACAGCTAGCTACCAACGGCCATGTCCACCGTTTTAACCGTATTTTCAAACCGGCATAAAAGGTTAAAGAAAATCAAAAAAACAGAAAACCTTCACGTTGTGTCATTATAAGTATCCTAGTATCCATCAAAAATAATAAACTTGATCTACGGTAACTATCTCAAAAAAGTGTTCACATAAACGAGCTATCATCTACGAAGATTCATGGCTTTCATGGCAAATGACGAATGTTATGGCCACGTTCAGTGCATAGTTTCTTCAAATGACCTCATATTGGGCACAAGCGTGCATCTTGTAATGGCGGACAATGTTGCCAAAGAAAGTTTTTTTTCTTTGAATAAAAATAATTTTTTTCCATTTTTGGAGTGCCAAACATGAGTTTTCTTGTGAAGCACATGCCAAAAATAAGTTGCAAAATGTGAGAACTATTTTTTTTAAACTAGTAGACCACATTTTATGTATAAATAACCAAATTCCTTCCTCTCAGAAGGTTTTCATACAGCTCTTTTGAAAAAGACAAATTTCTGCCGATATGGATGAAGCGGGTCAAATTTGAACTACAGGTGCCTTGTAGTTTTATCATGATTTTTTGCAAAAATCAGTTTTAGATACACAAGTAGCTATTTCATCAGAGATACACCAATAGTTTCGCAAGATTCAACAGCTAGCTACCAACAGTCATGTCCACCGTTTTGACCGTATTTTCAAACCGGCAGAAAAGTTTAAAAAATTCAAAAAAATAGAAAACCTTCGCGTTGTGTCATTATAAGTGTCCTAGTATCCATAAAAAATAATAAACTTGATCTACGGTAACTATCTCAAAAAAGTGTTCACAGAAACGAGCTATCATCTACGAAGATTCATGGCTTTCATGACAAATGACGAATGTTATGGCCACATTCAGTGCATAGTTTCTTCAAATGACCTCATATTGGGCACAAGCGTGCATCTTGGAATGGCGGACAATGTTGCCGAAGAAAGTTTTCTTTTTCTTTGAATATTTTTTTTCCATTTTCAGAGTGCCAAAAATGAGTTTTTTTTGTGAAGCACATGCCAAAAATAAGTTGCAAAATGTGAGAAATATTTTTCAAAACTATTAGACCACATTTTATGTACAAATAACCAAATTCCTTCCTCTCAAAAGGTTTTCATACAAGTCTTTTGAAAAAGACAAATTTCTGCCGATTCGGCTGGAAGCGGGTCAAATTTGAACTAGAGGTGCCTCGTAGTTTTATCGTGATTTTTTGCAAATATCTGTTTTAGATACACAACCTATTTCATCAGAGATAGACCAAGAGTTTCGCAAGATTCAACAGCTAGCTACCAACGGTCATGTCCATCGTTTTGACCGTATTTTCAAACCGGCAGAAAAGGTTAAAAAAAATTCAAAAAATAGAAAACCTTCGCGTTGTGTCATTATAAGTGTCCTAGTATCCATAAAAAATAATAAACTTGATCTACGGTAACTATCTCAAAAAAGTGTTCACAGAAACGAGATATCATCTACGAAGATTCATGGCTTTCAGGACAAATGACGAATGTTATGGCTACATTCACTGCATAGTTTCTTCAAATGACCTCATATTGGGCACAAGCGTGCATCTTGGAATGGCGGACAATGTTGCCAAAGACATTGATGGGTTTGATTAACTAATTAACTACTGTGGTGTGTTTGTGAAAAGGAAACTCACGAGCGTATTTATAAAACTATCTGCAGACATTGATGGGTTGTGGAGCTTCATTCTCCAGTGGTGGTCCCGTGAAAGGAATGCAGTCCCGGCTTTGTAAGTTGGATATCTGGTGATTCATTTCCTTTGCCTGTGTTTTACAACTGGTAGCTGCATTTCTTGTTACTTTACATATCTCAAGGAAAAATGAATGACTTCTTTGGAAAGGCTGAGGGAATCATTGTTTCTTGTCAAATCTCCGGGTTATGACTGAGTATGATTGGATGGAAGCAGTTTCAACATTTAGTACTGTATATGATGACACTGGTCTGTTTGGTATTCATTTGGCCGCGGTGAGATAAATGTTTTTCTTCATCTTTTGAGCCAATATTATATTCACTTTAACTTGATGTGTCTTTTGTTTCAATCATTTAACTGAAAACGCCATCCAGTTGAGTCTTGTAGTTTGAAGTGACTTGAGTTGTAATGCTAAATAAAGTTGTGCATACAGAAACATAGTTTTTTATGTGTCAGGTCATTTAAACTGTCTTGTCATTCTGAACTGATCCAACCATCCAATTCTGCCGCTGAGGCTGTTGATATTGCTATAAGAGAATTGACAGCAATTGCAAAACCTGGCGAAGGTACAAGTTGGCCATGCCTTGCTTTATGTATTGCTGTATCTGTCTGTTCTGAAACCTGTCAAATTGTCTCTGTTATATAGTTACAGAAGCTGAGCTGAGTCGAGCGAAAAATTCGACAATTTCATCCGTTCTACGGAACCTCAAATCCATGGTAACAGCAGAGAGCACCTCAACCTCTCTTTATCTTTTTTTTTTTTGAGGAATCTTGCTCCCCTTATTACTCTTTATTACTTTATTCTATATATTCTATTTTCACAGAAAAATCATACAGAAGACATTGGGAGGCAACTCTTGATCGATAATTCTGGGTAAAACTGGCATTACCCTCATTTCTAGCTAAACATGCTTCTTTTGTGGAAAATTAATGAAAACATTGTATCCTTTTTTTTTGTCCCATCCATGTTACAACAGGAAGGGGAGCCAACACTTCCTAGAGCACATCGATGAAGTGACTCTGGATGATATCACGTCAGTCGCGCAGAAGATGTTGTCCTCGTGCCCTACCATGGCGAGCTTGGGAGATGGTCTGCGCTGTACTCCGTCCCCTTTCACGCACTGAAATTTTTCTTTTGGGAAGTTCAACAACGTGGTTCTAACTTCCTGATGTTTCCGCAGTCGACAAGGTGCCTACACATGAATATGCCCGAAAGACGATCGAGTCGCCGCCAAGTTATCTGATGTGGATGTTAAAGAGCGTCTTTTGTTGACATCAGCTTGAGATGGTGTTTAATGATTCATGAATGGAACAACCTCGCCAATTGGTGACTTTGTCAAAGAATATAATGCATTGCCTAGCCATTTCCATCGGTTCGGACTTTTGGGATAATTGGCTAGTGCATCAATTTAATAGACTTAGTCACTCTGTAATTTTTAATTGCCAAATATATTTGTAGACTCATAGGCTGAGTGTAGTTTGAGTAAATGCAAAACTGAGATACATCCATGTCAGGTTCATTGGGGCAAAAAGACAAAATGATGTTTTGCTCGTGTCAGGAACTTGTCCATATTAGTCCGGGAAAGGAATGCAGTCCCGTCTTTGTAAGTTGTGATTCGTGAACCCACTATAACTATCAATTAAGAGACCGACATTGTCTAAGGTGAATCATATTTTCTTGTCAGATCTCGGTGTTATGGCTTAGTATGATTCTGTGCAATTATTTTCAGCATTTAGTACTGTATATGATTTTTAGAACCATGCAGGAGAACTGCATGTGATATATTAAGAAGGAGAAGAGGCCATCAAGGGCCAAACGAGTTTACAGAATGAAAAAAAGGAAGAAGAGAAAACAAAGTCTCGACATTACAACCTGAAAGACGACCTAAAAAAGGTAGAACTAAGGCTGAAATTATCTTGTGTTGTCTTCAGTTGCTGCAAGGATTAGTCGACCGCCGCTTGCCTGTGCCCATAGTTTCGCCTCGGCTTTTATTTCATCAATGAGAAGTTGCAGTGACAACTATCTGGAAGACGCACCTTGGAGCGTTCCCCTACCCGTCTACAGTAGAGAGGGGGCGACCTTTTGGACCTTCAGTTCGCACCAGCGCAGCGCCGTCGATCCGCGCGATTCCCCGCCCTCCGGCGGCCGCTCCGGCGGCGGGAGGACGGGGAATCGCCGGATCTGTGCTTATGTGTATTAGGTGTGAGTTGTGTTGGAGCCGGCGGCGCCATGGCGGAGGAGGTGCAGTCGGTTTGTGTTTTGCAGGTGGTGGTCCTCTTCCTCGACGGTGGCGCTCTGCGGAGCTCCGGCGTTGACCTGCCGCCTACAGCGAGTCCGCGACCCTTCGGCGTCGTTCGGCTCGTCTTCCCCTTCGCCGGTTTCCGCGAGACGGCGGATCCGGTGCATGAACACCAGATCGACACAGAGGTGCAGCGGCGTGACGATGACGGCGTCTTCAGGCGTAGATCCTCCGGGATCGGTGCTCGGCGACTTCCCGCCTGCTTAGGGGGGCTCCGGATCCAAGGCTTCTTGCGGAGTTTGAGCAGCGGCGCGCCACCGACAGCGTTCGTCGTCTCCGGCGTCGTCGAGTTGCAAAAGGACTGGGCTGTAATTTTGTTTCCTTTCGAGGGCCTCTTTGTAACTTGTCCGCTGTAATCTGTGTTTGTCTTCGCAAAAAAAAAAAAGAGAAGTTGCAGCGGCTTGTACTTTCCTTCAAACACCCGACCGTTTCTTTCTTTCCAAATGCTCCAAACCGTCAGCATAATCAGAGAATTCAGCTTTTTTCTTGCCATGCGATCTGTTGTGGTAACTGAGTTGTTCCACCACGACCGGAGAGTTTGGTTGGTGGTAGGACAGATGTGCATGAATCCAGGCCAGGGTAAGATTAATCCCCAAATCATGTTAGTCAGGGCGCATCCAACAAAAAGGTGTTGGTGGTTTTCCTCTGTAGATTTGCAGTAGACGCATCTGTCATTGTGAGGTAATCCTCTTTTAGCCAAACGGTCAGCTGTCCATGCTCTTCCCTAATGAAGAGCCAACTGGCGATTTTACATCTCAGCGGCGCCCACGAACTCCAAATTTCCTTGGCCAGGTTGCAAGTAGTGGAGGCAGCGTAGTGTGCTTGGTATACTGATTTTGTGGTGAATAAACCCTTTGGGTTCCAGGCCCACGACCAAATGTCCTCACGTTCTAGGTCTAGGTGTATGCCGTTCACTTCTTCCCAGATTGACAAGATCTGTAAGAAAGTTCTTATGTTGATTGTCTTTTTTATGTCATCTGTCCAAGAGTTGTTGTGCAGAGCATCAGCGACTGTTCTTCTAGCCTTGATCACAGGGGGATCAACTTGACGACCTCGGGTGCTACGTCTTCGATAGATCTTCCGTTTAGCCATTTATCAGTCCAAAAAAAGCACCTTTTTCCATTGCCCACGACCACTCTAGCTCCAGCATTGAAAAGTTTCAGGTCTTGTTCTTGCATGGGGGAGGTTAGTGTGCCCCATGATTTTTCATCTCCTGTTCTAAGGTTCCAGGCCCACCGCACTCTTAGAGCTGTAGCCATGTAGTTCAAATTCATAATTC
This sequence comes from Poa pratensis, assembly GCA_947311845.1. NCBI lineage: Eukaryota > Viridiplantae > Streptophyta > Magnoliopsida > Poales > Poaceae > Poa > Poa pratensis. The sequence goes on from CAMZMU010000067.1 coordinate 31,600,913, forward strand.
CCAGCCCTCCGTGCGCTTTTGGATGGCAAACGGCTTGCCAGTTCACTAAGCAATGCCCTCCCTGTACTACCTCAGAACCTTTCCACAGGAATGCCCTTCTTATCTTATCAATCATTTTGAAAACCCAAGGCGGTGGCTCTAGTGACATCAGATGGAAGATAGCTATTGCGCTTAGAACAGATTGGACAAGGATTAGTCGTCCTCCCTGTGTGAGCATATAGGTTTTCCACCTAGCTAATCTGCTTCGTATTTTGTCAATTAGTGTGTAAAAGTCTTCTTTTCTCGCCTTACGGAAATGTAGTGGCAATCCAAGATAAGTTGTCGGTAGGCTCTGAATTTTGCAATTGTAAATACCACTGATTTCCTTGACCATGTCCTCGTCTCCAAAGATAGGGGAGAGAGAGCTTTTATTCATATTGCATCTTAATCCGGACGCCCCACCAAAGATGTCAAGCAAGAATTTAATCGCTGTAGCTTCGGAGGAGGAGGATTTCGTGAATAGGATGACATCATCAGCATAAACCGAAATCCTTTGAGGGATTCCAAGTGTAGCTGGGAAAGGGGTGATGATGTTGCTTTCTTCGGCCTTGGCAAATAAGACTGACAGAACCTCCATTGTTAAAATGAAGAGCAACGGAGAGAGGGCATCTCCTTGCCTGAGTCCCCTAGCATGCCAAATTTCTTGTCCGGGGGTACCGTTAAGAAGGATACTTGTCGAAGCCGAGGAAAGGAGCATGGCTATCCATGCTCTCCACTTGCTGCCAAATCCCATGTGTTGCACGACTTGGAATAAAAATTGCCACGCGACCGTGTCAAAAGCTTTTGCTATATCAAGTTTTAGGAGCATGCTGCAGATTTTTTTCCTCCTCAATTGTTTGGTTGTTTCCTTCACAAGTCTGAAATTGTCATGCAAGGATCTGCCCTTTATGAAAGCTCCTTGATTTTTTCCGATGATTTTGTGGAGTGTGGGTCCTAAGCGGTTTGCTAAGACCTTGGAAATGATTTTCGCTAGGCTGTGAATAAGGCATATGGGCCTGAAGTCTGCTGGTTCGCTTGCTCCAGGTTTTTTGGGCAACAAAATAGTATGTGCTCCGTTAATCACTTCTAGATGACGACCGTTTGTTTCAAAGAATTTTCTGAAAACGCTCACAAGGTCAGACTTAATTATACTCCAACATTTTTGATAAAAGGCGATGATGTATCCGTCTGGGCCAGGGGCCTTTTCTTTGGGCATGTCTTTGATCGCCTTCCAGATTTCATTTTCAGTGAACGGTTCCTCGAGTTCCTGTAGGTCGGCATGGCCTAAGCCAAGGAACTGAAGGTCAAGGTCTGTTGATCTCGCTGCTGGCACCCCAAATCTATTTTTTATAGTGTTCCAAAAGGACTTGCTCAATCTTTTTTTGGTCGGTGACAGTCTGTTGTCCGTCAGTTAGTGAACCAATGTAATTTTTTCTCCTCCGATGGTTTGCTTGGGAATGGAAATAACTGGTATTAGCGTCGTCCTCGCTGAGCCAGGTTATTCTCGACCTTTGCCGTGCCATGGTTCTCTCGACTGAACATAAACCTAGGAGTTTCTTTTTTATTTCTCTTCTCAGCCACCTTTCTTTAAAAGACAATGCTCGACAGTCTTCAGCTTGATCTAATAGTCCGATGATGGTGTTGGCCCATACAATTTGCTCTTTTATGTTCCCAAAGCTCTTTGCACTCCAGCTTTGTAACGCCCTTGCCGTCTTCTTGAGTTTGGTACTAAATCTTAGAAACGGATCTTGAGGCCATGGTTCCTTGTCGCTGTTCCAAGCTTGTTGTTTTTTTTTTTTTTTTTTTTTTTTTTTTTTTTTTTTTTTTTTAGAACTGTGGGGCAAAAGCTTTGCCCCAACCATTTATTAAGAAGGAGGTGCCCGGTTTATTAGTGGAAGAAACCGGGCGAAAACCATATAACAAACACCAACAACATGAGGCAACACAACCACAAAGGGCAACACCTAAAACCAGCAACTCACGAAGTGACAACCCCACTCTAGCAAAGCAACCGCAACTGACGACTACCTAGGACCACGCAGCTGCCGTTAAGCAGTCGCAGGCGCCTTACCAATGGCGCCACCCTTCTTGCCTATGCTCCTAAGAGCCTTTTTCACCTTTTTTATTTTGCCGGTAGAAGCCTCCTCAGCTATGAGGCAAGCAATCGCCTTGCCAGATCCAGGGCTAGCTGCCTCCAAGCAAGCGAGCAAGCCACTAAGCTTGTCCACGAAGACCGCCTGTTCAATACGTGCCAATATAGCTTCACGGTCAAAGAGGGGCGACCGGATGGACGGACCTCCACTATCCACAGAGGAGGGCAACTCGCAGGACTCAGACGGAGATGGAGATGGCGCGATGTCCACCGCCAAAGGCTCCAAAAGGCCTAGCTCCACAGAGGAGGGCAACTCGCAGGACTCAACTGGAAGCACCACAGAAGATCCCCCACAATGATCCTGCAGCTCAGGCAAGTTCTCCACAACTGGAGCCACAACCTCGGTGGCGAGAACCGTCGTAAGGACAGACGACGACGCATGTAGAGCACGGGGAGAAAAATCTCCAAAGCAGCACTCGAACCCCTCATCAACAGAACCAGTCTGTTCCAAGCTTGTTGTACTGTCTCCACAAAGCCTTCTTTGTTTATCCAATGGGCCTCAAATCTGAATCTTTTACATTTTATGTTGTCAGAATTGGTGGTGAGCACCAAAGGGCAGTGGTCTGATATAGCAGAGGATATGCGGCATATGCCACTAAGGAAACATCTCGGGAAGTTTGCATGCCACTCGACCGAACCAAGGACCCTATCAATCCTTGTAAGAGTACTGTTATTTCTGTCATTGGTCCAGGTGAAGGCTCTCCCATTTAAAAGTATATCATTAAGCATCAGATCATCCACGACCTTGCGAAACCTTCCCATCATTCTTCTGTTAATGAATTTATTGTTTTTATCTTTAGCTTCCAGAATCAAGTTGAAGTCGCCCATGATCGCCCAGGGCCCGGCGCATCCGGATCTGATATCCCTTAATTCCTGCAGAAATCTGATTTTGTCAGATTCCTCTTGAGGTCCATATACCGAAGTGATCCAGAAAGGCCCGGTAAGATCACAATTAAGCCTGACTGTCACGGTGAATTCACGTACCAAAATTTGTTCCCCGTCTATCTTAGATTTATCCCAAGCGATAATTATTCCCCCTCTGGTACCCGAGGCCGGCAGGTAGCAGTATCCATCATAAGAAGGCCCTAGGCACTGCATTACGAGGAAGGGTGTGCAGTTTTCGATTTTTGTTTCTTGTAGACAAACGACCGTAGCTTTGCTAGTAACAATAACTTCTCTAACAGCATCGCGACGGGCCTTATCGTTTAGCCCTCTAACATTCCAGCAAAAGAAAATAAGTGAAGCCAAATCCATTTATATTAATTGATATGACGACCACAACGACCAAAGAGATAAAATGCTACACGTTGGTATCGACCAGGGTCTCAAGATCTTCCGCAGTTGGTGCCATTGCTTCTGGTGCTACAATCTTAAAGAGGCCCGCCAATTTGATTATCTCCTCATCCGGTAGCTCTTTGTTAAACATTGCTTTGAGCTTCTTCATGGCTTCTTTCCATAACGGCATGTCCTTGGTGACCAGACCTGCTTTTTTGGCAAGAACGACCTGGGTGCGCTGTTCAGCCGAGAGACCTGCTGTCTGTTGCTTGGCGAGCCGTGCGCTTTTACGGCTGGGAGTGTCGACCGTGAGAGAGTTTTTGCCTCTCCTGTTGTTTTGCACATTTGGTGGTGGCAGGAGGGCTGGCTGAATTTCTTTTAGTGCTCTCCGGGAAAAGGCAGCCAAAGCCTGGGAGTTGGCTGGTGAGACTCGACCTCTTGGCGTGCGTATCTCTGTCATCGTCTCGCTCCTGGGGGTGGGCGGTGTTTCAAGTTCCCTTGTATCTTTTCTATGTGCCGGCGATGCGGATGCTTGTGTTTCTGGTACGATCGATGGCGATCTCTGTTCAGCATGAGATGTACTGCTTGAACGTGTTACGCTATTCTGTATGAGATTGTCAGCATCAATGCCTTGTCCATTCTGGGAGATGGGCCCTGAATGTTGGGTAACAGCCAAAGCGACTTCTTGTGTCTCTGGAACGTACGAGGGTGTGGATCTGGTTACAGGTAGTGGGCATTTTTCCATTCGTGTATGTCCCAACGTCCAGGAGTTAGACATGGCCTCCTCCCAGAGGGCCTGGTCCGTTGGCGAAGGAGTGCAGTCAGGTTCTTCTCTCTGTATTTCTGAAGATGGGTCTCTCAACTGCACGCTTGACATTACTGCCCTTTCCTCGGGAACCTGCGCAACTTCGACTGAATAAAAATTATTTTCTTTTTGGTGGCTCGAGAGCAGCGATGGTAGCTGCCATCCATTATTGCCACCATCTCTTCGGCTTCCTTCATAATTGCTTGAGGATCTAGGGTTTTGCCGCTCTCCATCCACCGTTCCTAACGTTACTCCAAACGTGTGTCTTCTCGGGCCTCTGTCCGACTCTGGTGAGCTTGGTATGCCGTCAAAGCCTGAACCTCTCGACGAGGGAGAGTCAGGGGGTGGTGTGTGATCATCCACTGAATGGAGGTGAATGATGACCTTATACTGGAGGGTGTCAACGTAATCAGATGTCCTTCCTCTTCTAAGAACAGCGGCAGCGAACACCGGGTTTGGTACTTGTCCATCTTCCAAGAACTCTGGTTCGGTGAATCTAGCATATCTGAATTTGGGAATCTTGTAAGGGTTGTCAGTCCAAACGATAGCTTTGAAAGTACGTAAATCTTCCCTGGAGGCCGTGTCCCGGTGGATCGACTCGATCCACCCCGACGTGGACAAAATTTCTGCAGCATTTTCTAGCGACCACGCGTGATCTGGAATGCCCTCCAAGCTAATGGCGCATCTGTAGTACAAGGTTTTTGCTACCGCCTGTGCTTGACGGTTCCACGGCTCAAGGATTTGGATTTCGGTTTGCAAAACCGCCCCAGGGCGAAATGGGCGGATTTCGGAATTTCGGAATTTTTTCGGAAAATCTCGAACGAAAAGCACAATCCAAAATTTGAATTTGAGAACGAAAACGAACGAAATTTGGACGGAAAAAGAACGAAAATGTACCAACAATTGAAATCCAGCAGCAAAGGAAAGGAAATAAAGTAGAATTAAAGTGAATACAAAAGATCCATCGATTGCTTGCACACCCTCGAATTGCTTCAGGAATTTGATTTAACACATCGCCTTACTCTACCGTGAACAAGGTTTTGGATTTCGGTTTGCAAAATTTACCGTCCCTGGGCGAAATGGGCGAAATTCGGCTTTTCGAATTTTTTTCGGAAAATCTCGGACGAAATGATCAATCCAAAATTTGCATTTTTTAACAAAATTTGACCGAAAATTGAATGAAAATGAGCGAAATTGTACAGAAAATTAAAATACTGCAGCGAAGAAAACAAACTAGAAAAAACAGAACATGAACCATCCTCTTGATTACTTATACACACGATTGCTCCAGTTGGTTAAACTTCAGTACATATACGGTTCCAAGGCACGCGCACCTGGCCCTCTGGTCCCGTTCCGGCCGGCCGGCCGAATGAGTGCAAGACAGCGAACGGAAGGGACACTCCGATGCCACAGAATCCTTCCGCCTAGCCAGCTGAGCCGCCGCGCTCACGTCCTTTGGCCGACGGCCTCGCCGCGGCCGCGCTCGTCGTGGGCAGGGCCATGTAGCTAGCCGGCCATGCGCTCTAGGAGGCGGCGTCCAGAGCAGTCGAGCACATCGGTGGACGGCGCCGCCGCCGCACAAACAATAGACTTGGGGGGATTTTGATTGTTTCTAGGGTTTGCACATAAGCTCGTACGTTTTATGTCACTGGACGCGTATTACTGGTTGGGCCGTAGCTGGGTCGGGCCAAAAATTCAAACTGGGCCGAAATAATTTGGCCGGATAACAAATTTACCGGGCCTGAGCGAAATGGCCGGATTTCGTCGAAATTTCGTTTTTTCGGGCCGAAATCCAAAACCCTGACCGTGAATCCCAAGTAGTTCAACTAGCACGAATCTTATACCACTTACTGCTCATCTTGCTCCTGTTCATCAATTGCGCTGCCCAGGTACCGCAGCTGCTAACTCCAGGGTACCGTTCCGGCCGTCCGGCCGAGCGCGGACGCCGCGCACACGATCTTTCGCCGTTGACCGCGCGACGGCCATCTTGGCGCTCTTCGCTGCGCCCAGGTGCCAGAGTCGCACGAGGACACAGCCAACGGAGGGCGGTGCGTCCAGAAGCAGGTGGCGGCGCGAGGACATCGGGCTCGAGGAAGCCGCCGTCGCTGCTGAAAGACGAGCGGTTGGGGAATGTTTCATTTTTTAGGGTTTGCAGCTATATACAGGCCTTTTAACACATGGGAAGGCTAACGCAGGCTGGGCCGGACTCTGGGGCGGCCCAAAAATTCAAATAAGGCCGAAATTTATGGCCGGTAGAAATATTTACCGGGCCTGGCCGAAATGGCCGAATTTCGTCCGGATTTCGATTTTTCGGGCCGAAATCCAAAACCTTGCCACGGCTTCAAAATCAGGTGGTGGTTTGGTGTACGGATGTCTCCACCGGCAAGCGCCTTGTTTCTGTAGCTGTAAGAGCTGAACATTACAAGGAAATCTGACGGGTAGTGTCTGTGCACTGTGATGGCACCAATTGGGATGCTTTTTTCCACACTGATTAGCTGACTGACTGTTGCTCTAGCTGTTGGTGGTCGGTTGCCTGCAACTTGAACAAGGACTGCCCTCTGTAGTGAGTTCTCTAGTTGCTGCATTTCTGGTGTAAAATTTAGGTAGCAAACATCTCCATCTGGCCGCATGGCTGGATCACCAGGGGGAAATTCCAGCGCAAAGTCACATATACCGCCCCTTCTGATCGTAGCATCCCTGCAAGGAGCAGCTGGTTGCAACAATTCTATCTCTTGCTGGTCGGTGCTAGGAAGAGGGGGATGGCGTGGGTTCCTCTGTGGCTGGTTCTGTGGTTGTGGAGGCAAGATGGTGTTGCCCAGAACTTGTCTCGATCGATCGCTCCTAACATACCTGGGCGGTTGCCGATTCTGAGGGAGACCACGATTACCAGGAGCAGAACAATCTCGTGAGGCAGGATGTCTAGCTGGGGGCGAAACTGATCTGGCAACCTGGGCAAACGAACGACCGTCGAAAACAGCTCCTTCTCTACTTCCCCTTTGCTCAGCTCGTAGCGATTCTGTCCGATGAAAAACAGGCTGCCTCAAACTGACAACCTGTGAAGACGACCGAGGATCGGAACACCGGCGCCGCTCTAACTCTTGGCGTTCATGGCTAGGGTTTCTATCTTTAACGACCCACATCTTCTTGTTGTTGAGACTAGACCCCACCACAGGCCTAAGGGTTCGCCTTCTGTCTGCTACCGAATCGGGTGAGCATCTGGTTCTCTGTCTCAAGGCAGGATGGGCATCTGCCATGGATGGACTTCTAGGCCTTTTGTTGGTGCAGTCGCGTAGGCGGTGACCCGACAGGCCGCAGCCAAAACAAGCAGGTGGCTTGATGCAATCCTTCGATAGGTGACAGTTGAAGCAGAGGCCATGCAAATCCGCAGGGACAGGCCTAGCCACAGGGGGAGCAGCGGGTTCCCCATGTTGGGAAGAGCCATCGGACGACCTGCTTCTAGATCTGCGGTTGCGCACCTGTATCCACGGATTTTCCTCAACCTCCAGATTTTCTTGATGAGAGGAAGATGGAGCGACCACGATAGAGGCAATCCTCCATGGGCGACGCTGGGTCCTAGAAGGGCTAGCATCGGGAGGCCTGTCTTCGTCATCAGCGACCACGACCTGCTTTCCTTTGTCGACGACGGTGATTTGGTTCTCCACTGACAACGGCCTGCGTCGGGAGGCCGCCGATTCTGGGCTGGAGTCTATTGGATCTGCCCCAGTCAGCTTGCGAACTTGCGCTGCAAAGTCCTCCGAAGAGGAGGTGTCACGGAGGGGTGAGGTGGGGGTCATGGCGAGGAGGAGGGCTCGGGAGGGGTAGGGCTGAGGGGGTGGCGGCGGACGCCGGGAGCGGCGGCCACCGGGGCTGGTGAGGGAGGAGCCCAAGGGGCGGGAGGCTGCGGGGTACTGTATATGATGACACTGGTCTGTTCGGTACCCATTTGGCCATGGCGAGATAGATACTTTTGTTCATCTTTCCTTGACCTCATCATACTGGATTCACTTTAACTGTTTTTCTGAAGATGCCATTCGACTGAGCCTGCTAATTAGAAGTGACTTTAAATCTACTGCTAAAGAAAGCTGTACATACATCAACACAGTTTTTGTGTATCAGGGACAGGGCGTTAAAATTGTCTTATCATTTTTAGTTGTTCCAGCCATTCAATTTTGTTGCTGAGTCTGTTAATATTGTCGTAAAAATACTGACAACAGTTGCCTGTTTTGCTTTGCCAGCAATAGAAGTTGAGCGCAGTCGAGCAAAAATTTTGACGAGTCTATCTTGAATCCAGGGTAACTGCAGAGAGCACTCAACCTCGTGCTTTATGTAAAACTGTTATTACCCTCGTGTCTAACCAATTCTGCCTCTTTCGTGGAGAGTTGGTGAATCATTTGCTCAGTAGTTTTTTTTTTGTTGATGCTATAACAGGAAACTGAGCCAGGACTTCCTGAAGCATATTGATGAAATGGCTCTGGACGATGTCGTTTGAGCAAAAAATGCTATCATCGTGCCCTACCATGGTTTATGCTCTGTTAGACTGCTATCCCTATACATTGATTGAAATACAATTTGGTTGTTCAATAGTTTGAGTAGTTTGCAAAAGTGAGATACGAGGCACATGTAAAAAGAAGCAGAAACTCTGTGCTGAGCCACTAGCTGTCTAGCTGTGGCTCCTTAGTTATCTATGCATTCGGGTTTCATATTCTGACCTCGCTGCTGAGCGAGCAAGTAGACCACAACGACACAACGATTACAAAAGAGCAACCACACGGCACGAGGAAGGAAGAACGCCACATCTAGCTTTAAAGACTGAAGGAAGAACGCCAGGAACTTAACCCGACACTACATAGCAACAGAACACACACTTTTCTTCAGCAGAAACAGCTGCCCAGGATACAAGCTAACCGCCATGTCGTGTACTGAAGGTTTCAGCAGCCACCCGAGACAACAGATGCGCTACAGTTATTTGAAGCTGACCAATGTTTGCTTTTTGCAAACATGTCCAGTTAGTCACCCAATAAGATATCTTGTACACAATAATACAAGGAACGCTAGGAAGAACGCCCAGGTGTGCCTGACCCAGCTCGACCTTCATGCGCATCGTCAGGCAGATCTGGAACAACGATTGTACTGAATCAGAGTGATCAACCATCAAACTTGAATTAGAGGTGCCCAGATGAAGCGACATAATCGTACCAAAGGCAGGAGAATGGTGGCCACCTGACAGGTTTTTTGCTGAGGGTGAGCGAACGAGAGCCGCCGCATGTTTGTCCGCAGCTGTGGCTGTATCCACACCTGGGTCACCATGTGCATCTGCAATAGTAACATCGTTGTTTACATCCTCCTCGTATTCTTCAGCCGATTCTTCATAATCTCTAGATTCGTGTATGTCTTCTTCTTCGTGCTCTTCTATGTCTTCTTCCTCTTCCATGTCTTCTTCGTGCTCGTTTATATCTTCTTTGTCCGTATTAGAATCCAATCCTTCCGGGCACTTTGCTCTTTCTTTTTCATACTCTTCTATCAATTTGCCTATGTTTACTTCGTCTGTGTCAGCTGATATTGAGGAGAACTGAAAAATAGAAACAGTATAATCAGAACAACAAAGCATGCAAGTATAGTGTAGCTTCCCATGAGTAGTTAGTCCAATCACCGCGTCGTTTTCTGAGTAATCTACATGCTTGAGGCGTCAAATATACCAGCAAGGGACAAATAATCATTGAACAAATATACTTCACATAATTAAGCATGCAAATATACTGTCTGTCATGGATGTGTATGTTTGATGTTATTTAAGAAGACACCCAAACTATCAGTGAAGAAATCGAACATGGAATAAGAATTACTAGTCGTAATACATGTTGATCTAAACATATATGCATAAAACATCGAAGAAAAAACAGAAACGAAGTAAGCTCTTACACTAGTTACCCTATATATGAAAGTTGGACAGATTCTCGCCCAGTCCTGCTGTCCACGTCGCGCGGCGATCGCTGGCCGTCCGATCGCCGCGACGGACGGACCAGATGCGACCACGTCCTCCCGCATATCGTGTGCTACACGATTTTTGGCGCACCAATTTTGCAAAGACAAACTCCCAACTCGAGAAATTACCCCGCAGTCCCACGTTTTCCACTGCGAGGGACCTATTTGCGATTCCACAAAAAAACAGGGACCTTGCTGAAAAACCGTCAACGAATTCCCCTCCCTCTCCTTCTCTCTCGCGCGCGATGCCGGAAGTCGCCGCCGGCGCCGACGCGCGCCCCGCCGCTCCGCTCCTCCCCGTTCAGATCGACGAACACGCCGAGCTTCGCCGTCGCGTCCTCTCCATCCTCGCCGAGCGCCGCGTGCCGGAACGCCGCGCGCGCCGGAATCGTCCACGCCGCGCTCAGCGTCCGCCGCCGCGTTCGCATGCCGCCGCCGACGCTCCGGCGACCCAGAAGCGGCGCCGCCGCCGCTTGCGGCCACCCCGCGTCCGCGCGCGTCCGATGCGCTCAGTCGCGCGTCCCAGCTCGCGCTGGTTCGACGCCGGCGTGGTCGACGCCGCCGCGGCAGAGTCTGGCCATTGGTGACGTCATTGCGACATCACTGTGGGCCCGGACTGTCAGCGTTTTTTCTTTTTCCCCCAGAAATATTAACAGAAAATATTAAAAACCTTACAGGTGGGCCTAGTTCGCCTAAACAATTTCCAGAAAATGAATAATACTGCAAAATTAATAACTTTAAATCTATCCATCGAAAAAATACGAAAAATATATCAAAATGATCACAAAAAAAAATGCTAACTATTTATAGCATAATGCAAACATATTTGAAGATTTTAATTTGGCGAAAATTTGGAAAAAATCCAAATTCATTTCCTCAAATTATGGATTGAATTTGATGAATGCTCATATAATGTATTTCCTCTAATTATGGAGTTAAATTAAATCTTTAAGGCAACATACAAACTTATTATAACATTTCAAATAGATTAATATTTAGAGATAATTTAACCGAACTCTCTCCAATTATACAGATATATTTAATAAATGCTCAAAATCGTTAATATTTGGACATAACCATAATATATTTCCTCTGATTATGATGCTAAATAAAAAAATTATGGCAAAATGGAACCATGTTTGATCATTTCAATTTAGCTAACATATTTGGAAGTAATATAACTTAAATCTCTCTAATTATGTAGTAGCATTTAAAAAAATGCTTGATTAGATGAATATTTGGAGAAAATGCAAATTTATTTCCTCTAATTATGAATTGATTTTAAATTGAATTTAATAAATGCTCATATAATGTATTTCATCTGATTATTGAGTTAAATTAAATATTTAATACAAAACACAAACATATCATATCAATTCGAATAGGTTAACATTTAGAGATAATATAACTGAACTCCCTCCAATTATGCAATTCAATTTAATAAATGTTTAAATTGAACTTAACTCTCTCTAATTATGTAGTTAAATTTAAATAATGCTTGATTAGATGCATATTTGAAGAAAACACAAATTCATTTCCTCTAAAGATGTATTGAATTTAATAAATGCTAATACAATATATTTCCTCTAACCAAGGATTTAAATTACATATTTACGGCGAAATACGAACATATTTGATCGGTTCAATTTATGAAGTTAAATTACACATTCATGCCAAAATACAAGTACTTCGAGATACCCTAAACGATAAATTCCCACGGACTTTAGCATTTTTAATAACAACGGGTGCGGCGTATCGCCGCGCCTAGATACCTAGTATGATTGAAAGAGAAGAAAGAAAATACAACAGAAATATTGGCAGACACATACCACTTTTCTGATGAGACTGTATTCCATCGTCAATCTGGTCTTAATTATGCATAGAGATTGAAGCTCGGTCAGTTGTCGTATGCTGCCCGGTAAATACTTGATACCCTCGCACTCAGAGATATCAAGTTCCTTGAGAGAGGTAAGTTCTCCTAACCACTGCGGTAGTGATACCATGCTTCCGCACTCACGCAGAGTTAGTTTCTCTAGCCCTGTCGTGAATTGCCTTGTGGTATCATTTAGCTTCTCTAGCTTTGGGGCTCTTATAATCAGCTGTTGAAGTGATGTGAGCTCAAGCAACCATGTCGGAATTTCTGTCAGAATGTCATCTTTCAGATCCAATAATTTGACTGAGGAGAAGCGTTGTCTGACCTCTGGTGAACAGCTGGTCACATCACGGCAATCTCTCACAACCAATGTATGGAGGTCAGAGAGGTGCTCAAGAATCTTCCATTGACGCAGGGGTACCTTGCATTCTATAACCAACAGCTCACCTAATCGAGAAGAGGAGGAGGAATCACTGGTCTGTGAAACGAACTCTCCCCATGATGTTAGCATGTTATCACTGGCTTCTATCCACAATAGCCTCAGAGTTCTGGGAAGACATGGTTTCAGCCTCAACTTGGGGCAACTGCTTATGAGGAGTGTAGAAAGATATGGGAACATGATCTCACCACAAGAATCTGCTGTATTCAACTCTTCCAAGCTGCCCAGACGGTAAAGTCTTAAAGTTCGCATGCGTGGTAGCTCACCGAGTGATTGTATGCTGTTGCACCTAGGAAGATCCCTAAGATTTATCTCAGAAACATAAGGAAGAAACTGCCCAATATCCATTAGCCAATTTGTTGGAAAGCTGAGATTCATATAACCAGTTATATTCAATGTCCTGATAGTGTTTGGCACTAGTTTTTCCAACATATCCTTGTCATCCACGTACCTTTTGTGGCATCCTACAGTCCACTCCAATGTTAGGTATTTCATTGTTTGTTTCACAATCAATTTTATACTTTGCGCCTCTTCCAGTGACTTCACATCCTCAAGTTTTCTAATCTTCAGTACTTTGGGATTTGCAACCGCAAGCATGATGAGATTATTGCTACATTCATCAAAGGTAAACATATTTATAATCTTCAAACTAGCCATTTTAGCCATCCACGTGGGAAGCTTCTGTATGTTGCACCATTTGAGGTCTAGTGTATGAAGCTTCGTGAGGTTGCCAATACTTTCAGGTATACTATTAAGTAGTTTACCTTGAGACAAGATCAGATGCTCAAGATTGCAAAGTTTGCTAAGACCAACCAGCAAACCCTGAATATCAGCTTCTGACATTATCTTCATGCACCCTGCTAGATTCAAATATCGAAGTTTGGTGAGCTTGCCGAAGACTTCTAGGTCTGGCAGCACTTTGGTTTGGTCAAACCTGTGGGAAAATGATATATTCAAATATTGAAGTTTGGTTAGCTTGTCCATGACTTCTACGAGCACTTTGAAATCTTGTTTTTGATATGATTTCGGAAAGCTGAGTAGGTTGGACGATTCCCATGAAAGATTCAAATGTTGAAGTTTGGTGAAGCCACCCCAAGACTCTGATATAGGTACAGGACAATTTGATAAATTTAGATGCACCAACTGTTTGAGGTCCGGAAATGATGTCGGGAGTTCACTTAGTTTCCAACAGTCTGCTAAATCAAGATACATTAGACCTTTCATATCACCAATTGAGTCAGGCAATGCTCTCATAGAAGAGCCTCTAAGGCTTAGGTAGTTCAGTTTTTGGAGCTTGTTGATACACTTGGGAATCCTCCAATCAGGGATGTTTTGAGCGCGGAGATATCTCAGCTGCTTCAGTTTACCAATAGAATTAGGTAACTTCCGATTTGGGCAGTTACTAATATCTAAGACAAGGAGGTTCGTAGCTGGTGAAAATATACCATCAGGAAGCTTTATTTTGTAGGCACCGTTCAGATACAATGCCTTTATAGTTTCAGGGGAACTCAACGGCTTGCTAGGATCTGTAAGCAATGCATACTGGTAGCTGCTTCCCACAACATTGCCATTTTTGTTAATTTTATCGGCCGCTCTGGCAAGATCGTGCACTAGGTCATGCATCGTGAAGAATGTAGAATAATTGTCATCGTCCTATTCAGCAGAAGCACAATATTGTCAGAATTATTGATTTATTTTGTTTTATAGAAGAGTATTTATCAGTTGAAGTATTTTCATATCACTGTAAAAACCCGATCCAAACTAATTGTAATCATCGGTTATTTTTTTCGGATGACTGGTATTGGCATAGTTTCTTTCTCATGTTTAATAGAGATATCACTATATAGTACATATTCATACTACTCCCGGGCGTAGTTACACCCACATGTGTTTCATACGATGTAGGTACTATCTATATATACCAATTTTTAGGTAATATGTATAATTTTTTTCACATACCCTTTTTTATGTACAAATTTTACGGTAGTGCAAACTATATGCTTATTTGCAATATTTTCAAGTAACTTGCTTTAAAGTATCTTAGAGATAACATATGAACAACGATAACGTATTACACATACTTCCGCATGGTGGCATGTACGACGTGGGTGTAACTAAACCCATGAGTAGGAAGCATTTTACCTTATATCAAATGAAACGTTCGGTGGTTGAAAAGAAATTTTAATGAATTTTAAAAAGTATTGATGTATCTCGATGGAAAAGGTAAGAAAGAAAATTAAAAAATTATATAGAAAACAATAAAAAAAAACCCCATAAGGGCTGTACAACACTGGACTCTTATCCAGGCGTTTGCGCATCAAAGAAAACTAATTAACGTACTCCCTCCGTCTCAAAATAACTGTCTTCCATTTGTCAAAATATGGACGTATTTTGTGTCTAAATACATCCATATTTTGACAAATGGAAGACATTTATTTTGAGACAGAGGGAGTAATATTTACAGATAAGGGTCATTGACCTCCCAATGGTAAGCGCTATTTAAGCTTTTTTCCCGCGATGGATGAGGACAACAGTTGGTGACTCGCTTTAATTTTCTGGAAAAAAAGGTTTATTTTCTCCAAGACTTATAGAGTGTGGATATTTTCAGATAACGGTCTATGAACCCATTGGCAACTGCTTGCACTTATACATTAAGAAGAAAAAACAACAGATTCACAATTGTGTGCCATGTAAGAGTATGTAGAACTATGTTTGTAAAATATGCATGCTTTCTTATCGGTGAGAATTAAGCAATATATCCAAAATTATAGAGCAACTTCATGTGTGCACTTGTTTCTATACAGCTCACCATGACATATTTAGTCACAAATAGTTGTGTTCATAGCCTCATTTATATGCAAACTTGTGAACTTGTGGTAAGGAAATTGTGACACAGGCATATGTACTCATGCTTTTCCCTGAAAGTTACCATGAAAATGTATGCTCCAGGTGATTTGGGATAGATATATGATTGAAAATAAAAGTAGATCTGTGTAGGAACTCACCAAAGGTGACGTTGCATATTGAAGGAAGGACAATCCCAAGAGCTGCCTAACATATTGCTCGCAGAGCTGCAAATAATCAAATATCCCAGATGGCATGAATCCAAGAGCTATCCATTGGTGAATTAGATCATCCTTTGATATATGGCGACCTTTTGGAAAGATTGCGCAATAGGAAAAGCATAATTTCAAGAATTTATGCATGTGGGAATAGCTTAGCCGCAGTGATGCAAGCACAACATGAGTTGTTACTGATGGGTCTTCTGATGTGGATAAATTCCAGATGTCATTGTCTCTCACTGACTCCCATTGATCAGATGTCATGTCTCTTAGCATGTATCCAAGTGATTGAGCCGCTAAGGCTACACCTCCACACTTGATTGCAATGTCCCTTCCTATGTGCTCCAAAAATAATTTGTCATCGTGATTTTGAAAATCAGTTTTTTGTTTTATTATAGTCCAACACTCATCATCACTCAAACTCTCTAGCTTGTATGTAACATTTTTAACAGTACTACAAATGATCCTTGCAATGGCTTCATCACGTGTAGTTACTAGAATGACCTTGCTTCCCTTTCCAAGACTTAGCATCTCCTTCATTTTATCTAACTTATGTGGATCCTTCTCCCACAAGTCATCTAAAACAATAAGGATCCTCTTATCATCAAATATCTCTCTAATGCGATTATGTATGGTCTGCATATTAGCTATATTGCTGGTCTTGTTTAAAAATTGTGATATTATACAGTTGCCAATTTTATACAAGTCAAGCTGTTCAGAAACATATACCCAAACCCGAGAGTATCCACTGAATTGTGAGTCATTGTATACCAATTGTGCCAAGGTTGTCTTGCCAATTCCTCCAATACCATATATTGGAAGGATGACCATCTCATTTGTACCATTATTAGATAAAATGGATAATATTTCCTTTTTTTTCTCGGCCCTTCCGATGATTAACCCTTCATCCACATTTGATGACGTTTCCCGATCTCCAGTCTTTCCAATGATTAACGGTTCATCCACATTTGATGATGCTTCCCTTGTGTCAGGAACCTGCTCCATCATAGTCGCTGATATTTTTTTACTATCTAGCTCAGATGTTATCATCTTCAATGTTTTAGCCAATGAATTCTTGAGATCAACTGTCGGATACAAGGGCACAATTTCTAGCTGCAACAAATGTTTTTGTTTAGGTACATGGAAATATCAGGATCTATGATATGATGGTCTACTCACTCTCTTGGATGAATATGCTAATTGTTAGATGTAAGCTAACCGACAAACTCACAAAATTATTCGATAAAACTACTCTCTTGCTGAAACAACAAACACATGAACACACTTGATTTCTTTGCTTCCTCAACTAGAATTACCCGCCACGCTACCACCTCTGAGGAGGTAGAGCATGCCAGTGAGAGGCATTGATGAGAGTTGTTAAGCGAACATCTCCACAACACTAAGTAAGATGTTGTACATGATGGCATTGATGCCACCTTCACAGTGGAGGATAACTCTTGTGTATAGGCCTCACGAATGGCGCAACGACAGATGCCGGACACAAAGGTTTTATATGTATTCTACTACTTGCGATATGCTTAGCTAACATACGTTTGGAGTTGGTGTCACGAGCGGTATTCAGAAACAAGTGTACCTGTCGTCAAATTGAAGGTTCATATGGAATTCTGAATTAGGGTTCTATAAATATGCTTTCAAAGCTACTCTATGATGCATTTTATGCACCTGGCCAACGAGCTCTGAACCTGATCAATGAAACTGTAGAATTGACACCTTAACACCTTTAGCGCCAGTAACATACATATTTGACTCTATACGTCTTGGTTTTGTTTCCAATGAAAATGGGGAAGGGAGGCCAATCCCCGCTGATCTAGAAAATTACCATCATGAGATACATAGGTCACCCGATGGAGATGGTTGGAGCAAGGATGCTAATGTTTCATGTGTCACTGCTACTCACAATACGTTTTAACTAAGAGATATTGGACATGGTATCACATCAGGATTCAGGAGCAAGTACATGTCCTAAAATTGACAGACTGAGATGACAACTTTGGTAGTGAATATTCAATCAAGAGTACTTTCGGAAAGACAATTGTTGGATCAAAAGCCTGCTATAGGTTTGGTTTTCGTAACTACTCTATGATGCATTTTCTGTACAAAATCATGTGCAATTTATCTCGTTAATGGTGCTTCTGTATAGACTAAAAGCGGTAGCATGAGATTCGGAGTTGTGTAATTTGTGGCCTTCAGGTTATAATTCCAAATTCTGAAGGTGGATTGACAACTCATAGTTTCGCCTGCATTTATTACATTCACTGAGGCAGCCTTGAAATATTTAAGAAAAAGGAAGATTTTTACAAGCGATACTTCAAAGATAGAAGTTAAATTACTTTTTTTTTGGAATGGGGTAATCATTTTTCTATTTAAATTACATCACAGATAGTTTCGCCTGCATTTATTACATTCACTAAGGCAGCCTTGAAATATTTAATTAAGAAAAAGGAAGATTTTTACAAGCGATACTTCACAGATAGAAGTTAAATTACTTTTTTTTTGGAATGGGGTAATCATTTTTCTATTTAAATTACATCACAGATAGTTTCGCCTGCATTTATTACATTCACTAAGGCAGCCTTGAAATATTTAATTAAGAAAAAGGAAGATTTTTACAAGCGATACTTCACAGATAGAAGTTAAATTACTTTTTTTTGGAATGGGGTAATCATTTTTCTATTTAAATTAGTTCACAGATAGTTTCGCCTGCATTTATTACATTCACTGAGGCAGCCTTGAAATATTTAATTAAGAAAAAGGAAGATTTTTACAAGCGATACTTCACAGATAGAAGTTAAATTACTTTTTTTTTGGAACAGGGTAATCATTTTTCTATTGATCGCCCACATACAAAAATGGTCATCAAAATTTTGGGGTTAATGTTTTTAAAAACCGCAAGTTTCAAAGGATCAGTGAAGGTGCCAAGTGGCTTTCGTATGTTAGGCGCCGCCTTTCCTCTCTATTTTATTGTTACGGATCACGCTTTAAGTCTTGATTTCTTATGTCTCTAGGCTAGTTTTTTCATTCCCGTAGTTAGAGGGAACTAACAACTTTTTTTTTCGAGTACTTGATGCATCAACAAAATTATCAAATCAATAAGAAAATATTAAAGTGGGAGGAATAAAGGAAATGCAAACTTTGCATTTAGTATGCAGATTATACCTGCTTGTTAGGAATTTGAGTTTCTGTCTCATTTAGGGTAGCAAGGATAGTCGCTATAGTGGGTCTAACTTTTCTTTCAGAATCCACACAACGCATTGCTATGTTGATGCACGTCTTCACTTGGAGTAAAAGCTGTGGTCGGTACTTCATCGTTGATCCAATTATACTACTCCACTTGGAAAGTACCTACAAAACCAAAATATAGAGACATTTCAGATGGAGAATATAGAAATATGATATAATTAGAAACTTGGAAATTATATGACATAACTTTAAAAATTGTAGAAGTATGACATAATTTCATATGTCATATAATTTCCAAGTTTAAACTTCGAATAAGTTACTTGTGGTTGTGTCATTCTGCCTACAATTTTATTAGGAGTGCCTAATAGGGCAGGCATTCAGTTTTCCATTTTTATCTGTTTGGTTTTCCTGGTTTCCAATAATTTTGTTTTTGAAAAACAACGAGCTGAATTACCATGTGAAATTTTGTTTTAAATAGGTAGATTTTTATGGATCTAAGTTCCTTTGGTTCAGTTGAACATTTTTGGGTTTCCATTATTTAGCTGAAGCGTATAAACAGAAAACCCATGTTTTGTTGTAATGATTAGCTAACTTAAGCTAGCCTAGTCACGATTTGATCAAATTAACTTTGGGTTTTCACATTTTACAACCAATCTAAACAGCACAAACTGAACTAATATTGTATTTTGGTTTGTTCGGACACACTTCGTTTCGGCAATGTACACACCTTGGATGGACAACACATCGGACGTCGAACACATCCCTGACAGTTAGTTGTACATATGCCTTTTGTTTTCCTGCCTATGATAAGTAGAATATTGTGTATGAGTTTTCGAACAACCTCTTCAAGATCTATTGTCGCTTACAACCGCATTCACCTCAACAACCTTCACTTTGAAACCACCTGACATCACCGCTTGATCAGGGGCGTTAAGGACACAATCCCACTCCACCTTGACACAATATGCCCCTGACCTTAATTAATCGTCTTACCATTCAAGAAATATTCAATGGGTAGGGATTTTACCCATGAATGATTAGGGGCTGTACTAGAGTTTTCATGCTTAGTATACTTCGCCTCCCCCCCCCCCCTCCCTCCACACACAGGTTCTTGTTATAAGTAATTACTTTGACAATCATCCATTATTAAGATAATGGTGATAATATAATATATGTAGTTTCTTATATGAAATATAGTAGTAAACTGAAAGTACTACCTCCAGTCTGATTTAGTTGTCGCGGAAACAACACAAAGCTAGCACAGATGACTACACAACTCACCACAACCACTATGGATCGGAGGGAGTATTTTTCTTACCTCGTTCTTAAATTGTGTTTCGCCATTTTCATGAAATAGGAAGTAGCCCTCAGGTGCTTCCATTATATCTATCATTACAACACCTAAGCTAAAAACATCATGTTTCTCTGAGATGATGCCTCCATTTCTGTACTCCGGTGGCATGTACTTACTGCATTATGTCAAGAGCATGTCCATTTTAGATACCATTTACGTGATAACAACATATAGTAGTTCCACGCAGGTATTCCAAGGCAACTTACTCTGTTCCTATCCTTTGTTGTGTGACTTGAGTGTGTTGTTTAGTAAAGAGCCTTGACAATCCAAAATCCGCCAATTTAGGCACCATGGAATTATCGAGCAATATATTGGCAGGCTTCAAATCAAGATGAAAAATGGGTGGTTTACGCATGTGAAGGGAATTTAAACCTTCACAAATGCCTTTTATAATGCTGTACCGTGTGCTCCAGTTAGGTGCGAAAGATTGGTCTGCACAAGTTGAAAAGGAAATATTAACAGAATGAAAATTTAATAATTCGGTTTTGTTCAAGCAAAAAATAAAGGATCACAATGTTCCATCGTACCATAGAGCTTCTTGTCGAGGCTTCCTGCTGGAAAGTACTCAAAGCAGAGAGCTCGATATATGTGCTTACACCAAACTTTCTCACCATTGCGTTCAACATACTCAGAAATTATTTCATCACAGTAGCCAAGTAACCCTACAATATTTGGATGTTCAACCATGAAAAGGTTACCAACTTCATTGTTAAATAGTTTGCCATCAAGTGCTTGTAACGGATGAAGCAATTTCACTGCAATCAATTCCTTATTGTAAAGTACTCCCTGTTTGACATAATTTTTTTGCGTGAATTATCTCTTCATAACCGTTACGATTAATGTTAGTAACGGCATGGTTGTTCAAATACTTATACTAAACCGTAGTACCTTGTAAACATCTCCAAATCCACCCCTTCCAATTATCGAGTCCTCTGAGAATTTATTTGTGATCTTTTCAAGAAGAAGATATGGTATTTTCATCTCCAAATCCACCCAACTCGGCCCTGCTGTTCATACACAAACAAAAGCACAAAGTGATAAAACTATATCTATCATATGACTTTAGTTACAAGATAACAAGTATGATGCTGATTTTTCGTATGAAAAAGAAGTATGTTCATTATGGTGAAACAACAGAAAAATCGTCACGGGAAATATTTCACAGGGTCTCTAGTCCTGACGTTGTCGTCCTTTCCACCTCGCATTCTTGGTAGTACCGCAGGTAGTTTAGAGGAAAACTTGGAGCTTTGGTGCTCTGATCAGTTCATATGGGAGCTTGGGTCTGTCGCAGCGAGCTCTGATGAATCGAGCCGACTTTACGTGCCGGCGAGATAAAGGAAATGAGTGGTATTAGTCGAGTGTGGCCAAGACGTGCTGGAGGTTGAGCCAACAGATTTCATGCGAAAGGAGATTCATGGAAACCCAGACTAATCGATGCAGTTTCCTTGGATCCAACCTTTTTCCTCGTCACTACACTTCCCATATGGAGGCTCCTCCCAAGAAAAACATGTTACAATCACAAGTCACAATTTTGATCATGTAAAAAGCATGTTACAGTATAGGCAGCTGCTACAAATTAGATCTATCAAATCGGTGAACATCCGATTGGATCTGTGTGTACTATGCAGCGGACTTTTTCATGACATCAACGCAAACCTGGCATCAACGCAAAACGATCCTACAAGGAAATTCATTAGAGATGAGTAAGGAGGGCGAGCAGAAGACGCTCACCTGGAGGTGACGGAGTGCCTGACTGCCCAAGAAGCCCTCCTGCGTTTGACTGGGGACTGATAAAGCTCTATACATACTACATCATATATATGCAGTACCTAATCGAAAAGTGTGGTCCAGTGCAAATATATAATACTCGCACGATAATATATTGTTAACTAGACAGCTTGTGAGAGCTGGTTTGTCGGTATTGCTGTTTTATGCTCACAACCAATTATGACAAGTTGGAATTCATTAACCTAAGATCGAGATGTTCCATTTGTATAGTACAAAGAGTTGTTCAATGTATGGACAAAGGATCCACCGAGAGACACATATATATCGAATCATCTACCTACCATGTGTCTACAAACCAGCACTGTTCATCCAATTGCTACACCTCGATTGTTTCACACCAGGACTAAGTTAACAACTCTATTGGCTGATTCAAGCTCGATGTTCTACTTGTCACTTATTTACCAGTAAGACTCACTAGTAGAAAAACCACCATCGGTTCGGCCCTTTTGTCCCGACCACATTTATGAACCGAGACAAATGAGCTAGTGCAGGGACGTTAGGAACCTTTGGTGTTACGAACCGGGACGAAAGGGTGCTCGCGCTGGCGCTGGGCCCGCCCCAGCGCGAGCACCCTTTCGTCCCGGTTCGTAACACGAACCGGGACCAAAGGTTCCCCTATATCATCTTCTTCCACCCCGGCTCCTCTCCATTTTTCATTGCTCGAAACTTCACCATTTTTCTCCTCCATTTCCTCTCCCTCACTCAAGTTAATCCCCATTTTTTTTCACCATTTGTGAAGATTGAAGGCACCCCATCTATTCAAGGGTTAGCAACTTCATCATTTCTTCCGCGTTGCTACTTTAGCTCATTCCATTGCTAGTTTAACTCATTTCAATTTTGTAGCGCTAGCTAGGTGTTTGATGAAATGCCTAAGTTAGGGAGTTCATTTTTTTATATGCATTTTGAGCTCAAATTAATTTATGATTTGTGGGTTTTAGTGTCGTTCCGTCCCCGTCCTCACCGCCGTCGATAGC
This sequence comes from Poa pratensis, assembly GCA_947311845.1. Lineage (NCBI taxonomy): Eukaryota > Viridiplantae > Streptophyta > Magnoliopsida > Poales > Poaceae > Poa > Poa pratensis. Next base: position 31,623,836 of record CAMZMU010000067.1, read on the forward strand.
CCGCGCCGTCCCGTGACCGGCACCACCTCGGTGAGCCTCTTTTTTATCTTTTATTTGAAAGAAAAATTACTTGTATGATTTAAATGCATAGTTATTTCTTGTATAATTTTCTTATGTTTTTTTATATGTATAGTGTCATGGTTTTGATATCCGCCCCCGTCGGCCCTCGTCCGGTCTATGATTCGGATGTGGTATATTTTTATAACTATTTTTTCATTTCGTGTTTATAACAACTATACCTACCAACTTGACATAGACGCTTTTATCTAGGAGGTAGTTGAACCGGAAATTCCAACCGACCCTATTGTCGAGTTTTTTGTAAAAGAAAACAATGATTTGAAAGCAAAATTGAAAAGAAGTGAAGATCTTCATCTCCAATGCCTAGAAGAGAAGATGAAATTGGAGTTCAAGCTTGCCGACATCATCGATGAACACGAGTTCAAGCTTGCCGACGTCGTCGATGCTCACGAGATAAAGATGGATGCAATGCGCTTGAAGATTAAAAAGATTAGAAAATATGCCATTAGTCAAGAGGCTTGGTATCATTATGTTGTTGGTTCAGTAATTACTTAGTTGCGATTTTGATCGCATTTGTTGTTGGATTTAAATTCTTTAGATAGTTGTATGTTAGTTTCAATTAATGTATATTTTATGAGAACTATGTATTACATTTACTTTACTTTGGTTTTAATGTGATGAACTTGTATTAATTAATTTGGTCACTATTATATATTCATGATGTAGTGTAATGGTTTTTGATATATTTATATAATGCAGATGAGCCGGCAATGGATGTACAGTGACCGACGCTGTCCCGACTATATTAATGGCATGCATAGTTTTCTCCGTGTGGCTGAGAAAAACAAGCCGTCGAATGGTTTTATTTCTTGTCCATGTAGTGTCTGCAAGAATACGCAGGATTACTCTACCTCAAAAACCATTCACGTCCACCTGTTGCAGTCGGTTTCATGTCCGGTTATAATTGTTGGACCAAGCACGGAGAAAGAGGGGTTATAATGGAAGAAAATGAAGAAGAAGAAGAAGAAGAAGAGGATAATGACAACTATCCTACGTTCACTGAAGACGGTGATACTACAATGGGGGAAGACGAAGCTGAAGAAGAGCCCATTGTTGATGAGCCCGATGATGATTTTGGTCGGGCCATTCTTGATGCACAGATAAACAGCGGAAGTGAAAACGAGAGGTTGAAGTTGGAGAGCATGTTAGAGGATCACAAAAAGTTGTTGTACCCAACTTGCGAAGATGGCCAGAAAAAGCTTGGTACCACACTGGAATTGCTGCAATGGAAGGCAGAGAATGGTACATCTGACAGGGGATTTGAAAATTTGCTGAAAATAATAAAGAAGATGCTTCCAAGGGATAACGTATTACCCCCCAGTACGTACGAAGCAAAGAAGGTTGTCTGCCCTCTAGGATTAGAGGTGCAGAAGATACATGCATGCATCAATGACTGCATCCTCTACCGCGGTGAGAAGTACGAGAATTTGAATGCATGCCCGGTATGCGGTGCATTGCGGTATAAGATAAGGCGAGATGACCCTGGTGATGGTGATGTTGAGGGCGAGCCGTGCCCCAGGAAGAGGGTTCCTGCCAAGGTGATGTGGTATGCTCCTATAATACCACGGTTGAAACGTTTGTTCCAAAACAAAGAGCATGCAAAGTTGTTACGATGGCACAAAGAAGACCGTAAGAAAGACCTGATGCTGAGACACCCGCTGATGGGTCGCAGTGGAGAAAAATCGACAGGGAGTTCCCGAAATTTGCAGCTGACGCAAGGAACTTAAGATTTGGTCTAAGTACAGATGGCTTTAATCCTTTCGGGGAGCAGAGCTCCAGTCATAGCACCTGGCCTGTGACTCTGTGTATCTATAACCTTCCTCCTTGGTTGTGCATGAAGCGGAAGTTCATTATGATGCCAGTGCTCATCCAAGGCCCGAAGCAACCCGGCAACGACATTGATGTGTACCTGAGGCCATTGGTTGAAGAACTTTTACAGTTGTGGTGTGACGAAGGTGTACCTGTGTGGGATGAGCACGAACAAAAGGAATTTGACCTACGAGCGTTGTTGTTTGTAACCATCAATGATTGGCCTGCTCTTAGTAACATTTCAGGACAGTCAAACAAGGGATACAATGCATGCACGCACTGTTTAAGTGAGACTGAAAGTATACATTTGGGAAACAAGAATGTGTACCTGGGGCATCGTCGATTTCTTACAAAACAGCATCCCGTAAGAAAGAAAGGCAAGCATTTCAAAGGTGAGGCAGATCACCGGACGAATCCTAAATTCCCTCATGGTGATGTTATATATGACATGGTCAAGGATTTAAAAGTAATCTTTGGAAAGGGTCCTGGCAGTCTATCTGTTCCGAATGACGCTGATGGACACGTACCCATGTGGAAGAAGTGCTCTATATTTTGGGAGCTACCCTATTGGAAAATCCTAGAGGTTCGCTCTGCAATCGACGTGATGCACGTGACGAAAAATCTGTGCGTGAACCTGCTAAGCTTCTTGGGCGTGTATGGGAAAACGAAAGATACACCGGAATCACGGCAGGACCACAACGTATGCACGAACGAGACGACCACCTGAATCCAGAGAAGTATCAAGGTCTTGCCAGCTACGCTCTTACCAAAGAAGAGAAGGAGATCTTTTTTGAAGTCCTGAGCAGTATCAAGGTCCCGTCTGGTTTCTCGTCGAATATAAAGGGAATAATAAACATGGCAGAGAAAAAGTTCCAAAACCTAAAGTCTCATGACTGCCACGTGATTATGACACAATTACTTCCGATTGCATTGAGGGGGCTTCTACCGGAAAATGTTCGAGTACCCATTGTGAAGCTATGTGCATTTCTCAATGCAATTTCTCAGAAGGTGATCAATCCATTAACTCTACCAAGTTTACAGAAGGATGTGGTCCAATGTCTTGTCAGCTTCGAGTTGGTGTTCCCACCATCCTTCTTCAATATTATGACGCACCTCATAGTTCACCTAGTCGAAGAGATTAACGTTCTCGGTCCTGTATTTCTACACAACATGTTCCCCTTTGAGAGGTTCATGGGAGTCTTAAAGAAATACGTTCATAACCGTGCTAGGCCAGAAGGAAGCATCTCCAAGGGCTATGGAACAGAGGAGGTCATTGAGTTTTGTGTTGACTTTATTCCTGACCTTAAGCCGATCGGTGTTCCTCAATCGCGCCATGAGGGGAGACTGCGTGGAAAAGGCACGCTAGGAAAGAAAGCAATAATGTGTAAGGACTGGGATTCTTTCAATCAAGCACACTACACAGTTCTACATAATTCCAGCTTGGTGGCTCCGTATATCAAGGAACACATGAATAGTTTACGCTCTAAATGCCCGGAGCAGCCTGAAGAATCGATTGAAAGAGAACACATGAAGACTTTCAGCGGGTGGTTGCAAACACGTCTCATTAATGACACACTGTTGAAGAACAGCTATACTTGTTGGCCAAAGCACCATCTTCGACTATATTGACTTTTCAAGGGTACGAGATAAATGGGAATACATTTTACACGGCCGACCAAGATAAAAAGAGCACCAACCAAAACAGTGGTGTCCGCTTTGATGCAACAAACAACAATGGGAAAAAGGACACATATTATGGTTACATAGAGCAGATATGGGAACTTGACTATGGACCTTCTTTCAAGGTACCTTTGTTCTGGTGCAAATGGTTCAACCTGGAAGGCGGGGTAAATGTAGACCCGAAGTACGGAATGACTACGGTGGATCTCAAGAATCTTGGGTACGACACCGAACCATTCGTCCTAGCCAATGACGTGGCTCAGGTTTTCTATGTGAAGGACATGTCTTCCAGACCGAAAAAAAGAAAAGATAAGCAAGCGAATACATCATACGATGAGCCAAAGCGCCACATAGTTCTTTCAGGAAAAAGAAACATCGTGGGAGTGGAGGACAAGACAGACATGTCAGAAGATTACAATAAGTTTCATGAAATTCCGCCCTTCAAAGTGAACATTGACCCAAGTATCAAGTTAAATGATGAAGATTGTCCATGGTTGCGGCGCAATCAGAAGAAAGGGACACACACGAAGAAGAAGTTTATACCACAACACTAGATAGGGATGTTGGTGGTGATGTGTTATAATGTATTAAACCTTTTATGTAACTGTGTTGTGAAAACTCGGAAGAAAACTCTAAACTCCAACGGCGCTCACAAGCGCTCGATAAAGTTGGAACAAAACACACGGTTTCCCCTGCATACAGCCCGACGGTGGCTCCTGAGTGCCCGCATATCAAATGCACCGTCGGACGTATGCAGGAATCCGAATGCTGTGTATATCAAATGAACTACACTGAGTGTCGAACATGTTCGAGAGGGGGGCTATATATAGGGTCATGTGGCTGATCCAACACTGATTTTGCCCTCAAAAGAAACACACGCCCCTGATCCAACGGCTCACGAGCGCTTGAAAGAAATACACCCCTGATCCAACGGCTCACAAGCGCTTGAAAGAAACACACGATCTGTGTGCTTTTTACTCCCGGTTGGTGTTACCAACCGGGACTAAAGGCGGGCTTTGCGGTCACGACTCGTGTCAGTCACGTGTCCTCCCCTATCGCTGCCCTGGCCACGTGTCCTCCCCCAGCGCTGTACTGGTCACGTGTCCTCCCCCAACGCTGCCCTGGAGGTCTATATGTATTGTCGTCGACGGAGTAAACCCTAATCCACCATTCGTAGCAACGAACCCATCGTCTCCACGAGATGGATCCACCACGCCCGCCGCAGCGCCTTCTGGACGAGGTCGAGCGTGCTCGGCAGAGCGCGCTAGGGCGCTACCGCGGGAGCCTATCCCGTCGTATGCCCACGAGCCCGGCGTGGAGAGGAATGCCCAACTACCTGCCTCCTGCTCTGGTGCCGGAGGAGGTGCAGAGGGCGTACGAGCGCGCGTGGTCCGATGTCTCCGACCCCGACGAGGATGCCTACGCCGCAGGGGTGGCGTGGGGATCCACGGCCGCATACGGCGACTTGGCCGCCGCATCTCCACCAGGTGACGATGTACCTCCATCAGTCGCCGCCGCCCCTCCTGACGAGGAGGATGACGACGACGATGACTTCGACTGGAGCGACCATGGGGAAGAGGGCGGCGGGCCGCAGATGCAGGAGGCCATTGAAGCCTCCTTCCAGTCCGTCCACGACGACCGTGTACAGCGAGCCAGGACTGTCTGCCAGCTCAAGGCGAAAGAGGCTTCCGAGCTGGCTTGGGCGCTGAAAGACTCATCCTCCATGGCTCATGCCCTCCGCCGCAAACATGCGCGCGAGAACCAGGCGGCCGCGAACGGGGCTGGCTCCTCCTGGCGCCGTTCCCCCTAATCCTACGGCCTCAGAGCTAGCAAGTCCGCTTATGTAGAAATGTGTAGCTGTGTTATGAAACCTTTTATGTAACTGTATGGGGATGTTAAGGATGTTTTTAAAATAAATAGATAATTATTACAAATTTTTAGACAATTAAATCAATAGATAAAAAAGAAATAAGAAAAAGATATGATTTTAAGAAATATTGAAACATTTAAATTAAATATATATAAAAAAGATACTAGAGAAAAAAATTCAAAAAGCATGTAAATAAAAGTATATAAAAGAAACAGAAAAAGAAAATAGAAATAGAAACTAGAAAAAGAAACAAAAAAAAATAAAAATAAAAAAGCCCATTAGTCGCGGTTGGTAACACCAACCGGGACCAAAGGGCCGCTGGGCTTCGCGCGCAATTTTTCGTGGCCCAGACAGACCTTTGGTCCCGGTTGGTGTTTCCAACCGCGACCAAAGGGTCTTTGGTCCGGTTTTCGCGTCGATTTGGGTGGTTTGCGGCCAAAATTTCGCATTTCTTCCCCAAATCGTGCCTCTCCGCCTCCACGCTCCTGTGCCGCCGCCGTCGCCCCGAGGTGCTGCTCCGGGCGTCCTCGTCCCCGACGCCGTCGTCCCGAGGTTCTGCTCCGGCCGCCGCTGCCGTGCAGCCGCCCCCGACGCCGCCGTGCTGCTGCGCCTCCCCTCCCCTGCCTCGGGCTGCCCCGCCGTGCTGCTGGTGCGCCCCTCCCCTCCCCTGCCTCGGGCTGCCCCGCCGTGCTGCCGTCATCGCCGCCTCGAGGCTTGCTGCTCCGGCCGCCGCTGCCGTGCTGCCTCCAACCCGTGCCGCCGTCCAACCTCGACCTCTCCGGCCGGGCGCCGTAGCAAAGGTGAGCTTTTTGCACACTTTTTTTGTATAGTACCATTTTAAATTTGTTAGAGATTGTAGGAGATTAAATGAATTGTAGGAGATTAAAATTATTTGTTCTTTGTCATCATAAATTCTAGCAAATTTAGGTTAGGGTTTAGTGTTAGCAAATTTAGGTTAGGGTTTAGAAATTTATGTTAGTGTTAGTGTTAGCAAATTTAGGTAAGTATAGTTTAAATTAGTTGACCAATTTAAATTATGCCATCTATTTTATAGTTTAAAGTAGTGTTAGGTAAATTTAAATGCATGTGTAGTGTTAGGTAAATTTGTTAGAGCAAATAGAATTAAAATCAAATTGTAATTGCTATGAATTTTAAATTGTAGTTCCTGAATTTAAATTTGCTAAGTACTCCCTCCGTTCCAAATTAATTGGCGCAGTTTTAGTACATTTTGCTATAAATTTGTATTCACATTTTGCTAAGATGCAAATTTTGATATTCATATTCTTTTTACAAAATTGATTGCAGGGACATTGAGCTATGGATCCAAATTGTCCGGACGCCTTCGGCAGTGACGAGGAGCGTGAAGAGCAAATGGATCCAACTTGTCCGGCCGTCGCCACCAGAGACGAGGAGCGTGAAATGCGAATGCTTCAAATTATAGCAGGACGTGCAGCCGCGCCTGTCGGTGAAGAAGATGGGGTAATTGGAGAAGATTATAGCTCCCAATTTCTGAACGACTCCGGTGAGGGAGTTGAGCAAGAAGAAATTTGTAGATAGGAGGAAGTGCCCTTAACAAACTCCGGCGAGGTATATTAAGGCTCTGTTGATCGATCACACTAGATGTATTATTTGAGTTGTATTGCAGTTATTAACGAATCATTTTTTCTTTTAGCCCTCTGGATCGAGCAAATCATCCGCAGCTAAAGGGTCGAAAGGGTCGAAAGCAGTGTCGAAACGAGGCCCGACGAAGCCGTTGAAGGAGGGTCAAAGGATAGTGATCGACAGAGTTAGTGATAGTGGCGAACCGATGGAACCCTTACAGTGCCGCCGCAAATATATAAATCAATGCGGAGTTGTTGTTAGGGACTTGGTCCCGATCACCCTTGAAGAATGGCATCAGCCGAAGGACGACAACAAGCCAACTACTTATGTTGGCATAACCCTAAAAGATTTGTGTTGGGACACGCTCTTGACAAAGGTCAACCTACCGCCAGGTCTACCCGAGCAGTTGAAGAAGAAAGTCAAGCAGTGGACTCTTATGAAGATGGCCGAACAATTCCGGACCTGGAAGAAAAATTTATGGAAAGCTTATGTAGAGGCGGAGGAACAAGATTCAGAATTCACTGGACCACTAGTGAAGATACAACAGCAGTGGCCCACATTTGTGAAGCAAAGAAAATCGGAGGCCGCTGTGGCCCGATCGAAAACAAATAAGTTAAATGCTGGGAAGAAGGAATATCACCACACTTTGGGGGCAGGTGGCTACAAGGCTGCCGTGCCTAAGTGGGAAGCCTTTGAAGCAAAACTGCTTGATAACGGGATCATTCCACAGACAGCGGACTGGCCCGAGAGGTCCAAGTTTTGGTTGTTCGCGCATGGGGCAGGGTTGGACCCAGTGACAAGGCTGATTGTTGCTCAGGGTAGATGGAAGGAAAAAATTGAGTATATAACCAAAGAACTTGTAACTGCAATAGATAAAGTTCGAAGAGGAGTGTACGTGGTCGACAGAGAGAAAGACGAGCTGTCACTCGCACTCGGGAATCCTGAAAAAGTTGGACGAGTACGAGGCTATGGACCCGGAGTTTCGTGGAAGCAAGGTTTTCCGGAAGATGCTCATACTTATAGAAGCCGTCAGAGAAAGAAGAAGCAGGAGTCAGACCGGTTATCGGCATTGGAACGCAAGGTGCAGCAGCAGCAGGACCAACTAGACACAATAAGTCAGCAAAGGGCATCTCAGCAGCAGCTAGTAGGTCCTGAAGTCGAAGCCGCCCCATCTGATCAGCGAAAAGCAGCGTGGGTTCCACGCAGCTAGAACATTCTGAACTCGAACCGCCGGCGGCTCACTACCCCGTGGATGATATCACGGAGAAGACAGACTGTGAGCTACATATGTCAATGAAGAACATGTCCTTCAAGGTGGCGGTCGGCTATGCTTTACCTAATCAATCTGGAGCAAGCTACCATCTCGGCGGGATTCCAGCTGGCTATGCTCGTGTCGGGGTGGATGAAGTTGTGCCGTTATATGCTAATCTGGACCTTGACATTCCTGGAGGTGACGGCGAGAAGACACTGGGAGAAGTCGAGAAGGGTATCGCTCTCTGGAACAAGAAAAACATCGTGTTTCCAAACTTGGCGCCAAGGCCACCGACTCCTCCGAGTAGCAGTCCCCCACCTCAAGATCCATCCCCCCCCCCCCACCTCAAGATCCATCCCTCGACGCCCCGTCCGTCGCGAGTCCATCGCCCGCGACGTCCCGTCCGTCGATTGCGCCCACTGCTAAGTCCTTCTCGTTAAAGCGGAAACTAAACTTCCCGTCGACGAGCAGAAGTGCAGATAAGTTAACTCGAGAGGAACGTGAGTTGCTAAAGCCTCTTCCAAAGAGACCTTACGACTTGACTCCAGAGGAACTCGACGAGTCGGTGCGTGCCAATGTGAAAAGACAATTAGGACCGAAACGGCCCCCGCCTAAAGAGATAATACCAGCAGAAAAAGTTGATAGATGTTTGAAAAATCTATCGTGTGGACCGCCACAGCCGCCTAAATTGCCAGATGACTATGATCGTGTTATTGAGAAGACAATTAGTCAAGAGAAGCAGGAGAAGGAGGCGGCATATCGCCTAAAGAGGGAGCAGATGCAGACGGCAAAATGCGGGAAACAAGTGGCCCAGCTCGGAGAACAGGCAAATCAGTCGATCCCCCCGCTCAAGGTGATGCCCGATAAGGAAGTACACCACGACACTGGCACCATAGGCGACCCTAGAGAGTATCAGTATGCATGGACATATGTCTACGGGAGGTCCCTGGTCAGACCTGAGCAGGTCAATTCTCTAACAACACAATTGCGTCGATTGCATCAGTGGTACGAGAACGCCGCAAAGGCCGGGCATGATGTCTTCTGGGTGTCATATAAGAAAGAGCATTACTTCACGGATGACGCGATGTATATTCCGTTTTCTGAAATTTTTCAGTTATTCAATCAAGACGCCCTCGACAAAGCCCTCGTCAGTTGCTATTGTTTGTAAGTGATTTATTTCTGCAATTTAATTAAGTCTCTAGCTCTGCTCGTTCATTGCCTGTAATTATCTCACTATATTCTTTTGTACGCTATTATGCAGAATGAAGATTGTCGAATGCAGAGAACGCCGCATCTATGACACTGGGTTCATTGACCCATATTATATTCATGAAGTGACCGTAAATAACCATCCCGCGGACACAGAGAAAAACTTGCTCTGGTGGTTAGTGAAACAAAATACCTGCGCAGAAATACTTTTTCCTTACGCTTTCAAGTGAGTGTTACTGTACCTTCTACACATTCTATTTTGCTTACTCGATGTTTAGTGTAATCGATGAGTCATGGACATATAAACGTGCGCAGATTCCACTGGATTCTGCTAATCATTAGAGTTGACCAAGGAGTCGTTCAAGTCATGGACTCGTTAAGGAAAGATATGGACGAGTACCAAAGCTTGCAAGATATGCTCCAGAGGTAATTTCAATCATTATCGCTCTATATCGACCTCTTTCATTCATTTTCTGATATCAAGTAATTAATAACTCTTTTAATCATTTTCTTTTGGCGGGCAGGGTTTGGAAACGGTTCATCGTGAAGGTTCCAGGGGATTGGAAACCGGATCTGTATTTTTATACCACCAAGGTAAGTAGTACTATATATATAGGTCCGCGCAACTCTTTAATTCTAGTTTCAATACCATTATCATGCTTGATTATTATTTGATTAAATTCTATTTTTTGTAAAGTGGTGTCTGAGGCAGCCACAAGGGACTAATTTATGTGCATACTACGTTTTCGAGTACATGCGCTCTTTTGTCAGTGAGCGGAATAGAGAAGTCAGAACAGCTGAAGTATGTATACACTATTCGCAATTTTTTATTACCATATTGTGTTGAGTTCCATTCATAAATTACAACTCACATATTCATATTGATCTATATGGATCGAATGTGGGACCAGCTCATACCAACGAAGCGCCTAAAAGCAATTCAAGAGGAATTGGCGGGATTTTTGAACTCGGAGGTCCCGAAGAAAACTGGAGAATTTTATCACCCTATCAATTATTTTTTGCCTCCAATGTAATTGACGTGATATCGACGTGTGAGAAACGTGATGTCGGTGTAGTATAAACTTGTGGGCTTATGTATGTATGAATCAAACGTGACCTCGGTGTATTATATATTTTATGTGTATGACTTTATGTGTATGACTTGTTGTCTGCGCAACGTGATCTTCGTAAAAAATAATTAATTGGAAAACAAAAAATCGAAACTCCTAAAAAATAAATTAGCAGAAAACAAAAGGCAGAAATCTTTGGTCCCGGTTGGTATTACCAACCGGGACCAAAGGGTTCCCGTCCATGCCCGCCCTGCCGTGGCCACGTGGAGGCCCATCCGTCCCGGTTCGTAAGCACCCGAGACGAAAGCCCCCCCCCATTTAGTCTCGACCCTTTAGTCTCGGTTGTAAAACCGGGACCAAAGGCCCTCTGGACCTGGGACAGATGGGCTATTTTCCACTAGTGACTGTTTCCCAACTGTTTTCAGAATATAAACTACGTGATTTTAACTAGGTTGATTTTCCGAGCGTGTGAGACACCCGGCAAATCCTTTGACGAGTGTAATCTCTCGGAAGAGAAACAACCAACAACGACTTCTTTGCCGACAGTTTTCCATCAAGCACCCAGCAAAGGATTTGTCGAGTATAAAATAGGTGTACTCCACATGGCATCCAGGTTTGCGGAGTATCTCCTACATGAGACTCAGCAAAGTCTTTGGCCAGTGTTCTGGCAAACATTATGAATAGGACGGGAAAAATTCACAAATTTATGAAAGAATAATCCCTTACGTCACATAAAAAAATTATTATCAAGCAATTCTTAGCATCCATCGTAGCATTCATATAAATCACAACACCCATGCATCATTTTTAGTAAGATAATAACATAAATATCATGGACAAGGGACCACCACAAAGATAGCCACCGCCACAGCTCGATGGCCGGCACACATAGACCATAGCTCGAAGGCTAGGTCCCAGAGAAAGGAAGAACTGAAAAGGAACTTATGGTCAGATTTGTAAGCTAGCACACATAAATATACTCATGAGGAAAATGGGCAGGACTTAAAAAAAGATTTAGCTTCTGCAAAATCTGAAAAAAGAAGCTCGATGTCCGCGTATTTAAATGGTCATAGAGTCAAGGTGAGATCCTGTTCCAGCACTGGCATTAGGAGACGGAGCTATAGCTTCATGAGAACCTAGAAAAATTTATAAGTCTAAATAAGTCCGTCACTGAAAGCAGGCATAGTCAAGCAATTACAAAAATGGCTAAAAATTAGTTTTCAGCTCTCCCCGTAGTAGCAGCACATGATTGTGGAACTCAATGATCGAGCAAAAGGAAACAAAACCAGACTAGGCTGCTAACATCGACGGCTTCACACAAAAGCACATGCACATGCATACTACACAACATAAACAATTGGCAGCTTCACTTCATCCACCTCCATACTAGGCAGAGCCTTTTCAAAGAACTCGGCCGTGATCTCATCACCGGAATCCATGCCGAGTCTAGTGCTCTGCACAACGACCATGTCTTGGCACCGCATATAAGGCGGTTCCTCCTCCTGTGCCCGCAGTGTAAAGGTGATATAACGACTGGAATATGGCAACATGGTCCCATTGTTTGGTCGTGCGCTGTACTTCATTTTGTTGGTTTTTATGTTGAACGTGAGGAAGTCGTCCGTCTTGTTGATTAGCTGCATACAAGCTGATATGTCCTTGTTTAGTTCAAACGGGAAGCGTAGCTCGAGGGCTGGATCGACCTCGAGATCGTTGGAGCCAGAAGTTTTCTGCAACGAGCAAACAATAGGTCATGGTGCAGGACAATGGATCTCGTGAGTGAGGTCTCAGTGTACCCATGGTAATTTCTGATTTGGAAATATTTCTACCACCACATGAAAACTTGAAAGATTTGAGTTATTTCTGTTTTTGTTTCTGCCAAATGACCAAAAGTTTCACATAAATTTGACTAGCATCCCGATTGTCAAAACAGACCAATGTTAACTCGTGCTCTGTATGAGTTTGGCTCAAATACATATGCCACCGAAATGTTTAGGTACCCAATAAATTACTAAAATGACTCAAATCCCCGAAATTTTGATTCCGTTTCATCCAGCGAGGACCTGAATCGTACCTGGCCCGGAAGTGATAACTTCTTCATGTCAGCATCTAATATGTTCAGTTCACCGACGACCTCCATTATAGTAGGCCTTTTTGTTGGGTCAGCCTCCATGCATCTCACGGCCAATTCAATGCATCTCTGCACTGATAGGATGTTGATTTTGTACGTATTTTCCTGCTTTGACATCAGCCTTATCTTCCATTTCTCATGTACCTATGGAACATAAATCTTCAGAAATGAAGGTAAACCTAATGTTTGTGAAAAATATAATGCAGAAGAATCAGTGTTCTTACATCCTGTATAAAATGTTGAGGAGAAGACATCTCACAACAGTTGGTGTAGCCTTCAGGTCCAGCAACTATTTTTAATATTATGACACCAGCACTGAACACATCATACTTCTTTGTGATTCTACGTTTATCTATAAATTCTGGTGGCATGTACCCTCTGCATGATACCAATATGTACAATTAACGGAATGCAAGCACAACCTATTCTAATGTAAGAATTATAAAAAAAAGGGGATAAACATGTAACTTACCGTGTTGCTTTCATAGTTTGAGTTATATGAGTTTTGGATGAAGCCAAGAGTCTGGACATACCAAAATCTGCAATTACAGGCATCATGTTTCTGTCCAACAGTACATTGTCTGGTTTCAAGTCCAGATGATAAATATGATCATTCGGTCTCCCATTATGAAGATGATTTAGACCCTCACAGATTCCTTTAATTATTTTGTATCGTGCGGGCCAATTTAATCCGCAGGATTCATCTGCAGAAGGTGCAGAATTAGATGCATAACTTTAATTCGCAGGACATGAATCTAGTGAATTAATTAAAAATACATCATACCAGAAATATGCTTGGCAAGGCTTCCACCCTCCATATATTCGAAGCAAAGAAGTCGCTCAATAATTTTAGCAAAAATAAGCTCCCCATTCATCTCGACATGTCTATGTCGTATTTCATAGCAGTAGCCAGTCAACCGAATGATGTTCCGATGCTCGACCTTCATAAGGTTACGGAACTCATTTGTGAATTCCTTGTCATCGATCCCTTGCATGTTAAAGAGCTTCTTCACAGCGATTTCTTTACCATTATGAAATCCCTGCTAGTTAAAACTCCTCGTTAAAATGCAGCACAGGTTCATAGCTAGTGATACTACCATCCGAAAATCAAGCCGTACCTTGTAAACTTTCCCATACGCACCACTACCAATTTGTTGACCATCACAGAAATTATTGGTAATCTCTTCTATCAGTTGGAACGTGAGATCCATAACTATCTCGTATGAACTTGCGAGGATTGCCTGCAGCTTGGACGTTTGTGTTCCTGAAATCACAATAGCTGTACAAGATTATATGCAGGTTCAACAGTACAACTTTGATAAAATTTAATCGTGTATTTATTTTTAGAAATGCAGACTCAATGTTGAATCTTCAAGTGCATGCTGTTTGGAAAGTGCATCTCGTGTATGTTGGAGCGTATCAAAATTGTTCACACATGAGAGACAATATACAATGAAATGGAATTAGTAGGCAAGAGTTGGAGCAATTAAACTCACCTGGAGACTGCCCTGAGTGCAAGGCAGGGCTGGTAGCCTGGTACAGAGGAAATACGTGGGTTTTCTGCTTGTGTTAGTGTGCTTAAAAATGGAGACCTGAACCGTTGGTTGCTGAGTACTGTCAAAAAAGGGAAGAGCTGCTGGATGAAAATGTATATATGAGATGAGATGCCATTGTTGAATCTTACAGAAATTGAAAAGGCACGAATAAGTAATAAGGTAAATTGGCTGCACCGCACGGAAAACACGGCTTCATACAGGATTACGTGTTTGTTGCAGTTGCCATATGTATGGTAGAAATTTCCTAGGAATCTTCTCTATGAATTGCAGCAAATTTATCCATAGCAAAATGGTTTTCAATCGGACAACTTTTTAAGCATTTCTGATTCCTCTGAACAGAATCCTCCAAACCCCTATGTAACCACTTTGAATCAAATAGGTTCTTTCTAAGAAAAACAGTCGTAAAAACCACAGTTATCCAGAGTTTCAGTGGAGATCATTTGAATCAAAGATGCCACTGTGGTCCAAAGAATCGCACACACAGTTCAACTGCACAACTTTGATTTTAATTTACTCGTGCATTTATTTCCTGAAAACCAGACTCAGGCTTGAATCCTCAAGAGCATGTGCCAGACAAGTAAACTGTTTGGAAAGTGTATCTCGCGTATTTTGCAGCACATTAAACTTGTTCAGAAGAGCTGTTAATTGGAGCAATTAAACTCACCTGTAGATTCCCCTGGGTGCAAGGCTGGGCTGGTAGCCTGGTACAGAGGAAATAAGTGGGTTTGCCACTCATGTTAGCGTGCTTAAAAAGAGAGACCTGAACCGTTGGTTGCTGAGTAGTGACAAAAAAGAGAAGAGCTGTTGGAAGAAAATGTATAGATCACATGACATGCCACTGTTGAATCTTACAGAAATTGAAAAGGCACGAAGAAGTTATTCATTGCAAAGTGATTTTCAATCCTGTAAATCGGACAATTTCTAGGGCATCTCTGATTCCTCTGAACATAATCCTGCAAACCCCTTTGTAACTGCTTTGAATCAAATATGTTCTTGCCAAAAAAAAAACAGTCGCAAGAAGCACAGTTATCCAGAGTTTAGGTGGAGTTCATCTGAATCAAAGATGCCACTGTGGACAACTGGTCCAGAGAATCGCAAACACGGTCAAGAAGCAGAAGATCTTGGAACTAGGGGAAAATATTTTTGTTGGAACAAGAGAAATGTTAAGTACCTGGAGAAGAAGCAGCAGCCGTGGTGAATTGAAGTCACGGCGAGTTTCAGATGTTGCCAGTCCCGTGAGATTCTACCCGGAGTGAAGCTATACATATGCTGGATGACGATGCTAACATGAGGTATTTTTGGTCAACAACCGCGTTGCTGCGAGTTCCGGGAAGCTGCTACACAGTTGGCTACTAAAAGTCTACTAAGACATAAGCCACATGGAGTAAATAAGTCAGACAATGGAATTCAGACAATGACATCAGATATTGACTGTCTGAGCTTCTTCTGCACCGGAGTTCAGTCTGGTGTGTTCGAGTTGGTCCATCAGACTCTGCAGCACGCAGATCTTCATCAGTCCACTTTGCAGTCCTGAGATCGAGAATTAGTAGCTCACTGGTCCACCATTTGATCCGTAACCAAGACGAGGTCTAGCCGGCAAGAGATTCCTCACCTCAGATGGATGGGTCTCGCCGGCGCGAACGGTCGCCCTCGTCGCATAATGCCGCCGCCACGGATCGACGGCGCCGGCCTTTCCGCCCCTTTTCCTGTCTGGTTTGGTCTGTTTTTTTTTTTTTTTGAGCGCGTATGGTTTGATCTGGTGTGATCTCGTCGGGACGATCAAGGTGGGCCTCCACGCCATAGTAACATGTGTCTCTCCCTCGATCTGGGCCGCACAACATTTCTTGACTGCATCTAAAAATAACATTTCATGACTGGCCCATGCCTGATGGATAATCAATGCCTTGGACCCGCGCTCTTGGCTACCATGGCTGTCGTGTTAACTTCTCCACACGCAAAAAAAAGTATGTAATGCTAAAGGAGTGGTAAAGAAAAAACTTTGACTAGAGAAAGTAAAAATGATTATTCTTGGAATCAACCTGAGATGGATGGTTAGGAGGATGGTTGTATCAACAGCTCACCAGACTTCAAACCCCGGGTTTGACACTTGTGTGTCGCATTTAGGTGAAATATTCTTTTAGTAGAAGGCGACGTATCCGTCGATAGCGACGCGCCTGTGCTGACTTCGTCAATATCAAGACCGACTCGCCGGCTCAGTCTTTCGGAGGTGCTTATGGAAGTAAAGTGTGTGTGTGTACGCGTTCTTAGGGATGAGTGTATACGCGTGCTTGTGAGCGCTTGCATTTATACTGTGTTTCTAAAAAAAAGTGATTATTCATAGGGTCGTGACCATGGATCTGAGAAGGGTATAATAATCCATGAATTTATAGAGAATTTTCCGTTTCAGCAAAGATTTCCTCGAAAATCATGGTCACATAGCTGAGCTGATCCTAGTCGGCCCGACATAGTACTCCACTCATCTCTAGATGTGGGCCAACTAGATCACACCGGAGAAAGAATATACTCTCTCCGTCTCAAAATAAGTATAGTTGAAATGGATGTATATAGTTTGATATGCAACGATTTAGTTGACATGGGCTTTTATCCGTTAGACCGTGTTCACGTGGAGATCTCGTGAGCAGATACTGTAATGGAAAATGGCCAGTGCAGTTACACAAATCAATTTCGACTTTTTCCCCTCCGCATCACTTCACGTAGAAGCCGCAACGGTCAAATGCCCCGGGCTCACATGCACCCATTTCCCGTTGGCATCACAACACGTAGCTAGCTTGGTAGGATTTGTTGACTTTCATCTTAGCTAGCTTAGTAGCATCACATCATGTATGCCCTGGTTCTTGACACTACTGATCGTCTTCCTACGCATTCAACGCGGTTATTTTTTAAACCAGTTGGTTCGCTATCTCGGGCTTCACGCAATCTATATTAGAGGTGACCTTCCATGATTTTGGCAATGAAGAACCTATAAGGAGCAAGACATAGAGGACTGCAAAGTCTTTTGGTGATGATTTTATACCTCGTGGATGACACACACACATGACTATTTCAGAAGCTTATGTATCTCTTGACGCGGACTACTTGTAAGAAGATGTCCGTTGTGAGATGGATTCCATCTTGGATAATGGAACTTGGGGGATCACTACTCGTACTTATGGGTAAAAATCTATAGGATGTAAGTGGGTGTTCATAAAAGCTTTAGATCTAATGGTATAATTAAAAAGTATAAGACAATGCTTGTGGCCAAGGTTTAAGCCCAGAAAGTAGGTCAAGAATTTTTTGATACTTAATCACAAGTGGCTAGACTGATCACTATTTGAGTGCTACTTTCATTGGCTGCCACACACGGTCTTCTCGTTCATCAAATGAAAATTAAGACGGCTTTCCTTAACGGAGATTTGGACGAGCAAATTTACATCGAGCACCCAAATGGTTTTGTAGTACCGGGTCACAAAGGCAAGGTGTCTAGTTTATTTAAGTCAGTGTATTGCCTCAAGCAAGCTCCTAGCAATGGCACTAAACATTTGAAAGGACTTTGACTGCTAAAGGATTTGTTGTAAATGAAGTTGACAAATGTATGCACTATCGCCACGGTCGTAACGAGGGAGTTATTCTTTGTCTGTATATCGACGACATGCTGATCTTTAAAACCAATCATGATTTAATCAAGGAGGTTAAAGATTTCTTATCTCGTTGTTTTGAGATTAGGTATCTAGGGGTAGTTGATGTTATCTTGAACATTAAGCTATTAAGAGATGATAATGATGATATTACACTTATTTAGTCTCAGTATGTGGAAAACATCTTGAGTCATTTTGGGTATAGCGACTACAAGCCTTCTCCAACTCTATATGATCCTAGTGGGTTGCTTCGAAAAAATTGATGGACTGCTAATGATGAAATGATATATTCTTAGATTATTGGCTCGTTTATGTATTTGGCTAGTGCCACGAGGCCTGACATATGTTTTGCTGTGAGAAAATTGAGCAGGTTTGTTTCAATCCTGGGCGATAATCATTGGCATGCGCTTGAGAGACTTATGCACTATTTAAAAGGCACTACGAGCTATGAAATTTATGATTCCGGGTATTCGAGGGTACTGGGGAGTTATAGCGATTCGAATAGGATATCTCCTATATAAACTGGCAGACGTCTATCCTAGTCCGTCGCCACAACATATGGTTTCACACCATTCCTGAACATTGTGTCGCCACACAAGGCTTCCCCATCCCTCCTTCCAGCGTGCACCGCGAAACGGGACATCAGGCGTCTGAAACCCCACCTCTTGTGATCATATACGGGAGAGGGGCGATAATATTTTGGGGAGAGCGCAATCCCATGAACGGCGATTACTTCCCCAACGGCGACTACTTCCCCTATCTCAGCAACCTTTTCATCGATGACTCATCGATGACATGGGTGTCAAGATGGACGCCAACTCCAGCGGTTCCACTCCATATATCTTCCATGTATTGATCTTACTAGAATTTCTAAGTCCAGCATTTGCTGTAGATTGGATAAGTTTGTCCCGTATTAGCTTATTGATTGATCAACTTAATTACTATCGCTATCGTCATGATTTATTTACTGTTTATTCGGATTAAATATTGTAGTAACTTGATAATAATAAGACATATCGTCGAGATGTAAGGCTTTGCTTTTGGTGTCATTGCAATCTGGGTTAAGGTCAAACTTACAGAGTCACGACGTAAACCAGATAAAATCAGCTTGGCGCATGTTAGAATCCGACTTAGAGATGAAGATGGGCCCATTTAGTCACCAAAACGTCCTTAAATGAAGAAGTTATCTGTAGGGTTGTTGGCCTCGTGAAGGGGGACAAGTTTGAAGTGGAGAACGTTTCCGCTGAGGGAGAGTAGAGAAGCGGTGGGGGCGGAGATGATCTCCTCTCCAGCAAGAGGGGATTTTATAGTAGCGGGCAGCTGGAATGGCAGGCATGGTAATAACGCCGGCGTGCGGCTATGGCCAATTGAAAGGATCGAGTAAGTTGACTAGAGGGGGTGAATAGGCAACTACAAATTTTCTTTTTCTTTTCAACAAATTTGGGAATTGCTCAAATATAAGTTCTCTAGATATGCAACTAGGTGGACAAACCTATATGATGAGCAATAAACAAGCTAGCAAGATATTCTAAACAAGTTAAGGTGGCAATACAAGTAAAGGAGGGTTAAGAGATAACCACACGGTGACGCGGAGATGTTCTACCGAAGTTCACTTCCCAATGGAAGCTACGTCTCCGTTGGAGCGGTGCGGGTCACAAGTGAGCCCCGAATAGCCTTGATATGGCACACCGTATCTCCCTCGTGTTATCCTCGGATGAGGAGTTCCACGAGCCACTATATGATGCCCTCGAGGTCGGCAACAAACCTTTACAAGGATGAGGCACACTCCACAACCGAATTGGAGGCTCTCACCAAATTCCCGCGGCTCCCAAAGCCACAAGAATCACAAGGCCAAGGCACGCATCCACAACTCAATTGGAGGCTCTTGGCTTTTCCCCGTGGCTCCCAAAGCCACGAAGAACACAACTTCCGTCTAGGGTTCAACGAACCCAAGAGGTAACAAGATCCGCTAGGGATTAGTGGGGGAATCGAAATTGCTTTGGTGGAAGTGTAGATCAAGACCTCCTCCGTCACTCCTCAAAGTATGAAGGTGTTTAGACCGATGGAGTGGGAGATCTTGAAGGTTGAAGCTTTGTAACAATGGTGGAGAGAGATTTTTCAAAGCCTAGCTTCTTTGGAGAAGAAGACTAGTATATATAGCTCCACACAAAAATATGGCCGTTGGCCAGTTTTCTGCAGACGCGCGGTACTACCAGACCAAATGGACCGGTACTACCGAACGGCAGAAAACAACAGTCAACAGGCGCATTTTGACCAGGCGACGCGCGCGCCCGGTACTACCGGAGTTTCCACCGGTACTACCGGAGCGCGCACGGTCGGTACTACCGGAATTATTTCCGGTACTACCGAGTAAGAATTTCCTCAGAACCAGTACCGTTTGGCGTTCGCCGGTACCTGGCTCGGTACCAAGTCCGGTACTACCGAGCGAGCTCGGTACTACCGGGCCGTTTCATCCGGTACTACCGGAGCCAGGAAAGGTGTGCCAAACAGAGCATTTTTCAGGGAATGGGATGGCTGTGGTGTGCATATTTGGTTTGTGCAAAACATGTAGACAAGATTGATTCCGCCCAAACCTCCACACCGGATCCCCCTCTTGATAGTACGGTTTTCCTATAAAGTTAAAACCTAGGAAAACTACAACTTCTCGCTTGACGCTTGTAGAGGAGAAATCCCACCATCATGTGTGAAAATATAAGATGTACCTGTAAGTCTTTTAGCACACAATTAGTCCGCTTATTGTGTTGTCAACAAACATCAAAACATATAGGGATAGAAATGTCCTTTCAATCTCCCCCTTTTTGGTGTTTGATGACAACACAATGTTTAGCGACAAAAGATTTGCAAAAGACAAGCGGGCTCCCCCTGAATGTGTACATTATTTGTAATTTGCGTTTGAATGCAAAACACACCAAATTCATGTGGGATGAGCACCCCTTATATTTTACAAACCTAGCAAGTTTAACTAAATAGGCATATGAAAAATAACTTGCCAAACATGTAAGACATAACCACGGATAGATAGCTAAATAAGTCTATTACATAGCACCACATAGTCTTAAACAAATAGGTTCATGCATGTCTTACACCATGTGCAACGAAGTTCATAAACCAAATAAGCAACGAAGTTCATAAACCAAATAAGATGGAACACAAGCGGTAACGAATCAAAGCAAGAGCAAGCTTGTGTCCCTCCCATGCAAATCCCATCGATAAATCCTACTAGAACACATTCTCCCCCTTTGTCATCGAAATGCCAAAAAAAAGGGAGAAGCGCGATGCTAAGAAACGTCCCATGGAGAGTCACTCTCCACCCATGCCGCGGTGGACAGGGGTACGAGCCGGATCTTCAGTCTCGGGGGCGTCTTCTTCACTCCAATAACCATGCTTGGAGATCCACTCTTCCTTGGGGGTGATGACCAAGTCACGAGGTTGTTCGGGAGAGTGATCAATCTCCAACTTCCTCATCATTGCTTTCTGTCTCATGGCAGCCTTCTTGTGAAAGACATGAGCCTCATACATGCGGTCTTGAATGTCCATCTTGAAGCAAAACGCTCTCTTGGCCTTGATCTGAAATTTCTTGAACCATGAAGGTTCATCGTCAAGAGGCGGTGCACTAGAACTAGCCCCAATCTCTGGAGCGCCTGAATGAGCACTAGTTGAGCCTCTAGCTGTTTTGGAGCCCTTTCTGTCCTTGGGTAGAGTGTGCGCCTTCTTCTGGAGTTGTTTGACATTGTGCTTGATCACGGGCGAACCATCCTTCAAAAGGTCTTCACCAGTCTTTGCACCCCATTTGTCACAGATGAGGGCCATGATAAATGGTGCATAAATAGGAACTCTCTTGTCAATAACATTCAGCCACATCTCTTGATATATGAAATCCATGACATCAAGTTTACTCCTTTTCCCTTTATTGGTCTTTGAATTTGCCATGAGATCAATAGTATAAGAGTGCACTTGATCCCAATTCCCAATCCGAGGAGCAAGACACTCACGATAGATGCGGTGCAGAATCTCAAAAGGTTGAATTAGATCCTCGGTTTGACCCGGAATACCACCTGCCATAGTAATGGGAGCAAGCAACTCCTTGCCACCGGATTCATCATTTGAGTGGCATCTCCACCCACAAGGGGACCTTGGACCTCCATCACGATAACCACCCAAAACAGCCCCAAAATCATTCATTGTGGCTTCAAGCATTGTGTCTTTGGTCATCCATCTGAGGGTCCGAGCATTGTCATTGCCAAAGTGAACGGTTGAATAGAATTGAAGAATATAGTACTCAATGTATGGATGGTTGATGGTCATAATGTCAATGAGACCAAATTCTCCACACATAGCAAGAGCTTCGGCAAAGTAGGATCTAAGCTTATCCTTCTTCATGTGTTCAATGTCAATGGAGTGTTGAATGACCACTTTGTGTTTGTTTGTTCTTGCTCATTGGTGTGGAAGTGAGGGTTTCTCACACTAGGGAACCTCTTCTTGTCATAAGGATTGATCTCTCGATAGGCCCGATACTCATGAAGACGAAGTTTGGTGAATGGCTTTGGAATGACTTGCTTTTGGACGGGCTGACGGCCTTGAGTTCTAGTTGTGGATCTTGTTGGCAATACCTCTTCGGACTCTTCTTCAGATTCTTCTTCAATTTCATCTTCATTTGACTCAATGATTCTAGGCCTCTTGTCTTTACGACCGTAAACCTCGTGCCCACCCCGGCTACCTGTGAAATAGCATATATAGGTGCAGAGGGAACAGGGGTAAGTGCACAAGTTCATGAATTTGTAAAAACAAACTAGTTGCTAAGTGTAGAAATAAGTCGAAAATGCCAGGTTCCGGTAGTACCGGTGGAAAACCGCCGGTAGTACCGGCCGCGGTACAGGACGGTTTTGACCATGGGGAGAACGCGAATCCGTGACAAATCGACAAAATGGCTACACAGAGTAACTAGCTAGTGCTATCCCAGACCAAAATGAGTCTCCCCCGCGAATTTAACCAACAGTAAGTGGAGCTACCGGTGATTTTCCCTAGCACATTTTAGGTTTCAAATGGAGACCAAAAAGGAGCATGAGAGGGGAAAATACCGGAGGCCATCGGAGGGGAGAGGAGTGGGAACAACACTAGTAGGAAACTGCCTTTCTGTGGATCAATTTTTGTGGCGCACGAAATAGCCGTGCGCCACAGAAATTATTTTTGTGGCGCATTGTTTTGCATGCGCCACAGAAATTTGGAATTCTGTGGCGCACGAAAACCAAATGCGCCACAGAAATGTGACTTTCTGTGGCGCACGTTCCGCATGCGCCACAGAAGCGTATTTCGGTGGCGCATGCGGAACGTGCGCCACAGAAAGTCACATTTCTGTGGCGCATGTTGTCCGATGCGCCATAGAAATAGGACTTTCTGTGGCGCATGCAACAATGTGCGCCACAGATAGTTGCACTAGATATTTTGAATTCTGCCCACACACACCACCCACGCACATGGCCATGGCCCCACGCACCCACAGGCACCACATGCACCACGAACCCACGCACGCACCAGAGGCCAACGCGCGGCACACAACACAACACCACGCACGCGGACTCGCTCTCCCTCACGAGTCTGTCTTCTCTGCTCTCTCTCTCCCGTGCTTAATTACCCGATCCCCTTCTCCCGCCGGCAAGCTCAAGAAGCCCAGCACCGGCAAGCTCCGCGCCGCCGCGGAGGAGCGGCTCGCGCAGCTCCGCAGCAAGCTCCGCCTCCGCCCGCCCACGAGGCCACCCTCGGCCTCCAGTCCGAGCCCCCGCGGCCCGACCTCGTCGTCCAACTCGTCGCCTACTACGACCAGGTGCGGCACCGCAGCTTCGTCTGGGAGAGACACCTCACCGTCTCCCGCACGGACCTCGCCCGCGCGCTCTCCTTCCCTCCCAAGCCCTCCTCCATGGCTTCCCCGCCGCCCGATGTGGACTCCGCGGCGCTGGTCTCCGCCATCCTGGAGTTCATGCGCGTCTACGTCCTCGATTTCTAGCTCGACCACCGCCTCGCACCTTCTTCCACTCCGCCGGCGTCCCCGTCCCAGCTCCCACGCGAGGACCTCCGGCGCCCCACCTACCTGGCCGGCGCCGCCTGTGCTTGTAGCGCCACCGCCGAGATTCTGCCGACGACAGCGACGGCACAGCGTATACGACTGTATACGTTGTATTTTGTTTTTTTTAACCTACAAAAGACTATCAGTGGCGCATGCATGTGGCATGTGGAGTGCGCCACAGAAATATTTCTGTGGCGCATGGTGAATGGTGCGCCACAGAAATATTTCTGTGGCGCACGGACGGGTACGCCACAGATAAATATTTTAGTGGCGTGACATCTGTGGCGCACCCACCATGCGCCACAGAATGGCAAAATGGGTGCGCCACAGAAAGCCTTTTCCCTAGTAGTGCAACTCCCACGGAGCAGATCCGGCCGGGGACGGCAGGGGAGAGACACCGGAGGCGGCGGCACGCCGGAGCTTGGAGGAGAGGCGGCGGAGGAGAGAGAGTGAGTGGGGATGCGGTTTGGGGAAGAAGAGTTCTTCCCCGAGCCGCACCCGTATATGGCTCTCCTCCGCACGCCCGGCAGTACCGGCCGAGAGCCCGGTAGTACCGGCCGCTCGGGAAATCGCAGATTCGAATCTGCTACTTCCCAGGCGTCGGTAGTACCGGAACTTTGCACCCGGTAGTACCGGGACCTGGAACAACCAAGTACTAAATTTTGATAATTGAACTTGTGCAGGGAATTTCAGATGGTCTTATGAGATGAGATTTTGGCATAGGTTAAGATAAGTCACTGTAGGCTGTGAATAAACACTTGGAGTTGCAAGACACAACAAGGAAAACCCAACATCCAAGAGTTTCTTCAAAAGATAGAGCAAGGTCTAAAAATACCCAATAATTCAATTAAACCAACTCCTCAAGAAAAGAGGAGGGCGGTGGCCGTAGCCACCATGTTTGAGTATGTATGACTTGTAGCCGCGAAGATATATCTTGGGCTCAAAATCACAACTCATCTTTGAAGCACATTTTAGTCACACGAGTGACAATTATGCAAGATTTGTCTATTTGCGCATAATGGGGGGAGTGATGACTCATGAATTGAGCTACACTCCCCCTATGTCCATGCCTACATCCAAACCAAATAACTATTGTCTAATATGGGTAGGTATGCAAGAAGTCCACTAAATCCAATTGCTTATGTCCACCACATTAAGTTCTCCTCTCAACTCCTTGAATCTTGCTTCACCAAGAGGCTTTGTGAACATATCGGCGAGTTGAAGCTTGGTGTTGACATACTTGATTGCAATATCACCCTTCTCAACATGATCTCGAATAAAATGATACCGGATCTCAATATGCTTGGTCTTCCCATGAAGAACCGGATTGTGAGCAATTTTGATGGCACTTTCATTATCACATAAAAGAGGCACTTTGTCACAAATGACACCATAATCCTTTAAAGTTTGCCTCATCCATAATAGTTGTGCACAACAACTTCCGGCGGCAATGTATTCGGCTTCGGTGGAGGACGAGGCCACACAATTTTGCTTCTTAGAAGACCAACTCACAAGGGACCTACCAAGGAATTGGCAAGTACCCGAAGTTGATTTTCTATCCATTTTGCAACCCGCCCAATCCGCATCCGAATAACCTACAAGATCAAAGCTTGTGCCATGGGGATACCAAAGACCAAAGTTAGGAGTATCCATCAAGTATCTTAGAATCCTTTTAACCGCGGTTTCATGACTTTCCCTAGGACTTGATTGGAATCTTGCACACATACCCACACTAAACATAATATCCGGTCTAGATGCACAAAGGTAAAGCAAAGATCCAATCATAGAACGATAAAGCTTTTGATCAACTTCCTTACCATCCGGATCTAAGTGAAGATCCGCCTTGGAGTCCATGGGAAACTTATATGGCTTGGCATTGTTCATGTCAAATTTCTTGAGCATGTCCTTAATATACTTGGCTTGACATAAGAATGTTCCTTCTCGAAATTGGTGGATTTCAAAGCCAAGAAAATAATTCAACTTTCCCATCATGGACATCTCAAATTCCTTGGTCATTAGCTTGCCAAATTGATCACTAAATTCACGGTTAGTGGAACCAAAGATAATATCATCAACATATATTTGGCATACGAAAAAATCTCCATTTACCCTTTTTGTAAAAAGAGTGGGATCTATTACCCCAATTTCAAAGCCACGGTCTACTAAGAACTCCTTGAGATGATCATACCAAGCACGTGGAGCTTGCTTGAGCCCATAAAGAGCCTTATGTAGTAAGTAGACGTGGTTAGGAAATTTAGGGTCTTCGAAACCCGGAGGTTGTTTAACATACACCAACTCATTTAGTGGACCATTTAAGAAAGCACTTTTAACATCCATTTGATATAAGACAATATTATGAGTAGATGCATAAGCAATTAGTAAGCGAATGGATTCAAGTCTAGCAACGGGGGCATAGGTTTCACCGTAGTCGACTCCTTCGATTTGGGTGTAGCCTTGTGCAACCAATCTTGCTTTGTTGCGGATGACTTGACCATGTGAGTCTTGCTTGTTCTTAAATATCCACTTGGTTCCAATGACATTATGGCATGTGTCTTTGGGTTTTTCAACTAATGACCATACTTTGTTGCGCTCGAAGTTGTTCAACTCTTCATGCATAGCCGCAACCCAATCCATATCTTCAAGAGCATCATATACCTTGAGAGGTTCTAAGCTAGACAAACAAGAGACATGACCACAAAAGTTAGATAATTGTTTGCGTGTGGACACACCCCTACGAATACTCCCAAGGATATTTTCTTTGAAGTGGGAAAGATGATCCAATTTTGATGCACGCCGGATGACCCGGCGTTCCATGGCTTGACCAATTGTTTCACCAACACAAATATCTTCATCATTGCCTTCATCTTGCTCATGGTCAACCCGAAGTGGAGTTCTTGGGTTGTGGGTTCATTATGTTCTTGTTCACCACTAGAGTTGGGTGGGTCTTGACCATCTTCTTGATCATGTGAATGAATATCATGTTCTTGTTCTTGGATAGTTTCTTGATCAACTATTGAGGTGGATGGCTCAACTTGAGTAGAACTTGTTCCTTCTTCTTGAGTATCATCAATAGGTCCTTCAATAGGAATAAGTTCTCCAATCCCCATAGTTCTTATGGCTTGAGATGGAGCATCATCACCTACATCATCATGATCAATATGCTCCGCTTGGGAGCCATTATCCTCGACAAACTCCACGTTCATAGATTCTTCAACACACCCGGTGGATATGTTGTAGACCCTATAAGCATGAGACTTTGCGGCATATCCAACAAGTATACCATCAAAAGATCTAGATTCAAATTTAGCAATTTTGCAACCTTTAATGTAAACATGGCATTTGCAACCAAAGACTCGAAAGTAAGATACATTTGGCTTTTTACCGGTGAGGAGTTCATATGGTGTCTTTTCCATGAGAGGACGGAAGAAGAGCCGGTTTGAGTAGTGACAAGCGGTGTTGATGGCTTCGGCCCAAAAGTTGTATGGGGAATGAAATTCGGCCATCATAGTTCTTGCCATATCAATAAGAGTGCGGTTCTTCCTTTCGGCGACACCATTTTGTTGGGGAGTATATGCAGCGGAATATTGGTGTTGAATGCCCTCCCCACTTAGGAAATCATCCATAGTGTAATTCTTGAACTCCGTACCATTGTCACTTCTAATTGCCAAAATCTTGGAGTCATATTGGCGTTGAACTAGGGTTGCAAAGTCAATGAATATCTTTTGAGTTTCACTCTTCTTCTTGATGTAGAAAGTCCAACAATATCTTGAATAATCATCCACAATCACCAAACAATATTTCTTGCCACCAAGACTATCATATGTGGGAGGCCCAAAGAGATCCATATGAAGGAGCTCCAAAGGCCTCTTAGTGGAGATAATGGTCTTCTTGGGGTGATTCTTTTCATGCATCTTTCCGGCTATGCAAGCACTACAAGGACGATCTTTGGAAAAATTAACATCGGTTAGTCCTACCACGTGTCCACCCTTTACAAGAGTTTGTAAATTTCTCATACCGACATGGCCTAGCCGGCGATGCCAAAGCCAACCCTTGTCGGATTTAGCCATTAGACACGTGGCAATTTGAGTGGTCTCTTTCGAGAAATCGACCACATACAAACCGTTCTCACGAAATCCAACAAAGGCTACTTTAAGAGATTTTGTGAAAAGGATGGTCACGTGGTATTTATTAAAGATAACGGTGTAACCGGCATCGCATAATTGACCAACGGAAAGTAGATTATATGAAAGGGATTCAACAAGGAGGACCTTCTCAATTGATAACTCCGGTGTGATCACCACCTTGCCATATCCCAATACCTTAAGTCTTGTATTGTTCCCAATGGTGACATGAGAGAATGAGAGTAATTGTTTCAATAAGCCCTTTACTACTTCTTTGCTTCCGGTCATGTGAGATGAACACCCACTATCAATGAGCCATGAAGATCCACCGGAAGAAAAGCCCTACAATAAATCAAGTCTTTGATTTAGGTACCCATTTTGGAATGGGTCCTCTTTTGTTAGTCACAAGGGTCTTTGGAACCCAAATAGCATAGTGATAATCATCTCCATATGAGGTACCAACATATTTAGCAAAAACATAACCATTTCTAGATTTCATAAGCACATATGAGGGGTTATATTTTCCGGCAAAGTCATTGTGAGTGGCATTGCCCCTTGTGGCTTTACCACCCACAATGGGTTCAACATTCTTCTTGCCCAACTCCCCCTCCTTCACAAAAATAATATCTTTTGAAGGGGAGGTAGGCATCTTCTTCTTGTTTGCCTTCTTGGACTTGGGAGCAAACCCAAGCCCTTCCTTGCCAACCACTCCCTTTTGATTGGTCAAAAGATCATTGAGGTTCTTTTCCCCTTGGATACAAGTGGCTAGCCCTTTTCAAGTTGGGCCTTCAACCTAGTGTTCTCCTCCATGAGAGATGCTTTAAGACATAAGGGTTAGTAGCACAAGCATTGGCATCTTTATCATTATGAGGAGTGGTGAAGCTAGCATATATAAATTGAGCTTGTAATTTAGCATATGACCCCTTGAGCTTGGTGAGCTCACTTGAGGTCACCTTGTGGGTTTCCCTAAGTTGCTCAAAATTCTCAAGGAGTTTGTTATGACTCTCTACAAGCTCATCATTTTTAATTTTTAGATCACTAGCAACTTGAATAGAGGTTTCACGGGTTTCTTTTGCCTTGGATAAATCCTTGGCTTGGGTCTCCTCAAGTTGCTCCCGGAACACTTGTTCCTCAACAAGTTGATCTTCTAGCTCACCAATTTTATCGGCATGATCACGTGCATGCCCCTCAAGCTCATAAATCCTATTCTCCTTCTCCTCAAGGAGGTGTTTGGCTTCTCCATATTGGTACATGAGAGCCTCAACCATTTTCTTGGTTGGACCTTGGAGCTTGTTTATAAAGAGGGTAATTGTATCCTCTTTCTCTCATTTTTCCCTACATCCTCAACACAATCCAAGAGAGATGGTTTAGAGGAGATAGTAATTTTAGGTGGGGAATTCACCTTGGTTTCCTTGGCCATGAGGCACATAGGCTTGGGATCTTGTTGTCATTTGGAGCGGAGAAAAGGGGTGCCAATGAAGGAGGAAGGTTGCCCATTGCAAGAGCCGCCATCCCCACTTCCTCACTTGTATCATCATCCTCCTCTTCGCCACCGGACTCATACTCTTCTTCATGTGTTGCGATGACAAGAGCCTTTTGAGGTTCTCTCTTGATGAGGTACTTGATGGGCTTGGTGAAGAACTTCTTCTTCTTTAAGATGAGTTGGCCTCCAAAATCTTCTCTTCTCTCATAGGGGCAATCCTTCACAAGGTGATTTCCTTTCCACAATTAAAGCACATTCTTTTCATTTGTGGGGAGAAGTTGCTTCTGAAGTTGCTCTTGATATTCTTTTTGTTCCAATACTTGGTGGCGGCAAGAGCAAGCACCTCATTGAGTTCACCCACAAAATCTTCTTCATGATGACCACTTGTGCTTTCTTCATATCTTGGATGTTCTTCCACATGAGCCTTCAAGGCAAGGTTCTTTGTGCCACGAATTTGGTTGATGGAAGACTTGGAAGTGGCCTTCAAGGTATCATAAGTGACGAATTGTGCCAATATGTCATTGGGAGACATTGTTTTGTAGTCCGCTCTCGTATGGAGATTCATCACCATATTTTCATTGTATGGAACAATGGTCTTGAGGAACTTGGCTTTGACCCATTCATCATCCATATCTTTCTTTCCATTTTCCCTACATGCCACACAAGCTTGGTGAGTCTTCGGAAGAGATCCGATGGTGTCTCTTCTTCTAGCATGATGAAGTTGTCCACTTGATGTTGAAGGATGGCGTCGTTGGAGCGTTGAAGGCCCTCATTTCCTTCATATACCGATGCGAGAAAATCCCAAGCCTCCTTGGTGGTTTTGAGATTCCGCACTTGATCTTCATCATGGGCGGTCATGGCACTCTCAAGGATGTACTTGGCGTTTGCATCAAGTTGTTCATCAATCTCTTCTTGCCTTGTCAAGTTGGAGGGATCAACCGGATTGTAACCATTTAGAACCACCCTCCAAAGATGCACCGATGAGCTGCGAAAATAAGACTCCATAGATTTCTTCCAAGTGAAATAACGAGTATTATCAAGCTTAGGAGGTGGCCTACTTAGGTTGGTTATATGAGGTTGAGTGGTGGAACTTGAGTGAGATATGAAGTAGGTGGAGCAAAGTTATGAGGAGGCTTCTCACTAGTTTTAGGTTGTCTTTGTTATCCTTAACAACCAAGGCCTCAACGTTAGAAACACCGGTTGATGAGGAGGCATTTTGATTATTAATGACCCGAGTAAACACCTCGTCCACCATTTTGCCTTTCATGAACCCAAAGAGTTCAATCATGGCTTTCATGGTGACCGGGGCATTATCATCGGGAGGGGTTATCCCCGCTTCACTTAGTTCTTTCTCAAGTTGTTTTTATCATTTTTCTCTTGTTGTTCCTTAGCAAGTTTTAACTCCTCCTCGCTAGTCATCCTCCTCTTTAGGCTGTTAAGCCCTTAATAAAGAGACCTTGCTCTGATACCAATTGAAAGGATCGAGTAGGTTGACTAGAGGGGGGGGGGTGAATAGGCAACTACAAATTTTCTTTTTCTTTTAACAAATTTGGGAATTGCTCAAATATAAGTTCTCTAGATATGCAACTAGGTGAACAATCCTATATGATGAGCAATAAACAAGCTAGCAAGATATTCTAAACAAGTAAGCTAGCAATACAAGTAAAGGAAGGTTAAGAGATAACCACACGGTGACGCGGAGATGTTCTACCGAAGTTCACTTCCCAATGGAAGCTACGTCTCCGTTGGAGCGGTGCGGAGTCACAAAGTGAACCCGAATAGCCTTGATATGGCACACCGTATCTCCCTCGTGTTATCCTCCGATGAGGAGTTCCACGAGCCACTATATGATGCCCTCGAGGTCGGCAACAAACCTTTACAAGGATGAGGCACACTCCACAACCGAATTGGAGGCTCTCACCAAATTCCCGCGGCTCCCAAAGCCACAAGAATCACAAGGCCAAGGCACGCATCCACAACTCAATTGGAGGCTCTTGGCTTTTCCCCGCGGCTCCCAAAGCCACGAAGAACACAACTTCCGTCTAGGGTTCAACGAACCCAAGAGGTAACAAGATCCGCTAGGGATTAGTGGGGGGAATCGAAATTGCTTTGGTGGAAGTGTAGATCAAGACCTCCTCCGTCACTCCTCAAAGTATGAAGGTGTTTAGACCGATGGAGTGGGAGATCTTGAAGGTTGAAGCTTTGTAACAATGGTGGAGAGAGATTTTTCAAAGCCTAGCTTCTTTGGAGAAGAAGACTAGTATATATAGCTCCACACAAAAATATGGCCGTTGGCCAGTTTTCTGCAGACGCGCGGTACTACCGGACCAAATGGACCGGTACTACCGAACGGCAGAAAACAGCAGTCAACAGGCGCATTTTGACCAGGCGACGCGCGCGCCCGGTACTACCGGAGTTTCCACCGGTACTACCGGAGCGCGCACGGTCGGTACTACCGGAATTATTTCCGGTACTACCGAGTAAGAATTTCCTCAGAACCAGTACCGTTTGGCGTTCGCCGGTACCTGGCTCGGTACCAAGTCCGGTACTACCGAGCGGCTCGGTACTACCGGGCCGTTTCATCCGGTACTACCGGAGCCAGGAAAGGTGTGCCAAACAGAGCATTTTTCAGGGAATGAGATGGCTGTGGTGTGCATATTTGGTTTGTGCAAAACATGTAGACAAGATTGATTCCGCCCAAACCTCCACACCGGATCCCCTCTTGATAGTACGGTTTTCCTATAAAGTAAAACCTAGGAAAACTACAACTTCTCGCTTGACGCTTGTAGAGGAGAAATCCCACCATCATGTGTGAAAATATAAGATGTACCTGTAAGTCTTTTAGCACACAATTAGTCCGCTTATTGTGTTGTCAACAAACATCAAAACATATAGGGATAGAAATGTCCTTTCACCAATCCTCTGGAGACTGGTCTTTACGTGGCGTCGAAGACCATACGACGCGAGAAATGGCAGGCGCCTTCTTGGGCTCCATCGTGAGAGGTTAGAGAGGTGTTAATACAACGGTGTGCGTGAGTCTAGATCGAAGCGACGAGAGACTGGCACCATGTCCAGCCGGTGTATCCATGCGCCGGGTGAGCGGCCATATGCAATAAAGAGGTGTCCAATTCAGTGGCGTGTGGTGACAACACATGCCACGACTAGCCAGCTACCAGTGCGTGCATGTTGTACACGCCACCGATACGGAATGGTTACTGGCGTGCCACTAACACAACACGCCACCCATTCCTTTCTCCACTAATACGGAGTTGCTAGAAGTGGAATGCGCGAATCTCACACGCCACTATTATTATCAGTTGCGTGTGATACAAAAGAACGCCACACAAGTAGCTAGTCTACTATAAGGGTTTTCATACTATTGATGGAACATCGTGGTCGAGATGCTAGCTCCGATGGTGCAAACTGGGTGCCGAGAGTGCGGCAACTACGGTTTGCACTGGCATGTCCTAATTGATGAGGGAGCCGGCATCAGGTAGGTCCACCAGATTGTTTACCGAGGACCAAGCACGACGGCGAAGCTTAAAAACCGAGGCATCCCACGACTGCGCTGAGGGGACGACTGGACCGGAAGGGTCCGTGGCTCGGCTAGGAGTGTCGACTCTATTAGGAGTCAGGCGAGAAGCCCAACAGGTGGTGAAAACCGAAGGCGCAACTTCTGCATATATATCTTATTATGTCTTAATGATTGTGTTGTTTTTGTGGTTTGTTTACTGTAATTTTGATATGCTAATTGCGGTATATATATGAAGCGATTCGCTGAAAAATGTTTTCCAGAAAGATATATTAGCAATTGTCTAGTGCCAACACCAGAAACTATCTCCTAAGGTATGGATCATCAAACAAAAGACCAACGTCATACCAAACCACACATGATAATCACAAAGAAGCTATAGGTAACAAATTGGAAAACATACCCTCGTATGTTTGGTGGTCAAATTTGTGCTCGTTCAAGATGAGAAA
Organism: Poa pratensis; assembly: GCA_947311845.1. NCBI lineage: Eukaryota > Viridiplantae > Streptophyta > Magnoliopsida > Poales > Poaceae > Poa > Poa pratensis. The sequence continues at coordinate 31,657,392 of CAMZMU010000067.1, forward strand.
GATTAGGAGAAGATGACAATTTGAAAAAACATACCATCGCATGTCTTGTTGTTTTTATCGAATAGATTGTACCACGTGTCTTTGTTTCTTTTATTTCCCTACATCTGTACGAAAAGATTGTCACACATCTTGTTTCCCTACGTCTAGAACATCTTCCTTTGGCACACTATGCATACATGTCTTGACGATGTAGTTTCATTGCGTGTGTAAAGAAGAAAACACAGGACACCACACAAGCGCTCGTCGTGCGGCCAGGCATGTTAAGGGGAATTCGAAGACATCGTCTGTGGGTATCATTTCGGATGGAGAGAAAGCACATAGCATGAGCGCTATGGTCCTTTCTTCCAGCTCCCGTCGTGCTGCGTGTAGTACGGCCAATGAAAAAAATAGCGCGCTATTTCGCGGTTATTTGACCCAGGCACCCAGCTCGTCCAGATCAAGACGAGGTGGTGGCGGCGGTGACTGGCGGCAGAGGTCAGCTCCTCTTCCTCCTGAGTCTGGATCCGTCCAGCTGCTCTTCCGTCGAGCCGAGGCAGTGGCTTCGGTGTTGTGCTTCCTCAAGCTTGTCGCAGCGGCGGCGTCTCCCTAGACCGGCGGTGGCGGCGGTGTATTGCTTTTGGACAATTTTTTAGTGTTGAAAAGTCTAAAATCCTTAATATTTGGATTATTTCTCGCCTTTTATTCCTCACGCTATTTTACATGTAACTTCGTTGTATCCCGCTATATCTTCTGTAGCTTCTCGAGAAGGGTCACGCTATTTTGATAGCACGATATTTTAAACATTGAGTACGGCTGAGCCCAGCCGCGTCGCTTTTCTGCGCGTAAAGCTGTTTGCCTCCCGCTGGACTTCCCACCTTGTGTTGCCATCGTAGATGATGTTTTAGCACTTAACACTACTTTTTGGAGCATTTAAAAAAAACAACGCACCATGATACGATTTGTCGTGATAACCTTTTTTGTTGGGAAACATGTGTTACCTGTGGCAGACGCAGAGCGAACAACCCGACCCAGGTTATTCCGGATGGAGAAAGAACATGGTGTCATGGTATGAGTGCAATCATCCTTTCTTTGGCACGAATCACTATCTATAGTACGGCTTGGCCCCTCCGCGACGCTTGTCCGCACGTGCTTTCCCGTGGATCCCGTCTTTGTGTTGCATTCGTCCATGAGGATTTGCATTAAACATAACTTACTGGGGTATTTATTTTTCTCACATAAACACAGCGTCGGATGGCTGAATCCGACAGCCAAGATTGCTGAGTCAACGCTAAATCCTGGCCGTCGGATGGCTGAATCCGACGGCCAGGATTGCGCATGGGCGCCCATATGCATGGGCCAAGGATTAACCGGCCCAAGTGTCTTTTTTCACGTTAAACACTGAATCAGAGGTCAAATTCGTGTTTTTCACACCACACTACACCATAATACATATGATGTGGCGTGACAATGTGCCAACGATGCAGGTGTTATTAGTGGCTGATGCAGAGCGAACAATCCTACCCATTTCGTACGAAAATTTATTCCAGATGGAGAGAGCACATGGCATGGGCGCTATCATCCTTTCCTCAGGTCGGTCGCTGTCTGTAGCATGGTTCTGACACGTCGCATCACTTTGTCCGTGCGTACCACCGTGAGCGTCGGGCAAATAGCTCAGGTGCAACGTTTTTTTGAGAAATTGGGCAGGCAGCGACGTCGTTGCTCGTAATAGCTCACATGCGGCACCTATTCGAGCAATAATTGCTCTGCGGCGACATGGCCGTCAAACCAAGTTTGACCCGTACATGGAGTAGTTTATCTCGAGTGGGACCCATGTGTCAGCGAAACCAGCCTCTGTTCGTGGGGGAACCATCTTTGCCACGCGCCGGCGTCGGCTCACACCTCACTCCTGTCCCGTCGTCTCGGTTTCTCCGGGCTGGGGGAAATTATCCTGGCGACGGCGAGTCGAGCTGCGGCAGTGGAGCGGGCGAGTCGAGCGCCGGCAATGGAGCGGGCGACTCGAGCGGCGGCAATGGAGCGGGCGACTCGAGCGGCCGCGCGAGTCCAGCGGCGGCAATCGGAGTCGACCAAGCGGGCGGCGACGCAAGGCTTGCGGTCGCAATCACAGGTAAGGACGTCGAGGGAGGATGGAGGATGGGGTGGTGCGGGTACACGGGCGAATAGGCGACCGGCGGCCCGATTCGTGAATCGTGCAGCGGCGAAGGATTCAATCTACCTTCACGGCAAGCGATATCGGATTTCAGTCCAGCAGGTGTTGAAGCAGGCGTGGCAGCGTAACGGCTACTACGGCGGCAAGGGTTTTTCGTTCGGCGGTGATTCGCCGCCGATGACGAGATAGAGGTTTGCCTCGATGCGCAACATTGCTGCGGGCGATGAGAGCAGCTCGGGCGGGAGCTCATCGAGCAGCAGTTCAGCACGCTCAACCCCGAGCCTGGACTTCGAAGTAGCGCTGAGCCTAGAGGCTTTCAGTCTAGTTGCCGGGCTGGCGGAGGACAGATTGGTGTGCTCAGAAATTCTCTGCGAGATGAAATCGAGCTAGAAGAATCAGCTACAGAGCCATGGCGGAGGGAAGATTGAGCTGCATTCTGTAGATAGCAAGTCTGGTGAATTTTGTGGGAGTTCTTTTGTGAAATGGCCATGTAAGCACTACGTCGAACACCTTGGGGGCGTGCTCGGGACGTGCCCTGGACGTGCTCTGGACGTGCCGTGGCACGTTCCGGTAGGTGAAACCTTGTAAACAATATGTAAATTATTGTGTTCCTTGTTTTTGTGTTCCTTGTGGCATTCGCACGCCGTCAGATTGTGGCATGCACACTGTCGAACACCTTTGGGGGCGCGCTCTGGACACGCCCGATTGTGGCATTCGCAAATGGCACTGCTCTGTTGATTTTTTTCTTAAGTTGAAACCTTGTCAACTAGGTAGAGGCTTATAAAAGATGTCTCTATTAGAACCTAATGGTGGTAGATTTGTAACTATTAGAACCTAATGGTGGTAGATCTATAGACAATGATTTACTTCTATATTTACCAAGTGGTAAATAAAGTGCCATTTGTCACTCTTACAAAGTGGTAGATTTGTAACTATTAGAACCTAATGGTGGTAGATTTTTCGCAAACATTGGCATAGCCTAGTGTTAAAGGGTTGATGACTCCCTTTGCCCACCCAAGTTCGAGTCCCCATGCTCGCAATTTAGGTGTTGCACATATATTCCCTGTCCAGTAGCTTCGTGGGTCCGGCAACTCACTATTATAGATTAAATCTATAATAGTGGGTTGTCCTATCCATTAAGATACTGCATTGGGACATTTTTTTTGAATTTGTTAAATAATCTGAAAATTATTTATTTTCTTTTGATTTTTTGGATTCAACTTTGAACCAAAATTCAAATCTACATGTTATTTGTGCTAGGCTTGGATGTTGCAATGATTTCATACTATTATGTGGTTGTTTGATCTAACTTGCTAAGTCTTGAACAAAAAGTGTTTCAAATGAGATCTAAAGGTAGGGTAAACGGCTCCATTCCTAAGCAAGATTTTTTTCGAACTTGTCTCAATCAGCCAAATAACTTTCCTACACATCTACTCTATATATAAATACCATGTGCACTGGATTTTCATTTTTTTTGGTGTTTTTTGAATATTTTATGCTTATTTCAAATTCGGTCAAACCTAAGTTTGACCAACATTTGAACAAGTTTGAAACATGAAAATGAAAAACCAAGCTTGGATCCTTCTTAGTCAATCCAAAATGAAGCTTTGGTGAGTTTTTTGTAAATTTCATGTTGCAAATCCCAAACCACCTCTCTTCACACATGAGAGTTCATAGTTTGAGATGTGAGATTTCACACCATATTGAAGCATTTCTTGTTTAATTATATCTAGACCTTGTTTATCATTTGGAGTTGTTAGTACATGACAAACTAAGAACATGTGCACTGGATTTTCATTTTTTTGAAGTTTTATGAAAATTTTATGATTATTTCAAAATTGGTCAAACCCAAGTTTGACCAACATTTAAACAAGTTTTAAATACCAAAATGAAAAACTAAGCCTGGGTCATTCTTAGTCACACCAAAATGAAGCTTTGGTGATTTTTTCAATTTTTTAAAATTTTCAAAACATCAAACCCTCTCACTTCCTTGAACTCTCTGCAACTTCGTTCGTGGTAAGTCATTTGTGTGAAGGATTTCTCATGAAAATACTCATATACCAAGTTTATATTTTTTTTCATAACTATGTCATGTAAGTAGACCATGTGCGCTGGTTTTATGTTATTTTGATTTTTTTTTGAATTATTTGTGCTCATTTGAATGTTTGGTCAAACTTTGCACAAAACCGTTGACCAACTCAAAATCAAAGTTTATATTTTTTTTGATAACTATGTCATGTAAGTAGACCATGTGCGCTGGTTTTATATTTATTTGATTTTTTTTGAATTACTTATGCTCAACCCTAGCTCATTCCATCGATATCGTGAACGTGTGAATGTTGGAATTGAAATGTGGATATAACAAGTTTTATATTTTTTATAGCAACTTAGTTGCATAAGTAGACCATGTGCGCTGGTTTTATGTTGTTTTGATTTTTTTGAATTAATTGTGCTCGACCCTAGCTCATTTCATCGATAGCTTGAATTGTGTGAATGTTTTTCATTTAACTGTGGATATAACAAGTTTTAATTTTTTTAGCAACGTAGTTGCATAAGTAAACAGTGAGCGAAAGTTTCATATTTATTTGATTTTTTCTAAATTATTTATGCTCAACCCTAGCTCACTAATACCCTAAACCCCGTCCGAAACCCCGTCTGAAACCCCCCTGCTTCAGAGCCGTTGATCGCTGGTTAGTGAACGGTTGGATCAGAAGGAAACCCCCGATCCGCGTCACTCCCAGTTCTGCGCTCTGATTGGCCACTCCCAGTTCCGCGCCATTCCTAGAAAAAAAAAACTAAATTTGGGCCCAGCAGCAGGATTTGGCCCGCTAATGTTTTTTCCTTGATTAAATTCACCGTGCGCCGTTCAACTTTGGGCCCAGCCCAACCCTTTCTCAGGCCCAGCCGACCGCCTCCCATTCCCCTCCCTATATATCCACTATGTCGTACCCTAGCTATTATCCAGATCCACTCTCGCCGCCACTCTCGCCGCCGGCCACGCAATCCAGCCCCTCCGCCACAGATCAAGCCCCGACGTGCGACGAGGATGAGGCCTGGAGGTTCCTGCTCGCGCGGCGGTATTCCGGCCGCGGAAACGGCTCCGACGAGGAGCGGAGAAGGCAGAAGCGGCCGGCGCCCGCTGACCCCGTACGGGCTAAGCTGGTTGCTTCCGACGCTAGTCGGAAGCGCGGCGCTCGCGTGTGGACGAATCTGGGGCGGGAGGCGCCGCCTGCGTACGCCCGGCGCGAAGTGGAGGAGTACGACCGCGCGATGGCGGCGGCGGCGAGAGGCACGGGGAGCTCCTCTGGCGCGGGGACCTCCGCCATCGCACGAGCACCGCTGCCGCCGCCGAAGAGGAGGAGGAGGAGCAGCAGGGCGCGACACCGCGCGCCTGGCGCGGGTATCTGCCGGGGGACTTCGTCGACGACGTCGACCTCGACTGGGTCACCGCCGAGCTCCTCGAGCGCACCAAGGACGAGCAGAAGCAGCTCGAGGCCGACTGGGAGATGAAGAAGAAGCTCTACGAGTACCAGTACCGCCATGCCATCGAGGAGTCCAAGGCAGACATCCCATGGGGCGCAACCGACTCCGACGACTCCGACTCTGACTCCGGCTGAGCGGCGCCGCCGCCTCGTCGCCGCAGCACCCCTGGGGCTCAGGTGAGCCCAATTTTGGATGGATCGATGGGGGTTGGAGCTGCGGTTGATGTCCGTCCTCATAGCTAAGAACTAACCCAAGAACTACTATGTTTGCTTGCCCGTGCGGCTTTTGCTCCGACGAGCCGCCGTTAAAACTACTCCGTTTGTAATAGTACTTTAATTATCTACTATGTTTGCTTGTCTGTTTGTTAATTAGAGTTCGGTTCAATGTGTATTGGTTCGGTTTAATTTGAGTTATTGTCTGAATCGGAGCTCGCGGGCGTTGCGTGCTTCGTCGCTGGAGAAGAAGAGGGAGGATGCGCGCGAAAGGGCAAACGGTTTAACCGTCGTCGCTGCTGTCTGGGCCCCACGCTGAAGTGGGTCCCACCAGGCTCCACTAATCCGCGTGGGTCCCACCCCTAATCCTGACGGTGGTTGCGCTTAAGGGCCTTGTTGTGCCTGGGCTATTTTTGCTCAGAGAGATGTCGTAGCAGAGCTATTACAACGAACGACGTCGTTCTCCAGTGAATAGAGTGCAAAAACGTCGCACCTGAGCTATTAACCCGTGAGCGTCATTGCGTGGGTATCAGAAACTCAAACGACACAACACCAGCTTGTGAGTTGATTGATACAGATCGAGGATTGTGACAATGGCGATGGTGATGCCCTAGATTTACCACGTACTGCCGGTGCCAGCCATGAAAAGGTTATCCCCACCGACGCTCCCCGTAGCGGCCCTCAGCGATGTGCGAATACCGGCAATGTCGCCGGACAGGTCCAATAAAATTCCCTGCGCATCTACCCGGCCACGGTTTGTAGAGAGAGCAGCGTGGGAGTGCCGGAAAGAGTAGGCAAAGGTCGGAGCGTCGAATACTAACATGTGGGTCATTCCGTTGTTCCCCTCACATAACTTTGTCGATCGATATTAATTAAATTCGAGCGACGATTCCCAGGCGGGCAAACACGACGCGCCGCTAGCGTCAATGCATGCCTGCGGAATTGTTGCCGAATGTTAATGGGCGTCACCCCTCAGCCGCGAGGCGCCTCTCGTCCACATGCCGCGGGATCTTCAAATCCATCAAAGTATGTCATATCACCGCCCTGTTGGGACTGAATTGTGGAGCTGGAGTTCTAGGCCCGGCTCAACAGCTTCTTTCCCACCTCGGCCTCGCATGTCTAGTGGTTCTCGTCGGGCGATGAGATTGGGATGGCGCCCGATCCCAACTTCGCCCATCCCGACGATATCCATCTGCGGCAGTCGGGCGAAGTGGGCGGCTCGCCAGTAGAGGAGGAGCTCAGGGACAAGATTGTGCAGTGGACTAATATGCAGGTGATACCTGTGAGTGCACAGGTTCGTTATTGCATAATTTCGCGGAAGTATGATCTCCCGATTTATATCGATCCCACGGAGAGCTGATTTGGTAAAAGGTTTTTAAGTCTGCCTTTGTCACACCTAAGGTGTCAGACTTATGTGAATTGACTCACAGAGTTTCGTCGCACTTTAATCTGTAGAAGACAGTGGTTGATTGCACGAAAATAATATGGGTTTAACAATATTAAGAATAAATAACAAGAAACTAAAATATTGGAATAAAATAGTTTTGCTACTGATGATTGGAATAGGTGCGGGCAGGTTTCTGTTCATGGTTCGTGTGAGTATGCTGGATGGAATGAGTGAAAATGTGATACATATTCTTGTCTGTTGAGTAGTCGGTAGGCGAGTCACCCTATAGTAGTTAAACGTCTCCAATGCACATCTATTTATCACTATTGTCATGTATCCCTGTCCCATATGGCATGGTCAGTTCAACTATTTAAAACCAATAGGTTAGACCAATGCTTTAAGTTCTTTGGTTTTCTCGTGATTCCTTGTGCTGTCTTCACTCCACATAGAAATCTCCGGCTGTCACCTTGGAGGTCACCGATTCGTTGAACAACAAGTACGTGTGTATATAGGTCATCTTGGATCATATTACACGGGCCCTAGATAAAAGGCATTATGCAAACCATAGACAAATGATCCTATAAACAACATTGAAAAGACTCTCAGAAATATGATGGAATTAATTAGCACAAACACAACTCAGTAATCCCCTACATCCCCCACGCCTTGGCGATTTACTCGCAAATGAGAGAAATATCAGGAATAAACTCAATGATTAAAAGGGAAAAGTTCATCTTGGTATTACCGTAGGAATCCACAATAATTCATAGATCACCAAGTACCAAACAAGGAGTTCAATCTAGATGAAGGTTTGTGTTATCCTAATCTTATTACAATGGATATCTCTATCTCTCTATATGGTGGAATGGTGGTGAAATGGATGGTGTTGAAGAAGATGATCTCCGGCACGATCTGGGGGGGGGGGGGGGGGGGGGGGGGTCTTCTCCTCTCCAGATCTTCTCTTCCTCGCTTCTGATCTTTCTGGGGGTTGCTGCGTATGTTTTCTCCTCCGCTGCCTTCACGAAAATTGTAGATTTTAAAGGGCTAAAGGCGGTGGCACTTGGTACAGATGGGAACAATACAGCTCGTCTCGAAACAACCTTAGGCGTGCGTGACACAGACAAACAAAAATGTGGGCCACATGTATTGTTCCGCCACGAATGCCTCCAACTAAACAACAGCGTCGGTCAGCCTTCCTTGTGGGTCCGAGCTGTTAGTGAGACGTTCTGGAAGCATCTGGCGGCCTCCGAAACAACAGCGTCGGTCAGCCTTCCTTGTGGGTCCGAGCTGTTAGTGAGACGTTCTGGAAGCATCTGGCATCCTCCGAGCGTCCCAAAATCCTCCCCATATTCGGGCTGGATCAAGGGTTTGCCGGTGTCGATGTGTATATGTGGATTGAGTAACCCTTTCCATCAGTTCAACTCTTTTGTTGCGTTGGCTAGTCCATGAAACATGACATGGTACGAGAGATGCAGGTCTCAAGTTTGAGTTCTGGGTTTCGCAATTTTTTTTTGAGGATAACATGGCTCTTTATTACTCAACAATGTTTTACGGGATACAGAGTCCATCAGGTGGCTGAAGAAGCCACACCTGACGTCCCACATTACTCCTAACAGCACTACGAGCCAACAAATGTGCTTCAGAGTTTGACAGTCTATTTTCATGTTTAAAGGAGGCCTGACCAAAGCCTCGCGCCGTCACCTTGATCTCCTGCAGGACCATGGTGTAGATGCCACCAAAGGGCCTGTCCATGTTTAGAACAACATCGAGACAGTCCGTCGCCACTACAACACGTTGGAGATTCAAGTCTGCTGCCAGAGCCAGTGCTTCGCGGCACGCCATTGCTTACAAAACAGCCGGCTCTGAAATTCCTTCTACAACCAGGGTAGATGCTCCAAGGAAGGAACCATCTTCTGCTCTGCAGATCGCCCCTAAGGCACCTCCAGCTCCATCACGAGAAACAGCCACATCGACATTGATCTTCGCGCAACCTGTTGGTGGGGGAATCCACTTGGGGTGGTTTCGGCTGCCGCTGCCCTTCTCCTTTGCAGGATTGGAGTTGGAGACAGAGAGGTCCCTTAGGTAGCTCTCAATGAACGCATGAGTTGACAGCGGACTCTGAAACTCGCCATAAAAAATAGCCTTTCTCCTCGCGTACCAAATGGCCCAGAGGGTAACTGATATTCTCGCAAAATCATCCTTCGATAATGACTCCATCAGCAAGAATAACCACTGCTTCGCAGACTCGTGATCAGACCTGCACATGTGCTCGGTGATCTCTTCATCTGCTAGAGCCCAAACACAACCTGCCATTGTGCAGTTTAGCAGCGAGTGACGCCAGGAGTCAGCTTCCCGCAAATCGAGCACGAGCTTGTATCAGACATGTGTCGCTGGTGTCTAGTGTCGCTCGTCGAGAGGGACTGATGCGCTAGACGCCACAGAAACACACGTAGTTTAGATGGCACCTGCACTTTCCAGAGCTGCTGCCATTGCTTGCCTTCCCTCGCAGGATTGGACCCTGCCGAGCGACCTTCAAGCCAATCTTCCCTTCTCATTTTTGTTCGAACTAGGAGACGATACACTGAGCGGACCGTGAGAATCCCATTTTTCTCGTAGTGCCATGCCAACTCATCTGTCAGCCTTCTCGTGCTTAGGGGAATAGCACGGATGGCTTCATAGTCCATAGGTAGGAAGAACTTCTGCAGAAGATCATCCCTACATGTTGCTGAAGTTGCATCAATGAAGCCGGACACTAGCATTGGTGGATCTGCTTCCCGGCAAACCAAAGGCCTCAACATGAAATCTCGAGGAACCCAATTGGTATTCCATGCGTGCGTGGCTTCCCCGGTACCAATTCGCTTGATCAGTCCTTGAGCCATCACATCCCAACCTTCCACGAAGGCTCGCCACACCTGAGAAGGCGAAGAACCAAGTGTCGGTTCTAAGAACTCCGTTGTCGGAAAGTATACCGCCTTCAGGATTCTCGCACTTAGCGCATCAGGATTCTGTAATATCCGCCATGCCTGTCGGGCTAACATAGAAAAAATAAATAGCTCGATGTCACGAAAGCCAAGACCACCTCTTTTTCCAGGTCTGGGCCAATCTTGCATGAAGCATGACAGCTAGATAGGCCAGACAATTGGGCTGGATTTGAGGGAGCCCTGTTGGCTCATGGTTTTCTGTCAATGTGCCGTGTCCTATCTGTCCCCCGGACATAGGGGGCGGAATGGGGCGGCTTGGTTGGAGATGCTCTGAGAGCATCTGTAGCAGTACCTGTATCCTCCCGGCCTGTAAACGCGAGATACATGTCGGTTTTTTATGCTTTTGGAGGTTGAAACTTCACGGCGCAGAACAGAGACTGAAAACTGAACTGAATTTTTCAAAATTCGAAGCGCTCGGGAACATTCAGAAGTACGCGGGAACATTCAAATACGGCTCACCGGAACCACGGTTGCGGCGGCGACCGTACCCTAGCTAAATGCGGCAGCGACATAACCTAGCTAAATGCGGCTCACCGGAGCCACGGTTGCGGCGGCGACTGTACCCTAGCTAAATGCGGCAGCGACATAACCCTAGCTAAATGCGGCTCACCGGAGCCATGGTTGCGGCGGTGAGACGGCAGTGTAGCTCTCACTCCACGTTGGAGCCGAGGTCGATGAAGACCTCGTATTGCTCGACGGCGATGCGCTTCCACTCTGCATCCTTCTCCTTGTGCGTGCACTCCTGGGCGTTCCCATGCTTGAGGAGCTTGGCGTCGAGGGCCTCCTCCACATGGCGACGCTTCTGGAGCTCCTCCTCCTCGCACTAGTAGGAATGTGCTTATAGCCACCAGCCTACCGCTGGCGGACGCCACTGGTTCTACACGTACCGCTGGCGGACGTCACACGGTGCACGCCAGTGGTAGTAGCAGGCAGGTGCGAGGAGGCGGTGCAAGTTACCCCTGGCGGACAGCATCAGTGCCCGGCAGTGGTATTCTGCTTAATGCTGGCGGACGGTGTATGGTGCCCGCCAGCGAGGAAATCGCTGGCGGGCACCATACACCGTCCGCCAGCATTAAGCAGAATACCGCTGGCGGGCACGCTACGTCGTCCGCCAGGGGTAACTTGGCATGTAAATTCATATAACTAGGAAAATAGTATTTATAAAAATAATCTGTAAATTCCCTTCGGAACCATTGCTTCCTATACCAAGACACACCTATGTGTCGAATATGAGCACTTTATCACAAACTATGCGTTGGGAATTGACATAACTTGGTCATTTGGTTTAATATACCTGGCCTTATAGCTAGATGTTTATACATGATAGTGCTTTTTGTGAAGAATGTTTCTGAAAGTGCTGTGAAAAATCAAGTTTATCATTTTACATAGCAACTAAGTACACATAAAAGGACTTCATGCAAGAGGATATGTCTTTTTGAGTGTTTTTTCACTCTATTTGTTTTTTTACGAAAAACTGTCGAAACGACCGCGGCCACCACGACTATATATATATTCACCGAAAGAGGTCAAATTATCTAAAACTATTGATGTTTCTATGATATAACCACTGGTTGTGTACATTAATTATAATGATTTTTTAAAAAATTGGAGACGAAACTATAAAACACTTGTAGTTCAAATTTGGATTAATTTCGGAAAATCAGCATAAACTCATTTAACTAGGAGAAATTAGATAGAAATGAAGAAAATTGCTAATACTTGGGGGATTATCCATTAATTTTGGACTACTCCTTGTGATATTTAAATGGGTGCCATTTTGCAACATATTTCTTGTACTTGGTTCACAAAAATAGTCATTTTTGCCACTTAAAAAAAGAAAGCTAATATTTATAAAAATAATTTGTGAAATTATTTTGAAATACACACATGTGTTTGAAATGTTTTTGAAATGCAAAAAAGTTTTTGAAAAGATAAAGGAAAAATAGAAAACTGAAAATAAAAGAAAGGACCTTACCACTGGCGGACGGAGAAGGCCGTCCGCCAGCGGTATGCTAGGGCCACTTACATGTGGGCCCCGTAGTCGCCCACCTCTTAATCTAACCAAAATTCCCCACGCGCGCGCCCCAGCTTCCCTCTGCTCGCGCGCCCTCCCTCTCCAAAATTCCCCACGCGCCCTTCCCCCTCTGCTCGTCGTCGCCACCGCCGCCCACCGCCTCCACGCCACGCTGCGCCCGTCTGCCGCTGCCGGTGACCACGCCGCGCTCGGCCCCTCCCCCTCTCCCTCCCGTCCGACCTCTTCTCTCCGGTCGCGCTCGGATCCGCGACCCGTCTGTCGCCGCCGGCGTGTCCACCTCCACGCCGGCGCGCCCGTCTGCAGCCGCCCGTTCGTGCCCGAGCAGCTCCACACCGCCATCGACGTCCCCTCCCTTCCCTTCCCGAGGTGCTGCCCGTCTCCCTCCTCTCTCTCCCCTCCAACGGGTTGCACCGAAGGTGTTTGTCGAAATGCCAACAACAAATTGAGATGAACTTTGTAGTTGCTGTTAGATGCATGCGCTCGCCCGCTAGTTGCTGTTAGTTGATAGTTGCTGTTAGTGCTGCTAGTTGCTGTTAGTGCTGCTAGGAACTTTGTAGTACATGAAAAAAATTAGATGAAAATTTTCAGAAATTTCGCTAAGTGTTAAGTATGGTCACTGTTTAAACATGCCTTTAAAACTGACTTGAATTAAGGTGTTAGAAGTTTTCAAAAAAATATTTTTGTGCTTTATCATGAAGTAATAACGTAGTGCAAGTAATCCATGAAGTAATCCATGAAGGTACATTGTAAATAGGATCAAGATTAGATAATTTCGTAAGCCTCCGAAGTTGGTATTTTTTAACTGTCTTGAAGATGATATATGTGTGTCGATGTGAATTTTGGTGGTGGTGGCTGCGACTATGTATGAAATGTGAATTTATTTCGCTTGTGGTGGTGGCTGCGATTGCGGCCTTGTGGCTATGTATGAAACGTTTGCAGGTACCCTAGAGACCCTTGAGATTGCCGGAATGTTGATTAATTTCCATTCCGGCAAATTCGGGTGCTCCATATGCCATAATTTTAGCAAAGGTCATGCCGAATTTTTTCGTGAATTTTGGCATGACTTGCTAAAATTATGACATATGGAGTAACTAAAATTTTGGAAATCTCAAATGGTCTCATGGGTATATGCAAACTTTTCATCACCACCCAAGTGAATTATTATGATATAACTTTCCATCTCAACCCCTCGAAGCCGAAAGCGAGTTAAACCTAGAGCAATGCTTGATTTGGCCCCTGCTATGGCCAAAATCACTAATTTGTTTGGACCCTCCTGTCACCACTCCAGAGCCAACACCAAGCCAACAAAAGGCCACTCCAGAGCCAACACCAAGCCAACAAAAGGCCACTCCAGAGCCAACACCAAGCCAAGAAAAGGCCACTCCACCAGCTGAGCCCGTGATAGAGGACATCAATGAAGACCCCGTTGACTACCTCAAGTTTTTGGACGACGCCAGTCCTCTTAACACTAGTACAGAAAGGCTATTAGTGGCGCACCAATTTGGTATTCTGTGGCGCACCCTCAGAAATGTTGGGTGCGCCACAGAATTCTCGCCACAAAAATTATTTCTGTGGCGCACCAGGCTTGGTGCGCCACAGAATTCTCACATTTCTGTGGCGCACCTGGCCTGGTGCGCCACATAATTCTCAAAAAATTCAAAAAATGCAAAAAAATATAAAAAGTTTCAAAAAAAATCCAGAAAAATCAGAATATGAAATAATATGAAAAATCCTAATTATTGGAATTATTTTCATATTTTTTGAATTTTTTGAACTGATACCTTCCCGCTAGGTCACCCATCCTCAAATTGCTCCAACCCTTGCACGCTTAACTTCTAAGTTCCACCCAGTTCACCTACCCTTGTGCTACTCAAGTTCTTATTGATATATATATCATTTGAACCCTCTTAAGTATTGTATGTGTATATGTGTGGTATGTGTTATAAATGTGTGTTTTTAAATTTCAGATTTTTCAAAAACTTTTAAAGTTTCAAAAGGAGATTCAAAAGTTTCGAAAGATCCAAAAAAAAATCAAAAAACTGCAAAAAAATTCAAAAAACTCCAAAAAATTCAAAAAATACAAAAAATTCAAAAAAGTCAAAACACTTCCAAAAAATTCAACAATCTTCTTTGTTATACATTTCTGTGTCTTTTTTGGACTTTTTGAATAAATTAATTTTTTAATTTTTTCTTTCTTTTTGATTTTGCTGCGAAAAATCGTCTGTTTGAAATAACTTTTTTTTCTTTTGGAATTTGAGGAATCTGTGAATTGCTGACGGGTAAACCCTGGTGGATTCGAACTCGGATTTTTCTCACGATTTTTTTGACATATTATTTGCGTTTTTTCGACGTCGTATGCAAAAGTTATGGCCGTTACAAGATTTCTTTTTCATTTGTTGCAGAAAAGGTCAAAATTCATATTTCAAAATTTCTATACCTACTAGACACTCATACCTAACTACATGTCAAAGGATTTTATTTATTGTATTTTTTATCATTTTCTTTGACTTCCTGCAAGACAAAAAAAGCGATCCACGGGGGGTGGGATTTGAAAAAAAAAAATCTGTGGCGCACCAAGAATCTGTGGCGCACCAATCACCTTTCTGTGGCGCACCTGCCAGGTGCGCCACAGAATTGTTTTTTTCAAATTTTAACTCGCCCCCCAGATAACTTTCTGTGGCGCACCTGGCCATGTGCGCCACAGAAATGTGACTTTCTGTGGCGCACCAGGCTTGGTGCGCCACAGAAAGTCACATTTCTGTGGCGCACTAAACCACATGCGCCACAAAAAATAATTCTGTGGCGCACCAATTAAGGGTGCGACACAGAGTGCCAACCTACCTATATAGGGTTTCCCTACTAGTGTAATGAACCTGACCGTGATCTGATGGTGAAATATAATTGCACTAAGCGACTATTCTGTTCTCAACCAACGCCTGAACCTCAGCTTGACGGTCTCAGCCAGGGCACACTCAATGATGTCCTCGTAGAGACGTTAGCTAAGCAGCCTAGGAAGGCGGTGTCGAAAAAAAGGAAGAAACATGCCCTTGATGAGTCCATGAGTCAGCCGATGCGGGGTCTAAGTTGAAGTCGCGCCGAGTTAAAGACAGGATAACCATCCCCGATTGGCATGCTACTCATGTGATGGCTAAACCGATCCTGCCGCCGAAGTGGTCATGTTGTTTGTCTGAGGATTTGAAGATGCTACATGAAAGTGTTCTTTATTCTGAGAACAAACTTCTCAAAGAATCACGTAACGTATACCCGCTTTACATAGCAAAGGTACCAAATCTTATGGGCTTTTTCCATGAAACCCCTGGAGACATGCTCTTTGTGAGATTTGATGACATATTTGACATGTACCACATGAAAGCACTCCACCGATCCATGGTCCGCCTGTTTGTGCTAAGTATGGCGCGCCAGCTCATTAATGATAAAAACCCGGACATCATGATAATAGACCCCTACTACATGTCCGACTGCTTCGTGAACACCACTACGGGTAGGATACGCGTGACAAAGTTCATCGAAGATATCTTCGTGGCGAATAGTACCAAGAACATCTTTCTCATGGCTTACTTTCTCAAGTAAGTCGCCATAACATCTATTCGTACATTTTCATCGTTAACTTTGCATAAGTGAGAATGATGGTCTCTTTTCATTGTTTTATGCAGTAACCAAGACGGCACACTCATTGTTCTGTACCCTAAAGAGTCGTTTGCCATCTATCTCGACGCGGGTAGTGATGAGAAGAAAGACTACATGCACATCATTAGTGTTCTCGATGATGCTGTCAACGGTTAATGCTTTCTAAATGAAGGCATCCTAAGAAAAACTAATAATAAGAGAGGCAAGATGGCATTCACCACAAAGTGGATCTAACCTGCATCAAGAAGGCGCATGGCAGTCCGACGGACGCCTGGTATGTCATCTATCTAATGCAGCAGTTCATACGGAGTCACCGAAGATTAGAATTTCCAGTTGCTATGGATAAATGGTGCAAGGAGCTGGCGAAAACCACTGATGCTGATATCACGCAAGAGTTTGCTCTAATCCAGAAGTCGTTTGCTGCAATAATCGTCAGGGATGTTTGTCGTGACACGCCACCCGGGTTGTTCTACTACCAAGGTGCAACACCATCTAACGTTGATCTACAAAATCGCATAGCACAACAGTGTGACTACAGGCCATTCAACTCTTTGAATGGTTGTGAACCGTTCCCGCCGAAGCCAATGTCAAAGCCGACCAAGATGATCAAGAAGTGAAAGGTGTGTTGTCGATTTAGTACTCTTGTTAAATTAAATTCCCTAGCTCTAGTTTACACCATCTCTTAATTTGTGTGTCGATTTATGAGCCATGCTTTTGAGTTTACCCTACTTCATTTTTTACAATGCCGATGATTAAAATGATGTGGCGCACTATATGAAATTATGATAGTTTGTTGAACCTTCTATCATGCACACATACAAGTTTTGTGCCTCCTACTTGGTTCAACAAGGTTATCAGAATTCCTTGTGTGCTTCCAATAATATTCTAAGTATGAGGCATAATTTTTTTTGAATCTTGTTTTGTCTAAGTCCTTGTGTGTCCGAATCTAAGTATGAGGCATGCTTTTCAGTTGACCCTATACCTCATTTTTACAATGCCGATGATTAAAATGATGTGGCGCACTATATGATATCCTGATAGTTTGTTGAACCTTGTATCATGCATACATACAAGTTCTGTGCCTCCTACTCGGTTCAACAAGGTTATCAGGATTCCTTGTGTGCTTCCAATAATATTCTAAGTATGAGGCATAATTTACTTTGTGTCTACTTTGTTTATTTCTGCACGACATGTGAACAATTTAGTTGCCTAGCTAACATTTCTATTTGCCTTTTGTGTATACAGATGAAGAAGTGGGAGAGTATCTAAGGAGGAGGCGAAAGATAAAGACTTGAAGCCACTGAAAGAGAGCAACAACCGGATGATCGAAACAAACTTCATCGCGCCCTCTCTTAAACATTGCGGTTCTCTATCTTTTATGTGATGTATTTGTGTATGACAATTTTTGATATACTACTATGGTTTGTAATGCATGTGATAATGAACTAATGTATTTGTGTATCACAATTTGGTCATTTGTGTGTGGAATTGTGTATGTTCTTGTTGTTTTGTTCGCCTGTACACCTGAATATACTGTATTTATACTAGATATACTGCTGGAATAGTATTTTCTAGTAAAAATAATAATTCCACGAAATACTACCGCTGGCGGACACACAATCTTACCGCTGGCGGACAGAGCACCCAGAACCCCTAACCAGCGACTAGTACCGCTGGCATGCGTGGTGGATTACCGCTGGCGGGCATGCGCCCGCCAGCCCTGTGGCATATACCGCTGGCGGGCGCGATGGGATGCCCGCCCGCCAGCGGTATATATTACCACTGGCGTAGTGATCGCTGGCGGGCGCTCGCCCGCCAGCGGTAGGCCTTTTCCGTCCGCCAGCGGTAGGCCTTTTCCTACTAGTGTCGCGCCGGGTGCACGCAGGTCATGACGACGACGACGACATCGGCGTGGTCGTCCGTGATGAAGTCTTCGGGGCCAATCAAGTTGGCGAACGCGGTGGCGTCGTAGCCCTCGAGTTGGCCCTCCTATGACGCCTCCCTCTGCGGCATGCACATCCTCGCGTCAGAGGAGCTGCCCTCGCCACCCGCTTGCGGTCGAACTCCTCTACTGTGCGGTAGAGGACGGCATGCGGAGGCTCGAGTCCGACATTGGTGTACTGCTGCATCGCGCACTTCCGGGCTCGGTCGGAGGCGACGAGCTTCTTGCGCTCTTCCTCGGAGTTTCCTCCATCGCCGCCCGGGGTATGAAAACGGCCCCTGCGCCTGCTTCAACTACTTCTAGGCCGCATGGCAGTGCGGCGGTGCCAACACTAGTAGGAAAAGGCCTTTCTGTGGCACAGCATTCTGTGGCGCACCTTTTTGCCATGCGCCACAGTTTTGCATGCGCCACATAATTTTACATTTCTGTGGCGCACGAAAGTCATGCGCCATAGAAATATGGCTTTCTGTGGCGCATGCAGCTGCATGCGCCACAGAAATCCACATTTGTGTGGCGCACCCCCTACGTGAAATGCGGCTTTCTGTGGCGCATGCACACTGCATGCGCCACAGAAAGCCAAATTTCTGTGGCGCATGCAGATGGTGCGCCACAGAATGTTTCAGATCCACATTATCTCTCTTCACGCTAGCCACACACGCAACGCACCACACACCACACAGCTAGCCCGTTCTCTCTCTGGCTTATCCTCGATCCGTTGACCACGCACCACACACGTTGCACCACGCACAGCACCACGCTCCATCGATGAAGCGCAGCTCCGCCGCCACAAGCACCACCGGCCGCCATGGCTCGGCCCCAGCCCCACGCCTCCCCTACCCCCGCCACCGGCTCCAGACGCTCCGTGTACCTCCTCCTCGCGGCGCTCGCGGCGGCCCCCTTCCTCCTGCTCCTCCTCAACGGCGGCGCCTCCCAATCCGCCCACTGCCGCTCCGCGCCCGCCTCCCGCCGCATCGCCTACCCGTCCGTCCTCTGGTCCCGCGTGGCCCCCCTCCCAGGCCTCCCCTCCTCCCCGCTCCCCGACCTCTAGATCATCTTCTCCGCCTCGCCCCACCACGCTCTGGCCGCCGTCCCCGGCTGGCAGCTCCTCGCCGTCGCGGACGAGGCCACGCCCCCCGGCTGGTCCCACCCCGGCGCCGCGCTGCTCACCCTCGCCGACCAGGCCCGACTCGGCTTCCGCTCCATCGCGTTCCTCCCCGCCCGCGGCCACGCGCGCAAGGTCGCCGCGTACCTCTTCGCCGTGCAGCGCGGCGCGCGCGTCGTCTACGACACCGACGCCCGCATCGCCGTGTCCAACAATAACCTCACGCGGCACTTCGATGTCGATCTGGAACAGCGCCAGGGGGAGGAGGCTCCCGTCCTGCTGCAGTACAGCCAGGCCGACGAGACGTCCCGGCCTCCACGCTCGCCTCCCTCCTCCGGCCGGTCCAAGAGCAAGTTCCAGAAGGTTGGTGGTGGGGAGCAGGGGAGGGAACGGCCGGGAACGGCCGGCGTGGTGGCCTGCCGGTGGTTGGTGGTGGCCTGCCGGTGGTTGGTGTGGCGCGGGTGGGGCAGCCGTATTTTTTAAAAAAAAAACTGAAATCGATATTCTGTAGCGCATGGTCGACTGGTGCGCCACAAAAATCTGATTATTTCGGTGGCGCGCGGTGGGGGTGCGCCACAGAAAAAAAAATAGTGGCGATGATTCTGTGGCGCACCGATCGTGCGCCACAGAATCCCAAATTGGTGCGCCACTGATAAGGTTTTCTGTACTAGTGCAAATTGGCTAGCTCGCATGGTGGATTTCTCGTCGACGACGTTGGATCGCACGGTGGATTTCTCGTCGGCGACGGCTCAGTGACTCAGGTTTTGACCTGAATAGGTACCCGCACGAGGTAGAAGTAGGGGTTGCGGGGTGACATTTGCGGGCCACTGAAAACGGTTTTCAGGCCGGGCCGGGTATACAGCTCTGCTCTAGCCCAAAAACCGGGCCGAGCCCGTATACTCGCTAGAATATTTCAGTTCGGTGGGTTTTCAGCAAGAGATGCTCTAAGGAGATGTATCGAAGCAGACCCCATACTTTATTCTTATACATACAATTGACGAATTGCATTATATAATCATATAAATGAGAATACAGAGACACCATATGATATAGCTAAACATATGCTAATTCCTAGAGATTACTAAATTTCTTTCTAGCATTGGCTTTAAGGGGTGTGGCTAGACATAACACCATTCCACACTTCTCTATCATGTCTACACCATTTTCTTGGAGCTCCTCAGGAAGTATCCATTCAAAGCTATGCAGGAGTGTCCCCAGAATTAGGTGCATTAATTTCTGCGCTAATGGCAATCCAAAGGCAAATGCGCCGTCCGACCCCAAACGAGATCATCTCAAAATCCTTCCCAAGATAGTTAGTCTTGTTGCTCATAAATCTCTCGGGCATAAACTTGTCAGGATCATGCCAGGCCTTGGTGTTTCGGTTGATTGCCCATAGGTTAAGTATGACATTGTGTCTTTAGGAATTGTGTAGCCCTGTACCTCAATGTCAGTCTCTGCTCTGCGTGGAACCAATGGTGCCACGGCCCGGAGCCGAAGGGTTTCTTTAACGACAGCTTGGAGGTAAGGGAGGCGAGCAACCACCATTTTGAGCTCCTCTTTCACCTTGTGCATTTTCTCCGGGTTTTGTAGCAGGTCCGTCATTGCCCATTCGATTAAAACGGCGGTCGTGCTAGCTCCCGCGCCATAGAGGTCCTGAACAGAGTCAGACAGCTAATTTAGAGGCACGAAGACATCTCTCGAGAAATAACAATAATTCGGAAAATCGTTGAGCATAGAGAATTATTATCTACTCCAGTATAGAGTAAAAGTAGGCGTGAAAATGACAAATTTTGTTAGCTAGCTAGCTAACTGCAAGCGTTTACTTACAGCAAACAGTGCTCTCATGGTTTTGTGACTTAGCACAGAGCCCTCCTGCTGCCACTCGCACTCCGCGTCAAGCACCACGTCCAAAAGGTCGTCCTTGCGCTCCTCGCCGGCGTCCCTACCACTGCGACGCCGCGCGACCTGTTCCTCGTACTGGCGATACGTGACGGCGAACAGCTTGGCAACCCGGCGCCGAACGCCCTGCAGGTCAAGGACGGCGAGCGCCGGGTAGACGTCGGAGACGTTGGGCCTCCCGATTAGCAGCATGGCCTCCTCCACGATATCTCTGAACACGACCTTCGACGCCGGGTCCAGCTCGACGGAGTATATGGAACTGAGCATGAGCCCCAGCGCCATGTCGAGCACTACGTGCCTGACCTCCACCGGCTTTCCGCGCTCCGCCAGGTCCGAGACCACGCCGAGCAGCGCCCGCACCTTGCCGCGGAACAGGGACTGCAGCCCGGCGAGCCGCCTGGGCGCGAAGAGCTGCTCGGTCGAGAACCGCCGCAGGGCGCGCCACTTGCTGTCTGGGTGCTCCAGGCCGAAGAGGGAGTCGGCGCTGTGTCCCAGGGCATTGAAGGCGTCCGCGATCGGACGGCCGGCCAGTTTGTCGCCGCTGCTACCCTGGAGGATCTCACACACGGCCTCGGGCGTGGAGACCACGACGGTGAGGACCGTGCCGAGGCGGAGGGACATGACTGGGCCGTAGCGATCTGCGAGGCGTGCGAGGGTGCGGTGTTGCTCGTCGGGCTTCCCGAGGGCGAGGAGGTCCCCGATGAGGGGCTTTGGAGGCCAAGGGCCTGGAGGAAGACGCCGGCGGGCGTCGCTATGCAGCTGGTAAATATACAAGGAGAGGAGAAGTAGGGAAAACCATGACAAGCATGCTACTAGAAAGAAGCTCGTCCTTGCGACGTGTTCCTCCTACTGGCGATAAGAGAGGAGTAGTGACCGGAGCCGAGGACCCAGGCGAGGCCTCCTTTTTTTTTTACTCTTTTCTCGCTCGAGCAACCAATCTTACGGAGTAAAAAGCAGGTACGAGATGGATATCAAAGGAACGTTCTCCTTGATCTGTTTGACTTTACGATGGATGGAACAAAAAGGAAGCCCGGCAAGGTATATTTGGATCGGAATGAGTTCCTCACCCTCTCTCTGCAGTCAGACCTCCCCTTAATTATTCCTCACCTCTTCTTAACAAATAAACCAAGAAAAGGAAAGAAGCTAGACCTCTTTTTTTAGACGGAAGGCTCGAAATGAGCCCAGCTTTGAATTAACAAAGCCAACAACCGGCTAAGAGTTACAAGAGTTACAACAGCCTGCTGAGGTTGCCAGCTAAACATACAAG
Source organism: Poa pratensis (assembly GCA_947311845.1). Lineage (NCBI taxonomy): Eukaryota > Viridiplantae > Streptophyta > Magnoliopsida > Poales > Poaceae > Poa > Poa pratensis. The sequence continues at coordinate 31,679,494 of CAMZMU010000067.1, forward strand.
CTCAAAGTACAACCAAAAGACCACAGAAGATGCGGGAGCTTTCCCCCAATGAAGTTCTTGTCTTCAGCTACACGCGAGAGGCACCAAACCTGATCAGAATCAACAACCCTCACTTGTATCCACGCTCCCGGAGAACACGTTGTAACTGCAGCAAACAACTTGAGGAACGGCTTGCGAGGGGCTTCGAACGACGCCTCCAAGGAGGGGCACGACGCCAGCTGCGTCGACGTCGTCGGCACAGACCAAGATCGTGCAAAGCTTTCACCAATGCCCCAGACAGGCAAGGGCTGGGGCATAAATAAATCCCTCAGATCGCGCTCTTAATTGCTAGTCTTAGTAAATCGCCGGACTGGCCATTTTTCACGCCGTCTGTTTCCATGCATGTTAATTAGCAACCATCCAGCGCATTCTTGGCGGTGACCAGACGGATCCGTGTTGTTATTACGGCCAAGATCAAGCAACCCGCCGCTGGCAACAAACATGCTCTCGACCTCGACCATGCTCGGCCTTCCTCTCCTCCATCGATGGCTTCAGCACGCCGATAGACAACAGCCCTCCACCCCATCAAGCAACACCTCGAGCTGCTACAAGGAGGAGCAGTCACCTTGAGATGAACCGACCATACCATATATAAGCAGATAGCTTGGACACTGAAAATTCTGGTAAACAAATCGAGCTTCCATGTTGATTCTGAGACAAACTCAGAGTAGGACATAATTTGCTTAATACCAGATAGATATAGTCAACAACTTTACAAAATACGCACAGTTCATCTCCATTTCTGCCACATGACGAGTATATGCTTGACTTATCTCAAATAAGCTAATCAAAGCACATCGATTATTCTTGTCCTATTTAACAGCATAAAAGTTACAAAATAAAATAAAAATGATATCTTGTGCTCCTCTGCCACATTCTCAGACCACCGGGACAAACACAAAATCCCCAACGATTCCTCAAAACACACACTACAAGAAATGAAAGAAATCTTGATCTCACGAGAACTACACACTCTGTTTATTATAGAACACAGGCGCACACTCTGCGAATCCCCCAAGTATACCTATCCTGGCGGGTTTGCGACCTGAGCTACCATACATTGGATATGCCCTCCAACTCAGCACGTTTGTGCCTACAACTTGAAATTCGAGACCATCAGCACCAACGAGATGACATACAGTAAACAAAACAAGGAAAATAGATACGCCATGAATTACTAAGGTGGATTTCTTCACTCCCCTTGCCCGGCCCACAGAGCTTCTGTTCAAGAGCAGCATGGCGTCGTTCCAGTCAAACTCAATAGCCTGAAATGCAGTATAACCCACTAAGCTCACAACTGCTTGATAAATGAAGGGTGGATCAGGATTTCATCAGTATATCTCATATGTATTAAATCTATAAAGCTCTGGTCTTCTAGAGTAAACTTTTTTCCCACGCTGCTGCTTTCAAGATGGAAAATCGATTCTTGCCTCCTCATGCGCGTCCACTGCTACCAGCAAGTCCTTCATTCTGAAGGCATCGTTGCCTCTGGATTTGGCTTCCGAGGATCTCATTTTGGCCCTAGGTTTCACCTACATGGCAATTTAACTGATGTCATAATTGTGCAGTTAAGATCCAACAACTGATCAGTTTTATGAATTATGTTGCCAAGACTCCTTGACTGTCATCAAAAGCAAATACGATTATGACCGGGTTGTCGACTCTGTAAACAGACTGCTTCGCTTACTTGTGCATGTAGAACGTATTCAGATGTCAAGGTTGACAAGATTTTCAACGTAAGAGGTTTCATGAACATCAGTCGCCACTCAACTCTATGTATCACCCTCCTGAGAGTCGAGCATAAAAAAGCTAGCCATGAACCAAACTTTTTTTTTTACAAGGAACATCTATCTTCGGAGTTTGGACCTCACATTCCCACCTGGCAAAACAAATAAATCAAATGATTCTACCAAATCAGGATTTAAAGAGAATACCAACGGAAAGCTACATTAATGAACAAAAAAAAACATTGCACAGGTAATTCCACCCACTCAATCACAAAATGTCTCGACGCATTCACATGCAAATGATATGGAGACATAACAGTCTCTCTGGACCAATTTCTTCGAAGAAAATGGATAAGACTTGACCATGTCAAATTAAGCAAAAAAGTTAAACAACTACGTACATGCAGCAGATGGCAGGTAGATAATTCCATTCGTGTAGAAGGCTAGCTAGATAGGATACCCAGGTGAAAGACAAGATAAAATGGATCAAAGCTCCACAAGCACCAAATGTCTCCAGGTCCAGGACAACAATATATGTCCAGCTCAAGCCATTCATACGGATCAAACACACTTGATTTACAAACCATTCAGCAAAAAATATTGCACATCATTAGAAAATATATGCCTAGCAAGGAATCTAAAATATAAGCAGGAAATAGGAAATACGGACCAAATATTGCACATCAATACATAATCACGTCGGAATGGACGAAAAGGGGCAAACAAACATATATATTAATTTTTGAAGCCAACTTGGTTCAGCATATTTACTTGAAGATTCACACGGAGTTCCTGTTTAGGGACATGTATGACTAAAACAACTCGGTCAAGGCACGCTGGTTGAGATACATATGAATTGAAAGTCACTAAACGATCATGCACGCAGAGAAGGGAGGGAGCAGAGTGGACAAGGAGAGGAACCTGGAACTCACCCGAATAGGTTGTAGCCAAGGAAGAGCATTATCGCCACCGCGGTGAACTCGTCACCGTCACACAGAGGAGAAAGTCAACGCCGAGGGCCGGCTGGGCCTACAACTGCACGCGAGGCGCGGGAGGCCGCTGCCAGCACAGCGGCAGCACCACCAGAGCCAGACCGACCGGGTAAGACAGATCTGGTGACCATGTCTCCCTACTGGACACCTCCAGCTCCTTCTGCAATAAGAGGTAAGGTGCAACCAGTTCTATGTCAGAGCCAATGTCCCGCTGGTTAGGAGCAATATAAGACGTTCATATCAACATGACAAAAGGCGCGACTGAATAAAACTTTGGAAATATGAATAAAAGCCATGCATACATAGGCAAATGCACTACTGAAAACAAAAGACAAGTCTAGAAAAATAAGAAAATCACCACCTAGAAAAATATCCTCAAGGAATGTTTAATACATGAGTAAATGAACCCGGAGAAGATGATTGGCGTTTCAATTAAGGAGCTATAACAGCTCACTGAGGAACAACTACTGTGGCAAATATAGCTAGTATCCCAGGTAGCAAGATTGACGCATGAACACTATCACATTTCACATATCATGCTTCCACACGATAATAAATTGGCATCTCAACATACGAATCAGATGCATTAGACATCATAATAGCCATTTAATAACATTTTGGCATTAGAAATCAGTAGCAATCTGGAAGCGTTTAAATCCATGGTATACCTGCCGCTGGATGTCAGTGTACCTCGGCTAGTTGAACATGATGCCGGTCCATATTGTGCTGCTCAAGCAGCAAGACCATCGCGACGGCAAGGGGCAACGACAACAACATCAACAGGAACCTAATAAATCAAAGGATTCTACAGATTCATGACTTAGAAATAATACCAATCTACAATAATGAACAAATGACGACATTGCAAAGGGACTTCACCGATTCTATCACAGAATGTCTCACGTTCACATGCAAAGGAGATCGAGACTTTAAGAGTCTTTGGACCATTTTCCTCAAAGATAATGTGTGAGAATTGACCATGTCAGATCAAGTGAAACTTAAAACAACTACGTACATGCAGCAGGTAGGCAGGCAGTTAGACATGAGATTGTTCTCTTATTTAAGGAATTATAACAGAAAAAGAGTGAGCACTCATTAGTACTTAGAAAATTAACTGCTAAATTATGGGATACAACAACAGATCCAAATCCATGAAAAAACATTAAAAATCCTGTGATAATTCAATAAAACTTCGGAACTTGAACTTTCAGAACCACAGAAAGATACAGGCTATGGAAATTCTGTTGCGACATTAGGACATACAAATTCTGATTTGGAAACGCAATTCAAATAGAAAGTTTTCCCACAAACAGGCATCCATCCGTGTATGCATACAGGCATAGGGATCAATCACCAAAATCTATTGCATTTGTGCCGCGCCAACCAACAAATCGCACAAGATGCAGCGTAATGGAGTGGTTTCTCACCGTGTGCCAGTCTCAGACTTGATGCACCGGACTCCTGCTCCTCCACGTCCATGTGCAGGTCGGTTCTCTTGGACTCCAACTCGGCAGCGTACTCGTATCGCAGAGCAGCTACTGATGACGGGTGATGGTTGGACACGGCCAGCACAGCAGCGGTGCTGCTAGAGCCGGAAAGGTCAGGTCACACCGGACCAAACCGCCGACGAGTGGTAGCAGCCGGAGGTGAGCCACACCGCATAGGCCGGCCAGCGAGGATGTCAGAGGGCCTGAAAATATACAAGATTAAGCACTCCCTATGCATAAGAAATAACCAAATCAAAATAATTGAGCACATCTATTTCCAGTGGCTATGCACACAAAATTTAAACTGGGTGAAAAGAGAATTCCGTCCATCCATACATGCATACACATTCAACATTCAATTGTGAGCTACCGCTCGGATTGGCTTGTTTGATGGGGACTATATGCAATACGTACAATATATACAGAAGAAAAAAAGGATGCATACGAAATTTATACAAATTTACTCAAGACAAAGGAGTGACTTCAAGTTGGCTCGTTTTGATGTTAAAACCTGAACTGTAATGGATGGTATTTGGGCTTCATTGGAATAAAATGGTATGAGGCTTATGCCCTATTCATCCAAAACCAAGAGCGCCTTGACTTGTTCGTGTCCGCTATACAATATTTAGCATGCCAAGAAACACAAAATTAAGTAGACGAGACAGTTTTTATCTTGTAACAAGTCAAGGTGAGGAGATGATCTAGTTCAGAAACTCGAGATGTTCTATCCTGGATATGATAGGCATGTTTAACCAGATTCCTTATCCGAATGTGTTCTATATCTAGCTTTCACACTATAAAGGATACAAATGATTCTTAACCTGAAAATTAACCACAAAAATGCACCATTCAACATTTCATGGATTTCAATATATGCATGCCAGCATATACCAGTTAAATGTCGTTCTACCCTTATCACATTCCATTGCTAGAACTAGATAACTAAAAACATCCAGCAAACCTAAGCATGCAATCTAACAAAATTGCCTAACTAGACAATAGGGCTATGATTGTCACTGTCCATTGGAGACTACCACGGAAGCTAATAAAAATCATGCAACCACACAAGTGAGTCCTAAAATAATAGATCATCGGCTCGCTGGCCGTGGTATCAGACAACACCTAGAGGAGAGGGATAAGAAGAAGCTCACCTACACCACAGAGACGTAGAGGAAGGCCTCTGCTCGCCGCCGTCACACGGCAGCGAGGGGGAGATGAAGAAAGAAGTAGTCAAAGACAAGGCCAAGCTGGTCCGATAGTGATGCATGAGGCGCAGGATGGCGACGGCCAACACCGCTAGAGCCGGAATGGCCTGAAAAACGAGGTTTATTCAATGTGCATTAGTGAGAAAATTGCGCAAGTGAATCAAATACGAGCGGATACTTCTATCGAACACTCATTACCTGCAAACCAAAAGTTCCAGTAATACATCTGAGTATTGTTGTCCAAGTCAACGAGCAAACTGCAATGCAAAAATATATTTCCAAGAAAAGAAAAACATCATTCACTCAAAATCCATGCAGCGTTGATTGCAAAAATATATCTTGCAAGTCCAAATCAAACCTCTGGGCTATAACACCAAACTGTGTCTCCATCTTATAAACCGTAAATAGCGCTAAATCACACTTATGGCCATGAAGCTCTACCAGACCAGCATCAACAACTAACCTCGCAAGAATTATACCAGTTTGCTAACAAAGAATTGGGTAGTTGCATTCCAGTTCAACCGATACACCAACTCAATGTTAAGAAAGCAACTATCGTCGTCAACTTCACTATTTCACTAACACATGCGTGTGGAATTTGTGTCTCAAACAATTAAATATATATCCTTATCAGATACATAATTTGTTTCTATGATTATATAAGTGATATAAAATTTTAGTCTTATCAGATTAAATTAAATGTAATGGATTATATTATTATATAACAGTGAATTATTATTATAGAACTGATATAATCCATTGCTGGTATCAAAATACATAAATATGAAAATTTTAGTCTTTATGAAATGGAAACATAGGATGATACAGATTTGGGACAGGAAAGAGAAAGATAAATTGGAAGGGAGTAGACAACTTAAACTCAATCAGAAAGCTGCAAGTGAGACAAGCCCATCATCCACTACTTTTTGTGCAAATAATGTTGTTTGATCATTGGTGGACTTGTACCCTCCTTACAATCCGACAAACAAACCTAATTATACAAATTCTAAAGACATAGAAAGAACGGCCAAATCCTAATTACACAACCACCATCACTGAACTAAAATCATAGGCAGCATGTCATTGGCTCGATGCCCGAAGCACGGTACATAACACGTAGAGGAGAAAGGAGAGGATCCAAACACTCACCTAAACCACAAAGATGAAGAAGATGCCGCTGCCGCCATCGCACGGCCAAGAAGACAGAGGAAGCCGAGGCATAGCCTCACGAGGCCAGGAAGCGCCTTAAGACCTACTCCCTCAGTTCCAAATTACTTGACTTCCTTTTGTCCAAATATGCATGTATGTAGACACTAAAATATGTCCAGATACATGCATATTTGGACAAAAGGAGGTCAAGTATTTTAGAACGGAGACCATGAGTACTGGGTACAAACAATATGGAGGACCTGAAAATTCTGTACAACAAGGTATATCTAACAGGAGACCATGAGTGTCCAAGAGAAAACAAGATGTGGCATGCATGGAACGGACTAACTACTAATGACATTCACATTCTCTGTCAAATTAAATTTAATAGCAGTTTGCAGAAAAGTTTTGACACCATGATCGTGTTCCAGGAAAAGGACATGAAACTCCTTAAAGGATAGGTGCCGTTGGGGAGATCTAGTTGTGTTGTAGATGTAAAAGAGAGAGGACGAGGTGGTCATGACATCCTCCAAGGCTCTCTGTACATGATAAATTTGGAACTAATACACCCAATCTATACAGACTGCATCGATCTGACTTGCCTGCATCCAAACAAACGTGCACAACAGTTGCAATTATGCTCCCAAGTTCTAGCGTGTACGTAAAGATGAAAACTTTGAGCAGAATCGGTAGATGCAGTCCAGCTTTCAGCAGAGAATAAGTGCCCCGTAGCGTAGCGAAGGAAACACACGCTGCACATATGAAGTAGAATTTGCAGAGGAAATCTTACCTGTGAACCTCTCAGCTGCAACGCCCCTGCTGCTCGAATCGACCCAGCGGAGGCGGCGGCCTGGCAGCCGGCATTCATCCCGGCCCTTCCCCAGACCTAACCTTTAGCGGTCGGACCGGCGGCAGGCGCACCGGACGAACACCATCGCCACCCTGCGGGATCCGACCAGCCGGAATCCCAAGCGGCTAGGGTTCTATGTGGGGCAGGTGATGGCCGATGCCATGGCATGGAATTGAGAGAGGAGTAGGTGGTGGCGTCGGGGCGGTTGGTCGGCAGCGCGCGGAGACGCCGAGGCCGGCCGGAATCAACCGGCGACGGGGGCAGCGGCAAAGGGAATCGGGAGAGGGAGGCGGCGCTGGGAGGAGAAATGAAACGTGGGGGTTCTGGTGTGGCTCGGGCTCGGGCCGAGGTAATCTCGCCTCGCCGCGCGTTTTCAGCCCAAATCTTCGGATCCATCAGCCCGAAAACAAAATCAAATATTCGTGGGCTCTCCTGCAAAATTTCGTTTGCCGCTCCTTGTGTACCAACTAGCTGAGTGCCCGTGCGTTGCCACGGGATAACATATTTTGATGTATAATATCGAAAATAAATCTTCAATTTTTCTCATCCGACTCTCTTCCTCTATCTTGTACATCTTCGACACAAATATTGAGCACGAATTTTACTGTCACGATAAATATCTACCATGACGATAAATATCGACCATGGGTCTTATTGCCTCGGGTCCTCTTTACCTCCTTCCCCTACACCACGGATAATTCAGCTATGGCATTGATCCATCATTGCTTTACTTTTGTGGGTCATTGCAAGCCGCGTCATTTCCTCATCATGTGCACACCATTTCTTACTATGTCATCTCCTTTGTTCCTATGTCACTGCCCTCCCACCTCACTTCACCAGCATACGACGGTGGAGGCATGAAAGGATTTACTAAGTAGGTTTACCCACCATGTAAAAAAAAAAGGTTTACCAACAACTCCTCATGGGATCCGCCTTAGATGCGGCTTGTGCTCAGCATGTTGTTTTCCTACACAATTTGTAACCAGGCATTGTAGTACTACAAAATAGGAGTGATTGGAAACAACATCAAATCCTTTTCTGCTCTAGTTACAACATTGCAAAGTGATGTATAAAAGTAATACCAATAAAACATTTATAATAGTGACTCCATTACCATCATATTAGTACTATAATATGAAACTTACATCCTCTAATCTGTAGACATGTGAAGCAAGCAACAGCTAACGAAAAATCAAACATAATGCTCCATAATTCCCTTGTCGGTCGTGGCCAGATTTGATCCTTTATCACCCATTATGGGATGATGGCCTCATTCTTTCTAATATCACAAAACTCAAAACAGACCTCTTGCTTCAGCTACGGGTTTTTTGAAAACATCTATGAGATCAACTACACAAGTGATATTCTTGACCACCAAAAGCATCTCAAGAATGAGGACGCGAATAGAGAAAAATCTAAAACCCGAACAGATAACATATTTATTGGTGAGCAGGAGGGGAAAGATAAAATTGACAATTCAAACTGAGGATGCTATGTGTTCAGTGATACAATATTTTCTGCACAAGAGGTAAAAGCAGATGGATTTTTGATAGACATTTGGCACCAAACTGCACCAGAACTGGAAGAAATATATGTCTTTCAGTGAAGCATATCGGCTACAAGCAAACATTCAGTAAAGCCTTAAAGTGACTCTACAAAGGAGATGTAACTAAATTATGTCATGCAATGCAAGAACATGATCGAAAATCCTTGATGACATATGCGAGGATTATTAAATAGAGTTGAACAACCATAGTCTGGATCAAGCTTTCGCAAGCAACAAAAAGAAACTCTTAGAGTGGCAACATTGAAATGAAAATATACTCCCTCCGTCCCAAAATAAGTGTCTCAAAGTTGTCCAAAAGTGAATGTATCTATATTTGTTTCATGTCTAGATACATCCACTTTTTGACAAATCTAAGACAGTTATTTTGGGACGGAGGGAGTACATGACTTATGTTATGTAGATCACACTTCATGTTACCTGCAAAAATAGTCAAATATAAGGATATCTATAATAGTCAAATGCGAACTGAATGGAAGAGATGGTTAGCAGAGAGCACCCGTACTGCAGTTATAAATAACAGAGTTGTGCCCAACAGCGAGAGGACGCCTCACGAGCCGGGATTTGGAGACGAGGCCTTTTGGCGAAGCCAAGTCAATTTCGAGCCCATGACTCCTACTTTCGGACAAGATGTGTGTAATTTCTTTACAGGATGTAGAAACACAATACATAATGCAGTTAATTGATGGGCAAGAAATCACCTGAAATGCATAAGAACCAATTTGAATAGATGAATACAGGAGCTTGCTAAACAGCCTAGCACGTGCACATTAAATCAAACATATGGCGTGGAGACAATACAGATAATGCTAAACTAAGCTCCACCTCGAGTCCTCCTCGCCCAACTGCTTCAATGCTACCCCGTGCCACCAGTCCAGCCCACCTACCAACCTGCTTAGCGTACAAATTTCCGTGCCAAACCTCGTAGTTTCAGCATGAACCGATAGACAGAAGGAGAAAAACACTTATTGAGAACCCATGCCTTTGAGATGGGGACGAGGATCACCACCAGCAAACAATGCAAATAACTGAATCAAACAAATAAATAAGTGAGGTGGATAGGGTTAATATAACCTTTAAGAATGGCAACTATGATATCAGCGCACTACAAGTCCAGTACAGAAGTCGGTGGATTCACATCGCCAAACTTGTACACAAAGTAGGTGATGGAACTCATTCATGTTTTTAGCAAAGTGCACGTTAATGTAATCAGCTCGTCTCATACAAGTGAAGCACCGAGATAATTGTTTTTCACCTATCAATCAGTCAAGAAAACATGAATTAAACTGGTATGCCAGAACCCCACAACCGTACTAAAACCATTTGTACTGCAAATTTCAAAGACCCGCCTAGTATAGCAAGCAAGTAAGAAGAGACCCTCACTGAAATATGGCACCCTTGCTATTGTCTCAAGCACGAAGAACTTGGCGTAGTCGCCGTCGCGACATAGAGCATCAAGTATGGTGATGATAGAATATTGTGGGACACACATCAAGATGTAGAACAACCACATGTTCAGGCTTCAGACAGACCAAAAGAAAATTCTGACCTCAAATCAAAACAGAAGTGACATGAGCATTAGTAGAATAGTGTGTGAAATACTTGACATAAGCATGGAAATCCAAGCTAATAATTTCAGACATGACATGGTTCTGTGAAGTTAAGCGAACACTTAAAATATTCCAACAATATACCTGAAACCATGAGAGATGATACAATCCGAACATCTATGAAAACGTGAAATCAAGAATCTTATTTCGTAGCAATAAAATTTTCAGCATCGAAGCATTGTGTTGGGATTAACCTAAGATAACACTACCAGATTTAGAGACACAAGAAAGTGAAAGAACTTGGCATCATCTTCAAGGATCCAGAATACACAGGTTATTAACTGGACATACACAAACGAACATAATTAAGTTGCATGAAGGATATGCGAGGAAAAAAATACAAACAGATCGGAAGCCGCAGGGAAGGCAACGAGCTGCAGGGCTGCTCCTGGTAGCGAGCTCCTACCGAGATGGGCGCCGCAGCTCGCCGGGGGGATGGGTATTCAGGAGTAGTAGGACGCCGAGCAGGAGGTCTAAGTCGCCTGGCAGAGTCGTTTTCTCCAGAGGTCGGCGCCAGAGCTCGATGTAGAGCAGCAACGTAACCCTTAGCGCTGCCTCAACTTTCCCAACAGGAGGAGAACGGGATGGAGGAGAAACGAGGTGGGCGAGATGGTCACGTTGGATTGGGGGCAGAACTGCATAGTTTGTTTGAGACAGTAGATGGATAATTAAGTTAGTTGAGATAGGATCAGGTTGTTAGTTGCATGCAGCAGTATTAGTGTGTTCGCTGGTTTAAAGGAGAGGGGCACTGCGGTGGCATTTGCTAGGTAAATACTGTGAAGTGTGACACCGCATCACCACCACTGTAACCTTAATAGTAAAGATATATGGATGGATCCATGTGATCATGTGTGCATGCTTCTACTCCAACACAACACATGATGGATCTTTCTGTTCTATAAAAAGAAAAACACTCGATGGATCTTTACAACATGGACAAGCATATTCCACTCGTCATGTAGGGAGGGGTGGGGCTAGCGTCCAAGAGATTGTCATCGGAAAGGTTTGTCCATCAACGCACAACAAGTCCGGGATAACATAGAATATGTCGTAGTAACACCTCGAGGAAACCAGCCATGGCCTTACGATGGCCGAAGACCTACGTAGTTGAGGCCAATCACATGCATCATCGTGATGTCCCCGAAAGGAAATGAGGAGCAGACTGAGACGACACATTGACATACCTCGAGCCGGGATGCTAGACTCTAGAAGGCTGCCGTCCGTCGGTGGCGCAGTGGAAGGTGGTTGGCGAAGACGTCCGGCCGTGGGTCGTGCCGCCGCCGCGTCCTGGTGGCCGAGTTGCACCTCGGGGTCTGGCGCCGCCATGGCTCTTGCGCAGCCATGGCGGGTGGGTGATCTGTGGCGCAAGGATCTGGATGGGTGGGTGGGTGATCTGCGGCGGCGGCATCTCGGGAGAAAGGGGAGGACTGCGTGCGTGCGCTGTGTGGTTAGGTTAGGTCAGGTGAGATGTGTTTTAGGGCGTTGAATGGCACGATCCGTGGGAGGCGCCAACTCTAGGAATTTTCGTCTCCCGCGCGTGTAAGAGCAACTCGATCCGTGGGAGGGCCAACTCTGGGAACTAGATGAAACCCGCGCGTTGCTGCGGAACATATATTTGCAATCTTTGGTCGATTCAATTAGTTATCAATAAATGGTTCACACAAAAATATGCTATATATATAAGAGATTGTGTATACTTCACTGCAGAATGCTTGCCATGCTGCAAAAAGGAAAAAAATGTTCGCCATGCCATTCGGTCAAACTAAGAATAACATGCAAAAATGTAAACGGAGTAGACACAGCGAAATCAATATTTTTTCCTAGTACATAGAGTAGTAAGCTCGTTCAAAAGGAGATACTGATTGGATAGCCTAACAGACAATGCTATTAAACCTATAAACGCTACTACGCCACACGCCCTGTCAGAGCATTGAGCAAACCAGCGAAGGCGCCTTATCCTGACCCTCCATCCACCACCGTCCATTCGTTTACAGCCGTCGGATGGTAATTTTTTTGATTTTTACCCGCTGCCACACACAGCACGTCCATGACGTGTGAGCCAACAAGACGGAGATGCCCACCCGCACCACGTCCGCCGCGTCGCCCTCCTTTTTCCGCCTCTTTTACTGGCGCGGTGGATAGCGACGGGAGAGTGAAACCCTAGGACGAATCGCACTCGCTCTCCTCTCCCCAATCCCGTGCCTCCTCTCCTCCTCCAATCCCGTGTGCCTCCTCTCCTTCAGCTCGCACCGCCGCCGCCGCCCCTCCCAGCTCGCCTGCGGCTACCGCCGCTGCCTCTCCTCCTCCTCCCTCCAGCTCGTCCCCTCCTCCTCTAGCTTGCCCGTCGCCGCTGCCTCTCCTCCTCCTCCGTCCAGCTCGTCCCCTCCTCCTCCACGCTCGGACGGCCGGCGACCTGGCGGCGAGAGGAACGGCGGGGGCTGCGGGAGGAGAAGGAGCATGGCGGCGGCTGCGGTCGGCGCGGACGCTCGGCTCGACGGCGGCTCGGACGGCCGACGACCTGGCGGCGAGGAGAACGATGGGGGTCGCGGGAGGAGGAGGAGCCTGGCGGCGGCGTCGGTCGGTGCGGTCCAAGAGGAGGCATGCGAGGCGTCCGCGCGTGCTCGCCGCCGACGACCGCGTGCTCGCCTTGCTGCAGCCGCCGACCTCATCCTCGTCGCCCAGATCGAGCGGGACCGCCGCCCCTCCTCGTGCTGTTTGGCTGCGGTGTCGCGCTCGGCGGCTCTGCAAGCAGGGCTGGGAGGGAGTGCGCGGTTGCTGCCCTGTGCCTCGCATCCGGAGGAGCGTGGCCGTCGCTGCATAGAGGTCCGGGAGGCCACGTCACGGCAGTCAACGCCGTCGTCTCTCTGGGTTGGTTCAGGTTTTCTTCTCCCTCCTCTCTCTCTGTCTCTTCCTCTCCATCTATCTATCTCATCTCTCACTCTTGTCTCTCCCCTTGATTTCGTGGACGAGGGCGCCGGCTGCAGCGAAGGGAGGAGGAGGGGGTGTGAGCCAAGGAGGATGTCCGCTGGGGCTGTCAGGTCCACACGAGGCCCCCGTCTCGCGTGCATCTGCTGGCCATGGTCTGGTGCTCCAAAGGGGCTCTGCCGCTGGCCCTGCATCTCCACTGAGGTATAGCTTGCCATTCCCCTCTCCTTCAGGATAAATGGTTGGACTGCAGTTAATGTCCATATTTATGAGCGTTGATGCTTATACTTCTCTTTCTTGTTTATGTTCTTGTCATGGGGTTATCACGGCAGATGTTACCATAGGGTAACTTGATGATTGGGGCAAGGCGCCTTGGTTCTTCAGGAGATTATCACGCTCGTTGGGGAAAAAGGGTTTACCCAGGTTCAGCCTCTCCATTGGAGATAAAGACCTACTTCCTGCTTCTATGTTATTGATCTCGAGGTCTCGATAACTCGGCTACGACAACAGAGCCGGGTTACGAGACGGGTTACAAGGGTTTCGCTTGATAGCGGTGATATCGAACTAGGGCTTAAGACTTAGACTTCAACTTGTCTGTCTATGTTCTGGGAGCCCATTTATATAGACACCGGGTCTCCCGAACTTACAATGAATACCGAGTTACATACGAGCCCGGAGTCCTACTCTAGGTTCTTCTAGACCTTCCGTAGCCTCCAAGTCACCCGGTTCCTTCCTTCACTCGGACTCCAGTTCTTCTAGGTCCTTCCTTCTAGGGACGAGTCATGTTAGGCCTATTGGCCCAACTATAACCCGGCCCACATCTTGTACACATCACCCGGACCAGGCCTGGGCCGTCCGACTGATTCTTCCTTGGTCATGAGTATACCGGGTTATTATCCCCCCAACAGTAGTCCCCAAGTTTGACTTGAATAAGCTCATTGTTGCTTCACTTGATAATCTTGATCTTGATTTGATTACTCGAGTAGCTGCTGATGGGATTATCCGAGTTAAACTCCTGAAAAAAAAATCATTAACATTGAATGGCCGGGTTATGTTTCAGACCAGCTCCTTTTGGCAGTTCTCTTATAACCCGGCTTTTCTCTTGCACTCAATTCTTTCTAGTCAACGACCAGGGGATATTCTCTGACAGATTCCCTCGTGTCCTTGACCCATGGTCAAACAAAATCTTATCTCCTCATTTTTCACGCTCCTAGGGTTTCACCCTAGGGCTATAAATAGTGGTCTGCGGTAAAAAGGGTTTCACTTTTCCCATTCACCGCACCCTTCATCTTCAACCTCGGTCTTCTCTCTCCTCGAGCTAGGGTTAGGGTTCCTCCAAGCTCACCGCGCCGCCGCCGGCCATCGGAGCTCCGCATTGTTGCAGCCAACCGCCGGGGAATCTGCTCCGCGCTAGATCTCCACGAGCTCCGGTAAATTTTTCACTCCTGCACTTAGTTTCCATCTAGATCTTGACTTGCTCTTCCTCGGGCTGTTCTTGAGCTCATTTTTTCCATTTCTTTTCTTACTATTTTCTAGATCTTTAGATCTCATGGCACCCAAGGATCCGAGGAAGCTTAAGGCCAAGGCCAAGACCGGTGATGGCGCCACCGCATCGGCATCAAAGAAGATCAAGAAAAACACCAAGCCAGATCTGGGATTACGGCTAACTGGGCAAATCCATGGCCACACAATCCAAGCTTGAAGAACTTGCTGAATCTGGTGTTCTTCCTCTTCAGTCGGAGATCGAGTGGAGAGGGACTGAAGAGGAGACTCGGCCTTCCCTCCAGGAAGGTGAAGTTATCTGCTTTCTTGAGCATGTCACCCGGGGTTTTCGTCCCCGGGTCATCCTTTCTTTAGGGATCTTCTTCATCACTACGGACTCCGGTCTTCGATCTCGGACCCAACTCCATCTTGAACATTAGTAACTATATAGTTCTTTGTGAATCGTACTTATGCATTCCTCCCAACTTAGCTCTTTTCCTGGAGCTATTCTTGTGCAAACCTCAACGTGAGCACAAGAATGGCCCCCTCTTGGTCTGTGGCGGCGTTTCTATTCAACGCCGCAAAGGCTCTGCTATGCCTTCACTCGAACTTCATACTCATGTAAAGCATTGGCAAAAATCATACTTTTACTGCAAAGCCAAGATACCTTCTGGTGAACGCCCTTTACCGGGTTATTCGGTCGAGCCCCTCATTATCAACAGCAACATGAACTCCTTCGCTTCTGTCACTGAGAGAGAAGCTATCCAGCCTCTCCTCAAGAAAATCTCCGTTCTTGTTACACACGGTCTCCGCGGAACTGATCTGATCAAGACGTGGATGGGTTGGCGAATTCAGCCCAACAGTATTCGCAAGAAACTTCTTTGCGATTACTCGGGTCATCGACTGATTCCCTCCGTTACTCGGAGAAGTCCTACCCAAACACTGCTCTGAACAAGGCTATCAAGGCCTTCCTTGCTGAAAAGGTTGAGACGATCAAAGATATGGCCTTCTGCCATTCAGTAAGAATAACCCGGCACCACCAGTAAGTCACCGACTGATAAATATCTCAATAACATATTCTTTCTCAATTGTATACTGATTATTTTACTTCTATTTTTTCACTAGGAATCTGATGACTGGTGGCAAGTTGAGACTCCCCCTGCCACTCCTGAGGCAGATGATGATGAAGATGATGATGACGAGGCTCTGTCCTCGAGTGAAGAAGAAGAAGAAGAAGAAGAAGAAGAAGAAGAAGAAGAAGAAGAAGAAGAAGAAGAAAAAGAAGAAGAAGAAGAAGAAGAAGGTGAACTTGACTCCCTTGGCCACTTCTTCATAAGCTTAATTGAGAACGAAACTCAACCCAATTTATCCACTGATGCCCATTTTATAATACCAGAACCGGCTGAAAAGGTAGCCACTCCTTCACCCGGCCATAGCTCTGAAGCCACTGAATCTGCTGCTACCGGGAAAAGGAAGGCTCGCACTATCTGTGCCAAGGTGCCATACTCTCGCATATCCACAGAACCATATTCTTATCTTGCTATGCAAAAACTCAACCAAACTCTTCTTCAAAAATCTTCGCAGAGTTCTGCTGAACCCTCTACCAAGAGGAGAGCTACACGGACCTCCCCTGGAGAGGATCCTCTTAACCCGGGAATCCCAAACCATCCATCTCCACGCCGTCCTGGTACTTCCTTTTCCAACTTTGAACCACAAAAACATCCCTCTGATAGTTATCCTTTAGCTGGTCAAATCCGAGTTTCTAAATCATACTCTCTTACAGCTTCTTCAGGCTCCAGCAACGACCTCCCCCGTGACTTTCAAGTCAATACCGGGTAATACGTATAACCTTCTGTTACTTGTATTTACTTTCATCAACTTTGCTTTCTTTTGCTCTTTCTTATATTATCTTCTTACTTGCAATTTCAGGGCAAAAGCTACTCTTAGTGGGCTCCAAGCCCTCCCATTGCTGAGGAGGATAACTTGGAGAACACCCTGAAAAACATGCTGAGCCGACTGATAAGAGCAGACAACTGACCAGATGAATGTTTCTCCTTCTCCTGCTGAAAAACCGACTGATCCAGAAGTCGTGATCACAGGAGCTTGCTTTACTGAGAAGATCTCTCCCCTCAAAACTGCAACCAAGTTTGTTGCCTCTGAAGAGAAGTCCAAGCCGACTGATAAAGGCGAAGCTCCACTGTGCCACATATGGCCATATAAACTTTGAAGGTCTGTTAACTGAGTACAACACACTAAAGCTTCTGAGGGCAAACTCGTGGATTCTCTTGTCCAAGAACATCAGGTACACATCTTTTCCTCTTCATATCTTATATCAAACCTAGTCCCCAAGTATCGAGTAAACTGTCCTCAGTCACTCGGTACTTGAAAATATATATCTCTTTCTGCCTTCATTTTGAAAACTTCAGAATATCCCAGTCCCCAAGTTCCAAGTTATCAGTCTACGATAAGATGGAACTTGTTTTACTTTCTGATTTCAAATCCTCATTAATTCTTTTTCATCATAACGATACTTTCAAATCCTCATAACCCCCAAGTTCCGGGTAATATGTTCACATTTTATCTGGAACTTTGAAAATGTATTACTGAATAACTTGTAAAAACTTAAAAGACATACCAGTCCCCAAGTGCCGGGTGATCTGCTCTTCAGTCACTCGGAACTTGTATAAATACTCTGTCTGTATATAATTTACTATCAACTTGTTCTTTCTTGCCATTGCCGACTGAAATATATTCAGCCCCATGTTTCTAACTTGCTATTCTTTTTTCAGAGGTATGTGTCCCATAATGACCAGGTACTTGCCAAGACCAACCAACTCCTTGAAGTTGAAACCAAGCTGCGCAAGGAAACTGAAATTCATGCTTCAGACTTGGAGAAAACGATTGAATCTCTAACTGCAGAGAACACCAAACTGAAAAAGGAGTTGGAAGAGGCTGGAGATAAGTACAAGATCTGCTTTGACAAGATGGTCAGTGTCCAGAAATACTTGGACACCCTGAAAGACCATATCAAGGATATCCTCAATCCACTCATTGGTAAACACCATCTCTTTCACTTTTTTCTGCTTTACTCGGCTTTCATATACTAACCCACATCATACTTTTCAGGTGAGAAAATGCTGCCATCAGGAGATCCTATCCAGAGAAATTGAACTGCTTGAACACCATCATTCGGCAGTTCCAGTTTGGCACTTCTGAGATTATGAAGCGTGTTAAGAGCAACTGTGCTCCTCCCCAAGTAATATACGAGTCCCTGCATCAGCTTTCCACGATCCCCGAGTGGTTAGACCTCTGGACGCGCTCAGCATGCCGGGTTGGCGCAATGCGCAGTTTAGCTCTAGCCAAAGCCTACAACCCGCGCCTTAACCTGGCTCCTTTTGTCAAAGGATTCCCTCAATACAATGCTGATGGCACCAAGTTTGGGGGAAAAAGATTCAAAGAAATTGCTGCCCAAACCCGGCCTATTGCTTGCAAGATTGCTGAGAGCCTCGACCTATCGGTTTTCCAAGATGCAGTGGATGAGAAACACTCCAATCCCCACTCCTGAACCCGAGCATTTGATCTGTTGGCCAAGCTGAGAGACTCCATTGCAAAGAAGAAGAAAGCTGCAGCGCCAAGTACTTCTACTCCAGTTGTCCCTGCACCCAGCCGTGCTCCTACTACACCAATCATGGAAAAGCCGGCTGATGTTGCTAAGGATACTGCAGAAGATCAAGGCACTGCACAAGCTAAGTCCCAGGCCAAAGCTCCTGAAGATAACCCGGCTTCTGCCGAAGCTGAAGCTGCCAAGGGAACCTCAACCGATAACCCGGCTATCTGAGCCAGTTTTCATGTTTACCTTTTCCTGCAAAACAATTATTCGGCCAATGGGCATTGTAATATGCTCTGAAATACTTTGCCTTTTATTTGATGGTGCGTCTGTGCACTATATGAAATACTCAATATTTTGTAATAACTTATACTTTTTATGGTTTAGATGACCCTTTTGGTTTATCTTTAGCTTCTTATCAGTCGGCTTTCACATGACTTTCTCAGTTGCTACTTTTTCCTTTGCTAAAACAGGGTCAAACTAAGTCCCAGCATGGGCATCATAGTTGATTGAATTAACAAGTAAGCAATCTGGTCATAAAATTGTGAGTAACATCAAACTGATAGGCAAGTTTAACCAAGAACAAAATTAAGGCTTAAAAGCCGGGTCTTAGGATTAAAACTTATGAATTTATAATTCATAAGTCCCCAAGCCCTGGATCAATGTTTACAAGTAAAGGCTTAAACTATGCATCATTACCCCACTGATCTCAAACATCTCTATGCGTGCTCTCTTGGGCAACAGCTATAGGACTTTTTTGCTAAGCACTCCTTTGGGCCAAGCTTTATAAACATAAACTATGCATAAAAAGTAAAACACAGAAAAGATTTCTTCTCAATACTCTTCTTTATTAAAGATACACCAGCAAGCCGCCTCATTAAAAACCTTCCAGTCCCCTTAGGTACCCTGGTAAGGAAAAGAGCGCGTCTGAAACCTGCTGGGGGTTACATCGTGTGTTACATAACTCGGCCTAGGTTCATGTTCACTAGGTATAATATGGGCGAAGATGAGCAATGTTCCACGGCCGCTTCGTCTCTTCCATAGGAAGGATAGCATGGTCCGTGTTGTTCTCTTCACCTTTCTCTCTCACATCTATCAGATAATATGAACCATTGTGCAATTTCCGACTGATGAGGAACGGCCCTTCCCATGGAGGAGTTAGTTTATGCATCCCTGCCTGCTTCTGTCTGAGCCGTAAAACTAAATCTCCTTCCTGGAAAGTTCTTGTCTTACTCGGCGACTATGATAACGCCGCAAATCCTGCTGATAAACTGCGGACCGTTCCAATGCTAACTCACGCTCCTCTTCGAGGGCATCAATCGAATCCTCCCTTGCAATTGCATTGCTTGACTCCACATACGCCGCCACTCTTGGCGAGTCATGGACTATATCACTCGGTAACACTGCTTCTGCTCCATACACCAGAAAAAACGGTTGTAACACTGCAGGTAACTCTTTCACCCAAGCTCCATACGCCTTTTCAATCGGAACTCGAAGTCTTGGTTTGATTCCTTTCAATATTTCCTGATTACTCCTTTCTACCTGCCCGTTGGCCTGTGGATGTGCCACCGAAGCAAGGTCTAATCTGATTCCCTT
This sequence comes from Poa pratensis, assembly GCA_947311845.1. NCBI lineage: Eukaryota > Viridiplantae > Streptophyta > Magnoliopsida > Poales > Poaceae > Poa > Poa pratensis. The sequence continues at coordinate 31,699,727 of CAMZMU010000067.1, forward strand.
CTCTTTGCAGAATATCTCTGTTTCACCGAGTGACATGTTGGTCCCATTATCTGTGATGATACTGTGAGGATACCAAACCGACTGATAATTTTCTTCAGAAACGTGACAACTTTGGAAGCATCACAACTTGTAACTGGCTCTACTTCAACCCACTTAGTGAACTTATCAACAGCCACCAAGAGATGAGTTTTCTTGCACGATGTCATCTGAAAGGGCCCCATCATATCAAGACCCCAAACTGCAAACGGCCAAGTGATTGGTATTGTCCTCAATTCCTGAGCCGGCACATGCTCCTGTCTTGCATATCTTTGACATCCATCACATGCCCTAACAATCTGCTCTGCATCCTTGAAAGCTGTGAGCCAAAAGAATCCATGCCTAAATGCCTTGGCCACCAGAGACCTAGATGAAGCATGATGACCACAGTCCCCAGCATGTATCTCTTGCAAAATTTGCCTTCCTTCGACTGATGAAACACATCGCTGATAAACTCCAGAAACACTGCGCTTGTACAACTCACCATCAATTACTGCATAACCGAGTGATCTTCTGACAATTTGTCGCGCCATAACTTCATTACTCGGCAAATCTTCCTTATCATATAATCCAGATATGGTTCAGTCCACTCAGGAATCTCATGCAACGCTGCTACTAACTCGGAATCTTGATCTGGACTTTCATCTTCCTCTTCACCCGGAAGTTGGACTGATGGCTTCCATAACTCGTCCAGGAACACATTTGGTGGAACTGGCTCTCTACGTGATCCCAATCTTGACAAAGCATCTGCTGCCTCGTTTTTCCTTCTATCAATATGATCCACCTGGAATCCTGAAAAGAATCCAGCTGCTTCATCAACAGCCCTTCTGTAAGCCGCCATCTTCTCATCTTTCCTGTCCCAAGTCCCAGAAACTTGCTGCGCTACAAGATCCGAGTCACCAAACACATGATCCTTTTGATGTTCATCTCCTTGGCAATGCGCAAACCATGTAACAAAGCTTCATACTCGCAATATTATTGGTGCAATCAAGTGAATCTGAAGAACATAACTCATCTTATCCCCTTTGGGTGAAGTGAGAACCACTCCTGCTCCTGATCCCTCATACTGCTTGGATCCATCAAAATGCATAACCCATGACTTATAACTCGGCGCCTTGGGTGGTGCCGTGCTTAACTCGGTCCAATCATTGACAAAATCAATCAAGGCTTGTGACTTAATCGCTGTGCGAGGCTCATACTTGATGTGATAATCACCCATCTCAATCGCCCACTTGGCAATTCTTCCAGTAGCTTCAGTATTGCACACAATGTCTGCCAATGGTGCTCCACTCACCACTGTAATGGGGTGTTCTTGAAAGTAATGCTTCAATTTCCGACTGGCCATAAAAACTAACTTCTGCCACTGGGATACCTCTGTTTAGCCGGAGTCAAAACCTCACTGACATAATAAACCGGCCTTTGAACCAGATGCTCCTTTCCTTCTTCTTTTCGCTCCACCACAATAACTACACTAACTGCTCGGGAATTTGCAGCTATGTACAACAGCATGGGCTCCTTTGGAGCTGGAGCAGCTAAGATTGGTGCTTTCGATAATGTTTCCTTCAATGCCTCCAGGGCTTTATCAGCTTCCTCATCCCAAACAAATTTATCTGACTTCCTCAAGAGTCGGTATAAAGGAATTGCTTTCTCTCCCAGTCGGGATATGAACCTACTCAACGCAGCCACGCAGCCCGTGATCTTCTGGACTTCCTTCAATTCAGTCGGCTTTCCCAACCTATTGATTGCTGCTATCTTTTCCGGGTTTGCTTCAATCCCACGCTCGGACACAATAAAGCCGAGTAATTTCCTGATGGAACTCCAAACACACACTTTTTTGGGTTAAGCTTCATCTGAAACCTCCTTAAGTTAGCAAAAGTTTCTCTCAAATCATCAATAAATGTCTCAGCCTTCTTTGTCTTGATCACCACATCATCAACGTACGCATGCACGTTCCGATCTATCTGCTTCTCAAAACAACTCTGGATGCACCTCTGATAAGTTGCTCCAGCATTCTTCAGTCCAAATGTCATGTTCTTGTAACAAAAAGCTCCAAATGGGGTGATAAATGATGTCTTCTCCCAATCTTCCTCTGCAAGCTTGATTTGATGATATCCTGAATATGCATCCAGGAAACACAAAAGATCACTACCTGCCACAGCATCTATGATTTGATCAATCCTTGGTAACGCAAACGGATCCTTCGGACAATGCTTGTTCAAACTTGTGAAATCAATACACATCCTCCACTCATTGTTCTTTTTCAACACTAAAACCGGGTTAGCCAACCACTTTGGATGTAACACTTCCATAATGAATCCTGCGGCGAGTAAACGAGCTATCTCTTCTCCTACAATCCTTCTTCTTTCCTCATTCAATCTGCGCAATCCCTGTTTAATCGGTCTTGCTTTAGGATCAACATGTAAGCGGTGCTCAGCGAATTCAGTCGGTATGCCTGGCATGTCACTAGGTTTCCATGCAAAGACATCCCGATTCTCACGGATGAATTCGATGAGCGCGCTTTCCTATTTGTCAGTCAGATTTGACCCGATAGAGAACTGCTTGGACGAATCACCCGGCACGAAGTCAATCATCTTGGTATCTTGAGCCGCTTTGAATTTCGCCCTCTCTTCGGTCATTGGTTTCTTCAAAATTGTCCCATCATCCGGGTTTGTGGTAGCTTTGTAGTAATTCAACTCCTCTTCCGCACAGGCTTGTTCTGCCATAACAGCATCACCTTCCTCACATTGTAACGCCAACTCACGACTGCCATTGACTGTGATAATACCTTTGGACCTGGCATCTTCATCTTTAGGTACACATAACACGGCCTCGCCATGAATCTAGCAAAAACGTTGCGGCCAAAGAGAGCATGATAAGGGCTCTTCAATTTGACCACCTCAAAACAAATCATCTCAGACCTGAAATTATCCTTTGATTCTCCAAACGCGACCTCCAATGTTATTGTTCCCTCTGGTCTTGCCGACTTTCCAGGGACAATACCATGAAAGATAGTACTGGAAGGGTGAAGCTGTTGGCTGTGAAACCCATCCGGATGAATGTATCCCAATACAGAATGTTGATGCTACTACCTCCATCCATAAGAACCTTGTGTAAAATATAACCCGAAACCTGAGGTGCAACAACTAAAGCCAACGCTCCAGGTGCATCTACTCGGGCCGGGTGATCCTCTCTAGACCAAGTGATCGGATACTCGGACCACTTCAAATATCTCGGAACTGCGGGAAGAATAGGGTTGACAGCTCTTTTCTTCAATTTCATGATACTGTCCTCGATTTAACTCCTTGGGGTTTTGCTGGAAACCTAACCCGGCTGGTCCGTTATCCGGGCCGGGTGGTCCTCCATTATTTCCTCCAGCTTGTGGTCCGTTGGCCGGGTTATTTCCATTACCCGGCCTCGGGCCGTTTCCTCCCATATTCATCCTGGCAAACTCCTCGTTCTTCCATCTCTGAAGATCAACACACTGGGCCAAAGAGTGATTTGCCGGTTTACCGTTCCTACTATGACGTGGACACGGCATGTTGAATGCTTCCTGGGGTTAGCCGGTCCTCGGAAATTTCCCCTGTAATTGCCATTGTTGTTATTGCCTCGATAATTATCATCTCGCCGCTGAAACTTGTTATACCCGGTGTTTGTGTTTGCCACCAAATCTGAACCACCCTCGTGCTGCCTTTTGGAGTTATTCCCATTGTTACCATTGTGATTATTGTTCCCGTTGTTGTTGTTACCATTGTTGTTGTGGTTCTTTCCTCCGTTGTTGACGTTTCCTTTTCCCTTATCTTCATCATCATCCCGGGTCTTGTCTGTGGACGCGTGCTTATGAGCCGCTTCCATCAGCTTCCCATGGTGATTGTTTCTGCTTCGCCAGTGGCCCTCAGTCGACCCATCTTCTGAATTACCGGGTCATATCTGCAGGTTTTCTCCATTGATGACACGGCCGCAGCTGGTGTAATTCCCTTTGATGAGTGAATGATGGCTGTAACTCGGCGCATCCAGTGACGCGCTGACTCGCCTTTCTTCTGGAAACATCGCTCCAAATCCTCTATAGTGAACAACTTCTCACACGTGCCCTTGAAATTCTTGACAAATAATGCCTTCAACTCACTACAAGAAATATGCTCACTAGTGACTCACCATATTGGTCACTGAATGGTCACGTACTATCATTTGTGACCTTTTTGTGACCAAAAACATTTGGTCGAAAGCTGGCGGTCACAAACGAACGTACGTGACCATTTGGGTGCAATGGTCATAGACGTTCATGACTAAAATAAAGGGTCATAAGTGTTATGACCAATTGTTTTGGTCACCTGCTATCTGGCATGTCCACGTCAGATCCGATGTGGCGTGGTTGACGTGGCAAAAATGGTGACCAATTTAAATGGTCATACAGCAAAATCAGCCCAATCCAGTTTGATAGTTTAGATGGGCCAGGCCCAACAATATAGTTTTTTTCCTCTTAATTATGGCCAACTACATGGGCCAAGCCCAATATTTTGGCGTTTTTAACTTTTGGACCGTGGTTTTTTTTTTTCATTTTATAGAGTGGGTCCCAGTTGTCAGTTCTGGCGTGTGGGACCCAATGGTCAGTTCTCTGACATGTGGGTCCCTGTGGTCAGCTTCTGACATGTGGGTCCCTACTGGCAGGTTCTGGCCAGTGGGTCCCCTTTGTCAGTTTCTGGCAAGTGGGTCCCTTTTGTCAGTTTTTGGCTAGTGGGTCCCAGTTGTCAGTTTCTTGCTGGTGGGTCCCATTTGTCAGTTTTTTAGTGGGCCCATATAGTCAGTTCCTGATGAGTGGGTCCCAGTTGACAGTACAGCAGGTTCCAGTAAGCAATTAAATTCACAAACATTATATCACAGTTAACAGATTCATTAACAGATACATATCACAGTTCCAAAAAAGCTCAAGTTAGAGCAGAGCACAACTCACTGGCTAGTTTGAACTAGCTCACTGAACTAGTTCCTACACCATGAACTAGTTCACTGAACTAGTTCCCACAGCAGTTCCCAGCACAAAATGCTCAAAGTATACATAATGTAAAAGTAGCAACACAAAATGAATCAAACTCTGCCAGCTAGGTCATCAAGCAGGTCTAGCTCCAATCATTGCGAGCATCTGGGCGAACTTGTCATCTTGTTCTTGAGCCTTCTTTCGCATCATCTCGAGCTCCTTGCCTCGTGCTGCGTCGGCCTTGTCTCGTGCTGCTTCAGTCTCCTCTGTTTTCTTCCTCATTGCTGCCATCTCTTCTATCACAGCTTCAGCTTGCATTTCTGACTTCGCCAACTTCTCCTTAAGTTCAAGGACTTGAGCAGCCACAACAGCTCCTGGTCTGGCAGACTTGTTGCTGGACGAGCTTGACTGGAGCCCAACATTCATCAGGAATGTGCTTGAAGGGGACTGCTCCTTCAGAACTTCAGCAACTATGTCAACATCAGACTTTGGCTCTTCACCATCTGGTAGCAGTGCATCCCTCCTTTTCTCCATCTCAGCCTGGCACACATTACAAACAGAATTCAGTTTCAAAATGATACTAGTTCAAACTGGTGGTGGTGGACTCACATATCAGGATGAAAACTGGCTCCATCTCAGCCTGGCACACATTACAAACTAGAAAAGCAACAAAATGGGAACAGAAGCCGCACTTACAAGAGCAATCTTAACTGGCTCTGAATACCCAGATTTTTCGCCACAATGGGTGCTGCTGAACACATCATAGGCAGACATTTCTTCACCATTTCTTTTCTCCTTCTGAAATGGTAAAGGAGAATGAATATTATTCAACATGAATACAAGAGTAAGCTGTGAAGACAAAATGTACTTATGCCTAAAGATTAAAACAGGTATATTCTTACAGCTGCATATATGTGAGCCACGTATGACCTTGAACCGGTTTTCTGCTGAAACTTGACCTTCTTTCGATTTTTAATGGCAGACAGACAAGTTTTCTACAAAAACATAGGACTGTTATCATTGGCTAGAACTAGAAAGTCATCTGGAGGAAATAAACCAGCAGCAACATGTAAACAAGATACCACAGATATATATCAGGGAAGAATAATGAGCAAGTACATCTAAACAAAATCTCAGAGCAAAGTACATTTAAACAGCAGCAGATACATCAAAGTAAGCCATTACATTTATTGTCTAAAGCGCCACCCCTCACCGAGTACGAGAAGCTTAGGGCTAGAAATATGATGAGAAACAACCAGAGGCTGCAGGCTGTTGGTCTTGCAAGAGTAGGGTCAATGCTTTGGTGCAGAAATGAATTTGAAGAAGTTAGTGGAGTTACAAACGATGACGCGGACTATTTTCCTAAAGAAGGAGAAGATAATGATGGAGAAGAAGTTGGCGACAGTGTAGTGGAGAAGCCTGTTGTTAAGGTGTGCAACCTCTGTCTTGTTTGGGATGTGTGGGAGTCCTTTGTTTGCTACATCATTTGCTTGTCTTTTTACTTCATGTTGTGCTTCCTTGTCTTGCTTACTTGTGATCTAATGCTGCTATCCTTGATGTTTATGCGAGGTCCTGAAGTCTAGGAGAAAAAAAGCTGCTGTGAGGAAGACGAGCCAGAGGAAGCACAGCTCAGCAACATCTGCTGCAATGGCTCCAGGAAGGGTGATGGCACTCACCCCAGGTGAAGGAATGCTCAAAGCTGATGAAGCTGGCAATGAAAGAGTAACAAGGCAGAAAGCGAGTGCGATTGCTCGAGCCAACCAACTTGAAAGCCAGCTGCAAAGTGATGCAGGTTTTCACTCTGTGGATGAAGAAGACACTGTCCTTGTGGACCACAGCCACAATGCACCTACTGGAAAACAGCAGCAGCTCATGCGAGATGAAGGCAAGTTCTCTAATCTTCTCTTGTACTACTGCATTTCCATAGTGTAAGCATGCCTGTTTGGCAGGACCATTCCTTCATCTGTTGGCGCTTCTTCTTACTCATGAGCTCAGTTTCATTTTCAGATGGAGCTGTTGTGGTGAGGGCAAACAAAAGAAGGGGATCAGGGCTTGAGAGGATGACCAAGTCGCTGGGTAACAAGGTGGCAATCCGTATTCCCGAGGGGATGAAGCGTCCCGAGCAGCCTGTGCAGGCTGCAAAGTTTGCTACAGAGGGTGGGCTCATTGCTAGAGACCATACACCAGTTCTGCCCCACTTCAAGGAGTACAAGAATGACAAGACCATCTTGAAAGACTACATTGGGAAAGTGGCTGTAAGTTACTTGTCTCGTACCTGCATATGTTTCTTTCGTTCTTTCTGTTTCACTTGTCACATGATCACTAATCTTGAACTTTGTTTGCTGTCTTTGTAGATGAATTTTAAAATGGACACTGAGTCGGAGGTCGTTCAGAAAGTTTGCACAAATATGGTTCAGAATATTGCAAAGAACAGACGTCACAAGCTGAAGAAGGAGTATTTTGACCCCCTACCAGCTAATCAAGTCAGCATCAAATCGCCGGTGCCATATGTGAACGATGCTGAGTGGAATGCGCTGGTGACCATGTGGTCCTCACCCGAGCACAAGGTATGTATGCACATGTGCCTCTGGTCTAATGTACCATTAGATGTATGTTGAAATGCATGGGAAAGCAAGACAACACAAGCAGCTAAGGTAAGCTACCATTTTATTTTCATCATTTTAATCCTAGTAGAATAACTTCAATTTTTCGGCTAAACCATTACATTTGAACTACCATGTTTTACAAGCAAAAAAAGCCAAGGCATGCTACAAGGTTTTATTTTCATTTAAACCTGGTTATTTAGGTAAGGTGGGCCATGAACAGACACAAAAATAAATGGTACATTGACACACATCCATATGTAAAACTGAGAGGAAAACAACATATTGAGATCAATACATTTCAGTTAGAACATTGACACACATCCATAGATAAAACTGACAGGAGAGCAACATACTCAGATTAATACATTTCACTTACCAATATACCGACTATTCTTTCCCATCCTTATGATGGATAATCTGGAGGTGGTTGGACTGGTGGTAGTTAGGTTGGAGATGTGTCGTTGCCTTGATACCTTGCAAGATAGAATGAAAAGGTATTAGATAACATGTCATACACCAGCAAGCATGTCATGTCATGTATAAACAGTAACAAGTATTGATGCAGTACCACAATGAAGTGAGGCAGTACACAAGCAAGCATTTCATGTATAAACAGTAACAAATATTGATGCAGTACCACAATGAAGTGAGGCAGTACCACAATGAAGTGGGGTACCAGTACATCTAGAACATGTCATGTATATATGCATGATGACTGGCAATGGCCAGGAGCTAGAAACACACAATATCCCTACAGCAAGGATGAATAATGGAGCAAAGAAGTATTACTCCAGAAGAATCATGTCAATGAAGACCCTACAACAAGGCTAGCAAGCAAAACCCTCAAGAAACATAGGCTGGCAGTGAAACCCCAAGAATAATACTTAATTATCAATTAAATCATAGACTGGCCAACTGGCAGTGAAACCCCAAGAACCAGAGGGCTAGCAAGCAGTGAACCTCCATTAAGCCCCATGCAAAGACTAGCTGAAGCCCCAAGCAAAGGCTAGCAAGCAGTGAACCTCCATTAAGCCCCAAGCAAATACTAGCTGAAGCAAGCAGGGGTTCATGGCACGCAAACCCCAAGAACCAGAGGTTCATGCCACGCAAACCCTATCTATCTATGCACCAGAGGTTCATCCTAGCTGGTCAAACCCTAGAAAATCCGGAGATAGCAAGCAGTGAACCCCCAAGAACCAGAGGTTCATCCTAGCTGAACGCCATGACAAGCCATCGTCCCTAACTGGTCAAACCCTTGAAAATCGACATGGGAGATCGACCGAAACCCTAGAAAATCGAGAGCAGAGACCGAAACCTGGAGCGTGGTTCAAATTTTAGCCGTTTCCAGCTGAATCGGCAGGAAACCGTTTAATGGTTCGAAAAATTCTAAAGAGCTCAGAAATGAATACTATTTGGTTACTATACATGAAATGAGGTCTACTATGTGAAAAAATTATCGGTTCCATTTTGGACGACACCCTCGGTAGCCGCTTCACAAAAAGTCAGGCTATTAGCACTTAAAAAATGAAAAGTGGATTTTTTTGTGGAACATGTCGAAAACGCTGGTCGACAACATTGTTTGCCATGCCACAATGCACACATGTGCCAAATTTGGGCACATTTCGAGAAACTATGTCATGAATGTGGCCAAAACACTCTTTCTTAGTCTTGAAACCTATGAATGTCTATTCATGATAGCAAGTTTTTTGGAACACATTTTCAATAAAACTTCTATATTGCAAGTTTAATTTTTTTTCTGGTAACTAGGTCACATATCATGACTCCATGCGAAGGTTTTCCATTATTTTGATTTTTTTTGAATTTTGTATGCTCGTTTGAAAATCTAGTCAAAATCTCGGCCGTGACCATTGGTGTGTAGTGATTGAATCATGCAAAGATTTGTGTGTATCTCTGATGAAATGGCTAGTTGTGAACCTAGAAATGAAATTCCAGAAAAATAACGGGCAAGATATATAGCACTTGCAGTTCAAATTTTAGCCGTTTCCAGCTGAATCGGCAGGAAACCGTTTAATGGTCCGAAAAATGCTAAAGAGCTCAGAATGAATACTATTTGGTTACTATACATGAAATGAGGTCTACTATGTGAAAAAAAAATATCGGTTCCATTTTGGACGACACCCTCGGTAGCCGCTTCACAAAAAGTCGGGCTATTAGCACTTAAAAATGAAAAGTGGATTTTTTTGTGGAACATGTCGAAAACGCTGGTCGACAACATTGTTTGCCATGCCACAATGCACACATGTGCCAAATTTGGGCACATTTCGAGAAACTATGCCAAGGTCAAAACCCTGATTTTAGCAGTTTTGAAATTGAAATAGGTTTAAACAAAAAAATCTCAAAATTGATATTGAAATGGGTCCCACGCGTCGGTGCCCTTTTGAGGGCACGAAGAGCCGCCTCGCCGCTTCAGTTCTCCACCACCACCACCGCCGCTTCAGTTTTGAGAGCAGGAGGAGCTCACGCCGGCGCTGCCCCCTCCTCTCCATCTCTGTGCCGTCGACCGCCGCCGCCGCCACCGGACGAATCCTACGTCCTTCTGCGTAAGCCCCCTCCCTCTCCATCTCGGTGATTCCGTCCGCACATTTCGTCCCCGCCGCCGCCGCTTAGGGTTCGATGGGGATTTTTGGGGATCTAGGGTTCGAGCCAGTGATTTATGGGGTTCTAGGGTTTGTCGCATGATCTAGGGTTCGAGCTTGTGTTTTCCCTCCCTCTCCAACTTCTAGCAATGGGGATCTAGGGTTGCTGCCATGCTATCCTGGGTAGAGTGTGTGCGTGGTGCTATCTGTCGTGGTTTTGTCACGTCAGGTGTCATAGATGACTTCGTAGGTGTGGGATTACGCGAGTCAAGCATCTCCGAGCTTGGGATCGCAGGAACAAAGATCAACACAGATTTACCCAGGTTCGGCCCCCTCAATGTGAGGTAAAAGACCTACTTCCTGCCTACCCTAGATTGGTATTGATATGATAATCGAGGTGTTACAATGGAGGCGATCCGATCTGGTACTCGCCGTATGAGCTAGGGTTTGGGCTTGATAGCTTGACCCGCTCTAAGTCCTGCGAGTCCTCTTTATATACACAGAGGCTCGCTAGGTTACAAAAGGAAACTTCCCCATAAGGAATACATCCACAGAGGCCTACTCGGAGACTACTTGGTCTTCACGTCCTCCGGGATATGTCTTCTAGATCTTTCCCTTATGGCGGTTCAATATTGGGCTTGCTCCCAAGTGGGCCTTTGTCCGTGCGAGTAAGTTAAGTCGCACTGGGCCGCGGGTTAATCCAGAAAGTATTCCCCCGACATTAGCCCCCAAGCGTGGCCTGAACTTCATAGTATTTCTTGATCTTGAATGCTTAGGCCGCGCTTTTCCTTGTTTCGCGACTTATAATTGTGCAGTTGGCCTTGACTCGCACCTGGAAGATCATCTGACTTCGTGAGCTTCTTTGTTAGAGTATCCTGATAGCTTCAGAACTTGATGACGATCTATCTTCAAATTTTTGATGATAATATGATGTAGCCCCCAAGGATTGAGAGGATGTTATGTGGTAATCATCTCAATTCTTCTCAGAGAACTCTGAAGGTCATCACCTGTAACTTGATATCATGAATAAAACAATTGTTAAGACAAGTAATTGTAATTGGTGTTGCCGTACTATAAGCAGTACATCGACCTCTAGTTAGGCCATCTGAATCCTTAAGTGGGCACTCGCGCGACTCAGTATTTCCTAGGAACATGTGTGTTCAGGGTCGAGAGCGGCCATGATAGGCAATCAAGCTCGATTGACGCCACACCCCAGTACTTTGGCCACATAATGCGAGTAGCAATCCAACTTAAGGTAAATTTGATAATTGCCAATAAATCGGCTGTTTCAGGGTAACAAAGACCCCAAGAAACATAATGATATTGCCATGATAGGCTAAGCTATGATAAGCTTTGATTATGATGACACATAAGGTCGCGCCTAGGTGGCAACCGAGTGTTATACATAGGGTTGGATCGCGCGTAGGTGGCGATCCATGGTGATACATGGGGTCGGTCGCGCCTAGGTGGCGACCAGAGATGATACAAAGTTTACGGCCGCGCCTAGGTGGCAGCCGGTTTCTGATACAAGGGTCGATCGCGCCTGGGTGGCGATCAGATGTTGCATAGGTCGCGCCTAGGTGGCGACCAAAGTTGAAGTTCTAGCCCTGAGTGGCTGTGATGATACTCAGCTATAAAGCTGGAAAGGATGATGCTTGGCTCTGATTAGCCTTTTCTTATGTATAGTACGGTCGCAGGTGTGCGACGTTCCAAGGGCGAGGTGCCTCGAGACGATCCTCGAAATCATGGCGTTCGCTGCTTTCTTCCCTTACATCCAGCAGGTAGTACGACCCATTGTTTAGCTTCTTGCTGATGATGTAGGGTCCTTCCCATGGAGAGGACAGCTTATGCATTCCCTTGTGATCTTGTTTAAGTCGCAGTACTAGGTCGCCTTCTTGAAAGGTGCGGGTTTTGATGCGTCTGGCATGATAGCGTCGCAAGTCTTGTTGATATACTGCTGACCTTGATGCTGCCAAGTCTCTAACCTCTTCTAATGTGTCCACCGAGTCTTGCCGAGCTATCTCATTATCTGTCTCGATGTAAGCCGCAACTCTTGGTGAATCATGTATGATATCGCTGGGCATGACTGCTTCTGCTCCATAGACCATGAAATATGGTGTAAATCCTGTGGATCTGTTAGGGGTTGTTCTTAAGCTCCACAGTACTGCTGGCAGTTCTTCCACCCAACATCCTGGAGATGCTTCGACCTTTTCAATAAGGCGCGGCTTAATTCCATGGAGAATTTCCTGGTTAGCTCGCTCAGCTTGTCCATTGCTCTGCGGGTGTGCTACTGACGTGAGGTCCAATCTTATCCCATTGTCTGCGCAAAATATCTGTGTAGCCCCTTCAGAGGTGTTGCTCCCATTGTCTGTAATGATACTATGGGGGTAACCGAAGCGGAATATGACCTTCTTCAAGAACTTGACTGCTGTTTCAGCCTCGCAATCTCCCACAGGTTCTGCTTCTATCCACTTTGTGAATTTGTCCACCATGACTAAGAGGTGAGTTTTTCCGTTTGAAGACCGTCTGAAAGGCCCTACCATGTCAAAACCCCATACGGCAAAAGGCCATGTGATGGGTATTGTGCGAAGTGCTTGGCTGGCATATGATCTTGCCTAGCGTATCTTTGACATCCATCGCACACTCTGACAATTTGCTCTGCATCTGCTAATGCTGTTAACCAGAAGAATCCATGTCGGAACGCCTTTGCCACCAAAGATCTTGACGAAGCATGATGGCCACAATCGCCTGAATGAATTTCGTGCAAGATTTTTCGTCCCTCTTCTGGTGAGACACATCTTTGGAATGCTCCTGACACGCTGCGCTTGTATAATTCGTTGTTGATGATTGTATAGGCCTTTGATCGTCGTATGATTTTGCGCGCCTCAATTTCATCGTCCGGCAGCACTCCGCGACTTAAATATGCCATGTATGGCTCTGTCCATCCTGGCTGTTCATGCAGGGCTGCGACTAAAGTTGAATCATCCTCTGGCTCTGCAATGTCAATCTCTGCTGGAGGTTTGACTGATGGATTGTGCAGTTCATCCAGGAAAACATTGGGTGGGACTGACTGTCTGTTGGATCCAAGCCGAGACAGGGCATCGCAGCTTCATTTTGTCTCCGATCAATATGTTCAACTTGGTATCCAGTGAAATGTCCAGCAATTCTGTCCACCTCTCTTCTATATGCAGCCATGTTCGCATCCTTGCTGTCCCACGTTCCGGAGACCTGCTGTGCCACCAAGTCTGAATCGCCAAAACAGCGTATGCGACTGATGTTCATCTCCTTTGCTATACGTAGACCATGAAGCAGTGCCTCGTACTCCGCCACGTTATTTGTGCAGTTGAAGTGTATCTGTAACACATACCGCAGCTTGTCTCCCTTGGGAGATGTTAGAACAACTCCAGCCCCCGAGCCTTGCAACTGTCTTGACCCATCAAAATGCATGGTCCAGTATTTGGTTTCTGCCATGCTAGGAGCACTTGGATTTCTGTCCAATCGTTAATAAAATCTGCAAGGGCTTGCGACTTAATTGATGTGCGCGGCTCGTAGCTGATGTGATGTGGTCCCAACTCGATCGCCCACTTAGCGACTCTTCCAGTAGCTTCTCGATTACGAATGATATCTGCCAATGGTGCTGAACTACCACAGTTATTGGATGCTCTTGGAAGTAGTGCTTCAGCTTGCGACTCGCCATGAACACTCCAAACACCAACTTCTGCCACTGTGGGTAACGCTGTTTGGAAGCTGTGAGGACTTCGCTCACGTAGTATACTGGTCTCTGGACAGGGTATTCCTTTCCTGTTTCTTGTCTCTCCACAACCATGACAGCACTCACAGCGCGGGAATTTGCCGCTATGTATAGTAGCATTGGCTCTTTATCTTTGGAGCCGCCAGAACTGGAGCATTTGTCAATTGATGTTTCAAGGCTGTCAGAGCTTCGTCGGCCTCTGCGTCCCAAACGAAGGTGTCTGATTTTTTCAACAGTCTGTACAAAGGTAGTGCTTTCTCTCCCAATCTTGATATAAAGCGACTCAAAGCTGCTACGCAACCAGTAAGTCGCTGCACATCTTTTATCTTTTCTGGCTTTTGGAGATCCATCACGGCCTTTATCTTGTCAGGATTGGCCTCAATGCCTCTTTCTGATACTATGAATCCCAATAGCTTTCCTGCTGGTACTCCGAAGACGCACTTTGTGGGGTTGAGCTTCATGTTGTATTTTCTGAGATTTGTGAATGTCTCTGCCAGATCACCAATAAGATCCTGGCTAACTTGCGACTTAATCACAATATCATCCACGTAGGCATGAACGTTGCGACCTATTTGCTCATGTAGGCAATTCTGAATGCATCTTTGGTAAGTCGCACCTGCGTTCTTCAACCCAAAGGGCATGCTGACATAACAAAAAGCTCCGAAGGGTGTGATGAAGGACGTCTTTTCTTGGTCCTCCCTCTTCATCTTGATTTGATGGTAGCCTGAATAGGCGTCCAAAAAGCATAACAGCTCGCACCCAGCAGTTGAATCAATTACTTGGTCGATTCGCGGCAAAGCAAATGGATCCTTTGGACAAGCTTTGTTAAGACTGGTGTAATCAACGCACATTCGCCACGTACCGTTCTTTTTCATAACCAATACTGGTTTGCCACCCATTCCGGATGGTATACCTCGTGATGAATCCTGCAGCCAGCAAGCGAGCTATTTCCTCTCCTATTGCCTTTCTCCTATCATCATGAAACGCCGTAGTGGCTGCTTCACTGGTTTAGCCGCAGGGTTCACTTTGAGGCTATGTTCTGCTAATTCTCTTGGTACCCCTGGCATATCTGACGGCTTCCATGCGAAGATGTCTTATTTTCCTGGAGAAAAGCGACGAGGGCCTTCTCCTGCTCTTCTTCCATGTGTGCTCCAATGCTAGTTTGCTTGGATGAGTCGCCAGGAACAAGATTTATCTGCTTAGTGTCCTGGGCCGCTTTGAATTTCATTGGTGGCTCGGCAGATGGCGTGGTAACCACACTCATGTCGTTTGGGTCCACCTGCGACTTATAACCTTTTAGCTCTTCCGCGGCACAGGCGGATTCTGCGAAGCCGCATCTCCTTTTCACATTCTATTGCTTTTTCTCTATCTCCGTACACTGTGATGACCCCTTTTGGTCCTGGTATCTTCAACTGTAGGTACACGTAGCATGGCCTGGCCATAAACTTAGCAAAGGCCGTTCTTCCAAACAAGGCGTGATATGGGCTTTGGAATTTTACCACTTCGAAGCTTAGGAATTCACTTCTAAAGTTCTCTTCTGTTCCAAAAGTTACCCCTAGGGTTATTTTCCCCACTGGCCGTGCGGACCTTCCTGGGACAATGCCGTGAAATACTGTTGACGTGGGCTGCAGGCTGGAATCCTTGAGTCCTAGACGCTGGAAAGTATCGTAGTACAAGATATTAATGCTGCTTCCTCCATCCATAAGCACTTTGGTCAGCTTGTATCCTGCAACGTACGGTGCCACAACCAGTGCCAACTTGCCAGGTTCCCGTACTGTGGCGGGTGGTCGTCGCGACTCCAGGTTACGCGTATTCTGACCACCTTAACCAAGGGTGTTGCTGGTATCACGGCGTTCACCTGCTGACTTCTCGGCTCAATTTCTCTTCCTTTTGGAGGTATCGATAACTATTGTGTGATACTGCCCCGTCTGCCTGGGGTTACTCGCGCCGTGCTGCCCAATATTTGTGTTATGAGCCGCACTAGGGTTTCCTTCATGGGAATTCCCCCCGTTGTGTTGGCTCTCTTCTTTCCACTTTTGTAATAATGGCATTGCGCCTTGGTATGGTCCGCTGGCCGTCCATCACCTGTCGCATGAAGGTCGCATGGCCGGTTGAAAACTTCTTGCATATTGATTGGACGGGAGCCGTATCCTCGACCCCTTCCACGCTGGCCTCTGAATCCTCCACGCGCATTGGCGACGAGCCCTGAGTGACCATCTTCGCTTTTGCGTTTGTTTTGACTCGCGTTGTTGTGGCTCGTTTGCTGCTGCTGGGGCTTGTTGGAGTTTTTCTTTCCTTTGCAGCAACCTCCTCTTCTTCTCCGTCTGACGCGTCTCTGGTTTTATCTGAGCTGGCATATTTGTTAGCCGCAGCCATCACCTCGCTGAGGCTCTTGACTTTATCCTTCATGCGACCCAGCTTATGAATCAGCGGCTCAAACTTGCAGTTTTTCTCCATCACCAGGACGGCTGAGCTTGGTGGTATATTATCTGAGGAGTGTATTATTTCTGCCACCCTTTTCATCCAATGGCGACTTGACTCGCCTTCCTTCTGGACACAACGCTCTAAATCTTCTATATTGCAGAGTCGCTTGCAAGTTCCTTGGAAGTTCTTAACGAAGGCATCCTTCAGTTCCTCCCAAGTATTTATAGAGTTGGGAGGCAAATTTTGCAGCCATATGTGCGCTGCACCTTCTAGCATCATGTTTAGGTAGCGTGCGCAGATCTCTTCAGATGCGTTTAGGATGCTCATGCCCATCTCGTAATTGTTGAGCCAAGTGGTTGGATCCATGCTGGCGTTATAGTTTGCCACCTTGCGTGGCCCTTTGAAATCTTCAGGAAAAGGTTCCGATCTGATCCTTTCAGTGAAACACGCCGGTCCCTTGAGTCGCGAGGACAGGGCTGTGGGCGCGCCTGCGGGGTTATCTGCGGGCCGCTTTTGCATCAATGGCATTCGCCTGCGCTTCTGCGACTTGCTCCTGCTGCCTCTGTGCGACTCCTGACACGTTCTCTGGTGGCCTGCTTTGGACGCTTCTTTCTGCTGCAATCCTGTGATTGGCTGGTACGAGGGGCAGCTGTGCTTCGGCTTCCGCCCTATTGGCTTGTTGCAGGACTGCCGTACTTAGCATCTGAATCGCGCGCCGCGCCTCAGCATTGACCGGGTCATCGCCTGTTGGTACCATCTGAGTCAAGATATTAGCCGCAGCATACATATTATCGACAGGGTTCTGGTAATGGCCCTGTGGGGTGTGAAACCTCCTTGGTTGTTGCTGGGTCTCTTGATTTGTTGGTACCCTTCCTTCCGCAGTCGTCTGGATTCCCGTCCCGCGGCTGGAGTGAGCGGGATTTCCACTGTTGGTTGAGTCGCGCGCAGCTGTGTTTGCGGGTCAACCTGTTGTTGAGTCGCAGCCAGCGCGGCTACTCTCTGCCGCTCCTGTTGGATTCCTTGGTTTATCTGATCGAGCCTGCGGCGCTCTTCTTCCATCCTTCGAACCTCATACAGGAGCTCGGCCCTGGCGGCCTCAATTTCTGTTGCACGGAGGGCGGCGTTCGTGGCTGACACGGGACAAGAAGTGGGTTGCTTGGGGGTGCCGATGCCTCGGTTTCTCCAGCAGTTCCTGATGCGCCTGCTCCTCCGGCCATGTAAACCGCGACTTGTGCCATCTCTTGATCTGGTGATGATGTGATTTCTGGTGGGTAACCCCAGCAACTTTCTTCAAAGGCAGGTATGATGGACCCAAACTCTTGCGAGTCCATGCTTTCCACGGATTCTTCCCCATCATCGGCGACTTCTTCTACTGAATCGCCTTCTGGACCGATCTAACGGACCTGCCACCGATGAAGCCGACGAAGACGTTGATGGATCCGAACGGGATGACGTGGCCGGTCTCCAAATAATCTGCTTCCGGCCCCCAGCTTGAATCGTCGATGAGGGGTGTGCCATTGACCGTGATGATACGGCCAACAACAAGATCTTCAGCTCCCTTCATGGATCCTGCGCGGAACGTGACGCTCTTGACCGCAGGCCCCACGGTGGGCGCCAACTGTCGTGGGTTTGTCACGTCAGGTGTCATAGATGACTTCGTAGGTGTGGGATTACGCGAGTCAAGCATCTCCGAGCTTGGGATCGCAGGAACAAAGATCAACACAGATTTACCCAGGTTCGGCCCCCTCAATGTGAGGTAAAAGACCTACTTCCTGCCTACCCTAGATTGGTATTGATATGATAATCGAGGTGTTACAATGGAGGCGATCCGATCTGGTACTCGCCGTATGAGCTAGGGTTTAGGGCTTGATAGCTTGACCCGCTCTAAGTCCTGCGAGTCCTCTTTATATACACAGAGGCTCGCTAGGTTACAAAAGGAAACTTCCCCATAAGGAATACATCCACAGAGGCCTACTCGGAGACTACTTGGTCTTCACGTCCTCCGGGATATGTCTTCTAGATCTTTCCCCTTATGGCGGTTCAATATTGGGCTTGCTCCCAAGTGGGCCTTTGTCCGTGCGAGTAAGTTAAGTCGCACTGGGCCGCGGGTTAATCCTATCCCCCGACACTATCCAAGCACTAATCTTCAGTGAATCTTCAGAATGTTGTTGCTCTGCAACCTGAATGATGAGTAGTGCAAATGAGTGTCTTTTGTTTTCAGCAGTGCTTCGGCCAACATGTTGTACCTAATTTCTTCCTGCTATTGGCTTGTTTCAAGTCAGTGGTTCTAGGTGACAATGGTGAATGAAGTGGAGGTCATCTCGGTTAGCTCGGGCGATAGTGATGCTTCTGCGTGGCATTCGGATGGCGACAGTGACTCTTCTCAGGAAGAGTCTCAGGAAGAGGAGGAACATCCTACGAAGCTGACAGTTAGAGGTAATGTGATCTTTCTGCTATTTGTGACTTGCCCATCTTGATTCATGCCCATCTTTGCAGTATCTTTGCTGCTATTCTGATGTTGCCCATCTTTGCTGCTAATTGTAGGCCCTGGAAAATCGGGACGTGACTCCTTTGATCCCTACTGCACTTTTCCCAACCGTGTTACTCTTGATCATCTACAGGTCGAGGTACTGAGGGAGTACTGTGCTGAGTTTCCACGCCCACTATATGTTTGCACCATGAAAGAAGGACAGGTCATGGAAAAGAAAGGAAAAAATGGTAAGCATTGTTATATTGTGGACTATTGTGATATTCCCTAGCTGCTAGCTGCTAGCTGCTGGTCATAATGTGGGACTATTGTGATGATTCATAGATGCTGTTTCTTACTGCAGTACTTCAACAAGGACTTCACAAAGACCTATCTGAAGAGGCACATCTCAACGCAGCCCAAAAAAATCAGAGTTCATGTAGGGCAGTGGTCAAAGAGAGTGAACATCAAGATGGGAGTGGAGAAGCAAGCCTTGCTAACCACCAAATGGCTGCGGGTAGTAGCACGTGAAGCACTAGTGCAGGGCGACATTGTCGTATTCCGCTTTCACATTGCAGCCGGCTGTCTCAGGCTTTATGTTGACAAACTCTACCCATGCCAAGTATGTGCCAACCTCTGAAGCGACGTTGAAGCAGGACATGAAGCCATGGTGGTTGCTTTTGGTTATGAACCAAGTTAGTAGCAGATGTAGTGAACCTGTTTATGGTAGTGAACCAAGTTATGTAAATTAAGACTTGTGGTTGCTTTTGGGCACATTATGTAAATTAAGCCTTGCTACCTGTTGCTATGAGGGAGTACTGAAGCTATATGGTTGCTTTTGGTGATGAAATCAATGTGTTATGAATTGTTATGAAATCTGGTTGCTTTTGGTGAAGAAATCAATGTGTTATGAATTGTGGTTTGAAATTTGGTTGCTTTTGGCTCATATTATGTAAATTAAGCTACATTGGTTTGAAATCTGGTAACAACATCAGGTCCTAAAAATTTTAGACATCAGTAGCTATATTGGTTTCTTTTGAAAAAGCACACAACATGAGGTATAGATAAAATGCTGTGACATCCGTAGATAACAATATCCCCTCTCTGTCCCAATGGCAAGACACTGAAAATTTGAGGCAGAGGTTGCTGGTTCGAGTCCCAGGCCTCAAAACATTTTTTGTTTCATTTTGCAAGACAGCAACAATCTTTAGGTAGACAGGACACTAAGAGCAGTATTCAGATAGACAGAAAATTCCATTTTGTCTCAAACATTTTGCAACACAGCAACATAACCACCAAGTTGAATATTCAGATTACACTCAATAGTACATTCAGATTACATAAAGAGGTCTTTACTGCAACAAAGGCACTCTAAAATTTCTTGCAACATTGCTCAACCTTTTATGCCATTTCAGTGCACAAAGGCAACAAAGGCACACTAGATTCTTTGCACCATTGCTCAGCCTTCCTTGTGTGAAATGCATCAGCGACAAAATCTGGTAGCAGTACCAAGGAGCAGTACAAGGAGCAAACTTCCATTGCTCAGGATCTGGTAGCAGCACAAGGAGCAAACTGCAACAAAATTGATGTAATTGGTTAAGAAAAAAACAGTGACAAAATCTGAAATTTTGACAGTGACAAGCATCAGGTACAAGCATCAGGTACCTCATGTCCATCCGCTACTCATCATCATCGACACCGAAACCTGGAATTCCATGGCCAGTGTTCGTTTCCTCATAATACTGGTACATGGTTTCATCATAATCATCATCATCGCTTTCATGAGCATCTGCCACTACTTTTCTTTTTTTCCTTATGCCTTCTACAACAGCATCATCAACAAGAACACGTTCCTGCTGGTCCCTTCGCACTCTGGTTTGCACACGGGTTTCATTTTCTTTCACCGGAACCTCCTCCGAGTTTTCATCCTGATATGTGAGTCCACCACCACCAGGACCTGTTCCTGTGTCCATTTCCTGCACACTCCACAAGTGCCTATGGGTAAATTTTTGCACAACACGCCAATTCCCACGCAAACGTGTGTCTGGCACATAAAACACCTTTGTTGCTTGTGAGGATAGAATAAGAGGATGATTCTTATACCATAACCTTCCAGTGTTGACACTTTTGAAATGTCCATCATCTTGGAACCCCGTCTTCTTCTTGCCTCCAATGTCAAACCAGTCACAACAAAAGAGGACAATGGAGCGATCAATGCCTCCACTAGAGTTGTATTGCTGCTCAATGATACTTCTTAGCTGACCATAGAAGTCAATGTCCTCACCATCATGCACTCCCTCAGTGATGATTCCGCTATTCTGTGCCTTTCTATCTTTCTCACGGTCAATGGTGTGGTACCGAACACCGTCAACAATACAGCCTGAATACAACCTCACTCGCTTATCCGGTTGGCATGCCAAAGCAAAGAGATCATCACTCACTTTCTTCTCCTCATGCAATTTTCCAATCTGCACATATAAGACAGGGTTACTAACACACAAACCAAAAGTGATGTGGCAATGGATCCAATGGCTAAATATCTCACCTTTTTTTAAACCAATCAGCAAATTCTTTGGGAAGCCTTTTATCAACATTGATGCGGTTTTGTTCTTGATTAAACTCTTCTTTGCACATCCTGCCATTCCAGAAAAACATAGTTAGTGGAAACATCAGACAATGCTAAATAAAATAACAAGTGCACAATATATATGACATACTCTATGTATGGTGAAACCTCACGACAGTTGCTAAGGACAAACCAGACCATCTTGTCATACTCATTACCGGCATCCAAGTATTGTGACGCTCCGAGAAAGTTCACACCATGCTTGAAAACAGACACATCACCACGGTAGGAGTCATCGCGCTGTCCATTTCTGCCGGCCGATTCCATCTTGTGTCTATGTCATCAAAGTACCTCGAGCAAAAAGTGAGGCACTCATCGACAACATACGCTTCGGCAATCGATCCTTCAGGCCTAGCTGTGTTCCGCACGTAGCGCTTACATGTAAGCAGCCTTCTTTCAACTGGGTACATCCATCCATAATGCACAGGGCCTCTAAGCATTGCCTCTTTTGGTAAATGGACACACAAATGGACCATCACGGTGAAGAAAGCAGGAGGAAAGATCTTCTCAAGCTTGCAAAGAATTATTGGGATTTCATTTTCAAGTCTTTTCAGAACCGATAACTTGAGTGTCTTGCAGCACAGTTCTCTAAAAAAATTCCCCAACTCGGCGACCGCTTCATATATATCTTCATGCATCAATCCTCGGAGCCCTGCCGGTAAAATTCTCTGGAGGAGAATATGGCAATCATGGGTTTTGAGCCCTTGAAGCTTACATCCATCGGGAGAGATACACCTTCCTAGATTAGCCGCGTAGCCATCTGGAAACCTGACCTCTCTTATGAAATCACAGAAGGCAATCTTTTCTTCTTTGCTCATTGTGTACCAAGCAGTTGGCATATCAAACTTGTTCTTGTCATGTGCATTAGGCTGAAGGTGCAAGTCTTTCCTAATTCCCATGTCTTCCAAGTCCAGCCTTGAGTTCACTGTGTCCTTGGACTTCCCTTCAATGTGCATGAATGTTCCAAGGAGATTCTCTGTGATATTTTTCTCAATATGCATTATATCAAGATTGTGTCTCAGCTTTAGTAAAGGCCAGTATGGCAGGTCCCACAACCGGGATTTTCGGTCCCAACATTGCCCAACCTCACGCTTTCTCTTCTTCTCAAGCTTTCCCGGTCTTACATCTTTGACCTTTTCGAGTTGCTCCTCAAGCTCTTCTTTAGTGAATTCCGCTGGCTCGTCTCGGGTTTCTGTCTCCCCATCAAACTCTTTGCTTCTTCGCCACTTATGGTTCTTGGCAAGGAAACGGCGGTGCCCAATAAAGCAAATCTTGTTCCTTATTCTTCTCGAGCACGGGACTTTGTCACACCGCACACACGCCTGGTAACCCGCTGTGATCCTCCCCGACAAAGTGTGCAACGCGGGGAAATCATGAATACACCATATGACCGCAGCACGTAGAAGAAACTTCCGGTTGGGAGTCAAGGCATCGGGCGTAAGCACACCATTCCATAGCTCGAGCAGTTCTTCTACAAGTGGCTCCATGAAGACATCAAAATCCTTTCCTGGAGACTCCGGACCTGGGATAAGCAGCGCCATCATAAATTTGGACTGATCCATACATGCCCATGGTGGCATGTTGTACGGCACCACAAAGACAGGCCACATGCTATATGAGTTGCCCATGTTCCCAAACGGATTAAAGCCATCTGTGGCGAGGCCGAGCCATATATTTCTTGGATCTTGAGCAAATGTCTTATAATTCTTGTCAAAGTCTTTCCATGCCTCTCCATCCGCTGGATGGCTCAGCTCATCGTCCATAGGTTTTCGCTTGAGCTTGTGCCATTGCATCTCCTCTGATGTTTTCTCCGAGAGAAACATCCGCTGTAGCCTTGGTTTCAACGGAAAATGCCTCAATACCTTCTGCGGTATCGACTTCTTCCCATCAGCATCCTTCCACCTAGAGGCATTGCATTTCGGGCAGTTGTCACACAGGCGATAAGCCTTTCGAAACAACACGCAGTTGTTTGGGCAGACATGTATAGAGACATATCCAAGCCCCAGCTTGCGGATTACGCGCAACTCGTCATCATAATTCTTGGGAACATTGCTACCAGGGAACTGCAAGTTCAATAGGCTGAGTATCGCATTGAATGCAGCATTGCTAATCCGGTAGAATGACTTGACATGCAGTAGCTTCACAGTGAATGTAAAACTTGAAAATTTGCCCCTTCAACTGCTGCGCGCTTCGCCTCCTCTAACACCTCGGCAAACAATGACCTCTGTCCATCAACATGGTCTTCAGAATTGTACAAGTCCCTCAACAAGTCATGTATCCTATCATCCTCAAACCCATCCTCTTCCTCCAATCCATCATTCCCTTGCAGCACACTTTCCATAAAAGCAATTCCAGCATCACTACCATGGCGTGGTTGTGCTTCAGATTCAGCATGTTGAGGTTCTTCCTCCGACGCTTCTCCATGGTGGATCCACGTATCATAGGTGCTGGCCATTCCATGAATAAGCAAATGATCTTCAACTCTGCCTTGAGGTTGTTCTTGACGGTTCAGACATTGAGAGCATGGGCAACGAATGCGATCATCCTTGGCAAAATGTGAGCGAACACATTGCATGAATTCTTCCACACCTTTTATGTGTTCACCAGAAAGCTTTCGAACACCTCTCGTGATCCAGTTTCTGTCCATCTGCAGCATAATCTCTGAACTTAGCAACAATTCGAAGTGCACAAACCCAAAGCTGTAATTTTTTCGAACAAACTAGTAAGAAGTCAGAAGCTTAACACGTGCTTCATTTCTCCCACAAATTTATTTTTAGAATGTTTTTACATGTGATTTGGTTTGTAGTTGATACATGTGCAGAAAGGCCCAACAAATAGACTAGTGCTTTTCAGTAAGAATTCAGAAGCATACTAACAACAATTACAGATAAAAGAAAATTCACACACATGTCATAATAATTAACCTGTTTTTTAGTAAGAATTCAGAAGCATACTAACAACAATTCGAAGTGCTCTTCTTCAGTTAGCTAGCTCTAGTGCTTTTCTTCAGTTAGCTAGCTCTAGTGCGAGTCAAAGAAGAAGAAGGGAAGAAGAGCATACCTCTGACGGCGGGGTCGTAGTCGATGCACGGAGGATGGAGGGCAGGGTGTCGCCGCTGAAGGCGCTCCTGAGCCAGGCAGGAGCTCGCCGGCGACAGGGGAAGATCCAGACGGCGGGGTCATGGCCGAGGCACTCCCGCAGTAGTCGATGCAGCCGCCCAGCCCCCTCGCCGGCCCGAACTTCTCCACCGGTGCAGGTGTCGCCGCTGAAGACGCTCCTGAGCCAGGCAGGAGCTCGCCGGTGACAGGGGAAGATCCAGACGGCGGGGCCGTGGCCGAGGCGCTCCCGCCGTCGTCGATGCCGCCGCCTAGCCCCCTCGCCCCCGCCCGAACTTCTCCGCCGGTGCACGCCGCCCTCAACTCCGTCCGCCGGTGAACGCCGCCCCCAACCCCGCCGCCGTCGAATGCCGCCCCCAACCCCGCCGCCGCCGTCGAACGCCTCTGTGGCTGTGGGGAAATTTTGAATCGGGAAACGCTAAGTGGCTCTGTGCCAGTTTTGTTAACCTAGAGAGACGTAACACTATACATAGAGAGACTACAACTATCTAACACCAACAGCTCGGTAGCTCAGTGGTAGATAGCGAAGTGGAACAGCGCCTGGTCGTGGGTTCGAGTCCCCGCAGCGCATATTTTTGCCAAATATTAGGCGTGTGGCTTGGCCGTGTCCCACATGTCAGCACCCACGTGCCAGGTGGGGCTGGTGGGTGGGTTGAGGAGTGACACGTAAGCACAACTGCCAACTAAGCACTGACACGTAAGCAAAAACTGCCAAGTAAGCACTGACACGTAGGCAAGAAGCTGAGTTGGCAGTCCACTAATATTAATGACCATTTAAATTGGTCACAGGCGGCTAAAGAAAAGGCGATATGTCAGAGCTTTTTAGTTTATGACCAATTCATCTAACCAGGTTATGACCATTCAGACAAGAAAAGTCACTATTGTTTCAGTTTTAGACCCTCCAAAGTTGTGTATGACCAAATGGCTTCAATTGGTCATAGATCTATGACCAATTTTCCCTGGTCACTATAGAAAGGTCACTAGTTGACACATTTCTTGTAGTGACTCATCCCAAGAATTGATAGATTTCTCGGGTAATCCATTGAACCATAACTTTGCTGCTCCTTCACTCATCATCAGGTACATGTATCTCGCGCACAAGTTGGCCGTGGCATTGCGAATACTCATCGCCATCTCGTAACTACTGAGCCATGTTTCTGGATCCATGCTGGGGTCATAATTCGTCACCTTGCCAGGCTCTTTAAACTTCTCAGGAAAAGGTTCACTCTTGATAGCATCTGAAAGACATTTAGTTCCAACCGGGTTAAGTAATGAAGAAACTAACGGCAAACCTGACCCGGTATTTGGTGCATTGCCCATCACTCCTGCTTCAGGTTGTCCTCCGGCTCCTCCGGCGACACCTAAAGCCGGGTTTGCGCTCGCCGCACGCCGTGCTCTTGAACTGTTGACAATCGCTTGGGCCACAGACTGGGCCGGGGCCGGTTGACGTGGCCTCGGCGCCGGCTGATTCTGAGCTGGCCTCTGCTGATGATGTCCCGAACGTTGAGGCTACGGCGCCGGGTGACCTTGATTCTGCTGTCCGTTCCTGACGCCTGATCCGGCTGGCCTTGGTGTTTCTCCATGATGACTCCGGTTAGCTCGGCTATTGTATGGTGTTGAATGTAACGCTCCACTCTTATCCGGCATGTTTCCCTGCTGCGTGATCGCGGTTTTCAACATCTCAATTGCCCTGCGCGCTTCGTCTCCCTCTGGCGATTGATCAATCGGCATGCGGCATAATGCTAATGTTGCTGCGTACACGTTATCAGCCGGATTTGAGTAGTGACCACTGGGCGTGTGGAACCGATCTGCTGGTGGTGGCATACCACCCGCAGCTGCTGTGTTCTGATTTTGCTGTGCTCCAGCCCGAGTGTTGGGTGGCACCCCGTTTCCTCCCTGATTTGCTCTAACCATGATTCCATGCCCGATTCCAACCGGCGCTGGCTCAGGCCGAGTGACATTGGGAGCTCCGTTTGGTGATGCAAAGTTCAATCTTGTTGGATCTAAGGTCATGCCTGGCATCACCCGGGTCTCGTGCCTCCTCCGATGTACTGCTGTAAGATCTTCATGACGATTCTGCACTGTTATCCTTTCTTGCTCCACACGGGCTCGATCCCGTTCTATCTCTTGTTGCTCATCAAACATGCGCTGCTGCTCCGCCAATAAAGCCTTCTGTTGATTCTCCAGCGTGATTCGTAACGTATCCAATTGCTGCGCCTGGGTTGCTGCGTTATCTGGTGTGATTACCGTGCGGCGTCAAAGTCCAAGGGCCTAAAAACTGGTGGGATTTCCATCACAACCGGCTGTCCCGAGCCTTCACCCGGTTGAAAGGTCGTGAGACACTGAATTCTTTCTCTGTTTTCTCTGGCCGCGCGCGTGGCATCGTCCTCGCTCACTGAAGTTTCTGTCCCATCATTGTGGTTCCTCAGAGTATACACCACCGCACGCTTCATGGTCCTTGGCTCCGACTCATAATCTTCCTCATCAGGCACGTACCCAAATCTCTCGTCAAACAACGGTAAGATCGATTCAGTGTCTGTATCCAATTCTTCCTCACGTCGGCACTCCGGCTCGCAAGCCTGGATTTCCGACTGATGTTCGAAACCTCCTGTTCCGACTGACTCTTCTCCATCAGATTGGACGATGGTGGCTACCCCTGAAACGGAGTCGCACATAACCTCGTCATCAATTTGCTGAGTTGCATGAATCATACCTACGAAGACGTTGATCCGACCGAACGGGATCACCCGGCCGGTATCCAGCAGATCGGCTTCTTCTTTCCAGCCGGAATCGTCGACGATGCGCTTTCCGTGCCGATCCATCCTAACCTCGCCGATCGCGAGGTTCTCCATCCCTCGCAGAGCTTCTCCCTTGATGAGGACAGCTTTGGTCGCGGGCCCCACGGTGGGCGCCAACTGTCGTGGGGTTATCACGGCAGATGTTACCATAGGGTAACTTGATGATTGGGGCAAGGCGCCTTGGTCCTTCAGGAGATTATCACGCTCGTTGGGGAAAAAGGGTTTACCCAGGTTCAGCCTCTCCATTGGAGATAAAGACCTACTTCCTGCTTCTATGTTATTGATCTCGAGGTCTCGATAACTCGGCTACGACAATAGAGCCGGGTTACGAGACGGGTTACAAGGGTTTCGCTTGATAGCGGTGATATCGAACTAGGGCTTAAGACTTTAGACTTCAACTTGTCTGTCTATGTTCTGGGAGCCCATTTATATAGACACCGGGTCTCCCGAACTTACAATGAATACCGAGTTACATACGAGCCCGGAGTCCTACTCTAGGTTCTTCTAGACCTTCCGTAGCCTCCAAGTCACCCGGTTCCTTCCTTCACTCAGACTCCAGTTCTTCTAGGTCCTTCCTTCTAGGGACGAGTCATGTTAGGCCTATTGGCCCAACTATAACCCGGCCCACATCTTGTACACATCACCCGGACCAGGCCTGGGGCCGTCCGACTGATTCTTCCTTGGTCATGAGTATACCGGGTTATTATCCCCCCAACAGTTCTGGTGATGGGAGAAGAGCAAATGCTGCACATGAGTCTCAGTCTCATTGTTTTATCTCACAGATTGGGTCTTTGGGTAGTAACAAATCACCCTCCCTAGGAAATATGTTAAACTCATTCTTGTTATATATTATTTACTTGGATTTATATTTTACTTACTTGGATTTTTGCAGTAACTGGAAGCAAAGTTCGCGTGGCTGAGCACCTGTGAATAGCTTGATAGCTATTTTTTCCCAAAAGAAAATCTTGATGGATGTTCCTGCCACTGTAAGTACAGATCATTTGAAAATGATTTTTCTTCCTAATGTATGTATTATTTCTCTTTGTCGCTGATATATTTGTACCATGTTGATCTATGAGGATCAATTAGAATAGCAAAGCTGAATCATGTATGGATACACTAGAGTATTGAAGTTCAGTTTCTAGAGGCGTAATATGGGTTTGCAATTTGTAAGAAGTGACAATCCAAGTTTTACCAAGACATTGGTTATTTTGAATGCAAGTAATTTTCAAGGTAAAAATATATTTGGTGGTTCAAGTACCCTTTATATGTATTTCGTGCAGTAAAAGATAAGTAGATTTATCCTGATGTTATTGTACCGACTTGGCTCAGAAATGGAGAAGCACCATGATGGGCTTTTTCTCGTAGAGGGCAAGGTTGTGCGTTGCTGGAGCAGGCGTTGCTTCCATATTCTACCAGGTCTTATTTCTTTTTTCCTTCCTATCTCTATTTTCTTTGCAGTGTAGTTATTTTTCCTATTGCCGTGACATTCTTCATCACATTGCATTGAAATCTTTACATTCCTTCTGTTAGGCTTTGAAGTTATCTTATCATCATGCATATCTTTCTATAGGCGTTATGCATATAGGCCATTTTTTGAACTTTAGGTTGCGGCACAGGAAGAACTGAAGATAACTGAGCTGCACATCGCAAATTTTGTTCACAACGCAGTATGTATTTGAGAGTTATCAATTCTCGCCCAAAGCAGGTCTTCTTCGCTTTTGGCGTCGGGGCAGAGGAGGGCGACAAGGAGGTGGCAGTGTGCTGTCCTGCCGCAGAGGCATGCAGCCAGAAGGCCGAGAAACGATGTGGAGATGGGTTCTGCTGGTGGTGGAACAAAAAAAGAAGGTAAAATTGCCCTGTTTCTAATGCCCGCATTATCAGGTCTTGTTTTGAGATCATGAAGGTTGTCTGAATATCTTTGACTTCAAGATCACGTGTGCATTTTAGTGTCATAAAAGCTGATTGATTTTCAGTGTCATTGAGAGGTATGTAGTCTCAGAAGTCAAACAAAAATTATCACTTGTGCTGGTTTGTTTTGGTATAGATATTTTATTTGTGCGATAAATCATGTGAATGTGATACAGGATAGTACTTTGTTTTAGTTACTTCCTAAATTTTAAAATCTCATCTATATTATACATTTTAGAAATAAGCCAACTTTCTAGAGTGTCGGCACTATTATACATCTATATTATTTTTTGCCTAAGGCGGTGGAGGATGTTCCCTCCCACGTGGATGTGGTACTACCGCTCCTTGTCTATGGCGTGTGCTTCTCAGTTCGGCCAGTCGTGCAGTGCTTGCCAGGGTGATACGACGAGGTGGCTTCAATTCCGTGGTGGCGTCTGTTGGTGGGCGGCAAGATGGGTGGAGCGCTATGGATTGTCCGGCAGGGTGGTTTTTTGGGGGTCAGGAGAAATCCTTGTCATCTTGACACCGACGCGGTGACGCCTGTGGGTGTCGCTTCTCCTTCCTGAAGGGCGTCGGATGTACCTCTTCCCCACTACCGGTAGCGTGCCGGGGGAAACCCTAGGACTAGTCTGGGCAGCAGTGTCGTTGTCGTCGCTTTCCTTCTTGAAGGTGCTGCTTGGTACGCGGCGTTTCAGAGTGCTAGGTTCGTGGTGGGAATTCTCCGGAGAGGACGCAGCGGTTGCGAGTCATTTTCGTTTTCGTTGATCCATCGTTGTTGGCATTGTTTTCTTTTTTCTCTTTTGGGCTTGGTTGTGCTGTCTGCCCCAGCAGGAAACTCGTTGTTGTTCGGTGTGGTTGCTATATTTATATAGCGGGGCGAAAGCCTATTTCTTGATATGAGTTATATGTCACCCAAAGCATATGTACCATTGGATTCATATTTGAAAGATGTTTCTAACAATATGATTCTGTTGACACATAAGTCATATTTTATTGGTTAAACAATTGGTCAACTTTTTTATTATCTTGAAACGTGTAGTGGTCTTGTATAAAAAAGGAGTACCAAATGGAATTGGCTAGACACTCTCCACAAAATGGAGAGTGCAAAAAATAGCCGAGTAGGATGTAGAGAAAGATGAAGAGTACATGTACATCCAGACTCAGAGTGTTGCGCTATCTTCTGCTAAAAAAAATACTTCCTCCGTTCCGAATTATAAATTGTTTTGAAGATTTCAATATTGACTGCGTATGTATTGAAATGAGTGAACACATACACTAAAAAGAATGCTTTGCGTCTATATTCATGTTAATCCGTTATCAGCTCAACACTTGGCTGTCGTCTCCGGCTCCGCAATATCTCCTGCATGCGCGCGGCCATGTACATCCGAACAAGGCAGGCGTCAACTTCAGTTCCTATCAACGATGATTGTACCGAAACCGCGTGTCAACCTGATCTCCACCACGACGGTTAATCACACTTGGGTACGCACGCGCATGTCCTTGTCGAAGTACTTAAGTTAGTATAGACCATCCATCAGCTTCGGTGAGCACAAAGAAAATGGTGAGCTCGATCGACATGTGGAGGCAGGAAAACGAGCTGAGCGACAGCTCAATGTTGCTGCCAACCAGACCGGCCAAATTAAGGTACTGGCTTAGTGCCTAGCTGGGCTAGTTTGGTTCGAACCATCAACGTCAGTGATTTGCAGCAGCCACGCATCGTCGTCCTTACTCCTCGACTTCGCCTAACCACTCCCCAAACCATCAAACTTTATCCATGAATTGCCTATTACTCCTCTCTAGTCACTTACCACACTACATGTGTGGTAAGTGACTAAAGAGTCTTATATTTTGATACGGAGGGAGTACGATTTTGATACTCCCTCCGTCATCTCTTAAGGGATGGATTAAAGCAAACTGTTTTTTTTTTCCTTGGGAAGGTACAGTTGGACAGAATTTTTTCTTGCTTTCTCAGATAGTGGGACACTTTTTACCTACAAAATAACCTTGCTACACTCGTGTACGATGGTACATTTTAAACATATGCGCGCGATTGTCTGTTCTATATTAGTGCCTTAAGCAAATCCTGAAATTCTCTCGCAACTGGCATCAACCAAGCTTATAACTTTAACAGGCCTGCTCCACCAAGCAAGCGAGCAACATATCGGCTAGAAACTTGTTTATATTCTGTCGCTTGCCAGAACGCAAACTTAAGGCATTCCTATATATAGTCATTTTAAGGGTTGAATAATGGACACTAAGAAATTTGAAGGATAAGTTGCCAAGTGTCAACTTGGCCGTATTTACTACTCACTGAATATAGGGGATTTTATTTCCCGTAATTAATATTAGATGACGAGCCTCTGCAAAATTAGTTGTGACTAAAAATAGATCATAATCGTTGTAGTATATGTACATTGGCCGTATAGCAATTAGAAGTTACGAGATCATCCGGCATATATATACAAACAATCCCTAGAAACGAAGATCAACCCTCACAACACCAGAAAGCTTATATGACCATGGAGAGAAGCAAGGTGGCTATACTCGCAATGTTAATCCTTCCCTTCATCATAATATCTTCTCAAGGTAAGTAAACGACGACAATTTGGTGAATTTATAATTTATTCTAATAATCTCACTCAATTTTAGCCCGTTGAGTAGCATTACTAAGTTATGTATAATTTTCCTAATATCAAGCCTAATATCAAGTTAAACTGCACACCGTTATTTACATGCAGCTCAAAAAACGGATCAGGTGGATAGTAGCAAGATCGCAGTGTGCCAATGCCCAAGGATGGATCCACCCTGCCCTAATGATTTGTGCTTCTGTTGTGAACTAAAGCCAGACCAATGCGCTAAAACCAGGGAAGAGTGCCACAAAATTTGTGGTCGTGGTTGCTCTCCATAGATGCAAAATTCCCTCATCCCCTCCATTCTCATTGAGACATCGTTGCAGATTTTTGCTATGATAAATAATGTCGCCAAAATCATCGAATAAACATCGAGTTGTAACATCATACGCTTAGTTTTCTGTTTCTTTGGTCTGAAATGTACTTTTAGTAATATGCTTTTGTTTCGAGAGTGTAGATTTATTTTCAGTGGGCACAAAAACATCTATGTCGCCTTTAAACTCACTAGAATGGGGAGCCATGGTTGTTCCTCTTTCTTGTGTGGTGGTGCTGCCAGCGGTCATTGAGTGAGGGATGCATGTCCTCGGTTGGGCCCAAATGTCCCAAATGTCGGCAGGGTGTGGTACATGTGCTGCCATTTCCTAGTGGTTGTACTCACAGATCAAAGGCTCGCTCCTCGGTGTGATAAATGAGCACTACATACGAATCCAATGTGTATAACCTGTAAAAAGTTGAGACCCTATTTCTATGAAAAAAAACATTTGAAGAATTCCAGATAGTGCAACATAAAGTGAACATCGTCACCCTAATTTGAGCCTTATGCCGTGCACTACCTCAACTAACCAACGAACTTCCATGCACATTTGAGATACTTCTTGGTGGTGGTAAGTTGAAAACAATATAAATAGTCAGCCACAAAAGGCGAGCAAATAGAAATGAGAAAAAAAGATGTTGGATCATTTCATCATCACAGCAGCAATAATTGTTACTACCATTTCATTCATGATTGATAAATTGTATTTCCTTAAGACTACACTCTACATAAGTACCAAATGAATATAAAGTTCATGTGAAAGTGATGATTGTCATTCACCTTGTGGCGTACATCATTTTAACCAAAAACATATCCGAAACATGAAGCTTGTAGCAGAACACATCTGATTACTATGAGTGGTTAATATATGTAGATTTTATGTAATGAGTTAATCTATTTATTCTATGTTAGTTGCCACTCAATACTAATTAATATTCAGAGCGGAGCCATCAAACTTCCAATGTGTGGAAACATTTTTCTTTTTTTGAAATCGGCAAAAACTTTGCCTTTATATTGATATAGAAGGAGAAAACATAGAGCGGCCAAGGCCAACTGAAAAAAATATTCACGACATATTAAGTTGTAATTTCGGCCAAATGCTTTGCACCAGCAAGGATCCAATTCTTGCTCTCGGCCTTTACCTTCTGCATGAGGATGGATGGCATCACCGATTTTTTGTTAAAGACCCGCTCGTTCCTTTCTTCCCAAATCTCCCACGCGATCAGAGTGATGGAGGTGTTGAGCCCCTTAGGGAAGGCAGTAGGTGCCCGAGAAGCGGCCTGCCAATATTGTAGAACCGTGCCACGTTTGGATCCCCTGCAAAATGGGAGGGAGGGGCATGACAGCTAAGAAGCCGCCGCCTTCCATATTCGCTTGGAGAAGCGACATTCGAAGATGATGTGTCGGGCAGTCTCTGATTGACATTTACATAGTTGGTAGACTGGCTGGTGCGGCCAACCCCTTATGACAAGGTGGTCAGAAGTCCACAACCGATTCTAAACCGCAAGCCAGACAAAGAAGCTGGAAACATGTTTCATTTGTGTAATGTTATAGAGGCAAGTGTATTGCTATTTGAGTGGCGTATTCCCCAGCCAAGAACCATGTGTATGTACATGATTATACTGGAAAAAAGCTTTGCTACTCCTACTTGACCCTCATTAGGCCATAAAAAGAGTTTTTGGATTTTGTTCACTTGTGACTAGGTTTTAAAGTTTCGGTACCTGCCCCGTAATTTCTTATGCCACACACAATTCTCACGCAAGAGCTTGAAAGGCCACCTGTCGAGTAAGCACTTATTTTTGACTTCAAGGTCCTCTACCTCAAGCCTGCTTTGATCATCTGTTCAGCATATTATAGTCCACCTAGTTAATCGATACTTTTTAACTTTTGTTTATGTTCGTCATTCGGCCAAAACAATATGGACTTGTAATAATCATTCGCTTATGCGCCCCCTCAGACATCTCAAAGAATGATAGTATGAAAGTAGGTAAACTAGTGCATACAATGGTTGCCAGAACAAACCATCCAACATAGGATAGAAGCTTGTCTTTGGTTTGCCGAGGTTTTTCTAGAACCGGTCCTCAACCCCGTCCACTCCTTATTTTGAAGTTTGCAATAGGGATTCTTATATACCGGAAAAAGAAAGACCCTACCTTACAACCAAAGAGTTGTTTGTATTGGTGCTCAACCTCTTTGGCCTGAGCATAGTAGAATATTTTTCTTTATAAAATTAATATCATTGCCAGAAAGTTTCTCAAACACACTAAGACTACGCTTCACATTGACTGCTTTGTCCATATCATGCTCTAAGAAAATGATAGTGTCATTCACATATTGGATATGGATACACCACCATCAAGCAAGACTTGGATTGAACCGCTCTATCCTACTTCGCTTGATTAATGAGGATAATCAACACGCCAGTGACAATGTTGAAGAGTATCGGATACATGAAATTTTCATGTCTCAAACATTTTCTAGTATGGAAATAGTGAGCACTACCATCATTAATCTTAATGCCAACAGTCCCGTCGCCTTGGGCCAACTTCGCAATCCAGACAGACCAATATGGACAAACTTTGCAATCGAGACAAAATAGCGTGGTGCAAACACTTTCATGCACAGAGAAAAGACCATTTTTCTACGAATAGAGAAAAAACCATATGACTTCATTCTATAACTTTATTATACCGACGTCCTAATAAATCGACCCCTCATGTCTATGCTATCAATTACATCATTGAAAAGGAAGCAATACTCGTTTCTAGAAAATTTCAGATGAAACTAATCACTCATACCAATCAAATTAAGTAAGTAAGTACATTGCTTTTTGAACAAGAAGTACATTGTAAAGTTCGATCATTACTACCGAATGCATCGTGTAGTAGTGACATGGGATGGTGATGTAGAACTAGTGGAAGACAGAGATACTGTCATATGTCCATCAATCTTTGGTGTGATAAATACATTTTCTTAGTCGAATGACTGCTCTTAGTTATGCGGAAACTCGGAGGTAGCTGGTTCTGGAAGAACCCGGAACGGTAATAATATCATTGTGTGCTCTGCTCAGTCGTGGTTTTGTTTGTTTTCTTAACACGGCTGGTTTGCTTTGGTTTATATGTCACCAATATATGCTTGCTACACATTGACCGAGCGACAAAAAGCATGCAATGGCACACAGAAACGACAGAAACAAGCAAGTTAAAAGTGATGCAAAACATGCCTGGATTTTTCTAAGTATTTTATTCAGAGTTCCAAGAGCAACCGACCGCACTGCATGCAGAAGCGCTTGCTGCAGCACTCCATTGTTGAACTGAATCTTGTTCTGCACTTCTGTTGGCGGCTGGCCACTGTCTTCTCTTGTTCCATTCTCGGGGTTCAAGACTAGCCCGTAGAATAGTATATCGTCGGTTTCGATTTTTCCCAGTGCAAAACTGCATAGATACAAACGTACATTGATCAGGACCACAAAACATATTGCAAACGGAGCTTGGCTCTGATGGTTGGGTTCCCTGTGGTGGAACCAGCCCATCCAGGTTCAAGTCCTAGACTTGGCATGGGCGTTTGCATTTACCTGGATTTATTCCAGGATTATCCGGCGCTATTCTTTCAGTGGTAGGTGACGTGCCCGTCAACAGCGAGGCGCCTGTGGTGACTTCGTCAACCTCAAGAGCTGCCGGCTCAGTCCTTCAGAGGTGCTCATAGGGGTAGGGTGTGCGTGCGTGCGTTCATAGGGGTGAGTGTATGTGCGTATTTGTGAGCGTCTGTGTTGTACTGTGTTCTCAAAAGGACCACAAAACATATTTTTTTTACCTCCTCCGAGGTTAATTAGATACAAAAAAAGGAATCCTGCATGTTCTGCTCTTCTTTCTCCCTAACAAAGGCGCTACACGTCAGAATAATGACATTTTTCTTTATAAAGGGTTTTATTACTTAAAGAACGTCAGAATGACATGCAAGCATGTTCAAGACCTATCAAGACACTTCCAATTTGAAGTGTCAATGTCAGCGTTTACAAGGGGATACGATACAGGAGTGGCCAGGCTGCTCGGCATAATTGCCCATTTCATTTCCTAAGAAATTTACGGCAGGCACGTCTGGATTTTCCATTGTTGTTGCCGGCCAAAGCCCGCTGACCAATCTGGATGCAGCTAGCTCAAAGAATCATCAGGCTACGGTTCCACAGATCCCTGCCGTGTTGGTTGCTCTCACGTACTCTGCCACTAACTAGCTTCCAGCTGGTTGACCTAGTAATACACCTGACTCCAAAATACATATATGTATATATAGCCACTAGTCTCTCTCTTCTTCCTTACTCTAGGACAGCAAAGGCAAAACCCTACTTGGTTTTGAGACTGATGATCAATCACCTCATGTCAGGGAGAGGCTCAGACCTGCAAGATTCATCGCTAGGCTTGATGCAGGTCCACGATCTCCACCACCAATACATGTACGGCGGCAGTACTGGCCCTTTCTTGCCTCATCACCACGGCTTTATCCACGCCGATGAAGATCGTTGCACCGGCAAGGACGTGCCGGAGTTGCTCGAGCCGGCGACCGACGGGATAGCCGGGCATATGGAGGAGGTGTCCGGTGGAAGAGGAGACGGTGCGGTGCCGGTGGAAGCAGAACGGAAGGACGCCGCGGCGGCAATGATTGTGGAGGAGGAGGAAGCAGAGGAGGAAGATGCCCACGGCAT
Source organism: Poa pratensis (assembly GCA_947311845.1). Lineage (NCBI taxonomy): Eukaryota > Viridiplantae > Streptophyta > Magnoliopsida > Poales > Poaceae > Poa > Poa pratensis. The sequence continues at coordinate 31,736,670 of CAMZMU010000067.1, forward strand.
GCGCATGATCGCGCTGCTCATGGAATGCGCGGTGGCCATGTCGGTGGGCAACCTCGCGGACGCCAACGCGGCGCTCCTGGAGCTGTCGCAGATGGCGTCGCCGTACGCGCCGTCGTGCGGAGAGCGGCTCGTGGCATACTTCGCCAGGGCCATGGCGGCGCGGCTGATGAGCTCGTGGGTCGGCGTCTGCGCTCCACTGGAGCTGGCGCCGCCGGCGTGCGCGGGCATCCACGCCGCGTTCCGGGCCTTCTACAACGTCGCCTCGTTCGCGAGGTCAGCCTACTTGGCGTGCAACCAGGCCATCCTGGAGGCGTTCCGGGGAAAGCGCCTCGTACACGTCATCGACCTCGACGTCGTGCCGGGCGGCGCGCTGCAGTGGCTCTCGCTGCTTCCCGCGCTGGCGGCCAGGCCGGGCGGACCGCCGGTGCTCCGCGTGACGGGATTCGGCGTGTCGGCGTCGGCGCTGCACGATACCGGGAACCAGCTTGCAGGGCTGGCGAGCAAGCTGGGCATAGCGTTCGAGTTCTACGCCGTCGCTAAGCGGCCCGGGGACGTCGTCGATGCGATCGCCGACCTGCCGAGCAGGAGACCCGGTGAGGCCGTGGCCGTACACTGGCTGCGCCACGCCCTGTACGACGCGGCTGGGGATGACGCTGTCACGATGCGCCTGGTGCGTTGGCTGGAGCCGAAGGTTGTGACGCTAGTGGAGCAGGAGAGAGGGCCGGCCGGCGGTGACGGCGGCCAATTCCTTGACCGTTTTGTGTCCGCGCTGCACCACTACTCGGCGCTGTTTGACGCCCTCGGCGCGGCGCGGCCGACAGACGAGGACGCGAGCAGGCACCTGGTGGAAAACGGCGTCTTGGGCAGGGAGATCGGGAACGTGCTGGCAGTCGCCGGGCCGGCGAGGAGCGGGCGGGAGAGGTTCGGCAGCTGGCAGGACGAGCTCACCCGGAATGGGTTCATGCGCGCCAGCGGCGGTGTGCGCGCGCAGCTGCTCGCTGGTGTGTGCCCGGCGGCGCTGGGGTACACGGTGACGGATGACCATGCCGGCGGCACGGTGCGGCTGGGGTGGAAGGGCACCCCGCTCTACGCAGTCTCGACGTGGACGTCCACGCACGAGCTTAACCATCCTAATTAGGCATGTTCTAGACTAGCTATCTCCATGCCAGATTGCCAGGTCTTGCCAGTGGGCTCACACAGACTTTAGTAATAACTACTCAAAAGAAATTATTAATAATTCGTCATTTTGCTAAAATTTTTATTCCTAGGGTTTGTACTAGATGGACCTCATGTAGGGATGGCTCTCCCCGCCGGGGAGTGCCTTCTCATCCCCATCCCCATTTAACAATTGGGGATCATTTTCTCCCATCCCCATCTCCACTGGGTTCAGGGCGGGGATCGGGTCCCCGTTAAAAGCTAAATTCAAATGATATTGACATAATCTCATTATCTTACACTCTCAAAACACAAACGTACGCAACTTGTCTATCACATATGTGGTAAAATGACAAAAAGATAGTATCATATGTTAAATACTATTAAAACAGACCACACTCAATACAATATTGTAACAACTTAAATGTAAAAATATACTGATTTATATGTATACGTGTATATAATGGGGAATGGTGGGGACCGGGGATGGGGAGACCTTTTAATCCCCATCCCCGTCTAACATGGTGGGGATCAAAGTTTCCCATACCATCCCCTAATAGATGAATTCTCCACGGGTATACGGGGAACGGAGCCCCATTGCCATCCCCTCATGCGCCTAGCCACGCCGTTTTTAATTTTCTACTATTGTTAAAATAATAATAGTTAATTTAAATGCTTGGTGAAAAATTGAATGTGTTTTCTTTAGGATCGAAGTTTTCAACCTCATTTATTTTCCAATGGACCGAAGATGAGAAGAACTATCGAACAAAAACTGTGTCACCTCTGTTCCATTGTTGTCAAGAGAGTTTTTGACATGTAATTTATGGATAATCACAATGTATCTGCATATAGCAAAGTTTGGTTCCCAAGGCCATCCCATCCCCCTCTCGAAGGCTGTGGGCAAGGAGGGATTGAACCCCCGTGGTCCATAGCCACGTGCTATAATGCTCTGAGCTACAAGCCCACCCGTTTCTGTTGGATCTTTCCGAGGGTAACCATTCATTTCGGGTTAAAAAGATGGGAAAGTGCATTTCTCTCTGTAAAAACAGTTTCCAATGTGTGAAGTGGGAGAGAGGGGATGTGATGATTGATGTTTTGAATAAGCGACAATTGCATTTTATATTGGATCTTTTCCTTATTTCAAAATAGTGAAAAAGTCAAATAAGAGGTATTAAGATTTCCTATCATACCTTTTCGTGTGTATATACTGTCCCTGGTATAATTCTTTAAACTGATTTCGAGTGATTTCAAAACACATGCATCCTAACACCACAAGTAATGTCCTTCGAAAAATCGACAGGACCACCATCTTGGCTGTACCAACTATGTGCCCGCTACCATTCACCTGATAAATCAGGTCTGAGACCGATAACTGTTATGAATCACAGTTCACAAACAATATCTAAAATATGAAGTTGAATACGCCAGAGCTACTCATAGAGAATGACAGAAAAATTTGAGACCTTGTTCAATTGCTTTTAGTATTCTTTTAGCATTCCTATACGAATAGATTTCGTCATTTCCACTTCTGGTTGCACCTCCACTAGTGAGACATCTATTCTGGTCTGAGTGTAAGCAAGCTAATAATCATATGTGAGAGTTTTATTGATAGAACCAAAAGAAAAAATTAATAATTTAAACGGATACGATGATATAAAAGCATATGAGCGAAATTATATCCTGAGATACTTATGTGTTATGAAAAGTTTAAACAGTACCAAAATTGACAAAGGTTTAAATACTACGTGCAACAAAAGAAGCTACAGCTGAACCAGAACTTTGTTCATATCTATATGACAAAATGTACAACAAAATAAAGTTATGTAAGTTAGCATCTATTACAACTACATTCTCATAGTATTGTTTGATTAGGTACCAAAACATGTCAAAAATATATTCAACCAAAAAAGTATAGATTTAGATTTGGCATTGAAGTTAAGAGAATTCAATACATGTTTTTTAAATTTAAATATGTCGTAACTTGCACAGCTGATTCAAAAAAGACCCAAATAACTCTTCAAATATAGGACTAACCAAGATTGATAGTGCCCATTTTGTTCCTTTGTTCAATAGGGGTCTACATCCCATGTATCTCAACATGAAAGGAGTTGAAAAAATGGTGAGCTATACTTACATCAGAACATTGAAAGCCTAATTCAATCAACGAAAACTTACGAATAGAGAAGTCAAAGGAAAAGGTGCACAACGTAAAAATAGGTGCTAACTTAAATAAATCGATGAACTCGACGAATTGGTGTGCGCGTGTTTCTTCTCTAAGCTGGACTTGCGCTTCAGCTACCATAAAATATGAATGAAGCATGTAGATGGGGATAAGACCACTTCCAAGACACATCACAGAGACTATCAGTTATCTGTCATGTCGTTTGACTTTTCCAATTTTTCCGCAACATTTCAACGTGTTATGAACTCGATTTGGGCACCCTATATGATAAAATTTGTTCTGCTTTTCATGGACAATATTCTCGTCTACAGCCCATCCATGCCGAGTAATTTGTCTCACCTTTGAACAGTGTGGGAACTGTTGCAGAAGCACCCGGTCTACATCAAAACATCAAAGTGTTTGGTTGTGCAAGTGCAGAGTTGGAGTACATCCGCCATATTGTGTCTGTGGACGGGGTAGCGACATACCAAAAAAAGATATGGGCTATGCAAGCTTGGCCACACCCTACTTCTATGACAAAACTGAATGGATTTCTGGGACTTACTCCTGTCTAGATACATCCACATTTGGTGGATAGCAAGTCAATTAAATTGGAACGGAGAGAGTACTAACTACTATCGCAAAGCAACGATACAATATTATTGAATGGTTGACGGTGCAAAATATCCTTTTCTTTTGTTAAAGCATGCAATGTTGTCTCAGGTCAGAGCTGGCACTGTCCGATTTTCAACAACAATTTGAAATCTAAATAGACGTGTTTAACTCATGAATTGGTGCATTTTATGATGCAAGGCATCCACCCAATTGCATGTCTCAGCAAATCCCTTAACAACGAAAACCACATCTTATCGATATATGAGAAAAAATTATTGCCCTCGTCGTGGCAGTAGAAAGATGGCGATCTTATTTACAAGTGCGGAGTTTGTGATTCGAGCAGATCATCCCAACTTGACCTATTTTGAAGATCAACAAATACAATACAATGCAATGCAAGGGTATGGCTAGACTGATGGGGCTTCTGTTCAGAATTGTTAATTGAAAAGGTTTTGAAAATTCTCACCATATTCCTGATGCATGTAAAATGCATACATGAACTTTGCATTATATTATTTATATTTCAATCATATTTGCATCATATAAGGGTTATATCATTGTTTTATATTGATTTTGGGAATATTTCACAGTTTCCCTATTTTTCTGGAATTAACCCTGCACTGGCAGAAAACCCTATTTTCCATATTTTGATGTTTCAGGGACCAAACGACGTCCAAATGACCTAATATTTTGCGGGGATCATTTTTTGGAAGGAACAAAGCGTAGGAGCGAAGGAAGCAAAAAAATGGAAACCCGAGGGCCAAAAGAGGTGGTCCCACGCGGCTAGATTCCTTGGCCGCATGGGACCCCCTATCTGGGCCTCGAGCCTCCGATGCCGTCGATCTTCGTCCCCGTGCCTTCGTCTTGACCTAAAAACGACTATAAAAATAGTCCCCCGACGGCTTTCGGAGGGGAGCGCCGCAGAAACACAAAACCACGAAACAGAAGACCTGGAGCTGCAGATTGGAGGGGGAAAACTCCGGCGGGGCGCTGCCGGGGTGGTCTCCATCTTTTCCAACATCTCCACCATCATCACATGATGAAGGGGGAGTAGTCCACCCCCTGGACTTTGGGTTTGTGGTGTAACTTGATCTAATCTCTCTATGTATGATCATTGTTGAAGTCCATATGATGTGCCTTGCATAAGTATGGATCTATCTATGTAATTCCTATGGTGGATATTGTGGTATGAGATGATCTTTGTTATGCATTTACCGTTGTGTTGGATCTTTTATGACTTGTCATACTTTGGAGATATTCTATGATGCATGTGATGGTTCGATTTATGCATAATGCCTTGTTTATCCATGTCATGAGGTGATTGACATCACCAAGTGTAGATAGATGAGAGAGATGTGGTCATGCACACGAAATATGAATCATTACACTAGTGTTTAGAATATTGTCCATTATGAAGTATGATGTATGTAGGTACGGGATGGCCGATGTGACAACGGCATATGTATTGAGTGACACAATACAGCCCAACATCCTTTATCTGGGGGTAAAAAGGAAGAAGTATGATGTGGGAGTGACAACAAACCACGCTAGCCTTACGAGGGTGACCTAGCAACACAAATGATTATTTTCTTTCAACTATGTGTTTTAGGACATGTAGCCGTCATAGAAGTTTACCATTAAAGCATGACAATTGTGTGTACTTTTTATCTATAACATGATAAGCACCATAGATGGGAGAGAGGATTGAGTGAACCCATGAACCCATGTCCATTGTTCCTATAAGAGAAAACCTTTGTCTTGTCCTCTTGCATTGAAGAGGATTGGGACACTTTTACATTCTTGTTTTGTTACATTAAACTTCCATCCATTAAATCAACCATCTTGTTCTTTAAACTTGTTTAGTGCATAATCAACTAAAACTTGTGACACTTTAGTTGTAGGGAATAGATAACTTTTCCTTCTTGCTCCTGCGGATCGATACCCTACTTCCACATTGAGAGGTGCTACAGTGATCCCCTGCTCTTGGGGGTTATCAATTCCTTGTCCAGCGTTGGTCAAACTATTGAAGTTCAGGCCATATCTGCAATGTAACCGTTGTGGGTTCACAAAAGTTTCAGATCATATTCTACTGACGCGGATGCATACCAGAAGTTACAAGCCTTGGCATTACACAGTGTTCATAAAAATCAGTTTGAGATGTGTCAGTCTATCATTAAACACAAGGAAGAATTTGAATTGGATCAAATTATGCCCTTCAAAGAAAATTAGTCCCATCTTTTCATGCAAGTTCAGTGGGAGGGCAATCTGGCATTTTGCTCACTTGTCTCAGATTAAAAAATATTCTCCTAGGCTAGGATGAATACATAAGTGGAAAAGGTTGAGAAGCAGTGTTCCATCTGTCGACGGGCTAAGAATGATCACCACAAAGAAGCCAGAATGCTTCGGCTTCTACCAATTATTCTGATGGCATTTGGAGGGAATTGACCATGGTTTCATTGAGTGATTTCCCTTATGTGATGGAGTGAATGTGATTATGGAGATTGTACACATGTTGTCCAAGTATGCCCATTTTGTTCCTCTTAAGAGCTCCTTCATTGTTGCTTCCATGGGCAGCTTTATGAAATATGTAGTCAAATTGCATGGGGTACCTTTATCTACTGTCTCTGCTAGAAACAATTTCACTAACAAAATGTGAAGGGTGTATTTAAGCTGGTGGGTACAAAACTGCTATTTACTATAGCCTATCATTCTGATGGGCTGGCGGAAAGATTAAATATATGTTTGGAAAATGCTTCTTAGGTGTGTAGTCCATGAAAACCCTAAAACTTGGAGGAATGCCTACCCTTGGCTGAATTTTGGTAAATTCTACTCATCATGCTACGCTAGCTTGGTTATTCCCCTCAAAGCATTATATGGAGTGGACCCTAATTTTAGAGCAATTGAACAGTGACAATTTGTGGCTATTAGACATACTCAACTGAAAAAGTTGAAACTCATTCGGCAAAAGCTCAAAATCGAACGACTGTTGAAATTACAACCTTATGCTCAAAGTTACTTGGTGTATATGTAGTTTCCCCAATTGGTTTTCAAATACTTTGGCATGTATGTTATTTTGGAAAGGTGATTTCTCTGAGATTTTCTAGACTCTAGTACAATACACCTGTTTCACGAGTCGTAGCTCAAAGAAATCACTCCAGATTTTACACGAGTGTTTCATGATTTGCTAAAAGTAGTAGAACTGGATCTTATGGACACTGAACCTGAAGATACCATTGAGCGTTGTTCGGTAGAGACGGGAATGCGCCTATACCATAAGTGCAATCAAGTGGACTTGTAATGTGCGGTGTGTGTTGGGCGACGCTATATAGCCCAGTTGTAACTGGTGAACGGCTATGAAATGAGCGAACAAAAATCTGAATCTCGATTCCCTTCGTTTATTTCCCTCTTCTCTTCATCTCTTCCCTGTCCCAATTGATCGTGCTGGTGTTTGACCTCACACCTCGGTTTACCGGCATCAAAGGCGTGTTACACGAGAGGAATAGCAAATCCCTAATAACACATCAGATTGATAGGTAAATGATGTGGTAAACTTTATAACTCCCATTACAATGATTTGAGAGGGCATATATGTCGAGGTTACAACATTGATGCGTTCCCAGCCGGCTGGCCCCAGCCGATCCTTTAGTTTTCTTTGCTATTTATGTTCCTTTAGTCTTTGTTGTCTTGAGAAGGGGGCTAACCGAGGCATGAGGTCAAACACCAGCACGATCAATTGTGTTTGTGTGTGTGGAGGTGTTTGTAACCTGTTCCAACACTGTGTTATTTCCGCCATTGTCGTCATTAATTTAACGCTGGGCTTCGGCCTTTGGTCTCAGAAGGGGGCTATCCCCCGTGCATGCATATATTCCACCAAAGTCAAAAAGAAGATCGATCGCCAAGAACGACGACAACAACAACACAATTACACAACACGTACAAGAATTGGAGTTACATACATAATGGAAACAAACTCATCCTCCCCCTGCTGGCCTAGGCCTCCTCGTGTGGTAAATCATTTTCATATATGAGTCGATGGATGATCGATGTGGACGGATTCAGTCGTTAGTTGGTTGGTTGATCAGGCGGGCAGGTAGGATGGCGGCAGCGGCAGGCCGACGACCTTTCCGCAGCGTAGGGCGTTCTCTGGGAAGTTGTACTCGTCGCGCAGCGACCTCGCCGGCGAGATGACGCTGATGTAGAGCTGCTCCCCGAGGTAGTGCCTCTCCCACAGGTTGGACCTGACGTTCCACATCCCGGCGTTGTCGAAGGTGAGCATGACCGCCGACCACGACCGCGGGTACACCTGGATGGAGTGCCTGCTCACCGCGTCCAGCAGGTTGTACGTCTTCCTCAGCTCCGGCTTCCACTTCCCCGGCCCATCCTGCACCCGCATCGATCAGCGCCACCGGTACATGCATGCGTGCATGAGTACAAGTGCAAGTACGTACCCAACGGCGAAGAAGGCGTAGCCGTCCATGTGGAGGGAGTCCATGCTCTTCTCGGGGTTCTCGAAGACGACCTCGATGAAGGTGCGGAACTCGGCGGTGATGACGTTGGGGGTGATGTGCATCGGCCCGTTCACGCCGGGGGGTGAGTCGCCCATCTGGTTATACTTGAACACCTGGTCGCTGACGTTGAAGTACTCGGCGAGCTTCAGGGGGGTGTCGGCGTCCACGTGGGACACGCCGTTAAAGCCGTACTTGAGCTTGCCGTCGAGGTGGCCGCGGGTGATCATGAGCTTGATGGTGCGGGTGATGTTGATCTGGCCGTAGTGGTACGAACCCTGCGGGTTGGGCCTCGCCGCGCTGGCCGTCAGGTTCCACCGGAAGGACCTCCACTGGTTGAGCGACCACGACCACCCTGCCGGTGGCTCCGGCACGTTGGGCGCAGGAGGCGTATTGGACCCCACGTAGCGGATGACGGCGGAGACGGAGCTGGCGTCGACGATGAACCTGGTGGAGGCCACCATGAGGTAGTCCGCGGGCTTCTGATCGGCGTCGACGAGCACGGAGAGGCAGTGGCCCACGTGCACGTCGAGCGAGTCGTACGAGTCCTGCAGCGTGTGTGACCCGTCCATCTCCACCAGCCTCATGTCGTGGCCCTGGATCCGGAAGTTGAGCGACGCCTTGATCCCCACGTTGCAGACGCGGAGCCGGTACGTCTTGCCGGCCTCGAAGGTGAACATGGGCGGGTTGGTGGCATCCTTGCCGCCCCTGCCGTTGATGAGCACGCCCGCGGGGCGGCCGAAGCTCTTTCCGTTGTCGAGCAGGCTGGCCATGACGGCGTGGTCTTTGGTGTACCAGTCGCCGATGAGCACCTGCAGGTCATCTGCCGGCGGGTCGAAGGGGACCGGGATGAGGAGGCGGCTGACGACGCTGATGAGGCCGTAGCCGCCGACGGCGCGCTGCATGGCGATGGAGGGGAAGTAGAAGAAGCTGCCGATCTGGTCCTTGGGCTGCCACTTGTAGGTGTAGTTGGTGCCGGGCGCGACGGGGCAGTTGGTGCCGAGGAGGCCGTCCTGCCACGAATTCTTGCGGTGCTGGATGCCGTTCCAGGTGAAGAGGAGCGGCTGGTCCAGCTGGTTGAAGACGTTGACGACGATGTTGTTGTTGGAGGAGCAGTTGATCCGGGGCCCGGGAACTCGCCGTTGATGAGGATCACCTTTTGGGGGACGCCCAGCAGGGTCTTGGTCCCGTACGTCACGTGCCACTCGAAGAACACGTACGGGTCCTCGGCTCGCGCCACGTTCGTCGACAGAAGCAGCAGCGCCAGCAGGAGGATTGCCCCCGCCGCCGCCGCGCGCATGGTCGTCGCCATCAAGATCGGTGGCGAGCGCTATATATCAAGTTCCGCTCTCTGCACGTACAAAAACATACACATGAATTGATCGATCGAAAACTGCTTGCATCCGATTTGAACTGATGACGACGAATGTACCTTGAAGGATTTGTAATGTAGGAGTTGGGGCGGGGATAGGGGGTCTAGGAGGAGGCCATGGAAGACGTCCCTGGTTGTTGGAGGTCGACGGTGGATGGGTGGGAAGGAGACCGGGGAGGTCAACCGGGGAGCTTCGGGGTGACGATGGGACGCCGGGGCAGGGGTTTCTGGCTAGCGCGGGATGCCCGGGAAAGAGCGGTGAGGAGGAATGGCCGGACGCGCATGCGCATCTGTCTCTCTGTTTGTCTCTCCGCCATTGCCGCTCCGTCCCTGGCTACCAGTTCGTGCGCCTCCCCGTCGAGCACGGGCCACGGGATCCACGATGGCCGACACCCATAGCATTTCGGGGCAGCACGCCCCAGCTCAATGACGGGCTCGTTTCCAGCACACTGAACCAGCCTACCCGTTTCTATTTTTATTTCATTTGATCTAAAAATAGGGTTTGCCTTAAAAACTATATAATAGGGGGACATAACAGGAAATCCATAACAGGTAGCACGTGCAGATGCATCCACTGCCAAAAAACAAATTTGAAAATGTCGTATTATCATGTTTCAGAAAGTACGATGTTATCATAATATTTCTCAAAAATGTACACTTGAGTATTTGTTTGAAAATTTCCCATCCATGGAAAATCTTCACGTGGTCAAATAAAGTATTCATGCAACTCATTAACAATTCTGTGGAAAAAAACTATCCGAAATATGCAGTGTGTTCAACTCTGCATGAAAAGGTATATATATTAAAAAAAACTCAATTAGCTTATTCACAACATTTTATGTTCCACATAATGGCATATGATACAAATCATATTCGAAACTTCAAAATCGATGATGAGTTCCATGGAGCCACTTTTCACAAAAACAATCATATTTTAAAGCTTAATAAAAACCATATAGAGTTATACAAATAGATATGGATGTAGACCATGTGTCTCTAAAGTTTCATCAAATAATGTCTTGTTTGTTAGCTAAAAAAAAGTGTGCAGCCCAATTTTTTCTTAAATGTCTGAGTAGATTTTTAAAATTTGGTCTTCACATAATTAATATTTATGTATATGTACATAAGAATTTGAATTTTTTAACTTCAGAATATTTTTTTAATACAGGCTCCCTAGATCTCGTCCTCCAATTTTTCTCATTCCAAATCATATACAACACTACACTATGCTCTAGTAATACCTTTATTATTTTAACATGAACAAAAGTAATATGTCTCCTGTGTGTTAACCCCTCGGATCTCCACACGTATGTAACCCAAGTTTAAATATGCTAGCAAAACGCCAGCATACACCTCTGTGTATCAACGTCAATTAGTGATGATTCTTTTGTAGTGCCATAAACTTAATTTTGTAGTGTACTTAGTTGCAAAGTTGTGGGAAATGTATTTACATTGTATGATGATTTATGCATTTTGTCCATATCCATGTAGTACATGGCTTGTATTCGAAACTATATTTACAAGTTGTTTTATATATAGAGTCAATAATGTTGGTGGTGCATAAACTTGTCCCGCACCTGCAAACAAGTGTAACAACTTGAAAAATGTTTTGGCCGAGTCCCTAAACTTGTCCCACTGGCGCAAGGTATAAATCTGTAAAAAAAAGGGCCAGTTTATGTCGACGTGGCATGCCACATATGCGAACCAGTCACCCGAACAACTCCTGACGGTTGGCGAGGTGCATTTTTGCGTTAAATCCCTCCAGTTTTGTAGCTTCGCAGACAGAGATCCTTTCTGTTTGTCTGTTCAACTTCCACCTCGTTCTTTTTGTGGAGGTGGTGGAGAAACCTTTACACTTGCCACGGGAGACGACACCACTGTAGCTCTAGCTATCGGCGGCGACTGATACGGCGTATATGAATCGTCGGTGACGACCCTGCCCCCATATATGGTGAGTCCCCAACATTCTTTTCCTCTATTTATTTTCTCTATTTTTTATTTTTTTTATTTTGTGTGGATGATCATGGCGATTGGAGGTCGATTATGACTCGATTTCATGTGAATATTGATGCTACGTATCAGGTATTTGGCTAGTTTGTACCATGCTTGTATCATATTTATACAAGACAGTGGCTTAGGGTTTAACCGGAAACAGAGAGGGTAGAGGAACAATCTTGTCGTTGATGTGATTAATTTGTAGCATGATGGTGAACAAACACTAATGAAAGTAGGTGCTTTTTTATTCAAAAGAAAAGGGTTTCTGCTATTAAGAGAAAGATTGGCTCCTGATCTTGATTTCAAATCAAAGCAAAACGTACTGTGGCCTTATCCTCTTATTGCTTGGGATTGCTTGCCATTTGAGAAATAGTGTTATACATGATGATGGGAAAGCTAGCATCAAACAGTTGGCGGATTTTTTAATCAACTATGCCCGAGACCTAAACCTGATTAGCTTAAATACTCAGAACCAAAAAAGGCAAAAACCTGTCGAGCAGGATGACTCAAGTGGCTCTTCCTCTTGTGTAAATTTGGCTACAGATTCCAGTGGTACATGCACTTGGGAAAAACAGATACAGGTACAGTAAAGGTAAACATGGACGGATCTTTCATCAGAGGAAATGGTCAAGCAAGTGTTGGCATAATTGCTCGTAGTGAAAATGGGGATGGTATATTCTCAGCTGCGAGAATGCTAGTCGGATGCAATTCAGCGGAGGATGCGGAGTTACAAGCGATCAATGAAGGCTTAGATCTAACGTCAAGATGGATCAATGATCCAATGAATCATCTGCGAGTGTGCTGAAGCTGCAAAGGCCATAAACAGTTATGGCAAAGATCGTTGTGCCTACTGTTTTCTGATTGATGACATCAAAGCAAAAGTTTTGAGAGGCAATGTACTAGAAATAACTAATGTTAAGAGAGTGCAACCGTGTAGCACAAGCCTGGCTGCTAAAGCTAGAACCTGTAACTGTAGGTTTTTGGCTAAATTGTATTCCTGTGCTATCTGAACCTCTGGCCGTAGAGTATTGTAAACAGTGTGCTTCGAAATAAAGTTATCTCTTGTTGTTGTCAAGAAATAAAGTAGGTGTTTTTCATTTATTCAAATGTTGGAACGTTTGTTATTTTGAGTGTGTTTACTGAACTTTGTGACAATTTACAATGTGTTAACTAAATTTGTTGTCATTCCATGTTTACTGAATATTCACTATGTTGGTGACTTTAACTGAAAAGTGTTGCAAATGTGGGTCCATGAGATGAGTTGTTCACTTTGGAGTTACACATCACAGAGATTGTTTTTTATGGAGTTGGCAGCAACATGACCTACATATATAGATGGTCAGATTGATTTCTTTTATAATTGTGTGTCTGATACTTGGTCCATGTTGTGGATGGAAGAATTTCTTGACCTAGTTGGAATCAAGCTGCATGGACAAGTGCTACATTATCAACACTAGTCCCCACAAATGAGTGAAAAGCAGAACATATGATTTGATCATGTTGTTCTTTTACTAATTTTCCACAAATTATTTCAATTAATGATCATGATGTACTTTCAGGGATTAATCAAGGTAGTGCAGAGGATATGGCCTGATGCTGAACACAAGTTCTGTGTGAGGCGTTTGTACCAGAATTTTCACAAGAAGCACAAGAGAGAAACACAGAAGAATGATCTATGGGCCATAGCATGATCAACTAACTTGCCTACATGGGATAATAACACGGAGAAGCCGAAGATAGACAGTGAAGCAACGTATGACTGGGTAGAGGCATTATTTTACGTTTCCTAGTTGCATTATTTTATACCTGATGACCTGCAATTTATCTTTATTGCATGTTCCTATTGAGGATAATGAAGATGATGTTTCTCCTGAATAAATCCTGAAGAGCAGGCATGTCAAGAGCGAAAATTATGCACATTTTCGGGTTCAGATCAAGTGAGCCAATTTGCCACTGGTAGTTGTGATGAGTTGGGAAGATTATGACGCACTCCGGATGCACTTCAAGACGGCATCAGCATGCTGACTATCTGGTTCTAAAGGTGGCGCCACTGTCACAAATGATACATCTAGCGATGATCACCTTGACACGACGCTGGCGGGAAAGTGGTCATCAATCATAGATGGGTTAAGTTTGTGGTGTGACGTTCTGGGCCTTAGCCAGGGCCGGTCCAATAAAAATTTAGGTCGGGGGCAAATATTTCAAAATAAATACACCTTATACTAAACTTTTATACTTACTTCTATGCGTCTTATTTGTTCGCACAGTTAACCACATAAATGACAATATTACCAAATATTAGTTGGTACATTATTCGTTTGTAGTGAATTTATTGAAAGATACTAAACTATATTTTGTAACAAAGTTTGTTCTATAACTATGTTTCTAAAATGCTTAACCTATATAATTTATAAATATTTATGGTATCAATCCATAAAGAGTAGGACAATCTAACAAATGTCTGAATAGTAGTTTCTAGTGTATGATTAGTTAACCATATTTATAAAATTGTAGAGTATGAACTAAACTAACGATGTTACTTTGTGGCGATCAAATTGTCTAGCAAGTCAAATTTTAACAATGTGTGCATGCTTTGTACTTGGTATTGGAACAACATTGGTTAGATTAATCACCAATAAAAAGATAGCATCGATTCTAGTATGTTTGTGTATGTAAAATTATTATTCGATATGCTCTTATGCAATGTGCTTGTTATCATCAAGTGTATACAAGTTCCTCGCTAGTTTATGAAATAAAAATTTGTTACACAGAATTAAACATGGAAATTACATAGATTTTCATAAAACATGCATGACTCACGGGAAAGAGAATAATATGACTACTAAACTTGTGTCGCTGGTCCCATCGACTTCTTCATATATCCCAAGAGGCTCGTCATGTGTATTTTGTTCCGCAAATTAATCATTTTATTATGTTAAGATACCCCTCCGTCCCAAAATGTAAGGCGCGCATGTTCCACCATATTTAGTTCACATCTTTGACCATTAATAATACCAAACTGTATGGCATCTTTGCATTTGTATTGTGAATACTTTTTCAAATTTATTTATACTATTTTTTAGACATTACAAGTGAAAATCATTGTCAAAGTTGTGCATTGTTCCCTAGAAAACGTCATTTACAGAGGATTAATGAGTAAAGTGATTATTATATACTCTAACATTTTGGGCACTTCTCTTCTCGAGGCTGAGGGCGGTCGCCCTTGTTGCCGGTTTATGGGCCAACCCTGCCCTTAGCTCGTGTAATAGCAGCCCAGTTGTGGCATGTAAAGAAGTGGATAGATAGTTTGTGGGGGGCCCTATATGTATCGCTTATTGCGAGTCGAAAGCATCAACTCACCCACACCAGTTCAGCTTGTACACGCTACATGGACCTGCGTTCCTGACCCAACACGCGTCTGCTAGCGAGCAACGACGAGCACCCCAGCCCCCAGCGCAGCTCGCACACGTTTCTTTTTTCTTTCTTTTTTACTTTTGTGCGTTAAAATATATGAAGGATTTTTATATGAACTAAATTAAGTGTGGAACAAGAAGATTTGTATCTTGGTATACTTTGAAAGCTTTAACCTAGAACAATTTCGAGAAGTCTTCATACGCGGAGAACTAAATCGATAAGTATTGATAGTGATAAGAAAGATAAGGTTGGGGGTTTAACCAATAGGGAGAGAGAGAAAAATGTGAGACAATAAATAATAAACCAAAATTAATGAACGAAATTCGGGTGAAACTTAATAATAATGAACCAAAAAAATTAAGGTGAACCACAGAAACGTATGAACCAAAATTAAAAAATCGGCCGAACTAATTGGATTAACCGTAATAATAGCAAACCAAAAATGAAATTAACAAAAGTGAAAAGGACCTAAAATTCGGGTGAACAGAAAATAATATTGAACCGAAAATTTGGGTGAACCAAAAATAACAGTGAACCGAAAAGGAACTAAATTCGGGTGAACCAAAAAGAGTAGTAAAACAAAAGTGCCGGTGAATAGAAAATAATAGCGAACCGAAAAAACACGGTGAACCAAAATAATAGTAAACAAAAAAGGAACTAAATTCGGGTGAACCAAATATAATGTTGAACCAAAATTATCGGTGAAGCAGAAATAATAGTGAACCAAAAAGGAACTAAATTCAGGTGAACCAAAAATGATAGTGAACAAAAAGTGCGTGCGAACCAAAAATAATAGTCAACCAAAAAAACTAGTGAACCAAAAATAACAGTGAACCAATAAGGAACTAAATTCGGGTGAGCCAAAAATAATGATGAACCAAAAAGTGTCGATGAAGCGAAAGTAATAGTGAACCGGAAAAAATAGCGAACCAAAAACAAAAGAAAATGCGGGTGACCGAAAATAATAATGAACAAAAATGAACTAAATTCCGAATAAATCAAAAATAATAGTGAACCAAAAAAGTAGACGACTGGTTCAAAAAAATATTCATGGGTTCCTAACAAAATTCAACGGTTTAAAAAAATGGTCAGGAGTTCCAAAAAATGCAATATTGTATTACCAAAATGAGGAAAGTGAAAAACAAAAAGTAAAAGGAACAAGAAAAATGAGAAAATAAAAATATTGCAGAAAGAAAAACATAAAAGGAAGCAGAGAAAAAAGAAAACATAAAAGAAAAAGAGAAAGTAGCAAAAAAGAAACAGATACGCTGGAAGTCAACGTCCGAACCCATTTTTTTCCTTTTGAGTGGAAGGTTCAAACGAACTAGTACTCCCTCGCAGTAGAATCAAAACTTCGAACGAATCACCAAAGAACCACCGAGCTAGGCCGGCCCACCAAGAAACTTAATGCGGGCGAGTCGGAGTTACGACTCGGAGAAGGCGATGAATAGTGCTCGCGGTTTGTGGTGAGAGAGAAATTGTATCCAATTCCTTTGACCTAATTCCATCTCTCTCCCGAATTCAAACTATCTCTGGTCCAGGTGTTTGGTTAGATGATCCTCCCAAGAACAGTGTACCTCTTTTTGTGAAAGATGTAACAATTATTGTGAATGAATAAAAGTGGTATTGTGTTGTCAAAAATATATTCCTACATGTGCTTGTTCATACTCTTGCGCCATCAGTCATCACACAAATGCAACACTCTGGTGCACCACTGTGGCCGGATGGCTCCTCCTAGCTCCCACCACCGCTCCCTAGCCCCCAAGCCCCCCGCGCCGGCTGCTCGCTCCGACGACCGGCGCCCACCCCACTCCCGGAACCACACGACGGCCGCTCGCTCCGACGGCCGCCGTCCACCTCGCCCGGTGTCCTCTAGCCTTCCCCTCTGTTCTCGCCCCCATGCGGCCTCATCAGATCTGGAAGAGGTGGAGGATGGCTGGACACGCGTCACCAACCGGCGGAAACGCCATTCCCCGGCCCCGCCACCCCCTCCCCTTCCGCCACGGCAGAGGATTCCTCGGTGGCTGGTTGGTAGGTGCTTTAAGTGCCTCGGCCTCGGCCACCATAAATCGACCTGCGAAGGAGAGCTCCGCTGCTACATCTGCTGGTTTTCAGGCCACCTCGCCCGTGACTGCGAATCTCGCCCTGACAAAGCCCCGGCGCCCCGCTCCTCCTCCGCCCAGTCGCGGACCTCCACGGCCGCCCCCTCCCAGCGAAACACCCGCCCCCCCGCCGCTTTCAATGGCGCACTACCCGCCTCTGGCGCATGTGCGGTTCCCGGCGGAGCTGATGGCGCGTAGCGACCCAGATCTGCGGCCTGCTACGGGACGCTGCCTCGTCTCCCGCTCCCCCGGCATGGCTGGCCTCGAGGCGGACTTCCGCGGCCGGGCCCTGCTTGCCTCAGTCCAGGGCAGGCGCCCGCCTGTCTCGCTGGAGGACATGGTGCAGGCCCTCGTGGCCCTCGGCGGCGTCGCCAGCGAGCACGTGCGGGTCGAGGTCTCCTACCCGGCGGACTTCTTCATCACCTTCGCTTCTCCAGAGGACTGCGAGCGCGTGCGCCAACTCTCTGAGCAGTTCCGCTGCAACGGCGCCCAGATCGCATTCAAGCGCTGGCACCGCACCTACCAAGCTATCGGCGGCAAGCTTGAGTTCTTCACCAAGCTGAGTTTCGACGGGCTCCCGGCCGATGCTTGGGACTGGGAGACGGTCCGCCAGGTGGTCAACAGCCTCGGCGGCCATCTGGTCGAGATCCTGCCGTCCTCCGACCGCTGGTGCCTCATGCTCACCGCGTGGATGCGGGACCCCGGCAACATCCCCAAGGAATACGAGGTTGAGGTCCCCGAGCCGGAGGGGCTGCCTGACACGCCGCGCGACCCGGAGTATCCGAAATCACCTCCTCCGCCCCTCCCCCCGACGCTCAAGCGCACCCTGATCCACCCCATCCTCATCCACATTCATGATGTGATCGACCGCTCGCCGCTCTTCACCCCCAACATGCCGCCGGAATACGAAGATGAGGGAGATGTCACACGGCGCCACACCTACAACTGTTGGGGCGGCCGCGTCGATGGTGTGGGGCACGGGAGCGCTGCGCATGGCGGCAGTCTCTTCTTTGCTGCCCCTTGTGGCCGCTCCAGCGACTGGGGACGCCGCCGCGGCGGCCCCCACCCTGCGAGCATGGCAACTGCTGGAGGTTGGGGTCGCAAGCTCCTCGGTGGCCTTCTGGCTCTGGCTGGGGGCGTCCCGCCTCCCTGCTCTTTGACAGAAGATCCGGCAGCACCAAGCTCCGACGGCGCCCAGGCACGCGTCATCGACTCCCCGCCGCGCGCTACCCACACTCCACCTTCGTGCCCCTCGACGGCTGTCGAATCCGCGGCGGCGCGCTCGACACCGGAGTTGGGTGACAGGAGGCCAGCTCTTCTCCGCTCGCCACGCAGCCCACGCGGCCCGCTCTTCCCGTCACCGGCGAGCTCCCCCGTGCCACCGCCACCACCGCCAGCGCCACGCCGCCTTTCACCGGCGGCTCGCAGCGCCCCACCTCGCCTGCGGGGACCAACGGTCGGGACGGGCCTCGATGCTGCCCGACGGCACGCTGACCAGACCAGCGATAACGTGCCGCTGACCGAGTCAGCGCTGACCGGGAGGCTAAGGGTGGTCCAGGAGGGGCCACCCACCCCCCACGCGTCTTCTGGCGACGATTTGGAGGCCCAGCAAACCGTGGGCCTGGAAGGGTCCATGACGACCCAGCCCACAAGTGAAGCTCTCCAACCTGACGATGAAGCTGAAGCCCAGGATGACACCGCGAGGGATGGGGCCCTAGATGGACCTGTGGGGGCCCACGACGCCCAACCTTTTGGCCCAGCATCCGCTGCCACGACACTGATGCTGGACCTGTGCCGCTGGCCCCCGACCTCGCTGATACGTCCCAAACGTATCTATAATTTTTGATGTTCCATACTTGTTTTATATCAATTGCCACATGTTTTATATGCACTTTATATCATATTATGATATTTATTGGACTAACCTACTAATAGTTGGCAAAGTGCACAATGTTCTTATTTTACACTTTAATGTGTAGGAATTATCAAAATTGGGCAAAGGAAACCTTGTTGGAGTCAAATTGAGACTTTCCTGAAATCTGTCTGAGAACTTTTTACGGAGATTGTCAGTTTGACCCTCGAAGATGGCGTCCAATGGAAATCAAATTAAAGAGAAAGTTGTCACAATTTTCCATACGAAGATTTTAAGCCCGAGATCAGCCCAATCGGAGTTCGGACGCGGCCTGTAGGCCCGTTTTGGTGGAACCCTAAAAGGGGGTGACGGAAATTCGAGAGTCCATATAAAGAAGGAAACCCTAGGTCGTGAGAGCCACCAAAAGCCACGAATTTTCCTCCTCTTGGCAGCCTCCAAGGAGGGGGAGGAGCTCCTCCATTGCTGCACCATCACCAAGGAAGAAGAAGGGGGGCCAAGGGCCGCCGCCCCCGAGGGCCGCCGCCGCCGCTCGCCCACCGCGCCGTGGCTGCTGCGGGCCGCCGCCTCCACTCCGGGCTGCACCTCTTCATCAACCTCTCCATCAAGTGTGCTCACCATGACCATGTGTGAGTAGTTTTCACCGAGGCTGAGGGCTCTACGGTAGCTATGTGGTTCATCTCTCTCTCCCATGGTGTGATCTTTATGTGATCATGAGCTTTGTAATCTAGTTGGATCCATGGATGTTACTCTTCGTTATCTTATGAATTATGCTACTTGAGTGGTTTTATTAATGTAAACTCCGGAGTCACCTTTGTCCCATGGTGCGAAGTTGACAGTGTGTACCGTGTGTGACTCTTAGGCTAAAGATTACATGAATACTTATCATGAGTTATTATTTGTGTTGGATGTCTCTATGAAATTGTGGTGTTTGTCTAGTACTATTTTGGGGCGCTCTTAGTGACATTGGGGTTCCCTAGATGTGGAATGCAACTTTAAGGTGTGCTTTTATAGCCTACGCAGTGGATTGGTGTTCGTTATCCAACAAGGAATAGCTCAGAGTAGCATAGTGAAGAGGAAATATCTATGTATTTAATTATATTATTATTGTTGAGAGTGTCCACTAGTGAAAGTATGATCCCTAGGCCTTATTTCCAAGCATTGAAACACCGTTTGCTCTCATTTTGTCTCATGTTTGCTTGCTGCCATTTTATTTCAGATTGCAATTACCACTTATAATCATCCATATTACTTGCATTTCACTATCTCTTCGCCGAACTAGTGCACCTATACATCTGACAAGTGTATTAGGTGTGTTGGGGACACAAGAGACTTCTTGTATCTTAATTGCAGAGTTGCTTGAGAGGGATATCTTTGACCTCTACCTCCCTGAGTTCGATAAACCTTGGGTGATCCACTTAAGGGAAACTTGCTGCTGTTCTACAAACCTCTGCACTTGGAGGCCCAACACTGTCTACAAGAATAGAAGCGTGCGTAGACATCAAGCTATTTTCTGGCGCCGTTGCCGGGGAGGTAAGGTAAAAGGTACTCACATCCTCCAGCTACTTAGCTATTTTCTAGCACTGTTGCTGACGTGTGAGTGCTTGAAGGTATTTCCTTTAGATTCTGCAGTTATATCTTTTTGTTTCTTGTTTTTATTTCACTAGTTAGGCTTAATGGAAAACAAAAAAAATTAGAGAGCTCTATGAAATTTATCTTGAGTTAGGACATGATGTGTTTGAAGAGAAAATTAAAAAAGCTATGGAAAATTACTTGCATGATGGTAGCAATGTTATTACTATAAATTCTTTGTACACCATTATTGCTAATGCTATGGAAAAGTCTAAGCTTGGGGAAGCTGGTTTTGATGAATATGGTATTTTTAGTCCCCCAAGTTTTGAGGAGAAAAATTTCTTTGATGATACTTTGCCTCCAATTTATGATGATAATCATTGTGATGTTTTCAGTCCACCTACTATTGAGGATATAGTTTATGTTGATTATGATATGCCTCCTATTTATGATGATTACAATGATGGATGTGATAGTTTTACTCCCACTATTACTAATGAAACTGTTTTTACTTATGTGGAGAGTATTGATACTTTTATGCATATGGATCATGGTAAGAATGTTTCATGTGATGGTTATATTGTGGATTTTATCAATGATGCTACTGAAAGTTTTTATGAGAGAGGGAGACATGACTTCATATACCACAATAATATTAAGTCTCCTCTCTTTTTGTTGAAAATTTTGAAGTTGCACTTGCTTTGCCTTCCTATGCTAGTCACTTTGTGCTTTATTGATTTATTTTCTTACAAGATCCCAATGCATAGGAAGTGGGTTAGACTTAAATGTGTTTCACATTTTTCTCTTGATGCTCTCTTTTGCATTTCAATTCTTGATTCCTATGTGAGCATCATTAAAACTATCATGGCTGTCCAGAAAACAGATTCCTAAGCTTCACTGCGAAAAATGTTAAAAATCACAGAAAAGGAATTTTGACCTGAAATTTTACGACAGCAATCTTCAGTTATTAATACACATTTCATTAGTTCAAAATTTTCTGATTTGAGCAACGTAAGTGCCTCTGAAAATTCACTCTTTACGGGCTGTCCAGTTTTTGACAGATTCTGTCTTTATTTTGCATTACTCTCATTACTTGTGTTTTGTGTAGTTCTATTGATCAAAGGGCAATGCACAACCATAGTAACAGTAGCTAATGTTTAGAATCAACTCATGATATGTCTTTGCTGTACCTATGAGGATTTAATTTATGGAGACACTAACCCCTCTAATCAAGTTTTATGTTGAGTTTTGTGTAAAGAGAATTTTTCAAGTGGAAGAGTTGAGGGTGATGAACAAAGATCAAGAGGGACAACCACTCAAGCTTGGGGATGTTACCCCTAGACTCACCCAACATATATCAAATAAGTACAAGAATTCAAGCTTGGGGATGCCAAGCCACCTCACTCCAACCATCTTGATAACAAGTAAGTAAGCCTAGCTACATGGCTATAAAGAAAGCGCTTTACGGGAGGCAACCCGGTTGTTTTTATTTGTGTCCTCTTGCTGTAACAAGAGACTTAGTTTTAGTTTAGTTTCTAGAATTTTTAATAAAGTGCCAAGTTTTACTCATTTTGGTTTGAAAAGTTGCTTATAGCGTTCGGAGATTTTATTCCTGCACGAATCTGTGCACGGTATGATTTTTAATTCTATTCTGTAACTCCGAATGAGCTCATATTTGAACTGTAGTTGCAACTTTTCATCCTCTGTATGCATGAATTTTTCGGAATTTTCGACAAAGTTAAGTAGGGTAGAAAAATACGTTTTGCTGCTGCTGTTTTTCTGGACAGATTCTGTCCCATTTTGTTTGATGCATGCTTAGAACTTTTAACTTGAATTTTTTGATCCAATTGAGTTTATGAGTAGGCATACAACATTATACACTTTCTGGACATTCATATGAATTTTTGTCAAGGATTATATGCAGCAAGAAATCTATTTGTTTATCACTACTAATGCACCCCACAGAAAAGAAATGGGAGAAACGGTGTTTTGAAGTTTTTTCACAGGGATTAGAGGAGATGCACCAAGAGCTATCCAAGGATGGTGAAGACCATAAGCTTGGGGATGTGAAGACAACCCCACTGGACCTACACACTCTCGGTTTGCACACGTCTAACTTCTGTTTTTCGATCGAAACACTTTATCGCATAAACTTGGAGCGTCTTTTTGTTTGTTTGGTTTGATTTTTATTTTGTGAGACCACCACACTATCATTTATATATGAGAGAGCTACTGGAAATTTGGGTTGAATTATGTTGGATGCTATTATTAGATTGGGAAAAGGGATGTTGGAGTTGATTTTAAAAGATACATATAGTTGCATGATTCATGAGCTTGTTAATGAGTAATAATTTGCAAGTATTTTATCAAGAGCTATCTTTTATTCATGTTTTGTGCTGAATGTTATTTTACTTGTTTAACATGGATTAGTTAGTTCTATGGACACTCATGCATGCATTTAGATGGTCAACTTTCTCCCTCTTGCTAGCCCAAAAATTCCAACAAGCAAAAACTTGTTTCCAACACCTTCAACCAAAGTTTTTCCAGTGAGTCCACCATATCTACCTATTAGCTTTATGCTATTCCGAGTATGTTTATCATGATATTTGTGTTATCTATACCTCTGAATGAAAATGCTTATGTTGTTGATTGTTATGGGAAAAGTTGGTTATAGAGCTCTCTCGAACTTGATGCACACTTTACTTTCATTGCATAATAAAACATGACCCATTGTGATTAAAATTATGATGTTGTGGGCTTGACAAATGTCTTTGGTTGAGAGTTAGCTCATATGTGCTGTCACATGGCAAGCTTTCAACATGCACTTCATTTCATTTAGTTGATATCATGTACTTTTGTTTATGGATGCTTACCATGGGTGAAATAAATGTGGAAATGAAGTGAGTTTAAATGAGTTTGTATAAATGGTTAGAGAGACGCCTGGGCCGCTAATCTAAGCCATGCATCATTCATGGTGGAAATTTACTTACATGCTATGGTGAACCTTCTGTGATACACCTTACAATAAAAAGCTATCTAATGGTAAATAAAAAGGGTGTTGAGATTGTTCATTGTGTTTGTTTGTCTTGTCATTTTGATATGGGCTTGTTCCATATCCTGGGACAAGAGGTACCCCAGTTGACGCTCTTAATGATACTATTATTACTTACAATGATATTTAACTTGAACTTGCTTTGTTTCCCAAGTGAGTAACACATGGAGTAGGTACTTGTATTCAAGGGGCATGAGACTTTCAACCTGTACTTTGTCAAGCACACTACTCATATTTGCTTTCACTTTAAACTTAATCATTCAAGATGCTATGATAGGGGAATGAGAGCTTGACACCAAGGATTACCACATTGCAATCATTAACTTAAGTAGAAGAGTTCAGAAGTTAGATGAAACTTATTCATGCTTTACCTCTACTCATTTATATCTTTCCAAAGTGTCCACCTTTTATATTCAGATTTCATAAGATACTCTATGACCATTATAGGATGTTTTTACTTTTCATTATGCATACATTTGGTCCATAGTACTTTCTTCTATGTTACACTTTGTGAATTATCATTGAACATCCTTGCAGTAATATTTTGATATCACTTTATAATCTATCTTGTATATTGCTACTCCTTTGAAGAATGAATCATTTGACTCTATGTAGCAACAACTTCATCACTTCATTCATAACATGTGCCTTACAATATTTGATCAAGTTTATGATGGTAGCATGTCACTTCAAAAATTATTTTGTTTTATCGTTTACCTACTCGAGGACGAGTAGGAACTAAGCTTGGGGATGCTTGATACGTCCCAAACGTATCTATAATTTTTTATGTTCCATGCTTGTTTTATATCAATTGCCACATGTTTTATATGCACTTTATATCATATTATGATATTTATTGGACTAACCTACTAATAGTTGGCAAAGTGCACAATGTTCTTGTTTTACACTTTAATGTGTAGGAATTATCAAAATTGGGCAAAGGAAACCTTGTTGGAGTCAAATTGGGACTTTCCTGAAATCTGTCTGAGAACTTTTTACGGAGATTGTCAGTTTGACCCTCGAAGATGGCGTCCAATGGAAATCAAATTAAAGAGAAAGTTGTCACAATTTTCCATACGAACATTTTAAGCCCAAGATCAGCCCAATCGGAGTTCATGACCATGTGTGAGTAGTTTTCACCGAGGCTGAGGGCTTTACCGGTAGCTATGTGGTTCATCTCTCTCTCCCATGGTGTGATCTTTATGTGATCATGAGCTTTGTAATCTAGTTGGATCCATGGATGTTACTCTTCGTTATCTTATGAATTATGCTATTTGAGTGGTTTTATTAATGTAAACTCCGGAGTCACCTTTGTCCCATGGTGCGAAGTTGACAGTGTATGTACCGTGTGTGACTCTTAGGCTAAAGATTACATGAATACTTATCATGAGTTATTATTTGTGTTGGATGTCTCTATGAAATTGTGGTGTTTGTCTAGTACTATTTTTGGGCGCTCTTAGTGACATTGGGGTTCCCTAGATGTGGAATGCAACTTTAAGGTGTGCTTTTATAGCCCTACGCAGTGGATTGGTGTTCCTTATCTAACAAGGGAATAGCTCAGAGTAGCATAGTGAAGAGGAAATATCTATGTATTTAATTATATTATTATTGTTGAGGGTGTCCACTAGTGAAAGTATGATCCCTAGGCCTTATTTCCAAGCATTGAAACACCGTTTGCTCTCATTTTGTCTCATGTTTGCTTGCTGCCATCTTTATTTCAGATTGCAATTACCACTTATAATCATTCATATTACTTGCATTTCACTATCTCTTCGCCGAACTAGTGCACCTATACATCTGACAAGTGTATTAGGTGTGTTGGGGACACAAGAGACTTCTTGTATCTTAATTGCAGAGTTGCTTGAGAGGGATATCTTTGACCTCTACCTCCCTGAGTTCGATAAACCTTGGGTGATCCACTTAAGGGAAACTTGCTGCTGTTCTACAAACTTCTGCACTTGGAGGCCCAACACTGTCTACAAGAATAGAAGCGTGCATAGACATCACTCGCTGCTAGGCCCTCGCCCTTCCGTCTCTGCGCCAACCAGGAGAAGGAGGAACGTGCCTCCCCCAGACTTCACGCCACGACGGAGTGATC
Organism: Poa pratensis; assembly: GCA_947311845.1. NCBI lineage: Eukaryota > Viridiplantae > Streptophyta > Magnoliopsida > Poales > Poaceae > Poa > Poa pratensis. Next base: position 31,762,581 of record CAMZMU010000067.1, read on the forward strand.
GCCTCCGTAAGCTGGACGACAGCACCCGAAAGCATCCGGTCACGAGGGCGCAGGCGGTGCTGATCAAGAGAATGGGCCTCACACAGGGGGAGGAGACAATCACTCATGAAGCTCAAGATGAGTACTTCGGTCTCTTCAAGGACCAGATGGTGCCGCAACACCTCCGCGCCTTTGCTGCACTCTTCGACCCTGACGGCTTGGCGTTTGATGAACCGGCACAAGATGGCTTCGCAGCCTTCTCCCTCCCGTCCGAGCTGGACCCGTGCGGCGCCTAGGTCGCCGCCGCCTGCCTGCTGTGGTGTTTTCTTCAGTCTGTTCTTATGGCTGTCAATCTTAGAGTACTTGTGTGGAATGTGAGGGGTTTGAACTGTCGTGCCCGTCGAAATGCAATAAAATTGTTCGTTCAGAATCTAGGGCTGGCGATGGTGTGTTTCCAGGAATCAAAGTTGTCTGTGGTGGATGCGGTGACCATCTCTGAAACCTTGGGACCTGCCTTCGATGGTTTCATCTTTCTGCCGGCTGACAACACACGAGGGGGCTTTATCATTGCCTGGAGATCTGACGAGTTGGAGGTGAATGTTTGCCACCAGGGGGAGTTCTCCATCTCAGCGAATGTCAGGTCCCGAGCAGACGACAAGCGGTGGATCGTGACCTCAGTATACGGCCCGCAGCTGCGTGCTGACAAGCTCCGCTTTCTCGATGAGCTGGCTTCGTTTGGGGCTACGGTACAGCTGCTGTGGATCGTCAACGGCGATTTCAACTTGGTCTGCGGCGAAGAAGACAGAAGCAATGGAAGAATAAACAGGCGCCTGGTGAACAGATTCAAGCACACGATGAACACGCTCGGCCTACAAGACATGCCCCTCATCGGCCGACGTTACACCTGGAGTAACGGCCAGCATGATGTCGTGCAAGCTAGGCTCGATCGGGTGTTCTTCTCCCCTTCCTGGGAAGAAATCCACCCCATTAGTGATCTGCTGCCGCTCAGCTCCAACATCTCTGATCACACGCCACTTCTGTTGTCGTGCTCGTCTGCCCACCCGCGCAGCTTCAGGTTCAGATTTGAGCATTTCTGGACGAAACTGCCCGGCTTCCAAGAGGTCGTGAAGGAGGCTTGGGAACAAGAGGTGGCTTCGCAGGACCCCATCTTCATTTTTGACGCCAAGCTACGTCGCACCGCCAAGGCACTACGCCAGTGGGGCCAACGCAAACAAAGTGCCAATGCTCTGCTGTTTCAGGTGGCTAACGAGCTCATCCTTCGCCTTGATGGTGCAATGGAGAGAAGGCAGCTCTCGGATGACGAACGAAGGCTTCGCTCCTTTCTCAAGGGCAGATGCTTGGCCCTAGCATCTCTTGAGAGGGTACGGCTGCGGCAAAGAGCGAGGATACGCGACCTGCAAGAAGGAGACACCAACACCAAGTACTTCCACATGAAGGCTAACGGGCGACGCCGCAAGAATCTAATCCCTGCCTTGCGGTCCGGGGATCGAGTGGCCACGGGCGCGGACGTCAAACTTGACCTGGCGTTCGAGTACTTCACCGGTATCATGGGCTCGGCTCCCAACCGCGAGCACGTTCTCAACTTGGACAGGCTGAACCTCAACGGCGTGTCCGCGTCTGAGGCCGCGGCCCTTGAGGCCCCCTTCTCCCGCGAAGAGGTGCGCAAGGTGATCATGGACATGCCCCCCGATCGCGCGCCGGGGCCTGATGGATTCCCCGGCCTCTTCTTCAAGCTTTGCAGGGAAACCATCGCCGATGATCTCTTGCGAGCGCTGCACCATCTCCACCAAGGTCATTGCCAAAGGCTTGGGTGCATGAACTCGTCGATAATGGTGTTGTTACCGAAGAACGAGAACCCGCTGGACATCAAGGATTATCGCCCAATTAGCCTCGTGCATGGCTTCTCCAAGATCTTCACCAAGCTGCTCGCCACTCGTCTTGCCCCCCTGCTGCCCAAACTCATATCTCAGGCGCAGAGTGCGTTTGTGGCCAGCCGCAGCATCCATAAGAATTTCAAGCTCATCCGCAACACTGCTAGGTTCTTGCACAGGAAGAAATCGGCCGCAGCTCTCCTCAAAATTGATATCTCGAAGGCCTTTGATACTCTGTCATGGGAGTTCCTCCTCGAGGTGCTGCGTTCTCGAGGGTTCGGGCAGCGTTGGCGCTTCTGGATATGCTGCCTGCTATCTACTGCCACCACCTCCGTCTGCATCAATGGTGACCGGGGCGACTCTTTCTGCCTCGCATGTGGGGTGCGCCAGGGAGACCCGCTCTCCCCTGCTCTCTTCATCCTGGCGATGGATGCCCTGCATGCAATGCTTGAATGGGCGGTGGACCACAGACTGTTGTCTGACCTGAACCTGAACCCCAAAGTACCGAGAGCCTCGATCTACGCCGACGACGCGGTGGTATTCTTCCGCCCTCTTCCTGCTGACTGCGAGGTCGTACTCTCCATCCTTAAGTTGTTCGCTGCGGCCTCGGGCCTGAAGATCAATTTGAACAAGAGCACGATCACCTGTATCCGCTGCGACCCCGACACCGCGGCATCCGTGGCCAACCTCTTCCAATGTCAGCTTTGCGAGTTTCCCATCCGCTACCTGGGGCTGCCGCTCATGACCGGCAAACTGAGGCGGGCAGACATCTGGCCGCTGATCGACAGTTTCTTAGACAGGCTGCCCGGCTGGATCCCCAAGTTGCTGAACCCGGGAGGAAGGCTAACCCTAACTCGCTCGGTGCTCATGGCGTTGCCGCTTCACTTCCTGGCGGTGCTGCACCTGCTGGCGTGGGCACTGAAGATCATATACCACCGCTGTCGTGCCTTCGTTTGGCGTGGAGAGGAGGACATCAGCGGCGGACACTGCCTACTGCCTTGGTCAAGGGTTTGTATGCCTACAAAGTTCGGCGGTCTCGGCGTCCTAAACCTCCGCTTCTTCGGATGGGCACTGCGCTGCCGATGGACATGGCTCAGGTGGGCCTCTGACCCGCGTCCTTGGTGCCTTGTTCCACAGCCAGATGACAAAGACGCGGCTGCCCTGGTCAGAACGGCTACCTTCGTCAAACTGGGCAATGGCGAGCGGGCTCGCTTCTGGTCCGACGCGTGGCTACCCTCCAGGAAATCCATCCTCGACACCTACCCCATCCTCGCGACCTTCATCCGCGACTCCGGCCTCTCCGTCGCTGATGCTATCCGCAATCGGCGTTGGGTCAGAGACATAAAGGGCGGAGTGTCCACGGCGGCGCTCGCACAATACCTGCAACTCTGGGATATGATGCTCGAGATACAGCTGCAGCCAGGGGAAGAGGATAGATTGATCTGGCGGCACTCCAAGGACGGGAACTACTCCACCAGCAGTGCATATGAGCTGTTCTTCGCAGCCAACATCAAGTTCCCTTGCGCCGGACCAATCTGGAAGTCGAAGGCCCAAGCCCGCTGCAAGTTCTTCATGTGGCTTGCTGTCCACCAGCGCTGTCTGACGGCGGACAACTTGCAGAAGCGGGGATGGCCACATAGCGATACCTGCAAGATGTGCCTTTCGGCTCAAGAAACCTGCACCCACCTCTTCGTACACTGTCCTTTTGGCAATCGAGTCTGGCAGAGGATCAAAGCCTGGACCAATGCAAACTTCCCCACCCCGAGCTCGGCGTTCTCCACCACAGAGGACTGGTGGCTGCAGGCTAGGAAACGAGTGCCCAAGACCTTCCGCAGGGACTTCGACACCGTCGCTATCCTCGTGCACTGGAAGCTGTGGAAGGAGAGGAACAGCAGGATTTTCGACAACGTGAGCCACGACGAAGAGTTTGTCTTCGACGGGATCCGAGAGGACATCATGGCATGGCGCTCTGCTGGCTGCATCTTTGCGGTCTGACCGGCGATGCGTTCTGGAGGCTGTAGGTGTTCTAGACTGTACGCGTCCCTGGCGTACTTCCGCCGTCCAGGCTTGTCTGGCACGGTTTCAGCTTCCTGTTGCTGATCGCGGGGTTCGTCCCCTCGAGTATCTGTACGCTGGCACTACTCGTGCAGCCAACTCGTTGTACTATCCCCTTCTCTTTCTTAATAAAGATCGGCCTACGGCCCTTCGACAAATGCAGAAAGAAGTCCAGATCACCCCCCCAGGTTTCAGATTTCGGCCGATTGACCCCCCAAAGTCTAAACTGGCGCAAATCACCCCCCCCCCAGGTTTCTAATACCACGCAAATTACCCCCTGACGCTAATAAGCGGTTTTCCAGAGCTGTTTTGTCCACACTGGACTCTGGTTTCATCCACGTCAGGCACAAATCACCCCCCCAGCTATTCGACGCCGCTCCGCCATCGCGTCCGCCTCCGCTCAGCTCGCCGTCGGCCACCAAATCCCCTCCGCCACCATCTCCACGCGCCGCCTCGTGCCGGCGGTTTTCCCGCTCGCCCACGCAGATTCCGCCTCGGCCGCGGCCCTCCCGCCGCGCCCGCCGCCGCGGCACGTTCGTCGGGACGGCCACCACGCTGCCGCCCTCCCCGAGCTCGTCGTGCGCCTCCGCCCTCAATCCACCATCCATACGGGCGCCGTCCGCCCTATTTCTCCCGCTGCCCCCCTCACCTCTGCAGCGAGCCACGGCACACCTGCCCCCTGAGGACACATATGCTGCCGTGGGCGAGTGCACACCAAGTGTTCGACATGGTGGAGGACCCGGCGACGGACGCGGTGGTGTCGTGGGGCGCCGCGCGGAACAGCGTCGTGGTGTTGGAACAGCACGCCTTCGCCGCCCGCTGCGGCATGGGGCTCGTCAGCTTAGCCTGACTCGTCGCCGTGCTAATTGCAGTCAACCTGTTCAAGCACTTGAAATCGAACCTGACAACAGGCAAGTGTCTCAATTTCTGACTTGATGTTGACAATATGCTAGAGCTTCTAAGCGTTATGAGAAGGTCTGACACCTTTCTTCTATTTACAACTGTAAATCTACAATTATGCTCCTTTTCATGTTTTCTCAACTTGATTTGGTGGTTCTGAAATCTGTATAATCCCAGGCTGCAAAGTTCATTGATTATGACACTTCATTTAGTGAAGACGAGAAAAAGCTATCCAAGCAACTGAAGATCACCTGCAACTTAAACAATGCTGCCTGCAAGCTGAAGCTGAAAGACTATAAGCAAGCCGAGAAGCTTTGCACTAAGGTACCTAGCAACTGAAGATCATTGATATTGACAATGATGCACCGGCTTCAATTTGTTTTTGATGATGTCTTCGCTGCTGACAGGGATGTGAAACTGACATACAAGACTCTCAAGGAAAAGATCAAGGAGATCAACTAGAAGGATGCCAAATTCTACAGCAACATGTTCTCTAGGATGACCAAGCCTACGACAGAAGATGAGCAGCACATGCGTGCTAGTAGTGTAGTAGTGTAGCAGTGCAAATAGCCCTCTTTTGGAGATAGTAGTTTTATCTGAAGATGATCAGCACATGAGTGCTAGTAGTGTAGTAATGTAACAATGCAGTAGTGTGGAAATGCAGTACATGATCAGTCGAAATCTCTATGTAATGTGCAAACTTTTGCTGTGAATATATATGAAATGATGGTCTGCTTATTGTGTGAAAAAAATGGCAGCAATTTGTTTGCATTTATCTTATGTTTTGTAGCTGTATGAAATGGCAGCAACATGAATAAGTACATAAGTATATAAAGATTGCAAACACAAACACAAACAGAAACACAAACTTTTGTCCATCTCCAGGTTGCATGACTGAAGTTGCATTGTAGCAATTTGAGTCCAACATTTATGTAAAATATCTGTGACAATATTTGAACTATAAACTAAAATGTGCCACAAACTCAAAGTTTACATAAAAATAAAAATAAATTGTGTTGCGAAATGCTACAAAACTGAAGCTAAATTGGCACTGCAATTTCATTTGTCTTGTCCATCTCCAGCTGGTTTTTTCTTCTGTCCTAACAACCAGTTCATCCTCCCATGCTTTGGCACTTGTTCTGTCACAACCTGGGACATAGGAATGGTTTGTGATGTCTTTTTCCTTGTACGTAGTTCTTCTTGCTGTACAAGAGATATGAAAATCTATAAGTATTTGATGTTGTTACACATATGTTTGGTGCACACATATAAAGTAGTAGAAATATATTTTTTTACCTGGCTAGATGGTTGAGATTGTTGAGAACTTCCCTGCCCAATATCACCTGAAGTATGGTGTTTTTTCTTTGGTGCAGCAAATGGTTTCCTGGCAGGTGCTTGCGGCTGGAGATGAACTTGTGGCTTCATGGCAGGAGCTTGGGGCCTCATGGCAGCAGGTTGTGGCTCGGCAGCAGCTTCTTGCTGGGCAGGAGGTTTCTTCCTTTTCTTCTTCTCAACATACACCACATGTCTCTCTTGCTGCTGGGTACTAGTAGTAGCTTCCTACATAAACCAATTTTGAAGTCAATTAAAATAGCATGGCAACTAATTTCGAAGCTAAAATGTAACAAATAAGTAATGCTTACCTGGGGTGCTTTATCCTGCTTTTTCCTACTTTCTTTTGGCTGCTTTCTTAGTGTGGGCATGTTCCCTAACAATATCAGGATTAGGTGTGCATTTTCTCTTATTGTGTCCTAGATCTCCACATGCTGAGCATCTAATTGTGCCTCCTTTTCTTGATATTTTGTCTCCTTTAGGTTTCTCTTGTTCTTCTCCTTTTCTCTCTACCTTGGGCCTTCCTGCCTTTTTCTTTCCAACAGGGGGAAAAGGCCTAGGGTTTGGAGCAATAGGCCAGCTCTCTTTACCTTCTACAGGTTCCAATACATGGCTGTATACTTGATCATATAGATCAATTCTGTAGCAAGGTGCAATAAAATCATCTACTTCTTTTCCCAATCTGTATATTGCACTAATAGCATGGCAACAGGGCAAACCAGACAAGTCCCAATATCTGCAGCTGCATGTAAACCGCTCCAAGTTTACAGTGAATCTTCTATGCTGTCCCTCCATTATCTCAAATCCTTCAGTTCCATTGTAGAGCACTGTGCAGATATTAGATCTTCTGATATTCAACTTCAGTTTCTTGAAAATGTTTGGGCATATTGTACCAGTCCAACTTGCTGACTTTGCTTTGTTGTCTGCAATTCTAGCCATCACCTTCCTCCTCATAATTTCCATGGAAGAAATGACTGGATAAAATCTCGCTCTCATAATAGCATTGTTAAATGACTCGCAGATATTGTTTTCAACCGAATCACAAAAGGAACCAAGCTTGAAATAAGCTCTACACCAATGCATTGGTGCATTTTTCATCATGTCCTTGGCACCATCTGGAGTTTTCTGCGCTAGCTTGGCCCTATTGTAGTTGAACTGAATCCTATCACACGATTTTGCACAAGCCCAGAACATTTTCTGAAAATTCTTGTCTCTGTGCAGCTTCCTCCAATTTGCATAAATGTGTCTTGCACACATTCTGTGCTCTGCCTCTGGTATAATTTCACTGACAGCCTTTATAAGACCCTTCTGCTGATCTGATATGATAACCCAACCATCACCTTGGTTGTTAATCTGTATGTCCTTCTGCAGAAGTGACAAAAACCAGTACCAACTGTCATGGTTCTCCCCTTCTACTGTTGCCCATGCAATTGGATACATTTGGTTATTTGGATCTCTTCCAATGGCACACAAGATTTGCCCTTTGACTGAACCTTTCAAAAAGCATCCATCAAGCCCAACAACCCTCCTACAACCTGCTAGAAAACCTCTCTTGCAACCTTCCAAACACACATACATTCTTTCGAAAACAGGCTTGTCAGTTACATCAGGATTTAAAGTTACTGCCACTGTTGTTCCTGGGTTGCTTCTAACAAGTTCAAGATGGTAATCATACACTCTAGCATATTCTCCAGTTGTGCCATCAATTATTCTGTCCAAAACCATCTTCTTTGCTCTCTTGCACTTGGATTCGCTCACATCTGCACACAAATCTTCTAGCACTGCTTCCTGCGTTTTCTCTATCCTCCAACCAGGATTATCCTTGATCTCCCTAAAATATTTCTCAGCAATTACAGCACTGGTAACCAACCTATTGTCTCTTCTAGGTACACAATTATGGACATTGTTGTACCTGACAACAGTAAACCAGTCGGACCTGTTGGGTACTATTGAGCCATATATGCTCCATTTGCAAGTTTCAAAACTGCATTTAGCCAGGACTCTTCTTTTCTCATCCTTTGGAAATATGATGTGTTTGAAATTTTTCAAACCATAGTTAACCACTGCTTGCTTGAATTCCCTGCTATCATGGAAAGCCTGCCCAACCTCAAACTCCTTGACCTCAGCATTGGGATCATATACTCTATGTCGTGTCTTTTTTGTGCTGACATTTCCATCACTGTCTTCCTCATATGAAAGTTCATCTTCACTATCAAAGCAATCACTGCCATCTTCTAGCTGTTCTTTCATATTCTCTGGGACAATGAACTCTTCTGGTACTTTGGTTGCTGTCGGATGATCCTCTCCCAACATCTTTTTCCTCACTCTCTCCTTCAGTTCTTGTGCTTGTTTTCTGTAGCAAATGGTTTCTTCATCATCAGCACTGCTATCTTCACTGTCTGCTTCATGAACATCATCATAGTCGCTGTCTGAATTGTCATCACCATTTTCTCCATCGTGAACATCATCAACATGAGCACTGCTATCTGCAAGTCCCTTGCCTTTGTCCTGCACTGATGCCCTCACAACAGGCAACTTCCTTGCCACATTGGACAGAACTTGTTGATCAATTTCCTCAATTAGCTGCCCTGGTTGTTGCTCTCCTTGGTACTCATGCGCAAGATCAATGTCATGCCATCCTTGCAGCTGCTCTTCTAAAACAAACTGCTGCTGCTGCTCTTCTAAAACAAACTGCTGCTGCTGCTCATCTAACAAATGTTGCTGCTGCTCTTCTTGGCCAAATGGCTGCTCTTCTAGCTGAAATGGCTGCTCTTCTAACAAATGTTGCTGCTGCTCTTCTTGGCCAAATGTCTGCTCTTCTAGCTGAAATGGCTGCTCTTCTAGCACATGTTGCTGCTGCTCTTCTTCATCTGAACTATATGATTTCTCTGGCATTATTGCAAAGATCTCAACATCACCATCTGCTTCTCTTATCACATGCCGAACCATACTGCTGACATTTGTATCATCAACAAGAGTACAAATGCAATTCACATTTTTTTCCCTTTCAGTCATTCTCCAAGTCAGAGTGGTTTCTTCCAAATCTTCATCTGACACTGCTACATGATCAGACAAGTGCCTCTTCAACTCTGCCACCGACAAGTTTGACACGGGCACCACAGAGCAGCTACTCCTCCCACCTATGTAAATCCATCTGAGATCATGCCATTCCAATCTCCCACGGTAATGGAATCGAACGGTCAAGGCATCCATCCTACACAAGGAACAAAAAAAAAGAAATTTTAGCCACATAACCTGATATACACTAAAATAAAACCTTCAGACTACATGATATGATTAGGCTACATGATTAGGCTCCGAACATATACACTAAAATAAAACCTTCAGACTACATGATATGATTAGGCTACATGACACTAAGTAATATTGACAAAAAACACTACATTCTAGATATCCTTCTCTGATAGTACATTATGCTACAGGTGATGAGCTAACAACGATATATAAGTAAGAAGGTGAAAAAGCATCTTTCAAACCTGACACCAATATTTCTGCAGATCAAACTCTCTCCGTGCTTCCCAGATCTCACTGAACAAAGTTGCAAAACCGAGGAGCACTGTTAGGGATGACTAATAAGGTAAGAACAAGCAATTTATGAAAAATTACAACAAAAATGAGCGAATTGCACGTGCTTATTAAATAGCAAAAGTTGCAAATCTGCACAATATCTAAGGTAAAATCTTCATGCGATTCTTAAAATAGAGAAGATAAAACCTTCATCTTGTGTTTAGTACATTTCAGGTTTTCTTCATGTGGTCTATAAATTAAACTGCACGCTTGAAAGCAAATCACCTAACCTAAATCCTTACGTTTTCTGTACTACCTAAAAGAAGGGCAAGAACTTCATCTTTTGTATCGTCAACTTCAGTGTTACTTTCTAGGAAATACCAGAATGTTCAGTAACCTAAGGACCTGTTTTGTTCAAAGGGGTCAAGATTTGCAAAAAAATCTAACGGTGCAAGTGTAATAGATTTTTGTGTCCCTGAGTGTCTGGTAATAGAGCAATCCAGGCTGTTGCGCTTCCACTCGGTACTCAGCATGAGCAGCGACTACACTAAAATATAACCTTCAGACTACACTAAACTGAAGCAGCAGGATGCAGTCTGATCTGATCGCATTGAGTTACAGATGTATGTGCAGGGAACTGACCTGACAGTCCAAAAGCTTCAGTTTCCGATCATCTATTCGCCGGCGTCCTCGAGTAACCGCCGTCGCCGTCCACGAGACAAGAAGCAGAGGGATGAGCGCCGGCTGCAGGTCACAGAGCAGAGGTGTCAGCGGTGGGTGAAGGGACCGGAGCAGAGAGATGATCAGCGGGGGGAGAGATGAGAGGTGACCTCCACGCCGCCGTCGCCAGATGACGCCGCCGTCGCCAACTATCACGTTGCGAGAGAATTGCGGCAGAAACGACGTGATCGATCCTGGTAGGAAGGATCGGCTCGACCTGGTGCTGCACCATAAAGTTGGGGGGGTGTTTTGTCCACGACGTGTCCAAAACAGGACTCCTACGTGGCTGAAACCGCTGCCATCGTGTCCCAATCCGCCTCGGGGGTGTATTTTGCGTGGTATCAGAAACCTGGGGGGGTGGTTTGCTCCGATTTAAACCTGGGGGGGTCAATCGACCCAAACGCGATACCTGGGGGGGTTATCCGGACTTCTTTCGACAAATGCAACACTCTGCAGTGGTAATTTGACAATTGTCCAAGAATGCAGTATTTACGATTCATCATAGCAACACCACGTACAAAATTAATGTACAATTCATCATCGATCACAAGCCAAAAAGGGAAGAAAAAGAGGAAGAAAATAAAAGAATCATTGAAATGAATGTACACATCCTATTTGGGCTTGACCTCGAAGTAGGGCATGTAATCCGACGCGCCGGCGTAGGACGACCCGGTGATCTCCGCATCGCTGTAGGGGTGCGCGGGCGGGCCCCTGCCGGCGCCGGCGAACTCGGTGGCGGACGATCCGGCCGAGTTGGTCCCGTCCCCGTCGGGCTCGTTCAGCAGCATGGCCTCTACCTCCTTCACCACGGTGCCCATGGACGGCCGCGACGCCGCCGACTCGTCCACGCACTGCATCGCCAGCTGCACGTACCGCCTGAACCCGGGGGTCCGCGCGGCGTCCCGGATCGCCGGGTCGACGATGGCGCGGAGGCCGTAGTACTCGCGGTCGGCCGGGTCGAGGACCTGCCGCACCTCCCGCACGATGTACTTGCCCTTCTCGATCGGCTGCCTCCCGCTCACCATCTCCAGCATCACCACGCCGAAGCTGTACACGTCGCTCTTCTCCGACAGCTGCTGCGTCATGTAGTACTCCGGATCCAAGTAACCCTGCCAAATTCACATATGATCAGTTGGCAGATCGAGCAATTGTTCGAGGTGAAAAAATGTGGTAGTGGTTATGATTGTTACCAGTGTTCCTTTGACTTGGGTGGAGACGTGGCCTTTCTCGGTGTCGGCGAGGAGCTTGGAGAGGCCGAAGTCGGCGACCTTGGCCTTGAGGTTCTCGTCGAGGAGGATGTTGGTGGACTTGATGTCCCGGTGGATGATCGGAGGGTCGGTGAGCTCGTGAAGGTATGCCAGCCCCCTCGCTGACCCGAGCGTGATCCTCAGCCTCTTCTTCCAGTCCAGGTAAGATCCTTTCACTACAAAGTTCCATCAATTTGAGCGCAAGCGAAATGGTCAACACTTCCCGTGGAGACTTGGAGTGGTCTACTGGTCTCGGATTCAGATAATTATTTCAGATGTACTACTTACCAACAAGGTTCTCTCTCAGTGTCCCACCGGCGACGAACTCGTACACCAGCATCTGCTCCCCTTGCTCGAAGCAGAAGCCGATCAGGCTCACCAGGTTCCTGTGGTGAACTCGGGACAGCAGCTCGATCTCGTTCTTGAACTCCGGCGCGCCTTGCATCGACCCGGACTGCGCCCGCTTTATCGCCACCCGGATTCCGTCCCCCAGTGTTCCCTTGTACACCTATTGATTCCACACATTGCAGTTAGTGATCCAGGTTATTGTGTTTTGGTGACTGTTTGTGCAGTGCCGGCCATATTTCACGAATATGCACAGATGAACTTATGCAGTTATTAATCGTTACCTTTCCATAGCCTCCTGCACCTATCTCATAGCTATCTGAGAAATTCTCGGTGCAGCCTTTCAGCTCCTCGAAGGAGAAGAACCTCGCTCCTTTCAGCTGTGGGGCTCCTCCACTGTCTTTCTGCATACTGCCCCATTTAGCTGGAATTTTGGAACAATGGTCAGATCCGTTTCAACCTTCATTATCCATATCATTGTTGCGTTTGGACGTTCAGTTCATCACAGATTGCTTAATGGTAATGACAGTGGCATAACAGACATTGCAAGGCCAGCTTGCATATTTATCCTTACCAAAAGGGTTCGCTTGTACTTTTAGTTCCCTGTTCCTCCTCTTCTGTCGCAAAGCGAATAATGCCACCAAAATGAGGGCAATCACAAGAAGCCCGCCGCCTGCTGCAATTCCAGCTATAGCACCTGTACTGAACTTTGAACTTTTGGCACCAGCAACTGGCATGGAATGTTATAATAGTTAGTTTCAAACAGCCATGCTACTTTTAATCTTCAATGCAAATGGGGGAAATTCAAGTACCTAAAAAGGGGACATATGGATCTGCAATGAAAAAATAAGGCCCGAACTTTGCCGGCGGCTTGAAGATCTGGTTGCTGAGAAGACCCCCGATGGTGGTCACTTGAGACATATTGAAGAGTGTACCGGACGACGGGAACAACTGCACTTGAACTTGTAGGTAGTCGTCGTCGTTAAAGTGGACATCGTTCAGGTAAACTGCACCGGCACGCAGATTCAACTTCGTCCAGAGGCTCGTCTCCAATTCCTGAAACGTTTCGCTGTCCGTCAAGTCCTTGAAGAACGGAGCTCTGAAGACCATCTTGCCACTGTACGCATAGGCGCAGCCACATGTTGCGGGGTTCTGATTCTGACTACTGGGGCACCCATTTGCCCCGTTACATTTGTCCATGCTAGTTCTGTATGTGGCCACGTTCTGGTTCTGGATGGTGCAGAACAGACCATTTTTCAAAGCTTCAACTTGGCACGCTGGATTCCCGATAAGCCTGTACACATATTTGAGGAGCAGAAAAGGGACGTTGTGATACATGGAGAAAACAACTAATAAATACCAGCATTCCTTGATGAGTTTGTATAATCTTACACCAGTTCCTTTTTGTAGTCTGGGTTAACATTGGCATCCAAAATGTTGTTTGCACTGAGATCAACAGATTGTAGCTTTTTGCTGATGCTGCCTGACATATCTAGTACCCCAGTGAGCAGGTTTTTGCTCAGTACACTGCGTAAACATGATTATTAATTTTTTTCATGAATTTATTATTTGCATAATTTTCTAGAAACTTACACTTCCTGGAGCTGGGGCAATGCGAAAAGTGCTGCGGGAACCTCGCCAGTGAGTCCTCCATTAGATATCGATCTGAGTGATAAAAACAATGTCATGATTACTAGGAGATTGTTCAAACGACTTGTTGATTTAGAGAGTCAACTGTTTAAGATAACTCACACTGAAGTAAGATTTGATAGAGTTGTGAACCAGTTTGGGGCTGCCGAAGAAGTAAACGTGTTGTTGCCCAAATCCCTGGTTACGAAAACATCGACAAGTCAGTTTTATCCGAAGAAATAGTTTATATCAATGGACAGTTCAGCATGGAAGCATAATTAGGTTCTTACACAACATTTAACACGTTCATGCTGCTGAGATCTGGTAGTGATCCTGTTAGCTTGTTGCTTGCCAAGTTCCTGCAGAATATATCATTTTCAGAAAATAGGTACCTCGAGTGGTAGAAGATATGATCTTGACTGGTCTTATACGATCATATGAAACTTACAGCTCATTTAGCTTGACCAAGTTGGTCATGTTAGGAACTGCTCCCGTAAACCTGTTCTTATCCAATCGACTGTCCGAGATGAAAAATGTGTCAAAGATTACGATTAGAACATTTCTTGGAGAAAAAGTGAGTTTCATTGAGCTGAAGATACTTACAGTACTTGGAGCGTGCTAATGCCTCCAACCTCAGCTGGAATTGAGCCTGAGAACTGATTGCTATCAAACAATCTAAAAAAGACAGAGAGAGAATTTAGCAGGACATACGTATCCATATGAAACATAAACTGGGAACTTGGCAGCCCCTTACATGTGTATCAGAGTCATATTAGAGTTGAAGAGGCCTGTAAGCGGTCCGGAAAGCTGGTTCTTGTTGAAATGGCTGTCCACCAATTAGTATTATAGTTTAGAAAGATGAATCAAATCGGAATGGGTGTCTTTCATACTGATCTGTCTTAATTCACCAAGACAAAAAAATGATAATAAACCTCAGAACTTACAAGTGCTGTGTGACGATAAGCATGTCAAGGCCCGGCGTAGCTCCTGTTGATATAGGGACAGATCCTGTGAGCTGATTATCTGCCAGGTCTAGCCAGAACAGGTTTGAAAGCAGGCCAAGTGAAGGCGGTATTGTGCCCGTAAACTTGTTTGAATTCAGTGCACTGCAGAAGAAGTTCCGGAAAAAAAATTAATTGATGCTGTCTTTCAAATTAAAGGGAATAAAATACAAGTTCACGATGCAAGAAGTTTCAGCCTAGCTACTTACAGGAAAGTCATCTTCAGCAGGTTGCCTAGTTCTTTAGGAATGCCTCCGCTGAAGCTACAACCAGCCACGATCCTGAAAAAGTATATGGCAAGCAATTCAATATGTCTGTTTACTGATTTCATGAGGAAAGGTAGGGTTGACAGCAACGAGGGATGCATCGCTTACAGTGTCGTAAGCTGCGCAAGGTTCCCGATCGAAGCGGGTAACGGACCAGTGAGACCAGGGTTGAAGGAAAGATCCCTGCAATGCAAATGCATATGTGTGATGAGCTACCACTCATCTTTCTTATCACATCTAGATTTTGTTCAGGACAGTAAGGATATCTACTTTCATTCCTCCGTTGTCTATAAACCTGGACAAAATCAACCAAGATTTACCTAACCCATGTAATATTGTCAAACTAGGCTAAATGTTAACCAGGTAAAGTTGAATTGGTCGGCTCAGCTTGGCTCTTTTTTTTATTGCAAGACCTGGTCAGAGAGCAGAGTTGATAAACTAGAAGCAAAAAAGTGCTCTGACTAGCTCAACAGCCTGAATTATCCAAAACTCCAACTACTTTCATGTTCGGTGAACCATGGCAGGTAGCGATATCATGGCGGGCGAGGCGAGGCGAGGGCGACTTACAGAAAGCTGAGCTGGGTGAGCTGGCTGATGCTGCTGCTCAGGGTGCCCTGCAGGTTGACGCTGGATAGCCGCCTGCAAAAAAACTCAAAGTATGACGATCTGAACTTTTGAAGCTGGGGTAAGGATTGAGCTGCGGCGTGGTGAATGGAAGTGTTTGTACTCACAGCGACGTGATCCTCCCGTTGCTGCACAAGATCCCGTCCCAGCTGCCACCACAGGGGTCGCCGGACGCCGTCCAGGTGGACGGGTAGTTGGTCCATTGGCTCATCAGCGACTGGATCGCAGTAGCTGTCCAATCGAAAAACCACACAAATAAGGTTTGCATACAAGGCTAGAGAAGAATGAAAAGAAACATAGCTTCTGATCATCGCTGATCGATCGGACTGACCATCTTGCGCGTTGGTCTGGCAAGCACCGCCGGCGCGCTGCTGGCCACCAGCAGCAGGAGCAGCAGCGCCCGCCGCGTTGTCGCATCCATTCTATCCACGGTGGCGACGACTGAAGGTGGCCGCCTAGCTGATCGCTCGGAAGCACGTCGGAGCACCGCCGCTGTTTGTCTTTCTCCCCGGCCGCGCGCGCCAGAAACTCACCTCCTCTCTCTCTATCTTCTCTTGTCTCTCTCGCAAAAGTCGCGAGGCGAAAGTAGCTAGCTAGACGGGAAGACGACGGCCACGGCTGGGGTGTATATGCTGGCCGAAATCTATACCAACCCAGCCGCTTCTTCTCCCCCAGCGCAGGGAAGAGGTCAAGAGGGGCAATGGTGAGCTCAGAAGGCGCGTGCGTTCAGACGGCCAGATAAGCCAAGTTTGCACTGAAGCATTCTTGGTCAAACCGAACGTGGGGAAGGCAAGGAAAGGGAGAGGGAGCCGACTGCCGATGCCATTGCCAATGCAGGCTAGAGACTTAAAAAAAACGCCGATATATAGCTACAAATATACAATGTAGACATGTTCCTTAATAATCTGTTATGCTCTAAAAAGTTCATTTTTAAATGCCCCATAGGCGACCTGCTGGTGGCAAGTAGCCATCGCCGTCGAGACACCGAGTGCCAGCCCGGTTCCGATTGATTCATTGCTTCATCTGCGCGTTGCCATCGTCTTAATTCTCCTTTCTTTTCTCCCTAGCCATAGCTAGCTTGGGTGCTGAAAGAACCCAGCCATATCATCTTAATCCAAAGCACTATGTTTGACTGCGTCTTCTTACAGACTTTTTTTTTTTTGCTCTTCATTCTAGACTTGTTTATGCGTCCACTTTCGAATGATAAGAACTACTCCCTCCGTTCCAAAATACTTGTCTTCCATTTGTCCAAATTTGGATGTACCTATACAAAAAACATGTCTAGGTACATCCGAATTTGGACAAATGGAAGACAAGTATTTTAGAACGGAGTGAGTATTTTAGATCGGGGAACGGGCCAGCGACTGCGGTGCAGTTGACAATCAGGAGGGCTCCATCTAACGGCAAAGGGACATGCACCTGCTGAGCTTGTCTGAAATGGCGCTGCTATCTGCTAGGATAAGGGCCAATTGGATGGGTGGGTCCTCTTCCAGCTAGGTTTAATGTTGTTGTTTAAACTCGTTACTACCTCTGTAGTGGGGAGTGTCATATTTGTGGTAACATAGAGTCATGCATTTATTATTTTGTAGACTCATTTTGCATTGGGAAATGTTATGTTACGGTAATTACCTATGTTAATCCATTTGCCTCTCTCCTCATTAATTGCATGACACATTATCTTTTTTGCTTATGACGCATCTATGTTACTAGCTATGTTACTCCCACTATGGGTAGTCTTAGCTCGTGAGAGTTGGAGATTTAATAGTCATGGTAGACGTCGTAGTGGATGATGGTGACGACGAATTCTATCTATTATTTGATTCTTGGATTGGAGGTAGACGGCGTCTATATTGGCTGCCCGGTCTCTGATTGGAACAGTCGAGGCACACTGCAAGTGGCTGTCATCCCTGCAACTATCAATACATATATCTATCCACGCATGTAGATTGCTTGGTTAATCCAATGCCCGAACGGCCGTGTTTGTCTTAGCGCGTGTATGTTCAGCGGAGCTTGGACACGAGATGGATATAGGAGAGGGGGCCACCGACCAGCTCCTCCAAATTAACCGGCATCGGAGTATAGTCATATATATGCATGGACAAAATCATAAAATGCAAGTCAATAGAGAGCAGTAACAATCAGAAGACGATTGTCACTGACTCTATGCGTGCACGGCCTGCAAGTTGCAGCAGAGAGGAGGTGCTCCTGGTCAAAACACGCCAGAGCTCTATCCCAAGGGTGTCGCGTCTATACCCAAGCGTCCTGTCTTGTATTCATGTACCAGCGGCGCGCGCTGGTGTGGCCAGGTCGCCGGAGAACCGCCCACCTTGCGCAATTCCAGCGAGCGGCGGAGAAGAGAAGAGACGCCACCTCTGGCAGCGCCCCAGCAGCAAAAATCTACGGCGGAAACTGACAGGTCCACGTCACATGCCACACACTTGCCCAAGTCAGCAATGACCTTGTTCTCAGACCTTTTCGGATACCCAGGCACAAGCTATGAGGAACCAATCTTATGTTTAGTTTTGACAGTTTCAGTCATGGTTGTCTAAGCATCATGCTCGACATTACCACGAGGAGAAAGCGCAGCGTGGACTTCTGACAAACAGCATGCTTGGCAAAAAACAAAAGGCTAATTAATCAGGTGACAACTTCGAATTTCCAACTGGGTGACGCTAAATGCTGTGAAATTCCTTCCGACTGGGCACATTACCTAGTCAATAACAACTCTGATTAGATTAAACCGAAATGTGGCCTATCACTCAACAGACACATACGGCAAGTACCCAGAGTTCGAATGCTACATGCCATACGAAACGAAAGCTAATTGGTCTGGAAAGTCTGATGGAAGGTGTGGACATTAGTTTTTGATTCAATCTCTACAAAAGAGAGTACCCAGACACGGCAAGTACCCAGAGTTTGAATTCTACATGCCTTACGAAAAGAGAGCTAATTGATCTGGGAAGTCTGATGGAAGGTGTGGATATCAGTTTTTCATACGATCTACAAAACAGGTCATCCGTACATAAATACGCGTGCTCAGTACCGCCTCGCTTTAGACTCGCTCCTCGCAAGGATCATCCCTGAGAGCTTGTCAACCTCATAAAGGAATGCTGCGGAGAATAGGAAGCTGCGGCGTAGTCGAACAAAACAATCAGTTAATCGACCGTCAGGAAAAAAAAGAGGCAAGAAGAGCAAAGGCATCAAGATACGGAAAACATAGAGCTGGGATTAAAAAGGCAGATCTCTTCATAGTATTTTTTTTTTCTAAATGGTGCCCTTCCCCTGCTAGATATTCTAGGGGATATTCACTAGCTGACTAGCATCACGATGTTGGTTCCATCAAGGCTTATGCTAGTAGACTGTGATGTTTAATAAAAAAAACTCTTGGAAAATGCTTCCTTGTCATGTACCAGAGTTAACATGTAGATAAGCTTATTCATCATGAACCAGAATAATATACACGCCACAAAATGGTGTGTCAACACTGTGGTGGACGGAGCAAATAATTTGAGCCCACAAAACAAAAAAATACGTTTACTTGTTAATTAACTTTATCACTCCAGTCAAAACTGTTATGTGGCTGATTTTTCCGACAACCTGGAGAACTCTTTGTTGCATGAAACAATTACTCATTCTAAACGTGACAGGCTATAGAAGGAACACTAAATTAGATGGATTTTACTCGGCTGCTAATCATGCATCCTACAACTTCTATCAACATCAAACAATAAGTCACCTACAGTTGGTGACGTTGTTATTTGGAGAGTATTACATAATCTAATACAGTTCTTTGCAATATACAAAAGCCTTGCTATTTCTCTGGTACCAGCCCACTAAACTCTGTATGTATGTGTTAACTTATAGTCCCATCTAATCTTGATGGAAACAAAAACGAAGAAATTGTTTTATAAAGAAATATCCAATAGCACATCTAAGATAAGCATCTCTGAACAGGAACCATCTAGGTCAATAAATGGATTCTCAGGACCAAACAAAAAGTAAGGACTTGTACAAGGAAATTAGTGAAGTATGATAAAAGCAGCATACCATGTTGTGATACAAACGCGGTGGACTGTACCAGCTATAATAAGAGCAACAAGTTCTGCTACAACAACTGCACGGAAACAACAGAAGTGATGACAGATAGTTCAAGTTAGAAATTTCAAAACAAGGGAATGAAGTCATATGCTGCTGTATATACCTGCACCCCATCCAGTTCTAACACCACTAGTTTCTTGGTAATTCCCAATAAACTGCAAAAACTTGCTCAGTTAGCATATTCAATAATCTATGCTCAAAGTAATACTTGCTAATGAAGAAATCGATGAATACAGAACTTATCAATTTAAAAAGTTCCGGCACAAAACCATATAAGAACCCCAGTCAAATACATAAACCACCTGCTTAATTTTTTTCATACATGCTCACTTAATTTTCCCCTTCCTGAGGGTCTGCTTGCACTAGTTTCTTGTCATAGAAAACGAAATTGGAAAAGCATAACTTCCCCATATCCATTTGAGAAGTTTTTGGGTATAGGGGATGTTAGGCCAGATTGTGTTGAAGCTAGAGTGACATGACTCCACAGATAAATGAAAAAATGTAGGTCCCTTTGGTGGCCTACGTGGACTCAACGTGACATTAACCCACATAACTACCACAGATAAGACTTGCCATCGGCTCTAACTTTATCTGCATTTTACCACAGGCCTAAGAAACCAATTATAATTTAGGTGTTGAACATATTATACTTGACCAGACAATATTGTGTCTCCAGATTGCTAGATCCGAGAAGCCAATGTCTCATGTCCAGCTGGAGGCAGATACTACACAAAAAGATCCTTAGATGTTACTGCACCAGATATAAGCAAATGGCAACTGAGACTACGCAGTACAGCAATGTGATAGGTCATTTTGTATTTGGGAGGCTATACTGGGTCCTGAAAACTGAAGCTGGACAATTTATACAACTAGCAGGAACTAGCTATCAGGTGATACATGACCCGGATTTATATTTTCCTTTCACCGTGAACGTTGCTGCACCAGATATAAGAATCATCCCAAATCACGGACCCATTTGCTCACAGTGCAACACCTAAACATGTCATCAATTAACTATCAATCAGGTTTATCAAGGAGACAGAACCATTTCTACCACTCGCATCACTTAAATTCAGCATCTAACCAGCAAGACGAACAACCACGGGGCCTTTCCCGCCCCACGAATAACAAGAAAGCAGAAAGGGAAGGGAGACGACGCACGGTGAGGAGGAGGAGGAAGAGGAGGGCGCTGACGAATCCGCCGGCGATGGTCATGAGCTCCGACGCGGCGAACTTGGCCCGGTACATCTCCAGAAGCGACAGCGTCACCGCGAACAGCAGCAGCGACAGCAGCATCGACCGCCCCGTGCTCGCCATCTGCACCACCAGATCTCCAACGACCAAAGGGAGAAACCCAAATTCAACATCCGAAGAACGGTACGGAAGAACAAGGATCGTCGGAGCACATAGGACAGCGGGAAACCTCACCTTGATCGGATCGGAGAGCGAAGCGGCTCGAGGGCGGGCGCAGTAGGGTTTCGGCGCTGCTGGCTGCTTCTTCCCCCAGTCCGTCGAGGTGAGTGGTGAGATCTACGACGCCGAGCCGCTGCTGCAGTCGCCTCACGGAAGACGATGGCGTGGGCCGTGTTGGGCCGACACCTCAGAGGCCGATGGTGGACTACTTTTGGGCCTCCGTCAGCTTTGCTGGGCTCAATAGACGGGCCGTATATGGGCCGTATGGTTAGGGCCTGATGAAATTGGACACGCACCACCGCTCACCTTTCTCTCCCCATCCTTTCCTCCGGTCGCACTCGTGCTGCTGCTCCCCGAATCCTGCTCCCTCCCGTCTCCTCCGCCGCGACGCCTCGACGCGGGGAGATCCGCCGCGGGCCTCGGCGCCTCGCCGCCGTCACTCCCCAACCAGGTCCGTCTCCTCTCCCTCTCTGGAACCTTACGCTACCAGAACCCTCTCTGTCCTCCCCGCCCCTCGTGCGTAGGTAGGGCGACGAGTGGCCGCCGCCGTCGTGAGCTCGCGGGTTGGGGCTTGCTTCCTGCTGGATCCGTGGCATTCGTTCTCGCCGTCGGCGGTGGTTCGTCGGGAGGCGGAGTGGTCTTCGAATTCCAGTAGCCATGGGTTTAGATTCGATTTTGGCGGTGTCGCTTTTCCTAGGTTGCAAGTGGTGCTGTGACGAACCTGCGTGACTTGGGGCCTGGGAAATCTGAACTCGAGCTGCTCGGTGCTTCTGTGCCTGTCTGCTTCGCTCGGATTTTTCAGCAGATTGCTGGGTAGTGTACGATCGTGCTAGGCTATGCTTTGCTGTTGCTTTGATTCCCAGTATAAGTAGGTTTTTCTCAGCTACAGATGTGATGGGTAGCTTTTGAACTTGGTTCATGCTCGTGCGCGTGCTGCGTGTGCGCTTGGGCAAGCTGGGTATGCAACTATGCATTGTCTGAACTATTTGCTGGTCGCGGCATCATACTCCCGGTGTTATCGTTTGCCCCAAGTAGATACCTAGAAAACATGTGCGGGTGACTTGCCAACGTTTCTGCCGTCAATGTATAATCTAAATGGTCACCAGCATTCTGTCGCCTATTTTTGTGTTACTGTAACGATGAATCTAGAAGAGTTAGGTTCATAATTTATGACGTGATACAGTACGGGGTTCCTATATGGGTGCTTCAGATTTCGGATAGTTGTGCAGATTTTTTTAGCATGTACAGTGAGATAAGACTGACAGCTAGCCAAATCATGTGATGCTCCTATTTTCACTGCTAGGATTTTCTTATGTTTTTTATGTAAAATGTTGCATTATTATATCTCATCATAGAAATATGCCAAAGTAGACAAGTATACACGCTCTTCTTATTTTATAAAAAATGTCTTTGTTTCATAGTGGGTCTAAAATGCTTTCACTTTCTTGAATAACCCTTATATTCTATATGTTTGGAGTTCAATTTAAGAATATATTATATATTGTTTAATTTTTCTTTCTTGATTAATTTTGAAATTATATATCTTGTATGTTGTCATTTAGGATAAATTTTTAGGTTTGTAGCCAAGCATGAAGCCTACAAACCATATTTTCTATTCCATCTAGCATGTATAATTTAATTTACCGCGTGGTACACAAATGGAAGCATGCATTTGTAACCATATAGGTAAGATTCAAACTACAACTAGCCTTTTACATATGGATTGTTATACTTTTGCTGCTAACCTTCTCAAAATATATGCTTGTGGAAGATTGAACAACTGACAGTGAACTAATGAAAATGGAAAGCATTTTCCTCACTTCTATTTATGCAGCTCAATCAGTTCAAACATAGGATAACCATAGTGATTTGAGATTGCCTATAACTGCGTACAAAAGTGTTATGGTTATCCTATGTTTGATTCAGACCTCTGATTGAAGAGGCCTGCATGCTGGCCTGTTGTGGTTCCCTGGCAATTTTTTTGTTTTGTTCCTGGAAATCTATTTTAGGAAGTAGGCCACCAGAAGCCTGAATCTCATGCTAAACCAAAATGTTGATATTGATTCAAGGTTTTCGAGTCGCCGAGTCAAGTCAGGTTGCCATCCCACCGGCTAGGGACTAGCCAGGACTGTTCGCCCCAACTAGTCAGGGAGGATTTACGGAGAATGTGAGAGGATGTTGAGGGCAGAGTCACAGTTGTGAAAGAGCTTGAATGAGAAGTCAAGGTGGTGTGAAGCTCCTGTGCAAGGTCCGGGCGGTTGAAGTGGGGCGACGGTAGACTGCAGAGGAGCCAAGTTGCTTCAGTTGAGGAGGAAGGAAACTCCAAGTGCCTAAGGATAGGGGCATATCTGGCCCATGAAGGCCCATTTGAAAACCCTAGTTTTTAGATATATCCATACCATCGATACTTATCCAAGCCATCCATACCATCCATCAAGATGGTAACTGACACGCAGCAGGAGGCCAGGCCTTTGTGTTTTACATAGCAGCCACCGCCAGCTTCCTTCTTCCTTCCCACACCTTTTCTCTCTCTTACCACACACCAGACGCAGGGTAGATCTATGGCTGGTGGCATCAAGGAGATTGATTCATTGCCGAAGACCTTGTCGGCTGCCTAAACTAGCACACAAGACCTAAACATCCCGCCAAAAATTTGCTCCCATTGGGTCTCACGAAAGTGAGCCGCACGGCTGGGTGTTTCTAGTCGCCGTCAAGTCAGAGCAAGCCACCAGCTGGCTGGCGAATTGCAGGACTTGCTCTGCTAGTCGCTGGAGCAAGGCAGCATCGCTACTCCGGCCGGTGATTATCTGGTGACTAATCGGTGATTAATCGGCGACTGAAAAACCTTGTTGATTTGGTACCACATCGTTGTCTTCTTGTCTAGATCTATTAATAGGCCCATAAATATAAATATGAGGGCCATCTGAGGCAGTGGAACATCAGAATGTAATAAGTTTGTGCTCTTCCGGAGTGTTAGTCACGGCCTTTTTCAGTATTGGTATTTTGTTCCTTCCATTCAGTACTCTGTCCAAATAGAACTTCATGTTTCCTTTTAGATATTAGGTTGATTTCTTGTAGTCGTTAACTTGGAAGTAATCATGCTTTATCGTTTATATGAATCTGCTTACCTTTTGCTTGTCAATTTAGGTCTCACAATACTAGTCATATGTTCTAAATGTACCAGGCTGGTCCTGAAGTTACACACACCCTCATTTGTTTTCTAGATTAGTTCACATGTTTTTCCTATCCTCTTTATTGTGTCATCTTGTTCTCAGTATTTTCTAAAAATTTGTATGTGAAAGTTTGTCCTACATGTTTTTTATTTTTTTAGAATGTAACATATATAGAGCTCTAATCTCTTCTAACTAGTTAGTGTTTTAATCTAGAAATTTAGCTTTGGGTCCTGCGTTGCGTGTAGCCATGCAATTCATTCCATTTTGTTTCTTTTATAAGTATCCTGCACTTCTGAAGGACCTGGGATATAAATTACTTACACATACATTATCTCTTCTTGGACTCCAGATTGGATTGATTGCCACTCAGTTGGGGGAATATTGGAATAGTATTTTGACTTCCACTTGCCTTGTTGTTCTTTGGGCATCATCGCAATGTCGGGATCACTGAATGTATGCTTCCTTCTTTACACGTTTTCTACTTTTTCATTCAGTAAATCACCAAACCCCGCTTCCATATATCGCTTGAGCTAATATGGGAACTCATTTAACCTGTTCCATTTTAGTCACAGTGTTCTTTTTATGCTATTTGCTCCCTGCCTAGTTTCTCTATCTCAGAATGTGGATAAAATATTTTTTTTAGTTGTGATCAAGGTTCAGTGTCCACTATTCTGTAGTGATGACAATGTCTAGCTACGATTTTCAGAAGTTCTTTGGTTTATTGTTATTACTTTGTGCAGTCAAATATTGGTGGGGATTCAACAGGAAGGCCATTCTCATCAGCCTTTTCTGGTCAGTCGGGATCATTTTCTGGTTTCCATCACTCTGGTTAGTAAATCTTACGGATTTGTTAGTCCAACAATTCATGTTGCAAAGTACTGTTTTCTCATAAAGCTAACTCATTTGAACTTCTTGGAAGGCTTGCATAATATCCACGGAAATCTCAATCTTGCATCGCTAGCACCAAGGAATGCTTCATTGTCCGGTATTCCGTCCCCAGGTGTTCAACAACCTGGAGGTAATATTTCTGGTAACAGGTTTCCCTCAAATAACCTTCCAGCGTCCATGTCTCAGGTTTGTTCTCCTCTTTCAAAGTCCACACAATGTTTCTATCCATGCTGAGTGCTCCATCACTTGACTCATTTGCTTGCCCCTTTTGTAGATTCCTCATGGCCATTCTGGGATCAGCAACAGAGGAGGTATGAATGTTGGGGGAAATCCTGTATTTAGTAGTAGCATGAATGCTATTGGTGGCTCAGCACAAGGTTTATCCTCAAGCTTGGCTAATGTTGGTAACCGGAATTCTGTGCCTGGGTTGACAGCTTCTTCAGTTTTGGGGAATTTAGGCCCACGGATAACAAATTCTGTGGGCAATATGGGTGGCAGCAGTATTGGCAGAAGCATAAGCTCCGCAGGAATGGCTATGCCTGGTATTTCATCCCGTATCAATTCGAGTGGCAACACTGGAAGCGGGGCTCTTAATATCCCAGGATCCAACCGAATGAGTAGTATGCATCAAGGTACATGGTTACATGTTAATATTTTATTTGGTCTTTTGAACTTTTCTTGATTCTTTGGTGAACATCTATCAATGCATCGAGCTGCAAGCTCTGCATTTTATTGAAAAAAATAGAGGAAAATGGTTTGTAAGGATGGGTAAAAGGGTGGAAGTAGGAGAATGTGCAACTCTTTGAAGTTTTATGGACTGAACTTCAACATGGCTCAGTTTGATTGGAAATGACACGGGAACTGAAGTTTTCACCCATTGTATTTATAAAGCAGTGGCACTACCTTGAGGTTGTCTGCCTTGGTTGCCCATACTAGGTTTATCATTTATGTACACCAATTGAAGCAACTAAAACTGTAGATAGAACTACTGGGTTTATTAAGAGCTTCGAATTTCTTCTTTCTTGGTGTAAGGGTGTGGGTAAAAGATGACCTAATAGATTTCTATTTTGTAATTCGGTTCTTTTTTCTTCACCAGCATCACCACAGTTCATGAACATTCTTGGGAGTTCTTATCCAACACCTGGAGGGTCACTATCTCAGAACCAAGTGCAGGCAGGAAACAATTCTTTTGGTTCTTCAGGAATGCTACATGACGGAAACTCCGGTGACAATTCTCCGTTTGATATAAATGATTTTCCCCAATTAACGGGGCGTCCTAATTCTGCTGGAGGTGGTCAAGGGCAATATGGTAATGGTACAACAGTAACAAAATCTTCGATCCTGAGTGCTTAGATAATGTTAAGCAACTTTTCTTATTTTGTAATTTGAAGGATCACTGCGAAAGCAAGGAGTAAGTGTCAATGCCATTGTGCAACAAAACCAGGAGTTCAGCATTCAGAATGAAGATTTTCCAGCTTTACCAGGATATAAAGGTGTGTTTCGGCCACCGCTACTCTCATTACGCATGTAGTGGACAACTCTATAAATTTTGATGAGATTAACCAGCTGTTTCTTCTTAGTTGTTTGCCTTATCCCTTGCATTTTTTTCTGTTTAACATTGTTATCTAGAGAAGACAAGTTTCATGTTTTATCATCAACTTCACTGTTTTCTTCTCTATTGACAACATATCATGGTCGTAATCCTTTTCTCAATTCTTCATCTGGCATATGTTTATCCTTTTTCTTGCTAGTTGGGTTAATTATCTTTCATCGGAGATTTATAACGAAGTTATATGTATTGCAATTTATTCTGTTGAAATTGTTCAGCTAAATTCAGATCATGGGAGTTGCTCCTACCATGTTCCTTTCTGTTGATTATTTCTGGGAAATCCTCTTTCTTTTCCTTTCTGAATATTACCTTATGATATGTTTCTTTGGAATTTAAGGTAGTTCGTCAGATTATGGTATGGATTTGCATCACAAGGACCACCTTCATGAGAATGCAAATATTATGCAAGCACAACATTATCCTGTGAGTTCATATTGTTTTATCATTTCATCCCAGGTCAGCTATACCTTCTTACTCTTAAATTTTCGCATATAATTCTGCAGATGGGTAGATCATCTGGCTTTAATTTGGGAGGTAGCTATCCACCCCGCCAACAACATCAGCAGAGCACTACTTCAGTAAGCATTCTAGCATATTTATTTTGCATCAAAAGCAAATATTTGAGGTTGAGCACACCACTCTTAAACTTGGGGATACTCGCCTCATAATTTTAACCTTTTTTTACGGGGATCTGTATGTAGGGCCTGCTATTGAAAATTTAATATTTAGTGTCTGCTAAACCTTTTGAATGTGGATTGTTAACTACTCTCTCTCTGATTGTGCTCATTAGGTTCAAAACGGCCTTGAGAATATCGGGCTAAGGCCGATAAATTCTCCAAATCCGTCTTCTAATTCAGGGTCTTATGATCAACTTATCCAGCAATACCATCAACCGCAGACTCAGAATTCTCTTAGGCTACAGATGTCTTCGGGCCCACAGTCATATAAGGATCAGAGTCTAAAGTCTGTTCAGGGAACACAGACTGCG
The DNA here is from genome assembly GCA_947311845.1 of Poa pratensis. Lineage (NCBI taxonomy): Eukaryota > Viridiplantae > Streptophyta > Magnoliopsida > Poales > Poaceae > Poa > Poa pratensis. Next base: position 31,790,268 of record CAMZMU010000067.1, read on the forward strand.
CCAGACCCATATAGTTTACTTGCACTGTTGAATTTAATAAAATCGAAAGAGCCTGGACCAACATCTCTTGCCTTAGGGCTTGATTTGACAACACTAGGATTGAATTTGAACTCTCAAGATAGTCTTTACAAGACGTTTGGCTCTCCATGGTCAAATGAGCCAGCCAAAGGAGAACCTGATTTTCAGATCCCTGCTTGTTACTCTGCTGAGCAACCTCCAGCACTGCAAGTAAGCTGTTTCTTATTTGGTTTACAGTAACCTGATTTTCAGAGTTCCTCTTGGACTCTGACATTTCAAGTTTTTCTCCATCTGCAGCCATTCAATTTTCCAAAGTTTCACCCCATGACACTATTCTACATCTTCTACAGGTATATTGAATATAATCAACTTTATGTATGGTTTACTTGCTTATGCATTATTTGACTTTGTTCTTTGTGCAGTATGCCGAAGGATGTTGCTCAGTTGTATGCTGCGAGTGAACTGTAAGCACAAACCTGCACTATTTTTGATGTCTCAGCAGAATATACTATTTTAGTGGACCTGCATTCGCTGCTGTTTACACGCCCTATACAGCGGTTAACTGTTTTGATGTGTTTGCTCTTCTATTTGTCTTCTGTAGTATTCACACACCGTATGAACTTTTGGTTGCTGGCGACCCCCTTTTTTGTTTCATCTTTACCCAAATTTCTTATCTACTACGAATGGGATTACAACTAAGAAGTTCCACGGAAAAATAGTACCACTAGAAGTCCATCATAACGTTTATAGTCTAATCTTGACAGTCCAATCATGATTGGGCCCATCTTTATGGTCTAATCTTGATAGCCTAATCTGACATGTCAGTATTGTTGGTCTACTCATCATTGGCCATTTCTGATGACTCAAGTTTCTGATTCTACATTTTCCAGATATAACAAAGGGTGGTTTTACCACAGAGAGTATCATGTGTGGCTCCTAAGGACTCCAGGCATGGTACCTCTTGTGAAAAATAACCTTTATGAGCGAGGGTCCTACATTTGTTTTGATCCAAGCATTTGGGAGACAGTTCAGAAGGTTTTGTCATTAAAAAACTGTTGAGACTTTATAGCCTGATCGCACAGCAGGGAAAGTAATGTGAGTATTTGTTGATTGCAGGAAAACTTTGTTCTCCAGTATGAATCTGTAGAGAAGAGACCTGTCGTCCCTTCAGCCAGCCAAAATGTTAGATTATAAGGTCAGCCGTTGGATCCTCGCCTTGTAATCAAAGTGTATTACTATCCTGCACTGCCATATATGTAGGTCTGGCCTTTTCTGACATGCTAATTTGCACTTGCAGCCGTTGAACTTTATTTCTGCATTTAGAGGAATTATAGGTGGCGTACATTTGTGCAAAATGATTCTGTAAGAATGTCTGAAAACTGTATAATTTTTTGCTGGGATTTATCGATTTACTGTGCAGTGCTAATTTTCATTGCATCTGAACAGGACATGTGAGCTGTTCCGAAGACGGAGCTTTTGTGTTGGCTTGCAGCCCTGATGGTAGCTTTAGACATTTAGCTGAGGAAAGTGCGCGCCTCATAATTCGTTGTCTGTAACCATTAGGGTCGATTCGATATTTTTCTTACTGTAAATGACTTGGAGTCTTGGATATGTAGCTCTTTTCACCTTCAGACTTGTACTATCATGTGCTCTTTCACTTGAAGTTGGTTACTGCTACTTCAGTTTTAGAATATGCTCCCCTCCTTTAATTCACTTGAAGAGAGGGGTGCACGGTGGTGCCCTAGATGCAAAATTTCTTGTTTTAGGGGTGGCACACATGGTAAAAAATAGCTAGTTTGCAAAGAAAATAATTTTTACCCGGTGTCCTGTGCACCCTGTAAGCTCCAATTGCATCCGCCATGTTGGCACTTTATCTGGGCGATCTGCCTGGCTAGTTCCACCACTGCACCTGCACTCCCTATCGGGAGGTCTGCACTGCCGGCTACTTATAAACCGCTGCCTTCACTCGCTGCTGCTGGTGGTGTTACCAGTGATGCACGAAGAATAGAAGCCCCAAAAGACCAGAAGTAGGGACATGATGTTTTGCCTCACGGGTGCAGATGCATTTTTCACGCATTTTAAAATATTAAAAAAATTCAAACAAAAATTTCTGATATTCATATGAAAAATGTCTATTCGTACAAAAAAGTTTTGCATCGAAAAGATATTTTGTGTGACCGGTATAAAAAAGAGAAAAAATGTTACAGAGGCATTTTTGAACACCGGGGATTTATCTTTTTTACACCGGCCGCACAAAATATCTTTTCATCCCGATTTATTTTTGTATGAACATAGAATGTTCATATGTACATCTGAAATTTTTGTTTGAAATTTTTTGACATTTTGAAATTCGTTTTTTAGGTAGTGGGTGTAGATGCACATATGAGCCAAAATGGATTTCCCCAAAAGTACCGCTGATTGTTGCTCTACTTGTACCCGGATTTAGTCGAGCGAGTCCCAACGATATACTCCTGTTATGCAAAAGAATTTTAAGAGTGACGTAACCAAAGAAAAGAAAGATGGAGAACATACATCATTTCCATGTTTTGTTGTGGGCTTGTCTGTTTCTATTGGAATTTTACTTGCACTCTTCGGAGTTTAGATATTTAAAATGATACTGATGGTGAGATAGTTTATTCAAAACTTTATCATTTTAGATTTTTATGGTTCACCAAAAAGAAAAAAATCTACACATAGTAGTAGTAAGTTGTTGGATCTGCAAAGTTTAAAGTTTATATACTAGTTATATTATTTGAGAGAAACAAAAAGAGAAATTTCCATGCACTGATCTCAACGCAAGAGCGGAGGGTTAGATAGAGGGGTGTACTGCATTTTTTTAGATAAAGAGGGGTGTACTGCATGGGGATTCAACTAAAATTTCCCCTATGTTAATGTTTTGTTTGTACCGTGATCCTGATTTTCACATACAAAGCAACGTGCAATTTACCACTAGTAAAACCCAGATCAGGATATGCAGATATAATATGGGAATGCGAACACAAATGGTGCATACAAATTTGGTACAAATTTGACAAATTGTAACTGCATCCTCCCCTACAACTGATGCATGGCGGCTAAAACCAAAGCCCTCCTAAGATGAGTCGAAAGCTAGGCCTAACGCGCAGTCTTCGCGTACATATCCCGGGTGAAGCGATAACTCCGTTCCAGCATCAGCGCGTCATAAGACGCGATAGCATGAAATAGCCGGAGGTGGCTGATCACCTGCGCTCCCGAGGCCGCATACTTCATTGCCTCCTCTATCTCCTTGCCAACAGATAAAGTCGCAGCGTAATCCCTTGGAGGGCCATCGTAGTAGATGAAGTATACCTTCGCGCCCGAATTCTCCTGTAATGAACTCGGGATGCTTCCCTCCAGCACCTGCCCTTCGGCAGCTGCTATCAGAGTTTGTATGTTTTCTCTGTATTGTGGGTTCAGGTAGGCGCTGAGGCAGAAATACAGCCCAGAGAACAGCTTCGGTGCCTGCAAGCGTCATTTTTTCGTCATGCAGATGCAATGGTATGGTGCAATTCTCAGGAGTTGAGTAAAAGGTATAAATGGGAAAACATATGGCTGTATAAATGGATTCAGAATATTAGATTATTAGATGGTTGAAGTGCATTCATAATATTCATTTTCAAAGATAATTACAGTGCATCATAAATAAAGACTATGATTTATGGCACTCCAAAACACAACACTTGGGATGCCACTTCAAAAGGTTGTTGGATATATACGGACACCTAATTTTCTCCAGACATGCACTTTAAGCATTTGGCATTAAGAAGCCTCTCTATGAACACTTACATTTTGACAAAAAATGGTAAACCGATTCCCTAAACTTATGCATATGGCGAACTGCAATATGATTTTATTAAATACCTTTATATCTATATTGGAGTAATATATATTATATAATAGTATTGCCAGAAACAGACATCTATACATACCACTTCGGCTGCTACATATCTTCCTTTCTTTGGTCCATCCAAGAATTCCACCTCGTAAGTAATTTCCGGAACTGTAATCGGCTCTGCCAAGCAATTTTTTGGACCTGGAATCGGCCTCGCCAAGCAATCCACAATCCCTGATACAGGAACATCACGTGAACTGCTTCAGTGCAGGGATAAATAAATGTTCTCTATGGAGCTAGGAAAAGTGTGAATAGACTAGCAGCTTGTTACATTAAGCGGGATGTAATAGTAAAGTTATTATCAATAATACAAACAATGGATATGAACGATGGCTTAACACTAACATCCAGCTGAAACAACCCATTTCCCAGAGAGTATCGCCATCAGGACCTCATATGATCTGCCACATGTGCTACCAGCACTTCTGCCCACAATAACGTGAGTCACATTTTTGTCCCATTCCTCAGCCAAGGTTGAACTGGTCAAGGAAGCAAATTCCTTGAGGGAATCCTGCTTGACAAACATATACAATTTGTTCACAACTGAGTAAGGAACAGAAAATATTCGAAAATTAGCAAATCATATGTAATTTAAATCTGACCATTAAGTGGGATTGCTACATTATTTGACCGTACATCAAATATATGCAAATGCTCCACACAGGGTATTGTTTGCTAGTATACTATATGCTACCTTCTCTGATGCACTTAAAACTGAACCGAGCAGAACCCACTTGTCCACAGGTGTTATAGACTGGTTCATTTGGTTTTCTTCTCTCCGGTAATCGGCAGAAACTCCTTCCTTGTCTGAATATTGACTGTAGTGATGAAACATAATGCAAATTATAGAAGAATATTAATGGATAACCGTATTATACATAGTCATTATTTGTCGATCATTGACTCTAATCACGAAATACAATGCAAATCATAGAAAAATATATTAATGAATAATAATGATTGAATATCTGATTAGTAACCTCTGCACCGTTTTCCGGGAAAATTAAAAAAGAAGCATACCCCTGAGGCAAGGAAGAAGAGCTCGAAGTGTTCGGCTGATCTACTTGTTGATCTTCCCTTCTATGAATGACAGACATTCCTTGTTTATCTAAATGCTGGCTAGAACAACAAATCAAGTACAAGATGAAAGATTAATAATTAAACAAACGAACAATACAATCTCCAATACACATGAAGAAATATAGTCTACCCAACCAAAAGAAGAATTTAATATAATGTGTAGAGTTTATTTGTTTATCTTCCATATGGGAATCGATGAAAATTAATTTAACTGAACATTGGTTGGAATGACTAAATGCACAACACTGAATTATAAATGAAGGATTAATCAAATAAGATGAAAATTAAAGAAAAGGTACATACTTCTGAACGATGGGCAAAGTAATGTCACTTTTCAGTATTGGTGAGCTCATCTTGGATGCATGCTTGGGGCACCAAACATTGCGGTTTTCCTTCGACATCACAATTAGACATGTAAAAACATAGCATGTTCATGAATGGTTCAATAACAATATATACTCAAAAGCTTACAACATCCCAGCGGCATTCCAAAATCATCATTGCACATGGGACATGATATGTCTTGGCGCAGGGGTGGTGATAACAACCAAGGGCTGCTCCCGGGAGCCTGCATCTACTGCATTTCAATCTTGAAGCACGACTGATTTCCTTCTCCATGTTAACAAACCTTTCTCCATTGAAAAACACTCTTGGGGCCCTTCATAAATATTAGTAGGTTGCCAAAATGTGATATCAACAAAAAGCCTACTCTGGAATTAATATCATGCTAAGAGTGAAAAGGATAGATGAACACCGCGTGATGTTTGTCAATAAATAAAATATGAAGAGTTAAACGGTGTGTACAAATAAACTTACCAGTCCATGCACTTTTTATGGACATAGATGGCATTGGTTGGGTTGCCCTCGTCGCTGGACACAATCCTTCCCTCTTGATACCGGACCATCGGACCATGAAACTGACATAGGAAAAGTGAATATTTTTTAGGTAGTCGGAAATAAGAAAACTTCAAAAGATATTTTTTACTTGATATATGCAAATGATATGCAGCATATTACCTTCTCAGCAATTCTAAATGAATGGCAGAAAACACATTCATCTTCAAATAAGTTGATTGGTGTTTGGGGTCTGCTCAATTCAGGGGCGCCTTGATTGTCTTCCAACTTGCCACGTTTCCCTAAACCCTTGCTCTTTTTACAGGGATGCAAATGCTGTCCAGTGTTACTTGCATTAACATCTGGTGATGCAACTTTGGTTGCATCAACACGAAATCTCGTATATGGACCCTTCGCGGGTGTTTCATTTTTAATCTATACCAAAACAGTATTCACTCAGAATGTTGAATACACAATGTTCACGATGTATGTAATTCATCAACGAATGAACGATTAATTCTAATAAACGGTTGCTATCTCCAGCACTTATACATGTGTTACACAATAAAAATGTACCAGTCATTAGCATGAAAACTGTGTTATACTTATCTATTCATAAGTAATTCTCGAATCTGCCAGGATTTGGGCAAAGAACTATGTCGAAAAAGAACATATTTGTTTCAAAAAATAAGAGAATGAAGAAAGTACCCCAATAAGACTCGACTTGGTTCGACAGCTGCTCTGACTAGCCATTGCCTCCTTCTGCATTTGACTTTCTTGTAGAACCTCAAGATTGCCAGTGTCAGTTTCTGTTTTTATGTTGACCATCATGTTTGTACAAGTAGCAGACTTGAAACCTATGAGCATCAAAATGGTGACTAAGATGAAGCTGAAAGCAACTACTGAATAGGGCTTGTTTCAACATAATTTCAAGTAGCTAAACAAACCGAATATTGACATAATATTTTCAAAAACAACAGTTCGTTGACCAAGCAAACTTAGGTCGCTAGTAGATGGGCCATTGCGTTTGTAAAGGTGCTATTTCTTTCGTTTCTTATTTTTTAGTTCTTCTGTACAGTGGCCACATTGTGGCGTTGTTCTTAACATAAGGATGCACCAGCTTACCCGTATAAAGGAACAAAAAACAAAGTAAAATATGACTCAGGTTGGAGACAGTCTGCATGGCATCAAGGCCATTCGAAGAAAATACTTTGGCATTCATGATACATGCTATAGTACTCGGACACGGGTGTCTGAATCGCACTCGGATTCGGATGTCCAATTTTATTAAACAATTGGGACATGACAAATAACACTCTGTGGTCGGACACACATTTGGGGCCTTCAAAGTGGCGGAAATACCAACGCTAGCGAATACCGCAATTTACAAATGACATTCCAATAGTGTTAGATACCCTCCATCACAATGCAGCCTGGATTTATGTACAGGTCAGCAGAAATCATGCTTTACCATCCACAAAAAATTATTACCCTCCTAGGAATTCCCCAAGGAATGAAAAGGATGATGATTGTATTAATCCAACACGGGTGTGCGAATCACAATCGGATTTAGATGTCAGATGCGGCAGACAACGGGCTAATATGTAATTTACACATGCCCTTGCTATAACATTCCAATCGTGTCAACAGATATCCTCCAATACAATGCAGACTCGATTTTACGGATAGTTCAGGAGCAATCATTGTTTACCATTCACAAAAAATAATTACCTGCCTGGGAATTCCTTGAGGAGTAAAAAGGACAGGTAAGTTGGTGGTTGCAAGCAGTCGATCAAAATTGCAGATATCCCTGCTCAAAATTAAAACTAAAAGTAGGCATCACAGCCCAGTAGCAATGTTACCCTCGACCATGCCATTTGCCATCAGAGGGCGGCGAGTTTGGCGCATCAACCTCCTCTTCGGCGCGCAAATATAAAAGGCTGTGTGCGTAGCGTAGCGTGTTCGTTCAAAATTTGAATCTTGAGGGTTTTGGGGGAGAAAACCGAACCAGGTTTGCGCGGAGTAGTAAGAAAGATCACGCACTGTGCCAGTGTGCCATGGCGCGGCAGCTGAGGCGAAAAACGCGGCCGCCGGCCGGAAGAAATACATACGAGACTGGGGAGGAGAGCAAACCTCCGAAATCCATCCGGGGCGGCCGCCCGCCGGCCGCAGCGGCGGCGAACTCCGGGGGCGGGGGTAGCCACTCGCCGAAGCTCATGACGCCGGCGGCCGCAGCGGCGGCGAACTCCGGGGGCGGGGGTAGCCACTCGCCGAAGCTCATGACGCCTCGGTAGACACGCCCCGCGGTTACGACGACGACGATGATGATCTCATCGGGACGCTGCGACGAAGGGAAGTCAGTGAATGGAGGGATGGGACGGCGAGGAGGCGAGAGAATGGCGATTGGACTGTGGGCGCGAGGAGCGAGGCGACGATTTGACAGAGGATGGGCGGGCCGCGGGCGGGCGCGCGGCGCGGCGTAGTACGTGTATTGGTTGCGCATAGTCAAAAAGCCTGGCAATCGGCACCGCTCCGCGGCCTACTCTACTACTACTAGCCTACTGCTAGACCGCACTGGACTGGACTGGACACGGACGCCTCCATTTGCCCGTTTCTGCCGTACAGAGAGCATCTCCACTCAAGCCGGCAATTCCGTCCATGGACACCCGACCCTAAAGGGCAGGATATGGGTCGTCATGTTCGCCCATGGGCGACCCGATTAGTCGTGGGTAGGGTATGGACAGACATGTCTACCCATGGGTGATCCGATGGGCAACCCGATTAGCTGACATGTGGGGTCTCATGGTATGAATTGACCGCAGCCCACTAGGTCATTCAACAGCCCAGCCCAGCCCAACAATCCCACCGCACTACACTATATATAACACTAACCCTAGGTGACCAAACCGTCCGCAGTGCACTCCCTCGGTCCCTCTCCCCGCCGCAATCCCTCACGAAGCCACCATGCTCTCCCCTGCCCTCACTCTCCAAAAATGGCAGCACCGACCCTGAGTGCCGCCGCTCCGTTGCGCCGCCGCAGCGAAGCCGCTGCTGCATCTCCCTCAAGTCCCCAACTTGCTGCCGTCCCCAAGGAGCCCGAGGCCGCCGTCCACGACGCCGCCGTCCCCAAGGACCCCGCCGCCGCCGTCCTCGACCTCAACTCCCTCGTCGCGAGGTGAATCTTCCCCCTACACCTGTTTTTGCTCATGTAGCTTGGTCGTGGATCTTACCCGTGTGTGTTCTTGTGCATCAGGATTCAGGAATGGCTTCACCGGAGAACTCCTCGCAGCCGGCAGTCGATAGCTCGCCCGCGGGTGGCACTGGCAGTGCTCATGTTGACTCCTCAGCTCAAGGTACTAGTACTGGTACAGAACCTAGTGCTAGTGCTTCTGCTAGCTACATAGTTGTTTATTGTAATTCCTGGGAGCTGCTTGATGTAATTAACTAGTTATTTGTTATTTCTGTCTCGGAACTTCACTACTGCTTCCTTCTTGTGAACTTGACTTGTTGTTTGTGTGAGCAATCCAACTATTTGATGTACTGAATTTGATAATTTTGATGTACTCATGCATTTGGACACTTAAAACATGTCATTTTGCTATTTTGCAATGCTGAAATATTATATTTTGATATGCTGCCTGCAGACCCGATGGGCGACCCGTCGGGTACGGGCATGGGTCTGAGATCTGACCCATGGGCAGGGTCGTGGGCAGAGACTCTCGCCCATTTATTATTCGGACATGGGTCTGGAATAGGTCGACCCAACCATACCCGACCCGATTGCCGGCCTTAATCTCCACCCCCAAACCCCCAAAGACCAATGCGTCCGGACCGAAAAGGGAACAGTTCAAAAAATGTCCGACACTCCCGAGCCCAACTCCATACTTGGGTACCTGCTTGGGGCGGCAGGACAACACCCCGATAGATGGGGACCCTTTGTTATAGACACACGGAGAGAGCTGCGATTAATGGTCGTGCGCAGGAGGGCGGTTCCGCGAGTGATGGCGTCTACTTCGTCGGACGGTTTTCCAAGCAACACGGTGGTCAGTGACGCGACGCGACGGCGTTGTGCCTTAAGAACGTGTCGCATTAATGCCTGAACCAGCATTTTGTCAGTCCACGGCTCGACGCAGTGGCGTTGCGCCTTCCTCCACGCGTCGTACTAACGCCGACGCCACCACCCCTCGGCGATATAAAGCCTCCACCTCGAGCGCCTAGACATGGATCTTACTCGACTCCTTTTCTCTCCCCCACTCCCACATTGCCGGCCACACGCACCGCCGTCGCATGTCGCACAAATGTGATGTCGGCGACAGTTCGAGTGGACCATTACAGTGAGGCCGCACCCTCACCCTCGAGCATTTGAGGGAATTCCACTGGTTTCGGTCTGCTCGTGCCGTCGGACTTTTGGCTGCCAAAGGGGTGGGTCATGAGCACGGGCGGCCTAGCTGTGCCGCCCATTCCTGCCACCCCCGAGATGTTCAGCCTTGCCGTCCTCTCGAGTCGGTACACGATGACAGAGGAGCAATAACTTCTCCCCGAGAAAGAACGAGGGCAACGGTGTCTGGCATGGTCGCTTCCGATAAGAGCGTGACGTCCACCTGGGCGCGCATGACGGCGCATGGAGGCCCTCGCGAGGCAGGTGGTGGTGTCGGCGTGCTACCATGTGCCTTCACCATTGCGGGACCACGCTTACGGTAGCAACTTCCCCGACATCAGTTGGGCTTTGGGGCCTCAACCACCGAGATCGAGGAGGACTCATTGGGCTTCATGAAGACCAACGAACTCACGGCACATCAGACCTCCTCCTCCGGCAGAGGCGCTTCGACCTCGCGTGCCGCGCATCGGGATGTCTGCTCCTCCTCTCGTGTTGCCTCCTCCTCCACCGTCATCTACCTCGACGTCGACAACGAAAGCGTCGACTGGGACGCCCTCACGGACAAGGACGAAACCTAGAGTTTAGGGGTACAGGCGACGTTGTTTAGTTTTAATTTCATTTGAACAAAAATCTTATAAGATATAAAAAAATGAATGAATTTAAACCTTTTTATTAGATTTGGTTATCAATTTTTTCGTAAGTTTAGTAGCAGCCAATTAATTATGAAAATTCACGCATTGGACAACAACATTTTGAATCAGTAAAACTATTATTTTGAGGGGCATCGACTAAAACCAAATGGGTGAAAGTGGGTTCTTTTATTTCGAAAAACCAAAAATAAAAGTAAAACAACTTTGCTAGCTACAATAAGGACAAATAATAAAAATGTAAACGGGTTGCCTCTTGTAAAGCGCTTTTTTCATAGTCATATAGAACCTTGTTCAGTCCGGCTTGATATTATGGGGCCCATGAATGAATTTTTAGGTGCCCCCTTCTTCTTCGTAGGGAAGTGTTCCATGCATTTTCTTATGTGGGGAATGAAATTTCACATTCCCTTACTTTGTATCAATAATTACACTTGTAGTTCTAAGAAAATCTCTTCCCAAGATTATAGAAAAGGAGAATAGTTCTTCATGTTCATTACAATAAAGTCAACAGGAAGAAATGTAAGATATAATTCAATCATAACATTATTTACTCTTCCTACTACCATTTTGGTAAAGGTATCTGCAAGTTGCGAGCGGATATCACAAAGTGTCATGGGACCGATGTGCAAATATTCTTTGGAAAAATAGGCATAGAAGAACAATAGTAGAATCTAAATCAAGTATGACTAATTGATCTCGGGTACCAGCGCACCTCATATGCACAAAAGAAATAAGTAACTAAACTAAAGTAAAAAAATCCGAATCTTTTTGGGGATCAAATAGATCAAGTATCGTACTCGTATACAAATGTTTGGCCAGGGCATTATTCTCAATTGATTCACGGCAAAAAAGATAAATATTTGAAGAATAATCGTGTACATAGTGACTTTTTAGGCATATCTTTGACCTAGTGTGCAATGAAGTCGTTCTTAATTTTTATACATGTACAATACTTGATCATGATTGCCCCAATGACGTTTTCGGATTTTATTTTGACCTTTTTTCGAATTATTAATTTATTTTTACATGTCATGTGCGCTGATACCCATGTGCACCAACGTATTTAGGGGGGGGGGGGGGGGTGTCATAGCTTATTTGTAACATCTATCCATCTGTTTTGTAATACATGATCAGCAATATAATAACCAAAAACAAAATTAGTAGCAATAACACAGGGATCATCTGCTACTCTTTGCAAACCAAATATTTTTTTAGAGAGTACGCAAATGCGTATCTTAATTTTATAGAAGGCAGAGGTTTGAGTACAAGAAATGACAGTCCGTTACGCACAACACTGTCAATCAACACCACTCCAGGCTAGTCCGAAGACAGCCCCCAAACACAACAACCAACAACAAGAAAAGCCTATCCTAAACTGAGCCGTAGAACCGCGTCTCAACCGATGTCGCCGCCTCCGGAGAAGAACATCTTCCTATTGACTTTCCTTGTCAACGCACCATCCTAAGGAGGTGGATGGCAGGACTCGGTCCGTCTCGAGAAAAGGCGTCGTCTTGGAGATGAAAACGATGGTGTGCATAGCGCCCCTGCAGATCAAGTCAGGATAGCAGCGAGCACCGGAGGAATGCAACAAAGGACCTCCAAGCCGTGTCTTCAAACGCGATACTCCCAACAGAGGGACGATGTCAAGGACGCCGCCATCACGCCGATCCCTTTAAGGTTGCTTGGTTCATCACCTTTAATTAGGGAGTTCATTCCAACAGTAGGAGGAGCATGAAGTTTTCCTGCCGTCATGCTTAACAAGGTAGCTTGGTTATCATCCATTTTAGATAAAGTTGTGTCAATGCTTGTGGTTGCCTTCTTCAAGCTTTAGATTATTCTGCCATACCATGATCTCTGTTTTTTGTCATCTTACTGGTAGTAGTACATACAGATCATGACATGGGAATGCGGACACAAATGGTGCATACACAAAATAGAAGTCTAGCTGCATGCCTCTTCAGCTGGGTACAGTGATCGCCCTCGTCAGACGTTAGGGAGGGAGATTGGAGGGGAGTTAACGGAGGACCAGCAACAGCCTTTTGAGTATAATAAAGATAAAAACCTAACACGTTTCCAGTTCTTTTGTCAACCTATTATGACTAGTAATCGTGCACGTGCAATGCACATGTAAACATATTACATGCTCTCTCAGTTGAAATTCCGATCAGTAAAAAGTCAAACTCATTTACTGTGTTTTTTTATTTAACATAGCAACACTTTTTAACTCATGAAAACGATTGACTGCTTCGATTCATTTTTTTGTGACACCGGTAGTTCTAATTTACTATTTTTCTGCGAAGGAAATAATCAATTACGCAATAATAATAACTAATCAAAATCATTACTCACCATTTCACGTCCCCTCTCATCCTGTCTCCAATGTCTATTTTCAAACTGTGTGGCACGACAACATGTTCTTATTCTTCCATTCTTTGGCTAAATTAGCAGCTATCACTACATGAGCATCCACAACCATAACAAAGGACACCTAATTAATATGGTGTTAGTTTTCTTATTTTTACAAAAACCATTATTGTAGTTCTGCAAAGTATTTAATAGGGGGAAATGTAGCATCAGTTTGTGTGTAAAGCAAATGGCTATACATGTGGTTTAAAATCTGAAATTCATGAAGCCCATGACAGAACCTTATACACAAATAGTATATATCAGTTGCTTGAAGATAAAAAGATCAGTGTTTATTGTCACACCTGCATGATCTCATCCCAGCTCAGTATTTTCACTGATACCTAATATTTTCCGGAATTCTTTCTCAGTCATGGCCTAGCTAGCTCTTCAAATATCATTCAAAGCTTTCTTGCAGCTCCAGATCTATTTTGCATTTACAAGATAAAATCAGGAACAATAGTAGCGTATGGGAAAGTACATGTTACATGGACTCATCAAACAAATGTTTATAAGCATCTAGCAATCACAGGAAGAACCAATCTCCATGTTGTGTTGCATGCATGATATGGTCTATTCAGTTCACATCAGTAATTATCATCAAAGTTTTCATGGATATCATAACATAATGTATGAGGTAGGTAGGCAAACAAACAAGGGCCTTGATCTTTAATTACAATACACATGCCAAAGATAAGTATATGCAAAAGCAAGACGGATGTGGTATGTCACTGATCTATTAAAAGTAGTAACAATGCACGTGCAATGCACGACCCATAAATCAACTTGATGCATGTGAAATTTGGGTCAAAGTGAATTCATCTGAAAGCCGGGAAAATTTGACAATGCATTTTTTATATCTGACTATAATGATCTGTGAGTGTTCGGGATGTATCTGAAGTGACACTCACATTTTCCTAATTTGTGACAGCTAGTATCATGTGGCCGGAGGACTGTACATGTCCCTGCATTTTTTGGCATTAGATGTTCCCTTGTAACTGGAGCTAGGAATGAACTATGAATGATTGTCTTGTCTTTTAGGAAAGTCGCGAGCTTTATTAATTCACCAGAGTTATACAATCAGCCTACATGATGTGCTTACAGAATGTCGGGCGGAAACCTAGCTGCTCTGAATCTACAACACTCTCACACATAATCAGCACACCCGTGAGCAACAACGTGTCAATGTTGGTTGGCAAAAAATATATTCAAATGAAAAAAGCACGTCCAGCTTACAAAAAATAGAAATGATCTCGGTTCCGCCTTCGCTTCCAGCACCGCACCACCTCCTCACGATCAGATTCACATGTTATTCTTCTACAATTATGCATGACTGCCTTGTTGAGCTAATATTTGACTTGCTCGGGTGTGTGTATCTGTCTTTACGCAAGCACTCAATTTCCAAACTATAGCAGTATGGCTTATACGTAGATGCAAATAGGTTGTCGTACCCTCTTCTTGTGAAACAATTCTTATAGTTGGACAACCTGCAAGTAAAAACATGTTCGATTTACCATGCACTCTAAAAAAGCAAACCTACTAAGCTGGTTCAGCTAATGCACAGTAATTCAGAGTTGGTGCTTACCTTTATTTTATGTCAGGGTTGCTTACCATACATACCTTCCCCTAAATCACTTCGTCGAATGCAGAATGACCTTAAAAAGAACAACAACAAGCTCAACATAGTCCTGCCCAACAACATACTTTTGTCCAAATTCGGTAAATAATTCTCATTTGATCATCTGCTGCAGTTTGGTCTCTGGAAACTACAGAATTCCATTTTGTGAGGAGAAAACACGTAGACCATCTTGTATTATGGGAATTTCACTACTGGAATGGCAAAAATTTGAACTAAATAGCAAGAATATTTAAAAAGCTTGAGCACAGAACTAAATTATTCATTAATTAACAAATTATATGATGACAGCCGGAAATCCATCAATTTCACAAATCAAGGTTATATACTGAGGTCTAAGAAGATATTTAGAGTGGAAAAACTTATTCCACTATTTTAGTATCCTTCTCACCTATGCTCCTCTGGACAGTTTTTCAATTTTTTGACCTTTCAGGGTTAAGTCGGCAGCTTTACTAAAGTTTTATATGAATTCATACCCACACAATTTAGTCCCCACACAATAAAGAAACCAATCAGTCGTTCATCTTCAGCTTCGAATCTATATCACAAGAAAAATATAAAATACTACCGCACTACAAAAAAATCTTAAGAAAAATATTGATTCGAAGTTATTCTGCCACACAAGAGAGATAACAGGTCACGCAAAATTCAAATCAGGATCACAGGAAAAACAAAAACTGATTTGAATACGTCTCACCTCTTAACGCAAGCTTACCAAGCAGAATGTACACCCATCCTCCTCTTCCGCTCTCCTCCTCGTGCTTCTGCATCCACCTGTGCCAGCTCCCATTAAGCCTTGTTCAGTCGTTCGGCTGACCTTGACCAGAGACAGTCATCCAGAAATATCACTACTCAGGTTGCAACTATAAATCACACCTTAATGTATATAGAAGAATTTTTGATTACCCTAGACACTTGTTGGCACACCACATCATGAGAGTTTGCCTAAAGGTCGTTGAAAACGGAGAGATTTTCAAGTTCCAGTAACAAATGTTGAAACATTGTCATAATGCTTATTTGCTATGGCACTTTTATTGGTCAACGGATTACAAATCATGCAAGTATTCAATCACGCAAATGTTGAGACACTGTATAGATTCAGAAAAATAATCTAATGTCTGCACCATAACATGTTTAATAATCTATAGTGATGACACAGCTAAAGAATTTAATCAAGTTTGGCAAGCTGAAGCCCACTGCTATCACTATTGATCCATTCAAACGATGGAGCAATGCGTGTAAGGGAAAGGCTTCAGCTGTCATGGATGGATCATATAAACATTGTACAAAGCTTAGAGGACACTCTAGTCAGGTCAACAAAATTGAATTGTTATAGCAGAAACTAATCTGGTGCATGTATCCTATGTTCTGTCATCCCTCATTAAAACATCATTTTACACCCAAGCCATCACCCTCTACAAAAGATCTAAACTCTAACGGGTCGTTTGGCACTCATCATTTTCATAGAATTCATTTCAGATTCCATACTCAAACGTGTTTGGCTGTCATGGAATTGGAATGTCATTTCAATTGGAATTCCAAAGAATGCCTATGCTATGTTAAGTCAATTCATGTCCTGAATGCTGTCATTTCTCTAGAATTCATTTCATTTCATTTTGACCAAATGAAATGAAATGATGGGTGTCAAACGAGCCCTAACTGTTTCCTCCCCTTTAACCGATACAGGGCTAAACCAAAAGACTGACTCCCTTAACATGACCAGAAATATAGTCCTAATGCGCAGTATTTGCGTACATCTCCGGGATGGAGTGATGACTACGTTCGAGCATCCGCGCATCATAAGCCGCGATAGCATCCAACAGCCAAAGGTGGCTGATCACCCGCGCTCCCAAGGCTGCATACTTGTTTCCCTCCTCTATCTCCTTGTCAACAAATAAAGTCGAAGCGTAATCTCTTGGAGGGCCACCATCGTAGATGGCGTATAACTTTGCGGGCTTTTCGCCCAGATTCTCCTCTATAGAACGCGGGCTCATTGCCTCCAGTATCTGCCCTCCGGCAGCTGCTATGAGATCTTTTATGTTTTGTCTGTATTCTGGGTTGAGGTAGGCGCTAAGGCAGAAATACAGTCCTGAGAACAGTTTTGTTGCCTGCAAGCATCATTTTCTCATCACGGAAATGTACAATTTTCAGGAGATAAACAACATAAATGGGCTAACATTGGGTGTAGAAATGCATTCAGAATATTACATTTATTACATATAATTGAAGTGCATCATAATATTAAATTTCTTCAGATAATTGAAGTGGAGGCACAAAATAAATAGAATATGGTTTATGGCACTCCAAAACACAGCATTTCGGATGACACTTCAAAAGAGAATTTGCAAAATGTTTTGTTGAATATGGATGCAACCAAAATATGCAAATCCATTTAGCACAACTAATAAAATAAAATTGTTGGGAAATACTGAGCATAAACACCTAACTTCCTTTAGAGATGCAGTTTAAACCTTGGACAACATTAAACAGCCTCTGTATGAATACTTCAGTACATTTTGACAAAAAAAAAAGGTAAACCTAAACTTATGCATATGGCAAACTGCAATGTGTTTTCACTAAATATATTTATCTATATATTGAAGTCGCATAGAATATTATTGCCAGAAATACACATCTATACATACCCCTTCAGCTGCTGCAGCTCTTCCTTTACTTGGTCCATCAATCGATGTGCGCACACCATTGTAGAATTTTACCTCGTAAGAAGTTTCTGGACCTGGAATCGGCTCTATCAAGCAACTTGTAGGACTAGGAATCGGCTCCACCAAGAAATCCACAATCCCTATGACAGGAACATCACAGAAACTATTTCAATACAGGGATAAATGTGATATCAGTAGCTTGTTACGTTAAGCAGTATGAAACATGGACTTGGCGGCAACGACATAATTTATCAATAATACAAACAAGGGAGATGCAAGATGGCTTAACACTAACATCCAGCTCTGACAACCCATTTCCCAGAGAGTATTCCCATCAGGACCTCATATGATTCGCCACATGCGTTACCAGCACTTCTGCCCACAATAACATGAGTCACATTTTCGTCCCATTCCTCAGCCAAGGTTGACGTGGTCAAGGAAGCAAATTCTTTGAGGGAAACCTGCTTGACAAACATAGACAATATGTTCACAACTTGGTTTGGAATAGAAAATATTTCGAAAATAATTTAAAGTTTGATCATGAAGTAGGATTGCTACATTATTTTTCAATACACATGTTTGCTAGCATTGTTCAGACATATCCAAATGCTCAAAAAAGAGGGTATTGTTTGCTAGTATAGTCTATGCTACCTTCTCTGATGCACTTAAAACGGAACCGAGCAGAACCCATTGATTCACAGGGGTTCTAGACTGGTTCGTTTGTTTTTCTTCTCTCCGGTAATCGGCAGAACTTCCTTCTTCGTTCAAGCATTGACTGTAATGATGATATAAAATGCTAAATTATAGAAAAATATTAACGAATAATGGGTAATATGCAGAAAGTCCTTCTTTCTCTGAACAATGATGGTAATGACGAAATACAATGTAAATTATGGAGGAATAGGTAATGAATAATGATTGAATATCTGATTAGTAATCTCTGCACCGTCTCCCAAGAAAGGTAAAAACGATAACATACCCCAGAGGGGAGGAAGAACTCAAAGTGTTCAGCTGATCTACTTGTTGATCTTCCCGTCTACGAATGACATACATTACTTGTTTATTCAAATATTGGCTGGAAAAACAAATCAACAAATTAATTAAAAATTAAAGATTAATGACTAATAAAATGAGCAGGAACTATTTCGATGGCGGGTGAAGAAAGATACCCGGTCACTTGCTCAGGCAAAGAAGAATTTGATGTAAGGAGTGGATTAATTTGTTTATCTTTCATATGATAATCGGCGGAAATTTCTTCGTTGGCGGAACATTGGCTGGAATGACTAAATACACAACACTGATTTATAAAATGAAAGATTAATCAAGTAAGATAAAAGTTGAAGAAGAATCACATACTTTTGAATGATTGTGGAAATAATGTTACTTTCCATAATTGGCGAGCTCATCTCATTACATGGCAATGGACCGGATGCATGGTTGGGGCACCAAACATTACGATTCTCCTTCAGTATCAAAACTAGATATATCAAAACATCAGTGTGCAGAAATGGATCAGTGAATGGTATATTCAAAAGCTTACAATATCCCAGCAGCATTCCGGTATCATCACTGCACATGGGACATGATAAGTTTTGTGGCATTGTTTGACACAACAACCAAGGGCTGCTCCCGGGAGCATGCATCTGCTACATTTCAATTTTGAGGCACGAGTGATTTCATTCTCCATGTTAACAATAACATCGCCCTTCACATAAACTTTTGGGGCCCTTCATAAATATTAGTAGCGGAGTCAAAAGATTATATCAACATAAAGTCTACTCTAAGATTAACATCATGCCAAAGAATGAAAAGGATGGATGAACACTTACCAGTCTACTCTATGAGTCTACAAAAATTAAATATGAATAGTTCAATGTTGTGCATAAAGAAACTTACCAGTCCATACATTTTTTATGGACGTAGATGGTATTGGTTGGGTTGCCCTCGTTGTTGGACACAGTCATACCCTTTCGATATTGTACCATCGGACCATGAAACTGACACAGGAAAAGTGAATATTCTTTAGGGCCAGTAAAAAGTAAGAATACTTCAACCGATCTTTTTTTACTTGATATATGTAGATGATATGCAACATAATTACCTCACTGGTTCTAAATGAATGGCAGAAAACACATTCATCTTGAAATAAATTGATTGGTGTTTGCATTCCCCTCAATCCAGTAGCGCCTTCCTTGTCATGTTGCCCCAGACCCTTCCTTCTTTTACAGGAATGCAGGTCATGTCCAGTGCTACTTGCATTAACATCTGGTGATGCGACTTGGGTTGCATTAAGATCTGGTGATGCGACTTTGGTTGCATCAACACGAAATCTCTTATATGGACCCTTCGTCGGTGAGACATTTTTATTCTATTAAAAAACAATATTTACTCAGAATGTTGAATACACAATGTTCATAATGCATGTACTTCATCAATGAACAAACAGTCGATTCTATTGAACGGTTGATATCTTCAGCACTTATATATGTGTTACATCATAAAAATGTATCAATATCGTTAGCACAAAAACTATGGTATACTTTTATCAATAAGAAATGCACGAATCTGCCAGGGGTGGGGCAAAGAACTATGTTGAAAAAAGAAACACATCAGTTTCAAAAATAAAAGAATGCACAAAGTACCCCAGCAAGACTTGATTTGGTCTGGCAGCTGCTTTGTCTAGTCATTGCCTCGTTCTGCATTTGACTTTGTTGTAGAACCTCTCCATCGTCAGTTTCTTCTTCTATGTTGACCATCGTGCTGGTACGAGCAGTAGACTTGGTTCCTACAAGCATCAAAGTGGTGACTATGATGAAGGGGAAAGCAAGTACTGAACAAGGCTTGTGTCATTAAGTAACTCTACATGAACTGTATAATGACATAATATCTTTTTAAAACACTAGTTCATTGAACAGACATACATGGATCACTAGAAGATGGGACCGTTGCGTTTTTACAGGTGGCAGACATGTTGATAGTATTACTCCGACACATGTCCGGATCACACTCGGATTCAGATGTCCGATTCTAGAAAACGATTGGGACATGACATATAATACTCTGAAATCTAGAAAATATCTGGGGTGCAGAAAATGCAGGCTAATGCATACTGTAATTTATACATGCCTTGCTATAACATTCCCCTTATGTTAGATATATCCTTCATTACAATGCAGCCTTGATTTTACTGATAGATCAGGAGCAATCATGCTTTACCATTCACAAGGAATAATTACTGCCTGCCTAGGAATTGCTCGAGGAATAAAAAAGACAAGTGTGTTGGGGTTGCAGGATGTAGATAGTACAGTACAAAATCCATATAAATAAATAAAAGTGAGAATCACACACCAGCAGCTAGGTTCTGCTTGCTATGCCATGAAATGGAGGCGACTTTGTCGCATCAAAACGCTTTAGGGCGCGGGAATAAAAACGCTCTGGATCATCCGGATTTAGGTGTTTTTCTAGTGAGTCCTGGTAAAGCTCCCAAACGGCGTATTTTTTTTAAACGAGGTCCTCGATAACGGGACATGAAGACTCCTTTTTATTTTATTGAAATTTCATTTTACACAATTTATTTCATTGTATTTACATTACAGAATACATCGAAATTAAAACTGAATTAAACTACAGGATAAGGGTTTCATATCCATAGGAATGTCTAGGCTTTAGGTTGGATGGCCAAGCCTATACAACCCTCCTCCTCTCCGACTGGCTATGCCTAGAGTACATAGGCGAAGTCAAAGGCTGCGCGTCATACTGATCTTGAAATTTGAATCTATGTCTTCTACTCTAAAACACTGCATTTGGCAAAACGAAATTTTTGAAAAGAACTTGGTTCCGCACGCACATCCTCAAGAGCACACGAGATTTAGAGAGTTTGGGTACTGGAATGCGTGGTTCGTACTGGTGTGGCGGCGCATCAACAAGAAGCACGTTGGGGGTTTTGGGGGATTGGGAAACAACGAACCAGGTTTGGGCGGAGCAAGATATGCGAGCACGATCACGTACTTTGCCAGTGCAACTGAGGCGAGAAACTAACGCGACCGCAAGCCGGCCGGAAGCAAGAGACTGGAGGCGGGAGAAGAGGGCAAACCAATTAACCTCCGAAATCTTCCCGGAGCGGTCGCCGGCCGGCCGCAGCGGGGCCGAACCCCGGGGGCGGCATGCCGCGGTAGTTCATCGCGCGCGTCGGTCGACGGTGGGCACGCCTCGCGGTTGCCACGACGATCTCATCCCGGCGGTTAATGGAGGCGGCGAGGCGAGGAGACGAGAGAGCGGCGCTGGTAGGGGTGTGGGCCGTGGGCGGACGCGAGGAGCGAGGCGACGGGCGATTTGACAGAGGATGGAGCGGCAGGCGCACGGCGTGCCGAGTGTGCGTAGTACGTGGTTTGGTTGCGAAAGTCAAAAAAGCCTGGCGATTTCGCATCGTCTCCTCCCCGGCCTACTGCTGCTAGACCTGACTGGACTGGACTCACTAGACTGGACTAGACACGGGACGCCGCCGTATTTTCTGCGCCGATAGACCGGTGAATCCGTCTCCGGCAGAGCACGCCGGTCTGTCCACATGAAGGAACTGCTGCCTGCGCTCCATCCCGACCACCGCTACGTCTACACGGCCCACGTCTCGATCGTACCAAAAATCTTTACCAACAGTAGCCGAATCCTGAATGCATCGCAAGAGTCACACCAAGATGACCGTGCTAGGCCTTTTTCCTTCAATACATCATTTGGAAGCTGTCGCATATCTTGTCCTCAGAGACACAGGTTTCAGTAGTTTCCTTTCTGGTTCTACCTGTTTTGCATCCGCTTTGACCACTCTTCCAGATGATTTAGACACACTCACATTCTATGAGCATGCTTCGTCTCACCCAATACGAAAACATTGGTGCCGGAGGAACATAAACAAAACCCTGGGCCGAAGGGATCGACGACTCAAGCTAGCATAACAGCGATAGCGATAAACGGAATCAGATAGGCAATGCATGTGTTTCACATATCCGACAGGAAATGGAAACCATGTTCAGCAAGCATATATGCGTAGCTTTAAAAGACATACGAGTTACATCCTTCTGGCACAATCTATCTATTCTAATTCACTTTGATAATTAATCAACCTTCTCCAAAAACCGATGGTTCAAAGCTAAATTCTTCCATAACATAACGGGGCGGGGCTGCGCGCGAGCCGAGTGACGTAGGTGCACAAGAGTACTTCGTGCCACAACCATCTCTTTTTTATAGGTTCTACGGACCGATGCCTCCTGCTTCATCTGGTAAAAAAGAGTCACCTTGCCCAAATTTGGAGTGGCAACTCCAATGCAGCGGCAGCACCCATTTGGTCATTTTCTGTTCGAAATTGTCCGTTCGGAAAAAAACCACGGCCTAACACGTCGACGTAAATAGACTAATGTCCTTTTTTATCCGTGTGAATCCATTTTTTGGCCCTGGTTTGCGTCGGGGCGGACACGCACGGATACGACTCGTGTCCGCCTCATGTCCTTCCCCATGGCTCACTTGGCCCACCAGTCAGCCTCACCAAACAGCTAACCACCATCTTAAATGCGGTGGGAGAGGCTTTTATATTAACGCCGACGGGATAACCCTGAACCTCAAACCCTAGTGTCGCAACCATCCTTCCCAACCAAGGCCGCAACACCTCCCACCACCTTCCTCGGCCACCGAAAATGGATCCGCCTCCACCACCACGGCACCTCCTAGACCAGGTCGAGCGAGCCTGCCGGAGCGCGCTCGGGCGCTACCGCGGCAGCCTCTCTCGCCGCAAGCCCACGAGCCCGACGTGGATCGGCATGCCGAGTGCACGGCCTCTGGCCCTGGTGCCGGAGCAGGTGAGGAGGACCATGGAGGAGGCGTGGTCCGACTCCCCCGACCCCGAGGGAGAGGCGTACGTGGCGGGAGTAGCAGGTTTCGCCCCCACCACCTCCTGCTCTCCCCGCCACCGCACCTCTCCCGGCGAGGGGGAGGATGACGCCGACCCCGAGTTCGCCTGGAGCAGCGAGGAGGAGGAGGGCGAGTAGGTGAAGGGCCGCGGCGACATGCAGTTGTAGGAGGCCATGCATGTCTCATTCGACTCCCTCCGTGTTGACCGAGCCCGACGAGCCATGCTTATCCGCGAGCTCCAAGAGGAGGAGGCTGCCCAGATGGCGCAGGCGGCCCGCGAGTCACTGACCGCGGGTCGTGCCCTCTGCCGCAAGTGTGCGTGCGAGGCCAAGGATGGATTAGGGGCTTGGATGCTCCCGCCACTCCCGCTGAAGGCCTACAACCGGCAGCGCCGCCTACTACGCGCGGCCAATTTTGTTAAAAATGTCGGCGCCATGATACGTCCAAACGTATCTACTTTTCCGAACACTTTTGCTATTATTCCACCTCAAATTTGTGTGAGTTGAATGTAACTAACACGGACTAACGCTGTTTTCAGCAGAATTACCCTGGTGTCTTATTTTTGTGCAGAAAGTCAACTTTCGAGAAAATCCCTAGAAATAATCGCAAACATCCTATTTTACCAGAAGACCCACGGAGCCAGAAGGGGAGTCGGAGGCGACGCACCAGGCCACCACGCCAGGGCCGGGCGCGGCAGAGGTGGGCCCGTGCCCAGGGTTGGCGTGGCAACCTCGGTCGCCCCCGACGCCGCCCTTTCGACTACTTATTGCCTCTGACCTAAAAACATCGGGGAGCCCGTCGTTCTTTCGCGAAACACATCCACGCTCCGCCGCCACCGAAAACCCTAATACGGGGATCAGAAGTTCCGTTCTGGCACCCTGCCGGGACGGGGATTCGGAGGAGATCATCGCCATCGTCATCACCAACGCCTCTCCATCAACCATCCATGATTCCCCCATCGATGTGTGAGTAATTCCCGCTGTAGGCTGAAGGGGATGGTAGGGATTGGATGAGATTGTTCATGTAATAGATGTCAGATTGTTAGGGCATGGTGCCTAGTATCCATTGTTAGTGCTATTTATCGTTGTTGCAACTTGTTGTGCTTGGTGCTTGACACTTAGGGCCCGAGTGCCATGATCTCAGATCTGAACATGTTATTGAATCATGAGTATAATTATGTTTTGGATCATATCTGCAAGTTGTATACACCTGTCGTTGTCCGGAACCCGAGGCCCCAAAGTGACAATAATTGGGACAACCGGAGGGGATGGCTGTGACTTGAGGATCACGTGTGTTCACGGAGTGTTAATGTTTTGCTCCGGTACTTTATTAAAAGGAGTACCTTAATTGCCAGTAGTTTCCCTAGAGGCCCCGCTGCAAACGGGCTGGCAGGACAGAAGATGTTGTGCAAGTTTCTCATTGCGAGCATGTACGACTAAATACGGAACACATGCCAATGTTTGACTAGTACTTGGATGCTTTATTATTATCTACCTGCAAATGCCCTGTGTTATGACTATTACATGAGCTATCTTATCCATGCAACGCCCGTACATCCGTCCCTATGCCTACAGTATTTTAATCCTGGTGTTTACCGAAATCACTACTGTTGTCTCCATTACACTGTTGCTACTGTTACTTCAACACTGCTGCTGTTATATCACTGTTACTACTGATAAATTGTGTCGAGCAAGTTTACTTTCAGGTGCAGCTGAACTGACAATTCATCTGTTAAGGCTTATATTTATTCTTTGGCTCCCCTCGTGTCGAATCAATAAATTTGGGTTTTACTTCCCTCGAAGACTGTTGCGATCCCCTATACTTGTGGGTCATCAAGACTATTTTCTGGCGCCGTTGCCGGGGAGCGTAGCTTTATTTATAAGCTTATCTGAAGGTGATATTATTCGCTGCAATTTATTTATCATGGGGAAGGCTCATGATCAGAAGGTGGCTATATTGTCATCCACTACAAGGAAAGGTACAACTCTGAACACTGCTGCTGCTCTAGATTCACCGTCTGTTATAAGTCAACTTATCACACCACCTCATGCACGTATTTCACATGCTGTTACTGCTGAATCTGAAAATATTTCTGATGAATTTGATGATGCTTCTACTGTTCTTGATGAAAGTAGTTCACTAGGTGCTTTTCTGGATGCTACGATTGCTAGGTCTAGACAAATTGAAAATGATGAAATGCCTAATGAAAATCTTATTGCACCTGCTGATTCACCTAGGTCGAGGGAATTCATTGATGATGATGATCCCGAGGAAGCCTATATAGATCTTGATGATGATTTTATTGATAAATGTATGAATTTTGAATCATCTGCTGATGCTAATGCTATAACAAATCTTATTCAAAGGCGTGTTGTTAATTATAAATTGTCTCCTGATCCTAAGCTTGCTACGTCTCCTATAAATATAAGAGATAAAGATTATGATTTTTCTGTGGATTTGTCTCTTATATCCATTGCAGAGAAAGAACCTTTTCGAGGTGTCGAAAATGAAAGTGATGTAGAACACATGAATAAGCTTTCTACTTTAAGTAGCTTATTTTCTGATGATATTAAAAAACGCAGCTACTTCGTTACTAAA
Organism: Poa pratensis; assembly: GCA_947311845.1. Taxonomy (NCBI): domain Eukaryota; kingdom Viridiplantae; phylum Streptophyta; class Magnoliopsida; order Poales; family Poaceae; genus Poa; species Poa pratensis. Next base: position 31,816,330 of record CAMZMU010000067.1, read on the forward strand.
ATATTTCCTTTCTCATTGAAAGATGATGCTAAAACTTGGTTTAGTAATTTATCTCCTAATTCTATTAAAAGTCCTCTAGGTTTGATTGATGTTTTCTTCCAGAAATATTATCCTGCTAGTGCTCAACATGCTGCTTTGCAGAGAATTTTTAACTTTAAGCAATTAAAGGAAGAAAATTTGTCTGAATCTTGGACAAGATTTTGCTATTTAATTAGAATTCGACCGGGACACCAACTAGCTAAAAATGAACTTCTTGATATATTCTATAATGGACTAACTGTTGAATCTAGGACCTACCTGGATAGTTGTGCTGGTTGTATTTTCAGGAAACGAACTCCAGATGAAGCTGAGGAATTAATGGCTAAGATAAGCCAAAATCATGAAGATTGGACTATACCTGAACCTGCTCCGGTACCTGAACCTGCTCCAGTGCCTACACCGAGGAAAAGAGGTGTTATTGAATTGAATGATGAAGGAATGAGAGAAGCCAAGAAATCTCTTAATGAGAGAGGAATTAAATCTGAAGATGTGAAGAATCTACCTCCAATAGAAGAATTATGTAAGCCAATTCCTCACCCTTCTACAGTTGAGGTACACTCTCTCCGATATTTTAATTCTGGTGACGTTCCTTATCGTAAGCCTCCTGATCAATGCTTAGATGAGTTGGATAATTTTATTGTTAAACAGGAGCATTTTAATATGAGAGTGCAAAATCATCTGTTAGAAAATTCTCGTATTTTTTGTAATTTGCATGATGTTTTGGAAAGAACTGCTAATGATGTTAGAGGCCTTGTTAAACATTTTAATATGGTTCAACTCAAATGGAGCAAATTACTAAAGTACAAAAAGATCTGCTAGCTAAGAATTCTAACAATGATGGGAAACATGCTTTTTGTATAGAAACTAGGGGTGGTGCTTCTACTCAGGATCCCTTGTATCCCGAAGGACATCCTAAAAGAATTGAACAAGACTCTCAATTAACTGAAAAACCTGGTACTTCTTCTAAGAGAAAGAAGAAGAAACATAAACATGTTGTAGAGTCCTCTGAAACTGCTAAGGATAATGAACCTGTTAATGATCCTAATAGTATATTTGTGTCTGATGCTGAAACTGAAAGTGGTAATGAACATGCTAATGATAATGATAGGAACAATGCCATTGATAAAGAAGAAATTGAAGAGGAATCTGATGAGGATACTGATAATAAGAATTATACTAAAGAAGATTTTATTGCCAAGAAACATGGTAAGGAAAGAGAATCTTGGGTGCAAAAACCAATGCCTTTTCTTAATAAGAAACATAAATCCAAGGAAGAAGAACACTACAACAAATTTTGTGAGTGGATGAAACCTTTGTTTTTGCAAATTCCTTTGACTGGTGCTATTAAGTTGCCTCCTTATTCGAAATATATGAAAGATATTGTCTCTAACAAAAGGAAGATTCCTAATGAGGAAATTTCTACTATGCTTGCTAATTATTCTTTCAATGGTAAGGTCCCAAAGAAGCTTGGAGATCCAGGTATACCAACTATTCCTTATTCCATAAAAAATAATTATGTTAGAACTGCACTTTGTGATCTTGGAGCAGGAGTAAGTGTGATGCTGATACGTCCATTTTGCATCACTATTTTATATCATAATTTGTCATTATCTATCCTTATATTTCATATTAATACATGATACTTATGTTATTTTGCCTTATTTTGCATGTTTGATGATTATTGGGAATTATCCTTCCGGAGTCAGGTTTCTGCTGGAAAAAGCGTCGTCAAGTCAACATATCAGCGGAACTCCAAAAATCACGAAACCAACTCTGGGGGTCTTATAATGTCAGATGCCGGAGGCAGCCAAAAGGAGGCAGCCAGGTGGGCCAGGTGGGCCCCACGCCACACCTGGGCACGGCTGGCATGTGGGCCGCGCCCAGCTATGGTGTGGCCACCTGGGTCCACCCCCCAGGTTGCCTCTTCGCGTATATCTGTCTCCCGAAAACCTAAGCACGGGGGGTACGTCCACGAAATATTCCGCCGCCTCCACGGGACGGAAACCACCGAGAGAGAAAGAGCTCTCTGGCAGGGAGATCCTGCCGGGGAAATTCCCTCCCGAAGAGGGGAAATCATCGCCATCGTCATCGTCATCACGCTGGACTTCATCGGGATCATCATCACCACCATCCACTGCGCCATCACCATCATCTCCACCGACTCCACATCCATCTTGCTGTAACATCTAGGGCTGTACCTTGTCTAGTTCATTGGGGAGACTCTCCCGGTGTTGATTACTCCTTGTTATTGATGCTATTGAGTTTGTTTGGTGGATTAGTGTTCATGTCCAGATTGTTATTCATTGCCATATCATCTCTGATCATGATCCATATGATGTCTTGTGAGTAGTTTGTAGTTCTTGAGGACATGGGGAAGTCATGTTGTTAGTAGTGAAATAATGCTGCGTTAATATTTAATGGTTTGATATTTAAGTTGTGGTGTCATTCTTCTAGTGGTGTCATGTGAACGTCGACTACATGACACTTCACCTTTATGGGCCTAGGGGAATGCATCGTGTACCTAGCTTGCTAGTTGAGGGGTTGCCGGAGTAACAGAAACCTGAACCCCCGTTAGTAAGATAGTGCACGAGGGAGCGTAGGGTCTCAGAGTTTAAAGCTGTGGTTAGATTTATCTTAATTACTTTTCTGCATTCGCGGATGCTTGCAGGGGGTATAATCACAAGTGCGTATTAGTCCTAGGAAGGGCGGTGCGTTAGCATAGATTCACCCACACAACACTTATCAAAACAATGAAGATTAACCAGTTGCACGAAGCGAAAGCACTTGACGAAATTCCCATGTGTCCTCAGGAACATTTGTCTCTTATAAGTAACACACTCGGCTTGTCCTTTGCACTCAAAAGGATTGGGCCACTTGCTGCATTTGTTGCCGCGCTCGTTTATTTACTTGCACTGTTTTTACCTGCTGTTTCGAATACTACTGAAAACCTTTCTGCTAGCTTTTACAGTGAATTCTTGATCAAAACTACTTGCCAGCACCTTCTGCTCCTCGTTGGGTTCGACACTCTTATTTATCGAAAGTACTGCGATACACCCCCTATACTTGTGGGTCATCAAGACTATTTTCTGGCGCCGTTGCCGGGGAGTGAAGCGCTATTGGTAAGGAAATTGGTAAGGAAATTATTTACTGTAATGACTGTTATGGAGTCAAATCCATTTGGTTCGCTGTTTGGGAGGACTACTACCACTGCTACGGTAGTAGATGATCCTCCATCTGCTGAGATTGTTCCATTTAAAATACCTACGAAAATTGTTGGACGTATTATGGATAACCGCTATGATGGAACTGTTCATCCTGGTAATCATTTGCTTTATATACATGAACTATGCGGTTTGTTCAAGTGTGCAGGTATTTCGATGGATATTATTAAAAGGAAATTATTTACTCTGTCGCTGGATGGCAGAGCTGCTGAATGGTATAGTCTGCTGAAGAATGGTCCTTCATTGAGCTGGGCTGAAATTGTCCCTCTCTTTTATTACAAGTTTTATCCTCCAAGTGAGATTCATAAGGATCGGAATTCTATATTCACTTTTTGGCCTTATGAGGGAGAAAGTATTGCCCAAGCTTGGGGGAGATTGAAATTATTAATGCTCAAATGCCCTGTTCATGGGATTCCAAGTAATATTGTCATCAATAACTTTTATGCAAGACTTTCCTGTCATGATAAAGATTTATTGGACACTTCTTGTTCTTGGTCATTCACTCGTATGAAGGATGAAGATAAATGGGATCTTCTTGATCGTATCCAGGAAAATACTGAAGGATGGGAGAACGACAAAGGTAGGGAGTCAGGTATAAATTATGATTTCGAATGCATTAAATCCTTTATGGAGACTGATAGTTTTCGTAATTTTAATGCTACTTATGGTCTTGATTCTCAAGTTGTTGTTAATTACTTTAAGGCCTTTGCCTCGTATCTCGATATTCCTAGACAAGGTTGGGAAAAGTATCATGAACCTTATGAAGATAATGCTAATTTTGCCTCGTACCTTACTGAAAATGTAGAAGGAGGTCATATTGTGTTTTGTGAAGAAGCTTCTAACATGGTTACACATCCTAAAAGAGCTCGAAAGCCTAGTGTTCCTGTGCTTTCTATTAAAATAGGTGAGCATTGTTATTATGGTCTCTGTGATATTGGTGCTAGTTCCAGCGCTATCCCTTATGCTCTCTACAAGGAAATCAGGAAGGAAATTGATCCTTGCGAATTGGAAGATATTGATGTGGTTATTCAGCTTGCTAATAGGGAAACTATCTGTCCAGTTGGCATTGTCAGAGATGTTGAAGTTTTATGTGGTAAGACTAAATACCCTGCTGATTTCTTAGTTCTCGGTTCTGCTGCTAGTGACTCTTGTCCTATTATTTTTGGTAGACCTTTCCTGAATACTTGTGGTGCTATTATTGACTGTCAAAAAGAGAAAAAATTTACTAGATTCGATGGAGAGTCTTATGAGTTTAATTTTTCAAAATTTGCTAAGAATCATTATGAACCTGAAATGCCTAATGAGAACTTTCAAGTTGAACAGCTTGCTTCTATTGCTGTTGGTCCTAACAATGCTTTGCAGCAATTTTTAGAAGACCACGAAAGTGAAGTTTTTGCAGAAGAAAGAAGGGAGATTGACGACATCTTTCTGCGTCAACCTCAAATGCTTAGCATGATTTACCTGTGGAGGACCTGGGAATTGCGCCCCCTCCTAAAGAAGACCCTGTTTTTGATCTTAAGCCTTTACCTGATAATCTTAAGTATGTTCATATTGATGATAAGAAAATATATCCTGTTATTATTAGTTCTAAACTTTCAGGAGATGAAGAAGCAAAATTATTGCAAGTTCTGAAGAAACATAGAGGCGCAATGGGCTATACTCTTGATGATTTAAAAGGGATTTCTCCTGCTATATGTCAGCATGCTATTAATATTGAGCCTGATGCCAAGCCTGTTGTTGAGCATCAACGTCGTTTAATTCCTAAGATGAAGGAAGTGGTAAGAAATGAGGTATTAAAACTTCTTGAAGCAGGTATAATTTATCCTATTGCTGATAGTAGATGGGTTAGTCCTGTTCATTGTGTTCCTAAGAAAGGAGGAATAACTGTTGTGCCTAATGAAAATGATGAGCTTATTCCTCAGAGAGTTGTAGTTGGTTATAGAATGTGCATTGATTTTCGTAAGGTCAATAAGGTTACTAAGAAAGATCATTATCCTTTGCCTTTTATTGATCAGATGTTAGAAAGGTTGTCTAAGAAAACTCATTTTTGTTTCCTTGATGGTTATTCTGGTTTTTCCCAAATAGCTGTTAGAAAGGAAGATCAGGAGAAAACCACTTTTACCTGTCCTTATGGTACTTATGCTTATAGACGTATGCCTTTTGGTTTATGTAATGCTCCTGCTACTTTTCAGAGATGCATGTCTGCTATTTTTCACGGTTTTTGTGAAGAAATTGTGGAAGTCTTCATGGACGATTTCTCCGTCTATGGAACTTCTTTTGATAACTGTTTGCACAATCTTGACAAAGTTTTGCAGAGATGTGAAGAAACCAATCTTGTTCTTAATTGGGAGAAATGCCATTTTATGGTTAATGAAGGCATTGTTCTTGGGCATAAAATTTCTGAAAGAGGTATTGAAGTTGATAGAGCTAAAGTGGAAGCAATTGAGAAAATGCCATGCCCCCGAGATGTGAAAGGTATTCGTAGTGTTCTTGGTCATGCTGGTTTTTATAGAAGGTTTATTAAAGATTTCTCTAAAATTTCAAAGCCACTTACCAATCTTCTTCAAAAGGATGTTCCATTTGTTTTTGATGACGAGTGTAAAGAGGCATTCGAAATTTTGAAGAAGGCTTTAATAACTGCTCCTATTGTTCAACCACCAGACTGGACTTTACCATTTGAAATTATGTGTGATGCTAGTGATTTTGCTGTAGGTGCTGTTTTAGGACAGCGAGTAGATAAAAAGTTAAATGTTATTCATTATGCTAGTAAGACTCTTGATGCAGCTCAAAAGAATTATGCTACTACTGAGAAGGAATTTTTAGCAGTAGTGTTTGCTTGTGATAAGTTTAGACCTTATATTGTTGATTCTAAGGTAACTATTCATACTGATCATGCTGCTATTAAATACCTTATGGATAAGAAGGATGCTAAGCCTAGACTTATTAGATGGGTTCTCCTGTTACAAGAGTTCGATTTGCATATTGTTGATAGAAAAGGTGCTGAAAATCCTGTTGCTGATAATCTGTCTAGATTAGAAAATATAATGCATGATCCTATTCCTGTTGATGACAATTTTCGAAATGAGCAGTTGGCTTCTATAAAGGTAAATTCGAATGATTGTCCCTGGTATGCTGATTATGCTAACTTTATTGTTGCCAAGTATTTGCCTCCAACTTTTACTTATCAGCAAAGGAGGAAATTCTTCTGTGACTTGAGGCATTATTTTTGGGATGACCCACATTTATATAGAGAAGGAGTTGATGGTATTATGAGAAGATGTGTTCCAGAGCATGAGCAGAAGGAAATATTGGATAAATGCCATGGTAGTGCTTATGGAGGACATCACGCCGGAGATAGAACTGCACAAAAGGTTCTACAATCAGGTTTTTATTGGCCTACTCTTTTTAAAGATGCAAGAAAATTTGTTTTGACCTGTGATCAATGTCAGAGAGTTGGGAATATTAGTAGACGTAATGAGATGCCTATGAATTATTCTCTTGTTATTGAACCTTTTGATTGTTGGGGATTTGACTTTATGGGTCCTTTTCCCGCTTCAGATGGTTATACTCATATTCTAGTTGCTGTTGATTATGTTACTAAGTGGGTAGAGGCTATACCAACCTCTAGTGCTGATGGTAAGACTTCCTTAAAAATGCTTAAGGATGTTATTTTCTCGAGGTTTGGTGTGCCTAGATATCTCATGACTGATGGTGGTTCACACTTTATTCATGGTGGTTTTAGAAAAACTCTTGCTAAATATGGTGTCAATCACAGAATTGCTTCACCGTATCATCCTCAAACTAGTGGTCAAGTAGAGTTATCAAATAGAGAAATTAAGTTGATTTTGCAAAAGACTGTCAATAGGTCTAGAAAGAATTGGGCTAGAAAGCTTAATGATGCTTTGTGGGCTTATAGAACAGCATATAAAAATCCTATGGGCATGTCTCCTTATAAAATGGTTTATGGAAAAGCTTGTCATTTACCTCTAGAATTAGAACACAAGGCCTATTGGGCAATCAAAGAGCTTAATAGAGATTTCAAATTAGCTGGTGAGAAAAGGTTGCTAGAGTTAAGCTCTCTAGATGAATGGAGAAGTGAAGCATATGAAAATGCTAAACTTTTCAAAGAGAAAGTTAAGAGATGGCATGACAAGAGAATTTTAAAAAGAGAATTTTGCATAGGTGATAAAGTTTTATTGTATAGGTCTCGTCTCAGATTTTTTGCAGGAAAATTACTCTCAAAATGGGAAGGACCTTACATTGTGGAAGAAGTTTATCGTTCTGGTGCAATAAAAATTAATTCACTTGACGGTGACAAACCTCAAGTTGTTAATGGGCAGAGACTTAAACATTATATTTCTGGAGAATCTTATAATGAAAATGTTGATATTATTCAAATGGTATCTCCGGAGGAATTTATTAAAACTCAGAAACAGGAAACTGCAGAGTCTGATTTGAAGTAGGTATGAATTTCGGTAAGAAAAAGTCCGCGTTTTACTTCGAAACTTTTATATTAGTTATATTTATACAATTTTGGAAATATCAAGACGAATAAGTGCCGGAGGAGGTGCCCGAGGGCACCACGCCACAGCAGGGCGCGGGCCCCACCTGGGCCGCGCCCAGCTATGGCGTGGTCGCCTCGGAGACCCCCTCCGACTCCGCTTCGCCCTGTGCCTTCCTTTTCACGCGTTATTTTCCGCTATATATTTACCCGGATCTCCCGAGGTCCGTATCTCGTGTTTTCGTCGCGTTTCTTTTCGAACTGTTTCTGGCAGGTTCCTTTGGTATTAGACATGTCGTCTCAAGGCTCTTGTGCGGAGGACTACGCAGCCAGGCGCCGGCGTGAACTTGAGAGGGATGTGAACCAGTGGAACGCCGCTGGTTGGACAACCGATGAAGAAGTTGCAGCTAGGAGGGCCGACATGGATCGAAGTGTTAGAGAAGAGATCAGGACGGCTCAGCGCCGCAATCAAGGAGGACAAGCTACAAGAGGCGATGGGCCCAGCAATCCTACCTTTGTGGGATCTGTTAACCTTCAACGTGCTTTTTCTCATAATATGCAGGGAGCAGTTCCAGCAGTTCCGGACCTGAGCGCCTTCCCTGCGGCTACTGAAGCAATAAGGGTCACGGATCAATTTTGCGAACAATATCGAGTCCTTAGGGCGGAAGTGGAAATTCTTCAAGAAGAGAACAATCGGCTTCGCCAAATGCTCGCACGGTTCTTAACACCTATTACTGTCGTACCACCATCACCGCCAAGGGAGTAATTCACCATGGGTAACAACACACTCCCAGCTTGTTTCAAGCTTGGGGGGGGTGTTTTCAGTATCACCATCTTTATCTTTATCTTTATATTTTTGCTTAGTACCATGAGTAGAGAAGTTATCATATGAGATAGTTTGCAATGTGGAGTATCACTCCTTAGTTGGTTATCGTTGTATCCGTTGGTGTGAGGTTTATTGTGATGGAATATTAATGAGAAGCTTTATCTTTACTTTCTGCACACTTTATTTTAGCCAGCAAGTCCTTTGTCATATGCTGATCTTGTTACATTAGTATTGGCATCACTTTGGGTGCAGCAAGTAAATTTAGTTGGTTGTGGCAAACTTAGACTGGTCAGTAGTATCAATACTTTTTACACTTAAGTAGAAAAGAGGGAACTGGTTGCAATAACATTATCCCTATTGTTTTCCTCTTTGTTGGCCAATGAGTTTATTATTCTTGAATTAAAGTGTTTTGTGCCCACAAAGTAGATAGCATGGTTGTTCTATTAGATCTATAAGTGTTTGTCTCTCTCAATTCTTGTGCTTGCTACTAAACCTTGCTAGCCTAAAACCTTGTACTGAGAGGAGATACTTCTCGTGCATCCAAAACCCTGAACCAGAGCACTCCATTCGTGTCCACCATAACTACCTATCATGTAGTGTTCGCACTACTCCAAGTACATTTTCTCGTGTGCTACCTTTAACTATTCAAAACTATTATTATATCCCTTTTTGTGTCACTGTTCACCAAGCTCATAAGGACGTGGTAGCGATGTGTCATCTTCCATGCTAACTGATTTACAAGGATTGGCAGCTTCATCTGCTTCTCCACATTTTATTTTGCATTAAAAGAGCTGGTTAGTCCACCCTATAAATAAATTAAAAGAGCTGGTTAGTCCACCCTATAAATAAATCATTTAAGTGCATATATGGTCTACTAAATATCTTGATATATAGTAGCTTCTAGCGTATGATCATGTACATAGAATGCAAGTGTGGAGTAGTATATAAGGTGTTCATGAGGAGCTTGACATAAGAATTACAAATGTATTTCCAATTCCAGAATCATATGATTATCATATGATAATTTTTTATATCCCGAACCATAACTTACCCCATATCTAGCTAGACTTTAACTAACCACATCTGAAAAGTAGAAATACATTATTGAGTAAACTAAACTGGCTCTACATGTGCTAGGTGCCAGAAAAAACTACAGGTTCTTTGTATTTAGAAACCCTAGGAAACATACTTCTACTCCTCTATCAACACATAAATTATTATAACATTATCACTATTAGATAAGTCGTGAGAATCACATTAAACGTAAGATCCAACAAACTTTACATGAATTATTCAGAAGATGTGTAAATATCTTTATAGCAATTTCTAGTCTATGATTAGGTACAAGAAAAAAATGTAAGTGTAAAGTAACTTGGACGCCAGGAAACCGGCCGAAAAGGTCCGCTAACAATATAAAGAAATAAATACATGAGGAGCCAAATAGTAAAGCATTCTCGACGAAGCAAAATGCATAACACATAAATTTCAACGATTAACCAAAATCAAGGAACGTCGTGATCTCATCACAAGCACAAGCGAGCGAAGTGAAACTATTTCAGATTAGAAATGAAGCGAGATAAGTGAAACTATTTCAGATTAGTAACGAATCGCAATCATTAAAAAAAGCAAAAAGTTCAGAGGATCATGTGGGAAGAGATCCGATTAACTCAAGCAAGCCTTTTCTTTTTTAAACAATTCTATATAGTTGTATCCACCCTTCTTTATCTTCAATTCTTTCTATTTTGGTAGTTGGCACCCTCGCCTGGTGCCATTCTCGGACCTAGCAGCGGGCTAGTTAATATCACCGGACGCCCTAACATATGTAGAAAAAATATGCACTAGAGGCAATGTGGAGGTGATGGTATTTCCATATGTTTATGAATATATAACAAAATAATAATATTTATTTCATCTCAAAATATCGTGATATTGATTATTTAAAAAATCCCTAGTCAACTATCATATGAGGGCCTTGCAAACAAACTATCATATGAGGGATGCCTATAAGTAAATGACTAGTACATGTTTTGATAGATGTTTCATGGATCATTGACGTGGAGATTCGATTAATAATATGGACACATGTCAGAAAACATGGGGTTAGATTGACCCACCGCGAGACATTGTGAAAATAATATATTATTTATGTCATTAGCCAAACTAATGCAATAAAATACATGATTTTACTTCCTATAGGAATTAGCATTGTAGAGGCCTTTGGAAAGCATGGATTGGGCGTAGGAAAAGTACACGGAACTTTCCTTTGCGACTTATTTCACATGAAAAGCACGGGAAAGGAAGCATTGGCTCAAAGCCTTTTCTCCATTCTTGTAGAGAGGAATGACGTAAATGGCGGCCTCGCAAAAAAAAGGACCATATGAGGGTTGCACATAAGTAAATGACTAGCACATGTACTGATGACATGATGCTTCACAGATCATTAACATGAAGACATGATAAAAAAACATGGAATTAGACTGACCCAACATGAGACATTGTGAAAATAGTATATTCTTTCATGTCATTAGCTGAGCTAGTACAAGTACAAAATTTCACTTCCTATAGGCATTAGCATTGTAGAGTCATTCGGAACGCATGAATTGCGCGTAGGAAAAGTATACGAAACTTCCCTTTGTGACTGGACATCACGGGAAAGAAAACATGGGCCCGAAGCTCTTTTTTCCATTTCCGTGTTGAGGAACGAGGCAAATGAAGTGTGTTAACCAAAGTAAGACACAATAAAATGACATGTTTATCCTAACAAACCTAATTCATGTGTATTTCCTTTCCTGCGTTTCAAACGGAGTATTGTAACACTTTCTAGGTTTGCATTTCTCCGTTTTACACATGCAATTCTTTCCTATTCATGTGTTTTGCATTCATGCGTTCCAAACATGACCTTAGCTCTCGATTTTGTCACAATTCTACAAGTCATGATTGGTCAAGATAGGATTTGCCCCTCTGAACAATGGAGAGATATATCTCGCTCCCTCGAATGATCGGATCTAGAAAATGTATTGTCATACTTTCGTTAAGTGTTATCCGTATTTGAGGGATTTTGAGTAATGGAATCGATAAATAGGGTTAAGCTATTAACAAGGATGACATGTTCTTACCTTAAACTATATCAATATCGCGAGACAAAGGGAACAAGTACATAACACGGTGAAAGGTTCGATCGACGTCTTGATAGAGCCCGATACCGATTATTGGTCGAGCATTGCATCTGCGCCATGTCTAAATATGCCTGAACCACAAATTTAAGGTGACCGGAACGGAGTTTAGATGTGATCCATTTTTTTTGGGGGGTTTATAGTGCTAACAGGTCTTTAAGGTAGAAACCTATTAAGAGGTATATATGAGGGTGCAAAAATCGGGGGCCCTAGCCGCCGCACTCCTCCATCCAGATTGCACAATGTGAGATAGCACACCGATCACGATGTTTCGTGTCATGTACATGTTCATACCTTAAAGACGTTGCATATGTGACGATTGGACGAATTGTTCATGGGATCTATAAAGTAGTCTTTACATAACATCACAAGGAGGAGAAGTAGTTGTGGGACGGCGGTTGGCATGGGTTTGATGAGATAGGGAGTACCAAATCGTGCTCAAATTTAGAAGTATGTGAGTTGCCTAAAATATCTTGAAAGTTATAAAAAAATACATGTTTTTATTTGTAATAAAAGGTTTGTAGGTTAGAGGTGCTTTTTTTCTAGAAATTTAGGTTAGAGATGCTGTGAACCAAGGTTTGTAGGGTAGAGATGCTGTGAACCACGTAAAAAAAGGTCAATTATTTATGTGCCTTACTTCGCTTAGTTTTCCTCGTTTGTGCCCTAGTCGCTTAGGTTTCCTCGGTTGTGCCCTATTTTGCTCTTTCGAGGCTCGTAGGCGGCCAAGCGGCCGTTTCCGTCGGGTCAACCTCCTTTGACTGTTACTTGGCCTGACTAGTGGGGTCGACTGATGACCCACAAGTATAGGGGATCGCAACAGTCTTCGAGGGAAGTAAAACCCAAATTTATTGATTCGACACAAGGGGAGCCAAAGAATATTTATAAGCCTTGACAGATGATTTGTCAGTTCAGCTGCACCTGGAAGTAGACTTGCTCGACACAGTTTATCAGTAGCAACAGTTTTATGACAGTAACAGTAGTGAAATAATAGCAGCAGTAAAATAAAGACAACAGTAATAATTGCAGTAGACAGCAGGATTAAAATACTGTAGGCATAGGGATGGATGAACGGGCGCTGCATGGATGAGATAATTCATGAAATAGTCATACATAGGGCAATTGCAGATAAATAATAATAAGGTATCCAAGTAATAATCAATCATAAGCATGTGTTCCGTATTTAGTCGTACGTGCTCGCAATGAGAAACTTGCACAACATCTTTTGTCCTACCAGCCCGTTTGCAGCGGGGCCTCAAGGGAAACTACTGGTAATTAAGGTGCTCCTTTTAATAAAGCACCGGAGCAAAGCATTAACACTCCGTGAACACATGTGATCCTCACGTCGCAACCATCCCCTCCGGTTATCCCAATTTCTGTCACTTTGGGGCCTCGGGTTCCGGACAGTGACGTGTGTATACAACTTATAGATATGATCCAAAACAATAATTATTCTCATGATTCAATAACATGTTCAGATCTGAGATCATGGCACTCGGGCCCTAAGTGACAAGCATTAAGCATAATAAGTTGCAACAATGACATAAAGTACTACCGATGGATACTAGGCACCAAGCCCTAACAAATCTCACAACTATTACATGAATGATCTCATCCAATCCCTACCATCCCCTCAGCCTACAGCGGGGAATTACTCACACATGGATGGGGGAGTCATGGATGGTCGATGGAGAGGTGGCGGTGATGATGATGGCGATGATCTCCTCCAATTCCCCGTCCCGGCAGGGTGCCAGAACGGAGTTTCTGATCCCCGAAATAGGGTTTTCGATGGCGGCGGAGCTCTGGAAGGTTTCTGGAAAAAGCGTCGATCCCCCGAAGTTTTTAGGTCAGAGGCTTATGTAGTCCAAAGGGGAGCGCTGGGGGCCACACAGGGGGCCACACCACCCCTGGGCGCGGCAAGGGCCAACCGCGCCCTGGGTGCGTGTGGGCCCCTGTGCCCCCTCTTCTTCATCTCTGGCTCCGTGGGTCTTCTGGAAAAATAGATTTATGGAATTTTTCTGGAATTTTTCTGAAACTTTGACTTTCTGCACAAAAACGAGACACCAAGGCAATTCTGCTGAAAACAGCGTTAGTCCGTGTTAGTTGCATTCAAATCACACAAATTAGAGGAAAAACAATAGCAAAAGTGTTCGGAAAAGTAGATACGTTTTGGACGTATCAACTCCCCCCAAGCTTAGCTTATTGCTTGTCCTCAAGCAATTCAGTTAACAACTGAGTGCGATAAAAGAAACTTTTACGAACACATTTGCTTCATATGATGTATACATGCCTACTATATGATCAATTACTTAGACAATTCATAATAGGAACCATGCAAATAATGACACCTAGTAGTTATGCAAATCATGAAAAGATACCAAAGTACTAAGAATGAATAACATAGCATACATCTATCCACAAGAATTGCAATGTTCGTAAAAAGATATGACAAAGTGGTATCTCGCTTGCCTTTGTTTGAAGGGCAAAACATAAATGCCAAGGCACCTCTGAAGTTCAAGTGAAGACTAGATATAAAATATCAAAGATAAGAGTATCATAGTTATACCTCAATTAATCGTATCCTGGGACAAGCACATTACACTAAGAACGACAGTTATGCTCTCGAAGAGGTGCTCAAAGAAAGGATGGTGACTCAACATAAAAATAAAAGATTGGCCCTTCGCAGAGGGAAGCAGGGATTAACACGTGCTAGAGCTTTTTATTTTAAAAACAGAGGTAAAAATGTTTTGAGAGGTGTTTGTTAATTGTCAACGAATGGTAGCGGGTGAGAACAGTATTCTACCTGTCAAACGGACTTTTAAGAGCGGCTCCCATGAAGGACGTTATTTCTACCAGCAAGGCAGATCATCCCTCTTTCTCTTTGGTTTACACACATTCAGGTATTTCACTGTTTGTCATTGCTTACTGATGAATCAGGGCAAAAGTGTGAAGAGAATTAATTGGTTAAAGTTGTAATTAATTGGGACTGGGCACCCCGTTGCCAGCTCTTTTTGCAAAATTATTGGATAAGCGGATGTATATGCCACTAGTCCAGGTGTAAAAGTCCATTTGACAAATAGAATAAAGAATAACCACACTAATTCCTCATGAGCTAGTAAACATTGACACAAAAAGGGAAATATTTTGAAAGTTTTAAAGGTAGCACATGCAAATTTACTTGGAATGGCTTGAAATACCATGCATAGGAGTTTTTGGTGGACTCTTTGGGATAACTTGGTTTAAAGGATTTGGATGCACGAGCAGCATTCCCGCTCAGTACAAGTGAAGGCTAGCAATAGACTGGGAAGCGACAACCACGAGAGCGATAACGGTCATAATCATGCTTGCGACAAAATAAAATTAACGGAGGCATAAAGATGATACTAAAACTCTGAGGCAAAATAGATCATCAAGGCTTAATTGACTTTATTTTTCAGTCATAACATGTGTGAGCATGTGCCAAGTCGAATCAAGTGAATTATTCAGAGGAGGATACCATCCTGCCATACCGTTTTACGAATAGAACAATGCATGTAAATATCTATATGACATGTTATTACTATTAGCAATTTGGTACTGACCATAAGAAGACATGAACTACTAAGCAATCATTAAATAACATAACCACTACCATGATAGCTAAGCATGTTCACATGAGTAGGCATATTTACAAAAATGAAAAACAAATAGAGTTCATACCAGCCTTTTACCACATCCGAATTGTCGTAAGTCGTCATTATTGCTTTTCACTTGTGTGGCTTGAATGATGTGAAATGATAACCAAGCCCAAGTGGAACCACGGAAATTTTTCGAACTCCTGAAACAACTATACAAAACAGCAGAAGAACAACAAATATTTTTGGGTTTTCGAATTAAAGCAAGCATAGAAAGAAACAAGCAAACAAAGCAAAATCTTTTTGGATTTTTGAATAACAAACCAAAATGAAAAATAAAGTAAACTAGCACTACAAATTCAAAAGCAAGAGAAATAAAGGAAATATTTTTGGTCTTTTGGTGTTTTGCGAAAATGAAATGGATACAAGAAACAAAAGAAAAGAAACAAACTAAAACATGGATATACAAAGTACCGACATGATATGAATATGATAAAATGAGTGAACTTGTCGGCATACCTCCCCCCAAGCTTAGGCTTTTGGCCTAAGTGGGAGACCAATCATCCCCATGGCCGCCAGCTTGGCGCGCCCTCAGTGTGTGACGAGGAGGGTTCCTCGTCCGAGTAAAAGCTCGAGGATGCACCACCGTAGTACACGGTGTAGTCCTCAGGGGGCGCCACGAAGGTCTCCTGTCGGTCCTCAGGGTAGTGCTGTAAATGGAAATCCGGTGCACCGAGGTGGTTGTCCAAATCCTCCCTCGAATATGATAGAGGACCCCTGAAAACACTGAACAAACTAGGCTGTGGAAGCCGGACCTCTAGCTCAGGTCCATTAGCAAAAACAACTCTATACATCAAATGTCCAGTAGATGAATTATTAGTAACAAAATCATGAAGTTTCATGGCGGCAAGATCAAGTCTTTCTGGAATCAACAATTCATCAGAAGGATCAGCAGGAAGACCAAGATCAGCTAAAACACGTGCAGCAATAATGCCTCCAAAGATGGGACCTTTGGCGGCAAGGCGGCGAGCAATCAAGGCACCAAGGTTGTAGGTTTTATTATTTTTAAGTGCATGAGCAAGAAAAGCTAGATGATAGCAAGAAATATTACTAGTGTTCTCTCTAGCAAGACACTCGTGGCAAGATAATATGTGAAGTACCTGATGGCTGGAAATTGAATGTTCCTTATCTTACCACGCTGCACTCTACGTGATCATCATAGCTCAGCTCATGGTAAAGATCCAACAACTCGGCGGCTGTGATTTGATCTTCCTTGCTGTCCCAGATGGAGCAACACCTATGACCCTGCAAAATCTTTTCAAGTCCATGTTGCATGCACGATCATAAATCTTAAACTCAACAGTGGGGTTAAAAGTAGAGTTATTGAACTTAAAGCTTTCAACAAAAATCTTAGTGAGGTTAGCATATTGTGGCCTCTCATCCTGCATAAATTCCATCAAACCAACATTGTTAATCATCCTTATGAAGTCATCATAAATCCCTGCATCTCTCATAAAGTTAAAGCATGGAAAAATAGATGGATGAGGAACACCATCATCTTCCTCTTCACCATTCTTGGTGCCAAAAGATCCTCATTGTATGATGGCCTAGGTGCACCTCTTGATCTTGAAGCCCTTGTTTCCTTGAGGAGGATGGTGTTTGCCTCTCAAAGATTTCTCCATAAGTGTGTTTATCCATCTTCCTTTTCTGAAATTTTAAACAAACCTCATAAAAAATGATTTTAGTGATTAATTCAAGGGAAACACTAGGGAGACTTGCTAGAGTAAACATGCATCAAAACTAGTTAATCTAAACAAGAACAAGCATGCAAGCTCTAATAACATGTCACCTACAGTACCAAAATGCTAAAGATATAAGCAACTAAACAAAATTCTATTTGGATAATCGGAGGAGTCACATACCGGAGAGCAATTGATCCAAATTTCAGCAGCAAAGATGGGCTGAGCAAGTAGATCGAAAAATTCGAGCAAGAGCAGCAAGAACACGAGTTTGAGCAATGGTGGTGTGTATGGTCGGGAGAGAGAAAGGAGTGGGAGAGAGATGAGTGAGTGGAGGGCCAGGTGGACCCCACACCAGGGCAGGGCGCGGCCTGCCCTCCACCGCGCCGTGGGGGCGTGTGGTGGCCTGGTGGGTCCCCCTGGTCATCCTCTGGTACTCCCACGTTCCTCTTTAAAAACTAGGACTTGTAGAATTTTTTCATTTTTTTGAAAACTTTTATTTCTGACATTTTCTGGGTACTTTAAACAATGAAAACTAGACAAAATGAATTTACGTAAAGACCAAGCATTACTTAACTTTGCAAATTACAGTAGCAAAACAGTAGGTAAAACAAAAGTGAGAAAGAAAATGTTGTTTAGCAATTTTATGCATGTAAAACATATTTGTTAACAAGGTTGATCAAGTCTTGCCACCAAATACATTTTATATGACATAAAAGAATTAAACCACATTGAACAATCATGTTACCTTAAATGGTATAGCTATAGATCCAATCATAATATATCGAAGTTCTTCATGAGGTTCATATATAGGGCAATCAATACTTCCCACTTTGATACTTTTAATATTGGTAATTGTATTAACTCCAAATATTTTGTCCAGCTTCTTGGGAAAATAAACAGTATGCTCTTTGTCATTAACATGGAAAGTCACTTTTCCTTTGTTGCAATCAATAACAGCCCCTGCAGTGTTAAGAAAAGGTCTTCCAAGAATAATAGACATATTATCATCTTCAGGCATTTCAAGCACAAAGATATCAAGCAATTATTAGCCACTTGAACAGGAACATCTTCACATATACCAACAGGAACAGCAGTAGATTTATCAGCCATTTGCAAAGATATATCAGTTGGTATCAATTTTTCCAAGTAAAGTCTCTTGTAAAGAGAAAAAGGCATAACACTCACCCCTGCACCTAAATCACATAAGGCAGTTCTAACATAGTTATTTTTGATTGAGCAAGGAATAGTTGGTATACCTGGATCTCCAAGCTTCTTTGGAACCTTACCATTGAAAGAATAATTAGCAAGCATGGTAGAAATCTCTTCATTAGGAATCTTTCTCTTGTTAGAGACAATATCTTTCATGTACTTTGAATAGGGAGGTAACTTAATAGCATCAGTCAAAGGAATTTGCAAAAACAAAGGTTTCATCCATTCACAAAATTTGTTATAATGTTCTTCTTCCTTAGATTTAAGTTTCTTAGTAGGAAAAGGCATTTGTTTTTGCACCCAAGGTTCTCTTTCATTACCATGTTTCTTAGCAAGAAAATCTTCTTTAGTGTACTTTTTGTTTTTAGAATGCTTTTCAGGTTCCTCTTCACTTTCCTCTTTATCAGAAGCATCATTCTTATTTTATCATTAGCATGTTCATTACCACTCTCAGTTTCAGCATCAGAGATAGATATACTATTTGGATTATTAACATGCTCATTGTCTTTAATAGGTTCAGGAGATTCCTCAACATGTTTATGTTTCTTCTTCTTCTTTTTCTTAGAAGGGGTAGTAGTTTCATTAACTAGTTGAGAATCTTGCTCAATTCTTTTAGGATGTTGATAACCCACAAGTATAGGGGATCGCGTGTAGCCTTTTCGATAAGTAAGAGTGTCGAACCCAACGAGGAGCTAAAGGTAGGATAAGTATTCTCTCAAGTTCTATCAACCACTGATACAACTCTACGCACACTAAACGTTTGCATTATCTAGAAAATAAAACTACGGTAGCAATACGGGTATGAGAGGTAGTTTTGCAAGATAATAAATACAAGAAAGTAAATGTTAGTGCTGCAGCAATAAAATACACTAAGTAACCATATACTAACAGTACCATGAGTGTGGAAAAGTGGTGGTAATTGTGGTGGCTTTGTCCAAGATTAATTAGTGAAGGTACTTGGTTCATTGTCTTCGATGCAGTTTTCTATGTGGGAGAGGCTAAATATACATGCACTCCACTACTTGGGATTACAAGTACTATATGATTGGATTGTTAGCAAGCATCCGCAAATACTAACAATGCATTAAGGTTTCCCCAACCATAGCCTTAAGTTCAAGGTCCTCTTACTCCCATACGTGCAACTAATCGGTTCGCGTTCTCAGGTTTCTGTCACTCCGGCAGAACTTCCCCCGCTTCGTTACAAATACTACCAACCCTAGGGTGTTTGATCCATGCGCGCACAATATAATGGACACCAAAGGACAGCACCATATAGACATACAACTCTAATGAACCTCATGCATTCAATTAAGCAATCAAAAGACAAATAAACTACGGAAACATGATGTAAATCATAGGATAAATATTATAGCATCAAACACCATGTTTACATAGGACGGTACAGAGGTTTGTGGGAGGATGAACCACTGAATACAAGGAGGAGATGGTGATGGAGATGGCGGTGAAGACGGCGGAGAGGGGCAGCGCGGCGGCGCAGGGCGGCGGCGGCGCCGGCGGTGCGGGGAACTCCTTTCCCCGCCGCCGGCAAGCTTGGGGAGCGCCGCCCCTTAGCCTCCCTCCTTCATGGCTTCTTGGGAGCCCTCCCCCATGGAGATGGGATCCATGGGGGAGGCAAAAACGTGGCTTTTGGTGGCTGAAATTCGTGGGTGGAGGAGTCCTCCACGAATTAGGTTTCCTCCCTTTATATATCTTCTCGGATTTCCGTCACCCCCTTTTAGGGTTCCACCAAAACGGGCCTACAGGCCGCGTCCGAACTCCGATTGGGCTGATCTCGGGCTTAAAATCTTCGTATGGAAAATTGTGACAACTTTCGTAACAGCCAGGTCTCCATTGACGTCATCTTCGAGGGTCAAACTGGCAATCTTCGTAAAAAGTTCTCAGACAGATTTCAGGAAAGTCCCAATTCGACTCCAACAAGGTTTCCTCTTGTATTCTTGATAATTTCTACACATCAAAGAGTAAAACAAGAACATTGTGCACTTTTGCAACTATTAGTAGGTTAGTCCAAATAAATAATAAACTTAATATAAAACAAGTGCTAAAAGCATAAAAATGGCATGAAACAATCAAAAATTATAGATACGTTTTGGACGTATCAACATCCCCAAGCTTAATTCCTGCTCGTCCTCGAGTAGGTAAATGATAACAAAATAATTTTTGATTGTAAATGCTATGATCAGGTCTTTAACAATTGCATGATGTATGGATAATAAAACTTAGCAATCATGTTTCCTAATGAAAAGTATCAACGAACTAAGAGCTTATAACATGAAATTTATAAACATCAACAAGATTGTAATGACCATAATAAAGCATGATAGAGTGGTATCTCGCTTGCCCTTAATTGTGGAGCAAAACATAAATGCCAAGGCACCTCTGAAGTTCAAGTGAAGACTAGATATAGAGATATCAAAGATAAAAGCATCATGGTTATACCTCAATTAATCGTATTCTGGGACAAGCACATTACACTAAGAACGACAGCTATGCTCTCGAAGAAGTGCTCAAAGAAAGGATGGTGACTCAACATAAAAATAAAAGATTGGCCCTTCGCAGAGGGAAGCAGGGATTAACACGTGCTAGAGCTTTTTGTTTTAAAAACAGAGGTAAAAATGTTTTGAGAGGTGTTTGTTAATTGTCAACGAATGGTAGCGGGTGAGAACAGTATTCTACCTGTCAAACGGACTTTTAAGAGCGGCTCCCATGAAGGACGTTATTTCTACCAGCAAGGCAGATCATCCCCTTTCTCTTTGGTTTACACACATTCAGGTATTTCACTGTTTGTCATTGCTTACTGATGAATCAGGGCAAAAGTGTGAAGAGAATTAATTGGTTAAAGTTGTAATTAATTGGGACTGGGCACCCCGTTGCCAGCTCTTTTTGCAAGTTATTGGATAAGCGGATGTATATGCCACTAGTCCAGGTGTAAAAGTCCATTTGACAAATAGAATAAAGAATAACCACACTAATTCCTCATGAGCTAGTAAACATTGACACAAAAAGAGAAATATTTTGAAGGTTTTAAAGGTAGCACATGCAAATTTACTTGGAATGGCTTGAAATACCATGCATAGGAATTTTTTGGTGGACTCTTTGGGATAACTTGGTTTTAAGGATTTGGATGCACGAGCAGCATTCCCGCTCAGTACAAGTGAAGGCTAGCAATAGACTGGGAAGCGACAACCACGAGAGCGATAACGGTCATAATCATGCTTGCGACAAAATAAAATTAACGGAGGCATAAAAACGATACTAAAACTCTGAGGCAAAATAGATCATCAAGGCTTAATTGACTTTTATTTTTCAGTCATAACATGTGTGAGCATGTGCCAAGTCGATTCAAGTGAATTATTCAGAGGAGGATACCACAATACCATACCATCTTATGAACAGGACAATGCATGTTGATATCAAAATAACATAATATGCACTATTAGCTAGTTGAGACTAACCATAAGAAAACATAAACTACTAAACAGTATTATTCACACATCATTTTTAAGTTTCAACAAGTAATCCATTAACCAAGTAAACATTGAAAACAGAGGATAAATAAAATATGTGACGATCCACTTATTAATGTAACTGGTGTTTGATGCTAAGATAAATAGATAATAAAATACAGCCGCTTCAAGTTTAGTTAAGTTCCTATGTTGCTCAAAAAACAAAGTTTAAAGGTTTGCAAACCGTGGGGTTATTGATGAAGAGGGATGCGGGGACATCCCCAAGCTTATGACTTTGGTAATTCTTCAATATTCCATAGTTTGGTGTTCCTTCATTCTCTGTGAAAAAACTTCAACACAAAAACTTTCCCATTCTTTTCTGCGGTTAGACATTAGTACAATAGATAATATTTCCCAAGTGCTACTATTAAACCAAATAAAATTTTGTTTTTAAGTTACAGAAAGGTTGCTTAAATGGCCAACTTATAAATGAAAGGTAAGAACCATTAAAAATCAAATGAAAACGAAAAGAGGCCACTCTTGCAACAAAAGTCAGAATCTGTCCAGAAAAACAGCAGCTGGAAAACGCAATTTTTAGGTGCACTTAAACATGCCCGAAATTTTAGCCAATTTTTGTACATGCAGAGGATTAGGTGCTACAACATCAGTAATTTTTTCGTGATTTTTAGAGCTTCCAGTAAAATATGAAAAATCGCGCAATAAGCAGTAGATACCGAAAACAGAAAATCACTTTTTACATATGTATCAACTAAGCTAAATGGATAAAACTTGGTACTTTATTTTTGATAAACTAAGAAACCAGAGGCTAAGCAAGACCTAAACATGCTAGCTACAGCAAGGAAAACTCTAAATAAAAATCAAAAGTAAAACCCAAATAAAATTAAAATAAAGAACCAAACAAAGAAGCAAAACAAAAGAAAATATTTTTGTTATTTTGAATTTATAAGTGAAAGTAAAGAAGCAATCGAAACCAAATAAGGAGCCTAATAAAACTAAAGAAGGTAAAACCAAGACATATAAAAGCAATTATAATACAAGTTAAGACAATACATATCATGTGGACGGGTAATATAGAGTATGAACGAGACAACCTCATGTTAGTTGATGAATAGGGGGATGACTCGGGCATCCCCAAGCTTAGATGATTGTATCTTCTTGAATATGTTCTTGGGATGCACCTACACATCCCCAAGCTTGAGCTCTTGCGTCTTCTTATTCATCTCATATCACCATATTGATTAGATCTTATAAGCTACATCCACATAAAACTTCACAAAACTCATTAGTAGGGTTAGTACTCATTAAATAAAATCCACTCATGTTCAAGCATTGACAAGTTTTATAATTTTTACTCAACATTAGCCACTGTATATACTAAGGTGTTCATGATTTCCGTTGTCCGTCGAAAAACTAATGAAACTAACAACACCAAGTACAATATTGAATAAACAAAGAAATCTGTCAAAACTGAACAGTCCGTAAAGATGGCATTCAACGAGATAGTTAAGTAGCTCAAATCGAAAAACTTTAGTCTAATGAAAGAAAGATAATAATCTCAGGTTTATGCACAAAAATTTTCAAGTCAAAATACTATTCTGAGATTTATCACGATTTTATTTACAGAGAAGCACAAAATCTGTCTAAACAGAACAGTCAGTAAAGATCGAATTTTTCGACCTATCTACGTACCTTAAATCAGAAAAAGTTAGTCTAATGAAAGAAAGCTAATAAGCATCACTTTGCACTCAAGAAATTTCAGATCAAGATCACGTTCTGGTGATTTTAAACATTTAATACGGTGGAGCACAGAAAATCTGTTTCTGGACAGCAAAGTAAAACTATCAACTTTCAATTAACTAAAGACTATAATTAGCATTTTATTTTTATGTACAGAGGTATATACACAATATTTACAATATTTACATGTTTTTAATGAAAAGCTTCCATGGAAAGATTTGTTTTGGTTTCATAGGCATGAACACAAGTGTTCAAGGTCGACCCCCATTTAACCATTACTCATCTTTCCAATCACTTTTCTTTTTGAAAACGTTTTTAGATAACAACTACACCTAATTTTTTTTGTAATTCGCATTCCCTATCCATAGTAAGATAAAGAACAACTTAATACTGAAAATAAAAACTACTTAGAGATAAAGCAAACAAGTGCACACAAGAACATTAACCTACGCTATGGCTCCCCGGCAACGGCGCCAGAAAAGGTCTTGATAACCCACAAGTATAGGGGATCGCGTGTAGCCTTTTCGATAAGTAAGAGTGTCGAACCCAACGAGGAGCTAAAGGTAGGATAAGTATTCTCTCAAGTTCTATCAACCACTGATACAACTCTACGCACACTAAACGTTTGCATTATCTAGAAAATAAAACTACGGTAGCAATACGGGTATGAGAGGTAGTTTTGCAAGATAATAAATACAAGAAAGTAAATGTTAGTGCTGCAGCAATAAAATACACTAAGTAACCATATACTAACAGTACCATGAGTGTGGAAAAGTGGTGGTAATTGTGGTGGCTTTGTCCAAGATTAATTAGTGAAGGTACTTGGTTCATTGTCTTCGATGCAGTTTTCTATGTGGGAGAGGCTAAATATACATGCACTCCACTACTTGGGATTACAAGTACTATATGATTGGATTGTTAGAAAGCATCCGCAAATACTAACAATGCATTAAGGTTTCCCCAACCATAGCCTTAAGTTCAAGGTCCTCTTACTCCCATACGTGCAACTAATCGGTTCGCGTTCTCAGGTTTCTGTCACTCCGGCAGAACTTCCCCCGCTTCGTTACAAATACTACCAACCCTAGGGTGTTTGATCCATGCGCGCACAATATAATGGACACCAAAGGACAGCACCATATAGACATACAACTCTAATGAACCTCATGCATTCAATTAAGCAATCAAAAGACAAATAAACTACGGAAACATGATGTAAATCATAGGATAAATATTATAGCATCAAACACCATGTTTACATAGGACGGTACAGAGGTTTGTGGGAGGATGAACCACTGAATACAAGGAGGAGATGGTGATGGAGATGGCGGTGAAGACGGCGGAGAGGGGCAGCGCGGCGGCGCAGGGCGGCGGCGGCGCCGGCGGTGCGGGGAACTCCTTTCCCCGCCGCCGGCAAGCTTGGGGAGCGCCGCCCCTTAGCCTCCCTCCTTCATGGCTTCTTGGGAGCCCTCCCCCATGGAGATGGGATCCATGGGGGAGGCAAAAACGTGGCTTTTGGTGGCTGAAATTCGTGGGTGGAGGAGTCCTCCACGAATTAGGTTTCCTCCCTTTATATATCTTCTCGGATTTCCGTCACCCCCTTTTAGGGTTCCACCAAAACGGGCCTACAGGCCGCGTCCGAACTCCGATTGGGCTGATCTCGGGCTTAAAATCTTCGTATGGAAAATTGTGACAACTTTCGTAACAGCCAGGTCTCCATTTGACGTCATCTTCGAGGGTCAAACTGGCAAACTTCGTAAAAAGTTCTCAGACAGATTTCAGGAAAGTCCCAATTCGACTCCAACAAGGTTTCCTCTTGTATTCTTGATAATTTCTACACATCAAAGAGTAAAACAAGAACATTGTGCACTTTTGCAACTATTAGTAGGTTAGTCCAAATAAATAATAAACTTAATATAAAACAAGTGCTAAAAGCATAAAAATGGCATGAAACAATCAAAAATTATAGATACGTTTTGGACGTATCAGATGTCACTCAGGATATAAAGGATCCTGAGTGGAAGCACCACCTCTAGTTGCTATACCAAAAGCATGTTTATCATTTTCTCTAGAAGCATTACCTAGCAAATCTTTTTGCACTTTAGTCAATTGCTCAATTTGAGTTTGAACCATATGAAAATGTTTAATGAGTATTTTAACATCATTAGAAGTTCTTTCCAAAACATCATGCAAATGATTAATGACATGAGAATTCTTTATGAAGCTATTTTCTATTCTCCAATTAAAATTGTTTTGCTTAACAATGAAATTATCAAACTCATCTAAGCATTGATCAGGAGGTTTAGAATAAGGGATATCTCTATCATCAAAGCGTTGGAGAGAGTGTACCTCAACTGTAGATGAGGGAGGAATTGGCTTACACAATTCTTCTATAGGTGGAAGATTTTTCACATTTTCAGATTTAATACCTTTCTCCTTAAGAGATTTCTTGGCTTCTCTCATTTCTTCATCATTCAATTCAATTACTCCTCTTTTCCTCGGCGTAGGTACCGGAGTTGGTTCAGGC
This sequence comes from Poa pratensis, assembly GCA_947311845.1. NCBI lineage: Eukaryota > Viridiplantae > Streptophyta > Magnoliopsida > Poales > Poaceae > Poa > Poa pratensis. The sequence goes on from CAMZMU010000067.1 coordinate 31,842,398, forward strand.
AGGGTCCAATCATCATGATTTTGGCTTATCTTAGCCAATAATTCCTCGGCTTCATCCGGAGTTCTTTTCCTGAAAATACAACCAGCACAACTATCCAGGTATGTCCTAGATTCAACAGTTAGTCCATTGTAAAATATATCAAGAAGTTCATTTTTAGCTATTTGATGTCCAGGCCGAGCTCTAAGTAAAGAACAAAACCTTGCCCAAGATTCAGGCATTTTCTCTCCCTCATTTTGCTTAAAGTTAAAGATTTTCTGTAAAGCAGCATGTTGAGCACTAGCAGGAAAATATTTCTGAAAGAAAGCATTGACTAAACCCATCGCGCTCTCAATAGATCCTGGAGATAAATCATTAAACCAAGTTTTAGCTTCATCTTTCAATGAGAAAGGGAAAATTTTAGTAACAAAGTAACTGCATTTCTTAATATCATCAGAAAACAAACTACTCAGAGTAGAGAGAGTGTTCATATGTTCTACAGCACTTTCATTTTCAGTTCCTCGAAAAGGTTCTTTCTCAGCAATAGTTATAAAAGACAAGTCCACAGAGAAATCATAATCTTTATCTTTTATATTTATGGGAGATGTAGCGAATTTGGCATCAGGAGAAAGTTTATAGTTGACAGCACGTCTTTGAAGAAGATTTTTAATAGCATTAACATCTTTAGAGGTATCACAATTCATGCATTCATCAATAAAGTCATCATCAAGTTCAACATAAGTTTCCTCAAGATCATCACTAGTAGTTTCTCTTGTTTCAGGTGAATAAGCAGGTGTAACAGGAGTTTCATTAGGTGTTTCAGTATTTTCAAGTTGTTTAGATTTAGCAATTGTAGCATCTAGAAAAGGACCTAGTGAACCTCTTTCATCAAGCACAGTAGAAGCATCATCAAATTCATCAGAAACATTATCAGATTCAGCAGAAGTAGCAGCACGTGAAGCATGTGCATGTGGTGGTGTGACAAGTTGACTTATAACAGACGGTGAATCAAGAGCAGCAGAAGTGTTCAGAGTTGTACCTCTCCTTGTATTGGATGGAAATATGCGAACCTTATCATCACGAGGTTTACCCATGATGAATGAATTGCAGCGAGCAGTACGACTCCCTGGTGAGCTTATTAATAGAGCTATGCTCCCCGGCAACGGCGCCAGAAAATAGTCTTGATGACCCACAAGTATAGGGATCGCAACAGTCTTCGAGGGAAGTAAAACCCAAATTTATTGATTCGACACAAGGGGAGCCAAAGAATATTTATAAGCCTTGACAGATGATTTGTCAGTTCAGCTGCACCTGGAAGTAGACTTGCTCGACATAGTTTATCAGTAGCAACAGTTTTATGACAGTAGCAGTAGTGAAATAATAGCAGCAGTAAAATAAAGACAGCAGTAATAATTGCGGTAGACAGCAGGATTAAAAATACTGTAGGCATAGGGATGGATGAACGGGCGCTGCATGGATGAGATAATTCATGAAATAGTCATACATAGGGCAATTGCAGATAAATAATAATAAGGTATCCAAGTAATAATCAATCATAAGCATGTGTTCCGTATTTAGTCGTATGTGCTCGCAATGAGAAACTTGCACAACATCTTTTGTCCTACCAGCCCGTTTGCAGCGGGGCCTCAAGGGAAACTACTGGTAATTAAGGTGCTCCTTTTAATAAAGCACCGGAGCAAAGCATTAACACTCCGTGAACACATGTGATCCTCACGTCGCAACCATCCCCTCCGGTTATCCCAATTTCTGTCACTTTGGGGCCTCGGGTTCCGGACAGTGACGTGTGTATACAACTTATAGATATGATCCAAAACAATAATTATTCTCATGATTCAATAACATGTTCAGATCTGAGATCATGTCACTCGGGCCCTAAGTGACAAGCATTAAGCATAATAAGTTGCAACAATGACATAAAGTACTACCGATGGATACTAGGCACCAAGCCCTAACAAATCTCACAATTATTACATGAATGATCTCATCCAATCCCTACCATCCCCTCAGCCTACAGCGGGGAATTACTCACACATGGATGGGGGAGTCATGGATGGTCGATGGAGAGGTGGCGGTGATGATGATGGCGATGATCTCCTCCAATTCCCCGTCCCGGCAGGGTGCCAGAACGGAGTTTCTGATCCCCGAAATAGGGTTTTCGATGGCGGCGGAGCTCTGGAAGGTTTCTGGAAAAAGCGTCGATCTCCCCAAAGTTTTTAGGTCAAAGGCCTTATGTAGTCCAAAGGGGAGCGCTGGGGGCCACACAGGGGGGCCACACCACCCCTGGGCGCGGCCAAGGGCCATCCGCGCCCTGGGTGCGTGTGGGCACCCTGTGCCCCCTCTTTTCTTCATCTCCTGGCTCCGTGGGTCTTCTGGAAAAATATGATTTATGGAACTTTTTCGGGAATTTTTCTGAAACTTTGACTTTCTGCACAAAAACGAGACACCAAGGCAATTCTGCTGAAAACAGCGTTAGTCCGTGTTAGTTGCATTCAAATCACACAAATTAGAGGAAAAACAATAGCAAAAGTGTTCGGAAAAGTAGATACGTTTTGGACGTATCATCGACCTGGGGTATCTCATTTTGAATCGCATCTCATCTGATCCGACGGGTGGGTCCGCTAGAAGTAGTGGGACCGGCCAGTGGGGGCGCTTAAAGCTTACAGGTGGGCAACTCCAGTGGGGGCGCTTAATGCTTACAGGTGGGGACGGATGGGTCACATCTAAATAAATTTAATTGTTTGACCGTTATTACTTTGCTCCAGCCCCCATATAAAAAACAAAATACTCTTCTCATTTGACCGTTATTACTCTGCTCCAGCCCCCATTCCACCACCGCCCGGAGAAAAACCCCGCCGGCCCCGCCAACGAGGAGACTCCGGCGTAGTCGCTGCCGTCTGTGATGGAGCCTTCGGCGAGCATCGACCGCATCAGCCTCCTCCCCGACGAGTTGTTGTACGTAATCATCTCCCTCCTCCCCTGCAAATCTGGCGTTCTGACAACCATCCTCTCCCGGTTGTAGCGCCCCCTCTGGCGCTCCGCCCCCCTCTACCTCGCCGTCGACGCCCTGCTCTGTGATACGGATATCAAACGCATCCGCGTAGTCTCCAAGATCCTCGCCGAGCACATTGGGCCAGTTAGATCCCTGGACATCGGAGAGTTCCGTTTATACTGCAAGGTCGATGCCAAGCTCGAGGAGTGGTTCCAATCCTCCGTCCTAAACCACCTCGAGACACTCAGCTTCCAAGGTGGACACAGGTCGCTGCGCTCTCTGCCGTCGTCCGCGCTCCGCCTCACGCCCACGTTGCAGGCCTCTACTTTCGTCCATTGCCAATTCCCCCAGATGGTCCAACAACAATCAGCGTCATTCAGGCGCCGAAATTGACACTGTTGGGCTACTCGGCTGCCGAATTCTCCCAACTTGTTATTGGATCCATAACCGTTCAGGTACAACAATCTTCTTCTTCTTCTTTCACACATTTTTTCTACTCGTCTGCCGAATTCTCACATTTTTGCTAATAATCTTGATGTATGTCGTCCAGAATATGATTCCCACAAGCTTGACCTTGTCTGTGCGCACAGTGAAGGTCTTGGCTCTACGTTCAGTAGGCCCCAAACTGGATGAAGTTCTTGGATTCCTTAGATGCTTTCCGTGCACGGAGAAGCTATACATCGAGGTGAAGCTTTTTTCCTGTTACTAGATGTTAGGGTAGTTTTCCCAAGTTTAGAATAACAAATTTAGTGTTCAAAACAGCAGATAAGGAGAGGCCCGAAAGTGAATAATGTGCGGAAATATAACAGGAACGATCCAATCAAATGCCTTGATCACACTCTCACGGAAATCACTTTCAACGACTACCGAGGCACAACAGCCGAGATTAATTTAGCCAAGTTCTTTGTTCTGAACTCAAGTGTTGTCAAGGTTATGAGGTTTGGTATCTTTTGGGAACACAAGGACAAATGGTATGAAGGTCAACGCAGGAAGCTAAATCTGAATGCCAAAACTTCTGCTGCAGCTGAATTTATTTTTGAAGACACATGTATCATCATAATAAATACCTTCAAAAAAATACATGATGTGTCACTGGCTGATCCCTATGCAGAAGCTTTGAACTGGAGAGTGCCCTGTGGCAAGAAAAAAGGGTAAACAATTGAGAAAAGTTGTGATATTTGTTGTGGTACTTTTGTCGAACAAGAAAAGAGGGTGAACAATTGAGAAAACTTGTAATATTTATTGTGGTACTTTTGTCAAACAAGAAAAGAGGGTGAACAATTGAGAAAACTTGTAATATTTGTTGTGATACTTTTGTCGAACACCTTAAGTGCGCGCTCTGGACGTGCACTGGTGAAAGGACATAGTCTGTTAATCTTGTTTTGACGTTTGATCACAACACTTGGAAGTAATTAACATTTCGCTAAGTTCCACAGGAATTATGAATGTCTAAATCAAAAGGATGCTAGTGTATCTCTCTCTATGCAAAAAGGAAGAAATACATCTTGTCGGATTTTTAGAAGGTGAAGGGAGAAGCGCATTTCAGGGAGGACGGCCCCCAGGCCGATCTCCAGGCTGGTTGCCTCGGGCAGCCGCCCGGCCCCCAGGCCGGCCCAGGCCGGTCGCCTCGGGATGCCAGCCGGCCCTCAGGCCGGCCCAGGCCGGCGCCCAGGTCGGTTCGATCGGTGGCTCGGCCAGCCCAGCCAGCCCGGCCCCCAGGCCGGTTCCCAGGCCGGCTGCCTCGGCTGCCCTGCCGGCCCTCAGACCGGCCCAGGCCGGCCCCCAGGCCGGCCCTGCTTCCTGCGCATCGTCACTTACCCCTTCAACGGCCATATTTTGAAGGGGACTATAAATACCTCTTCACCAACCTTTGGACAACTAGCTTGACCACATTGAAGAACACCATTAATTGCAAGCTCAAGATTTGATAGATCTCCCAATCCCTCCACCCAAACTCGTTGATACTTGGAGGATTGAAGGAGAAGCCCCGGATCTACATCTTCACCAAGCCGTTCTTCATTTCCCCCTCATTCACTTGAGGGACCCTTTGCTAGGATTTCCATTGGGAAAACCTAGCCTCATATTGTACTCATTTGATTGTCTTTGTGACAGATTTGTAGCTATTCGGGAGCCCCCAATCCTCTTGTGGGTTGTGCCCCGGATCGTTGTTGTAAGGGCTCCGGATTCCGCCTTGAAGGATTCCGATAGTGGAAGGTGAACCAAACCTTTGTGGTGCGGTTCATCGGAGAAGAAGGTGCATCCGCCTTTGTGGCAGTTGAGTTTTGACCTTTGTGGTAGCTCACACCTCTCCAACGAGACGTACTCCCCTAAAAAGGAGGAACTCGGGATTACATCCGTGTCTCCGTGTGCTTTCACTTTCGGTTACTTCTATCCTTGTTTATTGTCTTTACTTCGTGTATCTTGTTTAGTTGCTTGCTTGTCATATAGGTAAATTCACCTTAGTTGCATATCTAGAGAATTTACCTTTTGTGTCAGGCCTAATTTGAAAAAGTACTAAAATTGAAGTAGCACCTATTCACCCCCCCCCCTCTAGGTGTCATACGATCCTTTCAATTGGTATCAGAGCCTCGGCTCTCTTGTTGGGCTTAACCGCCTAAGAGAAGTATGACACGAAGTGAGGGTGATCCCTCGGAGGACCAAGCCACTACGGCATCCATGGCCGATCTCAAATCGATGGAGACATCTTTGATATCGTCCATGGATACCAAATTTGCCGAGATGCGTGACTTGATCAAGCAACTCGCAAGTGGCAAGGTTCCTAAGGAGACCACCCCACTAGATGAATCCGCTACCTCCAATGACGGTGAAACCGAGGAGGGAAAAAGGGAAAAGCAAGGGGTTGAAGATAAACAAACCGAACCTAAGAAATCTTCCACATCCACCACCACTCCGAAGGTGGGAAGACGGAGTACCATGGGGTTCCCTTTACGTACTCTCCCGACCCACCTATCCATCATACTCGCATAAACCCTTTGGGTCCACCTCCTAAACTTAATGCATCGGCTTTTGCTACTTGGCAACACTTAATGAAATCTCATATCAACAGTTCCTCTATCGAGCTTTGGAGAATCATTCAAGAGGGATACAAGGCCGTGAATCCTAACATCTTGACAAGAAGAGAGGTTGCCAAGAAACAACTCAATGCTTCCGCTCTCCACATGATTGAACTTGCCGTTGGAGAAAGTGGTCTTCATCACATTCAAAAAACCTCCACCGCCAAAGAAGCTTGGGAGTGCCTTGAGGTGGCATTTCTTGGAAATGAAAGCATGAAGAGGAATAGGTTTGATGCTTTGAACAATGAAGTCGAAGGCTTCTACATGCTTGATAGTGAAACTCATGAAGAGATGTATGCAAGACTCAAGATTCTTGCCCAAGCCTTTTTCAATGTTGGGGCAACATATGTGGATGATGCTTGGATCAAGAGGAAGTATGTGAATGCTCTCATGCCTTTCGAGCCCGTTGACTTGAAGGCCATTCAAGGAAAATTCAACTACCTTGAGATGACATCCAATGAAGTTATGCAAGAGATACAAGCCTCCAAGATTGCCACCAAGAATGCTCTAGACAACCGTGCGAGGGCCATGGGAATGAACCAAGGTCCCTCTCTTGCTTTGAAGGCCAAGGTTGTGTGTCTTGAACAAGCCCTCCATGGTCACATAGCTCTTGCAACAAGGACCTTTTGGCGTGACCCGGCCAAGGCAAAGGCTCAAGTTGATCATGCAAACAATCCAAGCGGGAAGAACGAGTTTGCCAATAGGATAAAGACTTGCTACAATTGTCATAACAAGCATCACTTCATCAAGGATTGTCCTTATGAGAATAGAGACAAAACGGTGGAAGGCTTGTCCTCAAGGGCGAATCAAAAGTGATTCAAAAGAAGCCGTTTGTCAAGAGGAAGCCATTCTTCAAGAAAGCACCAAGAATTGTGTTGTTGACTCAAGAAGAGTATCCTTCCGAGATTCCGAAGAAGAAGAAGAACCCACTCGTGAGGTGGCCGCTTTGGCCATTGTATCAACTCCACCTCCTTCTCTCTTCGAATCCCCCAATGAGAACCTCTCCGTCAACACCGCTCGTTGCCTCATGGCTTCCGTCACCGAGGTATCATCTTCTACTCCCAAGACTATGCATGAAATAGATGATAAAACTAGTCTTGTGATTAAGAAAGAACTTGTTGCTTCCGATACTATTATGGCTAACTTGCAAGGTGAAGCTAAGGCTTATGTTGAGTCTCTCTTGAGACAACTTGATGCGGCCGAAGAAATCCTTGATGACAAGGGAAAAATTGAGAGAGAGGATTCTCTCACCATAGCATCCTTGAATGCTTCCATAGAATCCTTGAATGCTTCTCTTGAAGAAGAAAGTGAATATAGAACCTCTCTTGAGGAAAGAATTGAGTCTCTTGATGATAAAAATGATGAAATAATTGCTAAAATCATTAAGGATAGAGATCATGTCTTTGCTAAATATAAAGTGGTTAAAAAGGAGAAAGCCGAGTTTGTGGTTGCTAATGCTAGACTCCTTGAGGATGTGGAGAAACTTAACAAGGCTCATAAGGCCTTGGAAAGTACCCACTCTCTTCTAGTCAAGTCTCATGAGCAACTTCAAACTCAACTTTCCAAATCTAACTCACCTAGCACCTCTACTCCCTCTTGTGATCATGCAAATGTTATTGAGGAAAATGCTAGGTTGAAGGTTGAGCTTGCCAAGGCCACTAGTGCCAAGACCTCTATTCCTAAAGGTAAAGAAAAGGTGGTTGCTCAAATTTTTGAGCAAAAGCCACACAAAGGGAAGGAGGGCCTCGGTTATGTGGCCAAGGCAAAGAAGAAGAAGAGCAACACCAATGCCAAGCCCGCTCAAGCCAAGACTCCATTGCGGATGGTAATGCCACTAGGGGCAAGACCACTCGTAGTGACTTTGCGGGGCATAACAATCCCAACTACTTTCTTTATGTTGATTACTATGGGGATGTTTATGCAAAATATGTTGGTCCTTATGATGGTTACATTGCTTACTCTATTTGGGTTCCTAAGACCCTTGTTGCTAACAAAAGAGGACCCATTGAGAAATGGGTACCTAAAACCAAGCAATGATTTCTTGTAGGACTATGCTTCCGGTGGGTCTAAATGGGTGGTTGATAGTGGATGCACTAGTCATATGACCGGAAGCAAAGAGATCATGACGGAGTTGGGACCAAATATAAATCAAGCATCCGTCTCCTATGGTGATAAATCAAAAGCGGAGGTAACGGGTCTCGGCAAGGTGGTAGTTGCAAAGGATATCACCCTTGTAAATGTCATGCTTGTCGAGTCCCTCGGTTACAATCTTATGTCCGTTCGTGCACTTAATAAGATGAATTTTGATGTCCATTTTACTATTGATATGGTGGTACTCTTGAGGAGCAAGACTCTAAAGGTCATGTTCGTTGGGTATGTTGAAAATGAGTTGTTCGTGGTGGACTTTTCGGGGTCTACCAACACTCAAGCAATATGCCTATTCGGAAAGGCCGACGTGGGATGGTTGTGGCATCGCCGCTTGTCCCATGTCAACATGAGAACTTTGCAAAGTCTTCACAAGGGTGGCCACATTCTTGGACTAAAAGACAATGTTTCTTTTTCTAGAGATCGTCTTTGTAGGGCTTGTGTTGAAGGAAAGATGCATGATTCTCCCCATCCAAGCAAGACCATCATTTCATCAAAGAGGATATTGGAACTTCTTCATGTTGATCTCTTTGGTGCCGTGCCTCAACCAAGTCTTGGTGGGAAGAAATATTGTTTGGTGATTGTTGATGACTATTCAAGATTTACTTGGGTTTATTTCTTCAAGACGAAGGATGAGACCCAACAAGCCGTCATCGACTTTTCCAATATTGTTCAACGCCAATACAATGTCCCTATTTGGTCATTAGGAGTGATAATGGCTCCGAGTTCAAGAACTACACCTTAAATGAGTTTCTTAGTGAAGAGGGGATTCGTCATCAATATTCCGCTGCATATACCCCTCAACAAAATGGTGTAGCCGAAAGGAAGAACCGGACTCTCATGGATATGGCAAGGTCTATGTTGGCGGAGTTTAAGTCTCCGCTATTCTTATGGGCCGAGGCTATCTCCACGGCGTGTCACTCATCTAACCGGCTATTCTTTCGTGTTGGCAAGAAGTTTACATCTTATGAGATGCTCACCGGCAACAAGCCCAATGTCTCCTACTACCGAGTATTTGGTTGTAAGTGTTTCTATAAGAACAAAAGTGTTCGTTTGTCTAAATTTGAATCTAAAGCTTTAGAGGGTGTTTTTGTTGGGTACGGTGCCGAATCTCACACCTATAGAGTCTATGACAAACCGTTGGGAAAGTCATAGAATCTTGTGATGTGAGGTTCGATGAGAATGACGGCTCCCAAGTGGCGCAATTTCATGTTTGTGATGTAGATAATGAAGAGCCTCAAGATGCTATAAGAAGAATGGGCATTGGTTTCCATCGTCCCGTTGAGATTCATTACGAGTCTCCTCAAGCAAGTCCAAGCTCCATTCAAGTGGAGGCCTCTTCATCACAAGTTGAAACGGCGCCTATCATGGAAGCAAATGATGCACCACCCAAGAACAAGTTCAAGACCCTCCTCATGTTGACCAAGTTGCTATGCAAGAACCAAGTTCTCCTATTGTTGATGCTAGCCAAGGTCATGACCAAGATCAACCCTCTCCTTCATTTGTTGAAGATGTGCTTCAAGATGATCAAGGTCAACATTCCGGTCAAGACGGGGACTCAAATGATCAAGATGATCAAGAGATACCTCCAAGATGCAATAGAGATATCGAAGCCCGTCGTAAAGCAAGAATTGAAAGAGACTTTGAATTAAAGGTCACCATCTAGAAACATCTTGGTGACCACAAGAAGGGTGTTACCACAAGAAGGCAATTGGCAAACTTTAGTGAACATCAAGCTCATATTTCCATGGTGGAACCAAAGAAAGTGTTTGAAGCTCTTGAAGATCCGGATTGGTTAGAAGCTATGCATGATGAACTCAATAACTTCAAGCGCAATAAAGTGTGGAATCTAGTTGAGAAGCCAAAAGATTGCCGCAATGTTATAGGCACAAAGTGGATTTCAAGAACAAGCAAGATGAGCATGGAATGGTTGTGAGGAACAAGGCAAGATTGGTTGCACAAGGGTACTCTCAAGTTGAAGGCATTGATTTTGGAGAGACTTATGCACCCGTGGCTCGCCTTGAGTCCATCCGTATCCTTCTTGCATATGCATCACATCATAACTTTAAATTGCAACAAATGGATGTGAAAAGTGCTTTCTTAATGGTCCTTTAAAGGAGTTGGTATATGTTAAGCAACCACCGGGTTTCGAGGACCCTAAATTCCCTAACCATGTCTACAAGCTTGATAAGGCGCTCTATGGTCTCAAACAAGCACCTCGTGCTTGGTATGAGCACCTAAGAGAGCTATTGCTAGACCGTGGATTTGAATTGGGGCAAATCGATCCCACTCTCTTTACAAGAGGGTCAAAGGGGAGCTTTTCATATGCCAACTTTATGTTGATGATATTATATTTGGCTCATCTAACAAAGCTTTCAATGATGAATTTTCAAAGCTTATGACCGATAGGTTCGAGATGTCTATGATGGGCGAGTTGAAGTTCTTTCTCGGTTTTGAGATCAAGCAATTGAATGAAGGGACTTTCATCTCTCAAACCAAATATACCCAAGACATGCTCAAGAGGTTCAAAATGCACAATGCTAAGGGCAAGCGGTTTCCCATGGACACCAAATGCCATCTTGAACTTAACCCCGACGGTATCGATGTTTGCCAAAAACTTTATCGCTCTATGATTGGTTCTTTGCTTTATCTTTGTGCATCTAGACCCGATATTGTGTTGAGTGTAGGGGTGTGTGCAAGGTATCAAGCCGCTCCTAAAGAAAGCCACATGGTGGCGGTCAATAGAATCTTTCGATATTTGGTTGATACCCCAAGGTTTGGTTTGTGGTACCCAAAGGGCACTAATTTCTCTCTTGCCGGGTACACGGATTCGGATTGGGCCGGTTGCAAGGATGATAGGAAATCAACTTCCGGGGCATGCCAATTTCTTGGTAGGGCCTTGGTGAGTTGGTCTTCTAAGAAGCAAAATTGTATATCTCTATCTTCCGCCGAAGCCGAGTATGTGGCGGCCGCAAGTGCATGCACTCAATTGTTATGGATGAGGCAAACTTTAAAGGAATACGGTGTCAATTGTGACAAAGTGCCTCTTTTATGTGACAATGAAAGTGCTATCAAGATTGGCCACAATCCGGTGCAACACTCAAGAACGAAGCATATTGAGATTCGTCATCATTTTATTCGGGATCATATTGCTCGTGGTGATATTGAGCTTGGCTATATTCCAACCAAAGATCAACTTGCCGACATATTCACGAAGCCACTTGATGAAGCAAGATTCACCTTCTTGAGGCATGAGCTAAATATCGTGGATTCTAGGAGCTTGACTTGACCATCTTGCATACACACCTATATTTTGACTATCTATTTGGTTTAGGTGTAGGCATGGACATAGGGGGAGTGCGGTCCTAATCCATTGGACTATCCCTCCCCCCATTATGCCGACATTAAGAATTCATTTGCATCTCTATATTCGTTCTATGAATTGTGAGCTTAAATGATGAGTAGTGGCCGTGAACCCAAGATATATCTTCGCGGTGTCACACCACACACTCATATATGGTGGCCTAGGCCACCGCCCTCTTCTCCTTGAAGAGTTGGTTCTTCCGTGAGTTGTTGATGCATATTCGTTGTTTTGCATCGTTTGAATCATCCAATGTTGCTTATTTGGAGTTTTTATCTTTTCCATTGGATTTGTGAAGTTTTTCTCCATGTTTCGCATCTCCCCGGATTACTCAAGGTTGCTCATTGGATTTATTGAAGACGGATTTCTCAGCAGTGGTATTCTTGAAAATGCAAGGTGTTCGGAAGCTCAAGCTCGTCAAAATCTGAAGATGGAAGTCGTTCGGGTCTCTCAGCGCTCAGGCCGGCCTGCCGGCCGGCCCAGGCCGGTCCCCTCGGGCCCTTGCCCGGCCTCCCGCCCGGTTTTGGCCGGCTCCAGGGCCGACGGTCTCGGGCTGTCGACCGGCCGTCCGCCCGGCCTAGGCCGGCGCCAGGGCCGGACCTCTCGGGTCCCAGACCGGCCTTCCGCCCGGCCGAGGCCGGCTCCAGGGCCGGCGCGCCCGCTTCTCTTATATCGCGTGGAGGTTCCCCGAACGGTTTTTTCGTCTTTCTTCGTCTTCCTCCATCTCGTGCCCTCCTCCATGGCTCCCTCCTGCCTCTCCCCGAGCTCCTCCACCTCCCCCACCATTTGAGCCCCTCCCCACCCCTTCCTCTCCACAGATCTGAAGGGGATTCCCCCGATCTTCCACCCCATCCATCTAGTTTCTCCATTAGTGGCTGTGTTGGGGAGATCTCCTCCGGTGTTGGTGGTTCTTGAAGATCCTCTCAAGGTTGAAGATGGACCAATGGGATGATGAGTGGGAGGAGGCGGTTCCTCAGTCTAGCAGGGCTGGCAAGAGCAAGACCTTCGATGGGTTGGATGACATTGTTGATGATTTCAATGCCGAATCTTCCTCCATGCCCAAGACCAAGAAACTCAAGAAAGTTGCTGCATCCAAGAAAGCTGCCAAGCCAAGGGGAGTTCCACCGCCTCGTGAGAATCCAGAGGAACCGGTACGTGCATCTTGGGCCAAGGTGAAACCTAGTGAATTCAAGAGAGATCATTTGTCTTTCAACCCTTATGCCTTTGGTCAGCCCACATGCCTAGATGATAGTAGATTCTATTGCAAGATGCACCAGCAAATCTTTCATCAACGTATTGAAATCAAAAAGAATGCTCATGTTCCCGTGGATTATTTCAACCTTGCTCAAGCTAGAGATACTTGGCCTGATGTGATAGATATGATGGATTTTCATCAAATCACTAAGATCATGACTGTTAGCACTCCATATTCTCCTGCTTTGCTTCAGCAATTTTATGCTACTGTTGTGTTCACCACTGAGCATGGTAAGAGGTCTTTGACATGGATGAGTGCAGATACTGTGTGTTCAACAACTTTGGCCGAGTTTGGGGCACTGTTTAATCTTGAGGAATTGCCCGTTGCACCTTGCTATGTTCGTCTCCATCTCTCTAAGCTCATTCCAGCTGAGACGGGGATTCGCCATTGTTATCCTCCTCAGAGCGGCCTTCGTGGGAAGATTCCCCACACAGTTCATATGTATCCTTTTTGGAGGGTTGTTCACAAAATCTTGAGAAACTGTCTTGCCATCAAGTTTGGGGAGAAGGGTTTGGTTCGTGACCGTATGGTCAATTGTCTTCATCACATCTATGATCTTTATCTCAGGAGGAAGCAAATTGATGTGCTGGATTATCTTTGGAACGAGATGCAAATTGTGATTGTCAAAGGCAAGGTTCCTTGTTATGGTCCGCTTCTGCAGACTCTCTTCAACACCAAGTTGCCTGATGAGGTGGTTAGTCAGTATGAGTTGTTCCATCCTGAATGGTTGGTCTTCGTCTATGCCCGAGGGTGATCCTGTTTGGCCGCCTCCTAGTGATGCTCCTGAGGGAGATTCTGATGAAGAAGATGATGATGAGGAGAAGAAAGGTGGCTTAGTGCAAGCTCTCAAAAGGATGAACTGCTTCTTTGCTCTCAAGAGGAAATCTGAATTCAAGTCTTACAAGAAGCAGAAAGCATCTAGCCGCCATCAGCGTGCCATCATGGATAAACTCGGTGTTAGCTATTCATCTAGCTCAGCTGAAGTCTCAGAGAACACCTACATGCCCCAGAACAAGTACACTTTTTGGTTTGGTGATGATGCCTCCTCTCTTGCTCCATATTGGCAAGGCGATCCCGGTCAGTCTAGCTCCGGTGCTGCTGCTCATGTTGCTGAGGATGACGCGGATGATGATGAGGATGATGATGAGTGATCTTGGACCTTCACTTCACTTTCTCCCTTTTTGGTGTCTTGATGCCAAAGGGGGAGAGAGATCTCCGGGGATTTGCATTGCATTGCATCCTTTTGCGCTTTTATGTTTCCCGCTTTCCATTTGCATCGAACTTGTTTTAAGTTTTAAGTGAACTCTATTTGTGGTGTACTATGGAACTTATGTCATGGTTATTGTAAGGATATTATGGACCTCCTTTATGTTATTGTAAGGACTTCCCCGGTTTATCTTCTATTATTTTGGAGTTCGTTACAAGGTGATTGTTATTCCAAGACTATATCTACGTGAGAAATTTGCTCTACTATATGATGTCTATGGTGAGAATTATCGCATATCCTTTGCTCACATAGTCTATATTTTGTGCTTGCTTCATGTTTCTCGTTTGAGCATATATTCTTGTATACCTTGTTGGCGTATAAGTTTAAGGGGGAGCTTCCCTCAAAAACTTTGCCTTGCTTAAATGAGATATCTTTTTGCAAATCCTTTTGTTGTCATCAAACATCAAAAAGGAGGAGATTGAAAGGACATAGTCCGTTAATCTTGTTTTGACGTTTGATCACAACACTTGGAAGTATTTAACATTTCGCTAAGTGTCCACAGGAATTATGAATGTCTAAATCAAAAGGATGCTAGTGTATCTCTCTCTATGCAAAAAGGAAGAAATACATCTTGTCGGATTTTTAGAAGGTGAAGGGAGAAGCGCATTTCAGGGAGGCCGGCCCCAGGCCGGCCCAGGCCGGTCTCCAGGCTGGTTGCCTCGGGCAGCCTCCCGGCCCCCAGGCCGGCCCAGGCCGGTCGCCTCGGGATGCCAGCCGGCCCTCAGTCCGGCCCAGGCCGGCGCCCAGGCCGGTTCGATCGGTGGCTCGGCCAGCCCAGCCAGCCTGGCCCCAGGCCGGCCCAGGCCGGCTGCCTCGGCTGCCCTTCCGGCCCTCAGACCGGCCCAGGCCGGCCCTGCTTCCTGCGCATCTTCACTTACCCCTTCAACGGCCATATTTTGAAGGGGACTATAAATACCTCTTCACCAACCTTTGGACAACTAGCTTGACCACATTGAAGAACACCATTAATTGCAAGCTCAAGATTTGATAGATCTTCCAATCCCTCCACCCAAACTCGTTGATACTTGGAGGATTGAAGGAGAAGCCCGGATCTACATCTTCACCAAGCCGTTCTTCATTTCCCCCTCATTCACTTGAGGGACCCTTTGCTAGGATTTCCATTGGGAAAACCTAGCCTCATATTGTACTCACTTGATTGTCTTTGTGACAGATTTGTAGCTGTTCGGGAGCCCCCAATCCTCTTGTGGGTTGTGCCCCGGATCGTTGTTGTAAGGGCTCCAGATTCCGCCTTGAAGGATTCCGATAGTGGAAGGTGAACCAAACCTTTGTGGTGCGGTTCATCGGAGAAGAAGGTGCATCCGCCTTTGTGGCGGTTGAGTTTTGACCTTTGTGGTAGCTCACACCTCTCCAACGAGACGTACTCCCCTAAAAAGGAGGAACTCGGGATTACATCCGTGTCTCCGCGTGCTTTCACATTCGGTTACTTCTATCCTTGTTTATTGTCTTTACTTCGTGTATCTTGTTTAGTTGCTTGCTTGTCATATAGGTAAATTCACCTTAGTTGCATATCTAGAGAATTTACCTTTTGTGTCAAGCCTAATTTGAAAAAGTAATTAAATTGAAGTAGCACCTATTCACCCCCCCTCTAGGTGTCATACGATCCTTTCAACTGGGCGCGCCATGGCGTGCTCTGGGCGCGAACTTGCGCCCACGCGCGCGCTCTGTGCGTCGCTCTAGTCAAAACTTGTTATTGCATGTTAATTATTTTTCTTCGAAACTAGTACTCTGATAAAGAAGCTTGCCGCCGGATGTACTATTTTTTGGATGTTCCCTTAATTTATATGATTTGTCTGCGTTAAATCCTATTAAACTCGTTTAATGCATGGAATATAGCTAAAAAGCTCAAAAATTCAAAATATTCCGGTATTGTGCCTCCCATATGTCATGCTCTGCATAGAAATTATAAAAAAAAAAATCATTTTTCACTCTTATTTATCATACCTACTTCACGAAATAAGAAATTTGGCACTAAATAAAAGTTAGAAAAAAGGTCAATTTTCTTGCAATCTTTGCTTCGGCAATCTTGTTTGTAATGTCAAAACCCATGTTTGTGCCGAGTTTGTTCATCATAGCAAAAGGATAGCCATGGATATGGCCATGACCTAGGTCATCTAGCTTGAAATCTAACTTGAAACCCATGAATGTTCAGACAAGGTAGCCCATTATGAGAAGACTTGTTTTTTCAAAAACTTGAATTCCAAGTTTATGATTTTTCCTTGCCAGTAGTAAACTAAGAGAGACGATTCCCGCTGGATTTCATATTTTGAACTTTTCTCGATTTATGAGAGTTTTCTCAAAAAAAAGGTAAAATTGGCGGGGTGACCATTCATAACCAAGGTGTGAATTTTCCAATGTTTCGGGCGGTTTTGCATAGAACCATGCTATACTACGTTTATATTATTTTTCTATATTTTTGGGGACAAACTATAACACACTTGTAGTTCAAATCTCGTTAAATAGCGTTAAATCATATTAAACTCGTTTAATGCATGGAATATTGCTAAAAAGCTCAAAAATTTAAAATATTCTGGTATTGTGCCTCCCATATGTCATGCTCCGCGTAGAAATTATGAAAATTCATTTTGCACTCTTATCTGTCATACCTACTTCACAAAAAAATAAGAAATTTGGCACTAAATAAAAGTTAGAAAAAAGGTCAATTTTCTTGGAATCTTTGCTTCGGCAATCTTGTTTGTAATGTCAAAACCATGTTTATGCCGAGTTTGGTCATCATAGCAAAAGGCTAGCCATATCATCATCCCATTAAAAATTCAAACTATTCCAGGACCGTTCATCAAACTTGGTGAGAGGAATCTATGTTCCAAATTCGCGTTGCGCGGCATATGCGTATCATTTCCCGCCTCCTCCGCGCCATTTATACCCAGTTCGGCAGTTCCTCCGCCAAGATCTGCAGTTTTCTCCTTCTCGCCACCCCTCTCCGTTCTCGCCTTCTCACCTCCATGTCATCCGGTGGTGGACGTTCTCCTGCCGCGAGCGACGGCGAGGAGGAGCGCCGCCTCCGACATTCGGATGTGGGCCGCAGGCACGGTCACCACCGCTTAACGAACTGGAACGGTCTGCGCAACCCCAGGCCCAATTCCCCTACCCCACCACCGCGACGCCACGATGGGCAGGCTGGGTCCTCGCGGGCCGCAACGCGTGCCCCACCGATGCCGGCACCGTCTACCGAACCCAACGACGACGAGTCCTACTCAAACGTCGAATCGGTCTCCACCGATGATGGCGAGGAGCTTGTCAAGATCGTCGACCCCGTCGAGCTGGAGGCGCACGTTCTCGCCAAGTCCGTGCGCTCGGAGCGCCGC
The DNA here is from genome assembly GCA_947311845.1 of Poa pratensis. Classification (NCBI taxonomy): domain Eukaryota; kingdom Viridiplantae; phylum Streptophyta; class Magnoliopsida; order Poales; family Poaceae; genus Poa; species Poa pratensis. The sequence continues at coordinate 31,859,830 of CAMZMU010000067.1, forward strand.
GCGGAGAAGCGCGCCGTGCGGATGCCGAGTTTGAGGAGGTGATGAACGAGGTGCGTCTGGAGCAGGGTCTCCGGCAGGACGCCGAGCACACCGCTCGCGCGCGGGAGTGGGAGAAGATAAACGGTCATAATAAAGGATTTACTACATAGAAACAAACGATTTAAACCCTAAAACATGAACTAATACTGCAGCTACTACTACTACTACTACTACTACTACTACTACTACTTCTTCTTCATGGGTGGTGCAGGGGACTGATGGTGACTTCAGAGGCATCGGAGTCGTCGGAGTCGTCCTCGTCGTCGTCCTCATCGTCCTCCTCGTCCGAGTCCATGTCGTCGGAGTTCTCGTCGCCAGAGATGTCCTCGATGACAACATTGGCCTCGGCAATGGGCGCAATGGGCTCGATGACGACGGCCGCGGGCGGTTGGTCCACGACAGCAGGCCCGCGCTCCTCGTCCGAGTAGGGCTCGTCCGAGGACTCCGACGCCCCGTACTCGTAGACTGGGGACTGCGGCGGAAGATCTCCACGCGCCACTTAGTAGGGTTGCTCTTTCTTCTCGCGCAGGGGGAGAGCCCTTGCCGCTTGCGGAAAAGGTTCTCCGCCTCTCGCCGCTCCTCTCGCTCCTGCTCCTGCATGGCGTGCAGGCAACCAGGCGAGTAGAGCTCCGAGTCCGACAGCGGCGAGTAGAGGCTCTCCGGCGTGGGCGGGCTCCATCACATTTTCGAGGTAGGGAGGGAGAGAGAGAGAAAGAATGGGGTTTTCTTCCATTGCAGGGGTAGGCCCCCCTTTTATTCTACCCGTCAGTGGCGAGAACCCACGGCCAGGGTCCCACATGTCAGCGCACTAACGATCAAAGGGGCTTGACCAGACGGAAACGCCGCGTTTGGCCGTCCGCGGGCCTCGAAAGAGCAAAATAGGGCATAGACGAGGAAAGTTAAGAGATTAGAGCACAAACGAGGAAAACTAAACGAAGCAGGGAAAAAAAAAAAAAAAACCAAAAAAAAAGAGTCCATGTCGGAATGGACCGGCTTGACCAGCTCCCAAAAAGAAGTCCCTGACCGGACAGGGGCTCGAGCGGCGCCGGCGCGGACCTGACCCGAGGGCCGAGGCGACTAATCTAGGGCTCGCTCGCTCCAGGGCGGCTGTGGTTGCGGCAGGCGGGACCGGACTAAGCTGCGCGGGGGCGCCGCGAGCAGGCGGCGGACCGGAGTAAGCTGCGCGGTGGCGCCGCGAGCAGGCGGTGGCGGGAAACTGGAGCAGCTCCGGTCAAGGTTCGGGTAATCTCTCGTCTGTTTCTCTTCTGGAGAAGATGCGAAGTTCTGTTCCCCAATGTCAAGTTCCAATCTGCCAATGTTGCTATCATCTTAGTACCTTCAATGTCGATTCCTCGTGCGAACAATCAAATTGTCGCGTCGCGCATCCGTATCTCTCTCCAAGTTAAAAAGTTTACCCTTTTTTATCTTGAAATTCTTCCTCCAAGCAAACAACTTTTGTACTAGTTTATATCTCCAAGTTTTTTTAATGGTATATCTGCAAGTTTGCAGGGTGACGAGAACCTAGCCGTAACCAGCAACAATGACCTTCAGCACATGGCTTGATGGGATCGTGGGAGGAGGAATTGCGGAAACTGCAACTTTTCGGGTCTACAATTCAGCGTCTCGGACCTACGAAACACGCTCCTTCCAATCTCCGAACCAACTGCTTGATGCCTTGGCCGGCGTGGTCTGTGGCGGAGCAGCAGTCGCGTTGTGCTGTGCAGCGTGGAGGTACTACCAATACAGTATGTCTCTGGGCAAATATGGCCGGGACATGACGGCCTCGGCCCGCAAGGCTGACCCGGTGATCGGCCGCGACGACGAGATCGATCGTGTCATCTGCATCCTCTGCCGCCGGACCAAGAACTGCGCCGCGCTCGTCGGCGCGGCAGGGGTTGGCAAGACAGCCATCGCCGAGGGCCTCGCACAACGCATCGCCGCTGGGACGGTCCCTGCCGCACTCGCTGGAGCACGCGTCGTGGAAGTGGACCTCGGGGCCATGGTGGCCGGGACTATGTACCGCGGCATGTTCGAGGAGCGTATGAAGAACGTGATAAGGCAGGCCGAGGTTGCGAATGGGAAGGTGATTCTCTTCATTGACGAGATGCACATGCTTCTTGGCGCCGGTGGTAGTATGATCTACAAGAGTAGCACGGACGCTTGCGACTTGCTGAAGCCGGCTTTGGCCCGTGGTCGTATCCGTTGCATCGGTGCGACGACTCTGGATGAGTACAGCAAGTACATTGAGAAGGATGCCGCATTGGAGCGGCGATTCCAAAAGGTGCATGTTGAGGAGCCAAGCACGCAGGCAACCATTGCCATTCTGCGAGGGCTAAAGATAAGGTACGAGAAGCACCATGGCTTGGAAATCCAGGATGCTGCTCTTGTTGCTGCCGTACAACTCGCTGCCCGATATATCACAGGTAAGGAATTGATTTTGCTCATTTTGTTGCGACGTCATTGGTAGATGCACATACACCTAGTCACTTAAGAAGTAAGGATAAGAAAATGAAGAAAATTGAGTATGCTAATCTCAATTAGTTATGGTCAGATGTCTATCCTTGTAAAGGTTGTGTTGCGCAGTTTGAAATTCAAGAATAATCAGTTGATCACATTAAAGCGCCGTGGACTACCCATAACCCATATTTTATTGCATAAATTAAGTCCAAATAATTTATGACTTGTGTTTAGGGTGCTGTGGAGTCTCGTATTGTATTAGATACATTAAGTTGAAAATTTATATGTTGTGTCAGAGTGTTGTAGAGTAGTACATTGTAGCATTCGATATATTAATTTGAAATAATGTATAAATCGTGTTTAGAGCGTTCTTGAGTGCCCATCTTGCATTAGTTACGTAAAGTTGAAAATTAATTCTTAAATTGTGTTATATGAGCCACGGAGTACTCTTGTTGCATTGGATATGTTAGTTTGCAATAAATTATAAATTGTGTGAACAAATTCATGACAATGCCGTATGTATAAATTAATTCAGCAACCTGCACGGCAGTGTATTTTCTTTTCTACTGAGTTGCATTCATGAGTGGCAAGAATATATACATCTAGGAGAAAATTGATTGATATTATTGTTGTCTGTATAGGTCGTCAATTTCCTGATAAGGCAATCGATCTGATTGATGAGGCATGTGCCACTGTAGCCAAAAGGATGCTGCAAATTGGCAAACAAGAAAAGGAAGTCAACTTTGTCCTAACTAGCTCTCGAAATGCAGTAAACGAAGCGATTGTTGGCCCGGATGAAGTTGCACAAGTAGGCATTCTTTTCTTATTGAAATTTGTGTCCATTGTTCTGTCAATGTGATGTGGTTGTCACACATGTCCCACTGTTATGATTTGAAGGTTGTGAGCCGATGGACTGGAATTCCTGTCACCACACTTGGTCAAGGGGAGAAGGATAAATTGATCCACCTAGCGGCCAGATTGCATGAGCGAGTTGTTGGCCAGGATGAAGCGGTTAATAAGGTTGCGCGAGCAGTGTTGCGTTCTAGGACTGGCCTTGATCAGCCTGGCCAACCAATAGGCTCATTCCTCTTTTTGGGCTCGACTGGTGTTGGAAAGACAGAGCTTGCAAAAGCTCTTGCGGAACAGCTATTTGACAGCGAGAAGATGTTGGTTCGCATTGACATGTCTGAATATGTTGGGGCTGGATCTGTCTATCGTCTGATTGGAGCACCTCCAGGGTTTGTCTTCTCTATTTGAACACTACTACATTATCATATCCTACTTAGTCTTTAATTAATTTGACTGATCTTAATGTTTCTTTTGTACTGGAACATGTTAAAGCTCCTCTGACCATCAAGATGGTGGACAACTGACTGAGAAGGTGCGGAGGCGCCCATATTGTGTCGTCCTTTTTGATGAGGTTGAGAAGGCAGATCCCTCGGTGTTGAATATTTTCCTTCAGATCCTTGATGATGGCATGTTGACTGATAGCAAAGGCCGTTTAGTTGATTTCAAGAATACGATTATCATCATGACCTCCAATCTGGGGTCAGAGCATCTACTAGCAGGAATGTGTGGAGAAAACACAATGGAAACTGCTCGGGACCTTCTCATGAAACAGGTTTGTTTGTGAATCCAAAAGCGTGACTGTAAAGCCTGCACGCACTAGTTATCTCTCAGCTGGTTGTTACTCATGTATATTTGTTCGTGCAGGTCCAGAAACATTTCAAGCCCGAGCTTCTCAACAGACTGAGTGCGATCATTGTATTTGAGCCGCTTTCGCGAGATAGGCTGAAAGAGATCGTGGTAATCCAAATGAACAGCGTCATCGCCAGGGTAGCTAACAAGGGCATCTCTCTACGTGCAAGCGACGCCGCATTGGACTGCATTTTGTCGGAATCATACAACCCGGTACAGCCTTTTTTATTCAGATAACCAGTTAACCCGTCAGTATGTTTTAGTAATCATGCATGCTCGATCTCTGTGCATTGCAGATGTACGGTGCAAGGCCCATAAGAAGGTGGGTGCAGGAGAACGTGATGACGGCGATCTCTGAGATGCTGGTCAAGGGACAAGCCGGTGCAGGCTCAGCGATCTCCATCGATGCTATGGACGACACGAAGGGGCTGAGGTACGAAGTGGTGAAGGAAGTGGCGGCGAGACTTACTGGTGACTCCGTCGATGATTTGGTCATGGCTACTCCCATTACGAATGGCAACATGGCTGAAAACGTTAGGCCTCCTTCTGGCACTTCCGGGGCAGGGTTGAACTTGTATTGGCCAATCAAGGCTCTGTTAGCAAAGCTTAACACCTAAGTATCCTCACTAAGAGCCTGATTGTCTAGATTTTTGGCAGTGCTAAGGTCCTCTCACTCTCCCGGGCCGGTGGAGGACTGGAGTGGGGGGAGAGGTGATCTATTAGGAGACAGTCGTGTGCCGAGAAGCAGGCAACACAGAGAAACATAGAACAGAGTTTTTGTGGTCTTATGTTACACACGAGAAAGCTTCATTTTAGTACTCGTTGGGTGTCTACTAGACGTTCTAGACTTCTAGTTGCATTTTTCGTTGTAGAATTTGAATATTTTCGTGCGAACATATATAGTCTGCACTGTGGACGGTCGTAAATTCTAGTGTCACATGGTCTGAAAACTCTTTTTTTAGTACAGTCCCGGCTGGTACTTTAGATGGAAGGCTCGAGCAGAGCCCGGCTTTAAATTAATAAAGCCATCCGGCCACGGTTCCATACAAACACAGATCCCCCGCCCAAGGCGGTACAACAAGTAAGTCCACGGTAGCACGCAGGCTACAGTACAAGGGTACACAGCACCCTGAAACAACGAGCTAAAGCGAAGTAAAAGAGGTAGCCTAAGATACTGGCAGCACGTCCGGCCTGTCACGGACGGAGTCGTGAAGCGAGCGAATCCTGCCAATCGCTTGCCCCAGCGCTTCCCGATCCTGCCTCCTAGCCACTGGCTTCCACACCTGCAAATACATCGCCATTTTAAATAGCCCGTCAGCCGGTTGAGAAGGAAACACCCCCTCAATCGAGAATTTATTCCTAATGTTCCGCAGGGACCAAAGGAGAGCCGCACAACAAATCCAAAGAACTCGTTTATGTTGGCCCGACTCTAAGGAAATAAGTCTAAACACATCTGTGAAACAAGAGGGATTCCACGTGCAGTGCAACAGCTCCCTAGCCGCACTCCACATAAACTTCGCAAGTGGACACACGAAAAAGATGTGGTTCGTGTCCTCCACCTCCTCACATAGGGCACACCGACCCGTCGAGGGACCCCTTCTCCTCGCAATGTTATCATTCGAGGGCAAGCGTTTCCTAGCCAATTGCCATAAGAAAATACGGATCTTCAGGGGAATAGCAAGTCCCCAGATCTCGCTATAGTGCTTCCTAGGGGTGCCTTCGCAAAGTTTATTATATAGAGACCTGACGGAGAATTTCCCAGATGGCTCAAGGGCCCATGTGAGAGCATCTCGGTCAGTGGAGGGAACGATCTCCGGGAGTTCTCGCCGGAGTCCGATCCATTCCGTGGTCTCAGCCGGTCCAAGAGTCCGACGAAGAGGAATGTGCCACTCCCCCTCCCGGTTAGCTTGAGCTACCGAGGCCTCTGGTGCAGTCGTGATGGCAAAAATAGACGGGAAGCGTTCCCTGAGAGGGCCCAACCCCGTCCACCAGTCAGTCCACAGCCTCGTGGATTTCCCGTTCCTCACGGAGTGTTTTGCCCCCACGCAAATTAGGTCTTTAATCTTCTGGAGAGCCATCCAGAATTGGGACCCTCCCTGATGTGAGTCCACCAGGATATCTTTAGACCTTAAATATTTGGCCCTGAGGATGTCCGCCCAAAGGCCAGACTCCCCGGAGAGGATCTTCCAAACCCATTTTGCCATAAGGCAACGATTCATGAGTTTGGTGTCCATAATACCTAAGCCCCCCAGGGCCTTGGGTTTACACACTGCATCCCAGCGTACCCAGTGGTATTTACGTTTCTTGCCATTCCCTTCCCAGAAGAAGCGGGAGCGAGGCCCATCCATCGACCGGTGCACCCCCTCACCCAGCAGGTGGACCGCCATAGCGTGGAGAGCTAGGCTGGAAATACATGCATTGGTGAGAGTGAGCCTCGCAGCGGAGGACATTAGCTTTCCCATCCATGGGTCCGCACGTTTCGCAACCTTGCCGATGAGCGGGTCCCAAGCCCCAGCCCTCAGGGCTCTGTCGCTGATAGGGAGGCCGAGGTAAGTGAACGGGAAGGCACCTTGCTTACAATTAAGCATCTGGGCCACCCTCAACTGCTCCTCCGGACTGGCCCCCAAAACCACAACCTCACTCTTGTGAAAGTTGATCCTGAGACCTGACATGTTCTCAAAACATAGCAGGATAAACTTCAGGTTGGTAATGGCGCGATCATCGTTCTGGATCATGATGATCGTGTCATCTGCATACTGCAAATGCGAAATCCCGCCCGGGATCAGATGGGCACAACCCCCTTGATGTGCCCCGTCCTCTTAGCTGCATCAAGAATTGCAGCCAAGGCCTCAACCACGTAGTCGAAGAGAAGGGGAGATAGGGGGTCACCCTGTCGAACCCCTCTACCATTCCGGAAGAAATTCCCCATTTCTCCGTTAATGGTGATAGCAGTCTGGCCCCCAGAGACCAGGCTAAGGGCCCTGTGGACCCAGCCAGGATCAAAGCCAACTCTCAGGAGAACCTCTCCCAGAAAGCTCCAGTTGACTCGACCGTAGGCCTTCTCAAAGTCCAATTTCAAGAAAACTCCCCCAAGTTTCTTGGAACAGGACTCATGGATGATCTCCTGAAGGGAGACCACTCCCTCATGGAGGAGACGCCCCTTGATGAACGCAGATTGGGTACAGCTAATCGTGCGGTGGGCAATGGGGCTAAGTCTGAGCGCAAACGCCTTGGCCACAAACTTAAAGATGACGTTGATCAGCGCAATCGGTCTAAAAAGACGGATATCCTCAGCGCCTTGAACTTTTGGGATGAGGGTCAGAACCCCAAAGTTCAGTCTCGCAGTGTCCACTCTCCCTAGAGCGAAATCATTGGTAATGGATAGAACGACCGGTCGAAGGATCTTCCAGAACCGTTTAAAAAAGCAGACTGGAAGGCCATCCGGGCCCGGGGCTGTGTCCATCTTCATGCTAGCAAGGACCACGTCCATCTCCTTCTCCGTGAAGGTTAGCATGAGAGCGTCATTCTCCTCCTCTGTAACCCGCGGCCGCGTGTCCCAGAGGGATGGTGCGAGCTGGAAGGCGGGGGGTTCCCCCGACGCTCCCATAAGAGCCCGATAGAACTCGTAGATGTGACCCTGGAGCTCCGTGGACTCCACCGGGGCCCCCTGGGCATCAACCAGTCTCGAGATGGTACACTTCCTCCTCCTACCATTGGCAATGGCATGGAAATAAGCAGTATTGGCATCCCCTTTAAGGGTCCAGTTGAGCCTACTGCGTTGTCTCCAGTATTCCTCCTCCACCCTGGCGAGGTGGCAAATCTGGTTCTCCAGATGATATCGGAGGGCCCAACCCTCATCATCCAGGCCTGACGAATCCGCGCGGGCATCCAGGGACCGAATCTGGGAAAGGAGGTCCTCCTTCTGGTCCCTCTCCGCACGGCCAAGGTTGGCGCCCCAGCCTTTTAGAAATTGCCGCAAGCCTCCAGAAAGGCGCTGCCAAAAGGAGATCGAGTCCTCGGACCCGCCCGGCAGGGCTGATAGTTCCAACCACTTGGATTCGACCAGGTCCCCAAACTCTGGTCTATCCACCCAGCTCCTCTCGAAGAAGAAGCGGGAGCTCCTTTTCCTGAGGTCCTCGCCAGAGCAAAGGATGAGAGCGGCGTGGTCGGAGCCAATAATAGGTTCAGCCACCAATGTGCACACAGGGAAAAGCACTTCCCAATCTGCCGACATCAGGACTCGGTCCAACACGGACCGGACTGGATTCAACTGCCTGTTGGTCCAGGTATAGCGGCCCCCACTCCTACGAATCTCCCGCAAAGCGAGGTTAGCAATGCAATCATTGAACCTGTGAACCCGAGGCCAATTTATGTTATCATTGCTCTTGTCCGCCACCCCTCGTATAAGATTAAAGTCACCTCGGCTGGTACTTTTATTGTGGACCGTCGAGTGACCTCCGGAGGCCGCTGTTGCGCTGGCCGTGTGGTCACCGGAGAGAGAGCTAGAGTCAAGTTAACTGGCATGGATGGTTTGTGTACTGACTACTGAGCTACAGGTTATTCGGGTGACCTTGCTGCTTTTTTTAAGAAAAAATCTGCAAAAAATTCAGACATGACATAAAATAAGCTAGTTGCCATGTTACTCCAACATGAAGAGCAGTATAAGTTTTTCACCCAACAAAGATTGAAGGTGTGCAAAAAAAATGCTGGAAGAAACGGAGCAGAAAAAACCCCTTAATTTTGGACGAGTAAGGATGACTCCAACGGGGCGACGCATCGAGTCCGCGCGCAAACGTTCGTGTCCGCGAGGGCCAAAAACACGACCCAACGGGGCGACGCAAACGGACTGCGGTCCGTTTTTTGGTCCGCCGCGACGCATCCCTGGCCCAAATTTGGGCCACCGATGCGTCGGCCCCGGACGCGAAACGGAGCTCTTTTGTGTCCTCCCCTGGTCCGCTTTTGGAGGCAAAATCCACAGTCCAGACCTACCCCATGGCCGCCGCCGCCTCCAGGATCGCCAAGGCCGCCGCCAAGACCGCCGCCGCCGCCGCCGAGAGCCTAGAGCTGGCCGACGACGCCGCCGGGCTTGCTCCCCGGCTGAAGAAAGTGAAGAAGGAGCTCACGGAGGAGCAGAGGGCCAAGGAGACGGCCAAGCGGGGCCAACGGAGGAGGAGGCTGAAGCAGGACAGGCTCGACGCCGCCGCCAGGGCCGCCGCCGAGGAAAAGGGCGACGACGACAACGCCGACCTCGTGACCAAGACCGCGACAGCTGCCCTCCTCCTCATTGGACTTACCCCGTCCGCGGCTGCGGTTGGGGTAGCGACTGCGGCGGCGGTCGGGGTTTCCTCTACCGCGGCCAGCTCCAATGCTTCCACGGCCCGACCTCCAAGGTCGAAACCGCTCGCGACCGCGCCATCTCCTGCGCACGGGTTCGCCCCTGGAACCATGCCGCCGCGGGTTTCTCCTACCTCCGACGAGTCGGTCGAGGTACCTGCCCTCGTTCTCAACCCGCCTGCGACACCGTTGGTCGCACAGTCGCCCGCGCCGCAGACTGCGGAGGCGCGTGCAGCTGCCCCGCCAGTGGTCGCCCCCGCGCGTAACCTGTTCGGCACTGTGCCCACGCCATCGCCGGGTGACCCCAGGTACTACGAGGAGGACGATGACCCCTACTACGGGAGGACGTCCTCCACGACATGGTCTGCGACAACACCCAGTACGACGGCGACGACTACAATGCCGGGGATGATGAGACTCTACCGACCGGCCCCGATGTGATCAACATCGATAATGAGCCGGTCTTCAACGAGCTCGATGCCGCCGTCGCGGCCATGAGGAAGAAGGTCAGCCAAAGAGGCGCCTCGTTCACCACCGCTGAAGACATTCTCATTTGCGAGTCGTGGATCGAGGTTGGAACCAACCAAATCATCGGGGCCGAGCAAAAAGGGTCGGCATTTTGGGGCCGGTTCACCAAGCGCTACAACGAGGGCCGAATCCTTCCGCCCCGGAATATTCTGACGCACCGGACCGAGTGTTCAATCTCTAAGAGGTGGAACCACATTCAAGAGCAAATGAGCAAGTTTTGCGGCGCCGTTGAGCACATCGAAAGCCGGCCGCCGCAAAGTGGCTATGGAATCAAGGAGCAAATGTTGCAAGCTTTGGATCTCTTCAAGGCTCAATATGGCAAGGTCTTCACCTTGACCCATTGCTACCGGGAGCTCAAGGACCAGGAGAAGTGGAAGGAGCTATACGCCTCCCTCAAGAAGGCGGGACAAGCGGGACATCTTGGTGTTGACAAGGGAGAGGGCACAACGGAGAAGGAGAAGGACGGGAGGCCAAGGGGGAAGAACAACTCCAAGGCCGAGCAGAAGCGCGATGCAACGACCCTTGCGTTGCAAGAGACTTTGAGCGGGTTCCTATCCCAAAAGGATAAGACCTGTGACAAGAGGGAAGAGAGGAGAGAAAAGGAACGCCTCGAGAGAGAGGCGGCTTCGAAGCTCTACTTCGAATTGCAAAAGAAGAGGCTTGACATAGAGGAGGAGAACGCTCGGACCCGGGCGGCGGAGGTCGAGATCAGGGGCAAGGAGGCCGAGGCAAGGACCAAGGAGGCCGACGTGAAGGCCAGGGAGGTGGAGCTCAAGGCCAAAGACCTTGAACTCGCCCTACGCGCCGAGGAGGCCAGGATCATGGACATGGACATCTCCACCTTCACCCCTAGGAAGAAGGCCTACTACGAGAAGAAGCAAAGGCAGTACATGGATCAGGTTTGATCTATTCTCGGTCCCTTCTACATATTTGTGTTGAACTATGACCAACATGGCCGGAAAAACATGGCCGGTGGCCGAAATTTGTAATATTTTGGGCACACCTGGGGACATGGCCGATGGCCGCAACTTGTAATGTTTTGGGCACACCTGGGGACATGGCCGATGGCCGCAACTTGTAATGTTTTGGGGGCGTGGAAACGATCATGCCCGAAAATGATCAAAATGATCAAAAACCCTGGCCGGGCGGACTCAATGCGTCGGCCCGTTGGGGGCAGTGGCCGGAAAGGGGCGGACGTGGGCCGGACATGGGTCCTTTTGGCGACGCAAACGGACCAAACGCGGACCAAACGCGCGTCCGTTTGCGTCGCCCCGTTGGAGTCATCCTAAGGTCGGATTATCTCACACGAGGGCTGAAGGCCTAGCCAGCCCAAAGGTCTGAACGGCTGAACCTGAAATGTGGGCTCGAGCGGCGCCTGTGCGCACCTGACCAGGTTGAGGCGACTAGGGCTTGCTCGCTCCAGGTCGGCTGCATCTCAGCGAGCGGCGGACCGGAGCAGGCGGCGGCGCGCACTGGAGTTTAAGAGCAGGCGGCGGCGGGTGATCTCTTATGCCTCGTATGTTTTCCTCTAAAAAGACGTGAGCTTTTGTTCCCCAATGTCAAGTAATCTTCTTCAAGTAATCTGAACTTTTTCGCTTGCAGGGATGTCGATGGCGTCCACGGAAACCTAGCCGCAACCAGCAACGATGACCTTCAGCACATGGCTTGATGGGATCGTGGGAGGAGGGATTACGGAAACTGTAACTTTTCAGGTCTACGATCGAGCGTTGGGGGCCAACGTATCACACTCCTACCAACAACCAAACAAATCGCTTGATGACTTCGCCGGCGTGGTCTGTACCGGAGCAGCTGCCGCGTTGTGCTGGGCAGCGTGGAGGTACTACCAATACAGTATGTCTTTGGGCAAGTATGGCCGGGACATGACGGCCTCGGCCCGCAACGCCGACCCGGTGATCGGCCGCGACGACGAGATCGATCGTGTCATCTGCATACTCTGCCGCCGGACCAAGAACTGCGCCGCTCTCGTTGGCGCGGCAGGGGTTGGCAAGACAGCCATCGCCGAGGGCCTCGCACAACGCATCGCCGCTGGGACAGTCCCTGCCGCACTCGCTGGAGCACGCGTCGTGGAAGTGGACCTCGGGGCCATGGTGGCCGGGACTATGTACTGCGGCATGTTCGAGCAGCGTATGAAGAACGTGATAAGGCAGGTGGAGAATGCAAATGGGAAGGTGATTCTCTTCATCGACGAGATGCACATGCTTCTTGGCTCCGGTGGTACTCTGGTCGACAAAGGTAGCACGGACGCTTGCGACATGCTGAAGCCGGCGTTGGCCCGTGGTCGTATCCGCTGCGTGGGCGCGACGACTCTGGATGAGTACACCAAGTACATTGAGAAGGATGCCGCATTGGAGCGGCGATTCCAAAAGGTGCATGTTGAGGAGCCGAGCACGCAGGCAACCATTGCCATTCTGAAAGGGCTAAAGAAAAGGTACGAGGAGCACCATGGCTTGGAAATCCAGGATGCTGCTCTTGTTGCTGCCGCAGAGCTTGCTGCCCGATATATCACAGGTGTGGATTTAATGTTACCCATTTTGTCGCGACGCCATTGGTAGATGCACATACACCTAGTCACTTAAGAAGTAAGGATAAGAAAGTGAAGAGAATTGAATATCCTGGTCTCATTTAGTTATGGTCAGCTGTCTATTGTTCTGCTGTGCAGTTTAAAACTCAAGAATAATCAGCTGATCACATTAGAGCGCTGTGGACTACCCATGTTTCATTGGATAAATTCAGTCCAAATAATTTATAGCTTGTGTTTAGGCCACTGTGGAGTGCCATGATGCATTGGATAAGTTGAAATGATTATAATTTTGTGTTAGACGCATGTGGAGTACCTTTTAGCGTTTGATACATTTACTGAAATAATTTATAAATTGTGTTTAGAGCGATGTGGAGTACCCATCTTGCATTATATACATTATAAGTCGAAATAACTTTTAAATTCTGTTATATGAGAAACAGAGCAGTCTTGTTGCATTGGATACGTTAGTTTGGAGTAAATTATAAATTGATTTGAAATATTTAAAAAATACATGAAAATACTGTATGTATAAATTAATCGAGCAACCTGCACTGGAGTGTTTCTTTTCTACTGAGTTGAATTCATGAGTGGTGAGAATGTATGTAACTATGTATGTTGGAAAAGATTGATGGATGTTATTGCTGTCTGTACTGTAGGTCGTCAATTTCCTGATAAGGCAATTGATCTGATAGATGAGGCGTGTGCCACTGCAGCCAAAAGGATGATGGAAATTGGCAAACAAGAAAAGGAAGTGAACATTGTGCTAACTACCTCTCCAAATGCAGTGAACGAAGCAATTGTTGATCCAGAGGAAGTCGCACAAGTAGGCATTATCTTCCTGTTGATATATGTATGTACTGTTCGATCAATATGATTGTCACCCATGTGTCCCTATGTCTTGATTTGAAGGTTGTGAGCCGATGGACTGGAATTCCTGTCACCAAACTTGATCAAGGGGAGAAGGATAAGTTGATCCACCTAGTGGCCAGATTGCATGAGCGAGTTGTTGGCCAGGATGAAGCGGTTAATAAGGTTGCTCGAGCAGTGTTGCGTTCTAGGACTGGCCTTGATCAGCCAGGCCAACCAATAGGCTCATTCCTCTTTTTGGGCTCGACCGGTGTTGGAAAGACAGAGCTTGCAAAAGCACTTGCCGAACAACTATTTGACAGCGAGAAGATGTTGATTGGCATTGACATGTCCGAATATGTTGAGGCTACATCTGTCTGGCGTATGATTGGAGCACCTCCAGGGTTTGTCTTCTCTATTTGAACACCACTATCGTATGATATCATACTTAGTCTTTAATTAGTTTGACTGATGTTAATGTTTCTTTTATGTTGGATCATGTATAAAGATATCAGGAGCATCAAGACGGTGGACAACTGACTGAAAAGGTGCGGAGGCGCCCATACAGTGTCATTCTTTTTGATGAAGTGGAGAAGGCAGATCCCTCAGTGTTCAATGTTTTTCTTCAACTCCTTGATGATGGTATGTTGACCGATGGCAAAGGCCGGATTGTTGATTTCAAGAATACCATTATCATCATGACCTCAAATCTCGGGTCAGATCACCTAATAGCAGGAATGTGTGGAGAAAACACAATGGAGGCAGCACGTGACCTTCTCATGGAACAGGTGTATATGTGAGTCTAAAAATGTGCCTATGGAGGCCGCATACAGTAGTTATCTGTGAGCTGAATATATATTTGTCCGTGTAGGTTGGAAACACTTCAAGCCGGAGCTTCTTAACAGACTGAGTGCAATCGTTGTATTTGAGCCGCTTTCGCGAGACAATCTGAAAGAGATCGTGGAAATCCAGATGAAGAGCGTCATCGCTAGGGTGGCTGACAAAGGCATCTCTTTGTGTGCCAGCGATGCTGCATTAGACGTCATTTTGTCGGAATCATACTTCCCGGTGCGTCCTAAATCCAGATAACCTGGTTACCCGCTGGTATGTTACTCCATTAACCACGCTTGATCTCCTGCGTCGCAGATGTATGGTGCAAGGCCCATAAGGAGGTGGGTGCAGGAGAACGTGGTGACGATGATCTCGGATATGTTGGTGAAAGGAGAGGCCGGTGCTGGCTCGACGATCTCCATCGACGCTACGGAAGACAAGAAGGGGCTGACGTATGAAGTGGCGAGGGAAGTGCCAGATCCATTCCCCACTGGCTCGGGCGACGGCTTGGCTCCGGTAACAAATGGCAGCACACATGAAAACATGAGGTCCGAGTGTTTCACTTCCGGGGCTGGGTTGAACCTGCATTTGCTAATCAAGGGTTTCTTAGCGAGGTTTAAAGGCTAAGCATCCTCATGATTGTGTGTAGAACTTGCGATGGAGTTAGTCAAGGTGTAGCTATGGTGAACCTTCAGGGATAGGATTCGAATCTTGCAGATTTGTGGGAAGGATGGCACTGCTATGATGTAAGTTGAGTAGAGGTTTGGATAGAGAAGGAAGTAGAGTTCTCAAAATATACATGACGTCTTTTGACAAAAATGCAACCTTTTGTTTTTTCGCTGGCTTTTCTTCGTCGTGAACAACAACCAGATTGTAAAATTTCCCCCTGCTTAATACAAGGATTTTGTTAGGTTAACAACACTTTACAGAGAGCAGCTGCACAGGGCAACGCTTTGATCCGAGAATATATCTCTGAATGAACAAGCAACGTTTGCTTCAGAGCTAACCAAGCATCTAAAATAGAAAGCTCTATTCTGAATCCCGAGAGCAACCTGGCAAGGTGGTCTGCCTTGAAATTAAAACTTCTGGAGATATGATATATTCTCTGAGAGTTGAAAGAGCTGCTACTGAAGATAGTAGCTAGTTGTGGCCAGATTTCCCGATGACCAGGGGCATCAAGCAAATTGTGATTTGCAGCAGCTTTGGCAAGAGTAGCATTGTTCGTGAAGAAAGTAACTTGAGTCGCAGAAGATCTGCCACCTTCGCTGCTGAAGGAGTGTTGTCCTTTCTCCCTCTCCGCACATAGCCGATCCCTTGTAATCTTTATGGAAGTTTAAAAAAAGTCCAAGCGGTGGCCGACTCTTATATATCCGCAACATTTGTCCAAGCTATTTTTCAAAATGTTGTGTAGTCAAGTGACTACACAGTAAAGGTGTGGCTCCGCAATTGGTTGGTACTTGGTAGTAGTTCGAAATGGTTTGAACTAGTTGGTTGTAGTTTGAATCTAGTTTGAAAATAGTTTTATGAACTAGCTTGGATCAAATTTGTGTTCCAATATTTTTAAAGCTTAATTTTAAGTGATCGTAGAAAGTGCTATTTTTTCATTGGATCAATTTTGAGAAGTTAAAGAGAGGGAGGTATACAAATGTCTAAATTTTGAGTGGTCGGCTAGAGATGCCCTTCAGAATAGTATCATTTGTCGAGAGGCACCACCAGAAAGAAGGAATTGGTATTTGCGGTCTTACACACCAAAAATACTTTGAAATAACTGGGTACCATTGCAGCTGATATGTAAAATAATAGAAATTTTAAAAGTCAAGAAATTTGAAAGCGATATTCGGGCAAACATGATCAATTATTACACTTGTAAAAAGAAAGCCAAAGAATGACTTTTATTGTACTCTGGGTGAAAAAATTGCGTAAAATAACACTATAAACATGCTATATTTCTCAGATATTTGTCCTTTTCTGCACAGAAGTCATTGAGAATCATTTTCTGGTCAAATTTTGTACATGGGTATAATACTTGATCATCTTTGAACGGAATGTTTTTTTTGGAATATTTGACTTTTTTTTATTTCTAAAAAAATCGCATATCAGGTGCGCCGATACTCATGAGTCATAAGTCCGCATCCTCTTACACACCTGAAGAAATGTATTTTATTTGTTATTACTACTCGTTGGTGCCCCATGAGACACTCCAGGCAATGTTTTCGTTCTATAAATTGAACGTTTTCGTTCTATAAATCGAATGTTTTCGTGTGGACACTCGCACGCCCTGAAAACGCCGGAAGATCATTTTGAGTACAGCCCCGGCTAGCAACCATGGTACAGTAGACGCCGAGCGACCTACCTACTGTTGTATGTTATCGCAGGCAGGAGTCGCCACTGTTGCGTGGTCATCGGAGAGCACTCACAATGAACAGTCTAGACCCAACTACTATTGACGAGTGCTCGTGACCCGCGGGTCCAATTCGCCCCAAGATTCTCTCTGCGTCCCAACGAAGCATTGCTGCATTCAAACACAAAAAAAAGGGAACAACGTCATTTCAAACGCAAAAAAAAAAGGGAACACAGCAAAGCTAACACAATTCATCGCTGCCCGTTAGCGATTTGAATGGACGCATCAAACACTCTTTGGTCTCCCATGCAAAATGGAAGTCTAACACACCATGGCACAAGCTTATTAAATGGTGTTTTGACCTCAATTTCTGCGTAAATACGCAAATCAACTTTCGTGATAATTAGAGTGGTGCAAATTTAATATTTTGGGTGTCAGTAATTTGTTCATTACGTCAATTCTATTGCTTTTCGTTTGGACTGCAAGATTTTGAAAACGTAGAAATAGGAAAAAAGAAACGTAAGATCGAGGTGTCACGTGAAGTGGATTCTCACATGATTCTAAAACGCGAGAATTTTGCAACACCTGCCTTTGGATGTCTTTGGATGGTGTGGTGCACACAAATTTTGGAGGGATAGAACTTCTCAAAGGAAAACTGAAATGAGGTTTGAGCTCAACTATGGAATGAGTGGCAAAGGACTGACATTTTGGATGGTAGGTAATAATCATCATATGGTTTTGGATTAACAATTTTGAAAAAATCTCACATCATTGTGTCAATCATCTGGCCAGCAAGTGTTACATTTGCAAAAACTTTTGACATAAAGGATAGATTTTAGGCCATGTCCAATGATAAAACTTATCTGGCGCATGTAGAAAAAATATGTGAAATAAAAAATGTGACCTCTTTTCGCAGATGGAAAATACATATTAGAACAAAATAAAACCATTTTAATTCAAGAAAACTAAGATAATATCATGTACAATGGCCGATAAGATGGTCTTATCTTATACATGCCACATAATATAGATATGACAAAAAAGTATTATGTACAATGGTCTATTTTTTACTCTCATCTTATCAACTAGATTCCCCAAATTTATTGGAGACATTTGTGTCACGAGATCATCTCGTAGCAAAGAGAAGACAATACTATTTTTTTTTTTGGCAAAAAAGTATGATGTACAATGGGATAGTTTTTACTCTCATATTATCAACGAGATTCTCTAAATTTGGGGTGAGACATTTGTGTTAAGAGATCTTCTCTTAGCTAAGAGAAGACAAAGACACTTTTTTTAGTTCTCTCTCCTCCAGCCGAGCGATCGTCCTAGTTGGCAATGGTAAGATATAACCATTGTACATGTCCTTAAAATATCGATAATATTGCAACAATTTAACATAAATTAAAATTAAGGAATAATACTTAAGTACTAATTAATTCACTAATTATCACTTATTATGTACACTCTGTTGACTGAAAAATGGTAAGGGTCCATATTTGGGACACAATAACTCCATAGAAATTTCGCATCAAACGCGTAGAATCCTTACTTTTCTAAAGAAGAAGAAAATATTCTAAAGCTGTGGGGATAGCACAGAATTAACTAAGACGACCACAGGTCCATCCACACGATACGACCTCGCAGAGCATCCTCCGCCTTCCAAACCGGGCAAGTAATGCGAAGTTGACCTTTTGTAGCAGGACAAGAGGAGAAAGACAGGCATCAACTAGCTCTAGCCAGCTCTGGTCCAACTATAAAACCCCAAGCACTAGCAGGCACCACCCATTGCCTACCAGCTACCACCACCCGTGAGTCGGAGACAGATCAGACAGAGCACATTTGTTTTCCAGCAATGGAGTCGTGGCGCTCCAGGAAGCCCAAGCCTCTTCCTCTCCTCTCCTTCCTCGCCGTCGCCGTCGTCCTGCTCCTCCTCCTCCTCGCCCCGCAGCCGGCGTCCGCTGTGCCCACGTCAAGTAAGCTTTTCAGGCACATATACAGACTGAATCATTCAGTTGGTTTTTTGCCTAGGTTATTGTCGCTGAATCGCTGATCATTTGGGTGGCCTTTGCTTGCAGGGAGCATGCAGTTGAGGAACCTGCAGCACCCGCCGTCTCTGAAGATCTCTTCCATCAGTTCCATGCAGGTTGTTCCTTCTATCTATCTGGCTTTCTTTTAGTAGTTCCCTTGGTTCATCTTCTGTAACTGTTGCCTGAAACCTCTTAGAAGACGCTGACAACGTACTGATACCCATGGCGGTCTGGATCTGCTCCTCTTGCAGGAGATGGCACGGAAACAGCTTGAGCGCAGGGGCCGGGCAGCGGCGAGGATGGTGGTGGAGGTGAACGACTACCCCGGGTCCGGCGCCAACAACCGCCATGACCCTCCAAAGGCTCCAGGAAGAGGGTGAAGCCGCGCGCGTGGCCTGCCTAATACTAGTATAAGCGAGTGTCACCCTGTAGCTAAGCTGTATTAACTTGAGATCATGAGCTAAACAAAAAGATCAAGAGATGTTTTGGTTCGGGTCTTCTCTTCGATCGTTATTAGTTCTACAATTAGCATCCGTCGTGTACATTATATATGGTATCGTGTTTCGGATGTTAACCCCAGTCTTCAGATTTGTTAATTGCCGACTGGAAGACTCTCGATCGTGCCCACTGTGTAGTATTACTAGTATCCATCGGTCGATCCAATCAGTTATCCCGGCCCACGGCTTGCGCCAATCCGTTAGCGCACTGATGAACAGGTTTAAGAATTCAGCGGGGGACATCGATCATTGCTCTGTTGACCGTGGTGTTGTGCGAGATCCCATCTCATCTTCTTCGCTGCCCGAGTCAATCATACGATCTGTTGCTAGCTTCTCGACATCACCTCTCGGATTCCCCCTGTGCGCGGCTCGTTCGTGACAAAGGAGAGGTTGGAGGTGTGTGTGACTTGCCGACTACCTCTGCTCCGAGAGCTATTCCTGTACTACTGCTGCTGCTCGACAGATGGTGCACCGCAAGCTGCTCAGATTCCATCGTCTGATGTGAGAGACGCGTCCTTCCTGAGTTCTCGGTCGACCTGACTGATCCAAACGGAAGGTTCACACTTGGGAAGAGCACGTGCATTTCTGATCCTTGGGAAAAAATATTCATATTAGGAGAACATCCTTCACTGAATTTGTTTGGTCGGCCAGCCTCATTCGTTCTTTCTTTTTCAACAAATTGACAAAACTTTCAGTCTATTTATCAACACAATTGTCAAGTTAGTACAGAGAAGATAAGAAGTAACAAAAATTAGATCCAAATCTGTAAACCACATAGCGACGACTAAAATCACTGGAGCGAGCTAGAGGCTCACCGCTGTCATCGCCCCTCCCTCACATAAGCAGGGCAAATCTTGTTGTAACAGAAAATTGGGAAATCCCCACAAGACAAGCGCACCAGACGAGCAACCGTTGCCGATGAAGATTGTAAGGATCCAACCACACAAACACATACAAACAAAGACCATATCCAATTCAATCCGCCGAAGACAAATACCGACCGAATCCCACGAGATAACCCACACCTCCACACGCCCTCCGACGATGCTACATGCACCGTCAAAACGGGCGCTAGGCATGGAGAACCATATTACATCACCAAGGAGCTACCCTCTCACCTTCTTAAAATAGGAAACAAAACTAACAAACCACAAGAAAACACCTAAAAATGAATCCTTCTCGACAGCATGCACCGAGGTACTCCCTCCGTTCCAAATTAGATGACTTTCATTTGTCCACATGAGGATGTATCTATACTTGTAACATGTCTAGATAGATCCGAACGTGAACAAATGAAAATCATCTAATTTGGAACGGAGAGAGTAGATCACTGGCGACGCCGGCGAGAGGCGGAAAGCCCTAATCGTCTGTCTCGTGGAGAAGGGTTGCGAAGGGGGTAGCCTCACTCTTTCTGTGGGCTAATTAATGGATCGTCACATTGCGAAAAAAAATGGATCGTCACGGGCGCTCACGGGTTTGCACGAGCCCAAAGTGCCGAACACAGCGCTTTGACTTTGTGCGCTCGTACGTGAGCGCTAGCAGCTGGAGGAGATGCTCCGTGAAAACAACGGGCTGTGGGAATGCGACGCGGTGACGTTCGGTCGGTTTGGATCGAGTTGGAGAAGGCGAGAAGGTCTCCGCCATTGCTGACTCTGTCACAGTGTCACCCACTGTGGATCAGTGGGCTCCTCTCTTCTCCGATCCTTTCATTGCATATGCACTCCGTCATGAAGCTCTCAGTTGGATCGATATTCGTGGCTACTACTTACTCGTATTAATTATTTTCCCATGGCTCTCCATCGTCTTCTTATCCGGCGGCCGGATCAGCTCGCAGCTCTGCACGCATGTGGTCAAATTAGTTTTATCCTCTAGAATCTATTCTACGTACGGAATGACACGCGAAATTCCTCGATCGCGTATTCATCTGTGAAGAAGAAAAGGAGTGGATGAAACTTTGCGGAGGCCTAGAATCATTGGAACCCTATCATCATTACGTTGCATGATTAGGGGCGACTAAGATGGAAGCGTACAAAACCGGCGCTGTCCATGGCCGGCGACGCCGTACTGCCGCACTTGCCGGCCCGACGAAGACAGCAAGATTCCCGTGCAGCTTCAGCATCACCACATCACACCGGCCGGGTCCGGTAGATTCCCACGTTCGCATTGTATTATATATCCACGCGATCGCGACGATCATGCCATCGCTTTTCTACCATACTTTCATACTGCTTTAGCCTTTGACTTCGAGTTGCGTAGATCACGTTTACAAGTCGTAGATCCCAGGCTTGGTTAGTTAATTAGTCTACCTCTTTGTGATTTGTATGCAACTATGCAAGGCTATCCAGTTATCCAGACCTTACCCTTTTCCAACTTATTTTAGGCGACTCTACCGCCGGTTTGATTGGTCATTGGATTAGATTCGTCTCTAGCTAGACGATGATCACGCCCAGAAAGAAGGGATCGTACAGATCACTCGGGAGGAAGAAGCATCTACCCAGTCATGGGCCGATCTGTTTATCAATTTTGTGCAGCTCTGCAGCGATCGATCTGACGCGTCCGGCTATACATGTCTCGGATTAGGTAGCATCTGCACAGATCACCTCCTCCCTGTGTTCTACTTCTACGTACGCGTACCCGATCGACGTGGGCAGGCCGGCATTGGTGCGTTCTTCCAGTGCAAGGAACGAATCTGAAAATCTCAAATTGGCCCATGTGCATGGTAAAATTTTGGATGTGCAAGGTGGTGCTAAAGTTTAGTCTCAAATTGCTAGTTGGAGGAGAGTTGCACCAACTTATATAGTAGAGTGTTGTGCTACTTGGTGTGCTTGTGAGAACAGAAGGCTCTCTCCCGCGCACTCCTCCTCCGCTGCCGCTCGCTCGTCTCGTCACGACACGCCGCGGGTTGCGGGAATGAGCCGATGCCTATATTTTCGCTGTTCAGAAAAATCGAGTCGTTAGCGTACGTGTTCGGGTCGCTCCGAATTGTGGGCCGCTGTAACCGACTCGAACGTGTGCGACGTGGCCGGCCCACGTTGTACCCGTTAGGGTTTCCCGAACCGCGCTATATAATGCCTTGCACTACCGTGCGCCGTCACACACCGAACCAATCTAGGTTTTGCCAATCTCGTGCCTTGCGCCGCCACCGTAGTCTACTCCATCCCGAGCACCGGCGTGCACCGGCGTTTGGGAGAGCAGGTCTCCGGAACCAGACGCTCTTGTGATCATGTACGGGAAAGGGCGAATTAGGTTTTTGGGAAGCGCCTCGCGCGACTGCTCACTGCTTTCACCACGGGTCGTCTACCAGCCGGCTTTGCGGATCGCCGCCGCAAGCACCGTCTGTGGCGACAAGTCTTCGCCAAGAAAGTCGCCAACTACATCGCTGCATCGACCACGGCTACTACGTCTTCAATCGTTCAGTACGTGTGCCGTATCTCTCCTAGTTGGATCAACATGTTTCCTGTTTACATGTTATGTGATTTGCTGCAACTGTTCATATTGATTAGTACATCTAGTATGTTCGTGTTTCACATGTTAGTAGTTGCGGTTGTCATGTTTAATATTCTGGAATTAATCATGAAATTATTGCCTAATTATCCAACAGAGACAACATAAGAGATATCCCACTGTATAGCATGTTTTTATCTCTCCGGACGACATGCAATGCTTAAGATACACATATTTTAGGGGTGGGTGCGTAGCAACAAAATTTGGCGGATTCATGAAATCGTTTTTTTTTTAAATACCAAATGCATGTCTGGAAGTTTCAAAATATTGAATATTTTTCACATATACATCTTGATGTATTCTACACGTATGTAAAAATAGATGTTAGTTTCCAGTCTAGATGAAGGCAAGGATGCATGAGCGATGTCGGAGACATACATTGGTTGACGTAGTCGGCTCTTCGCTGGCGTGCTCGTGGGATTGGCTCGGCTTGTTTGTTACTGTGAATTCGAATATGTGGTGGTGGGTCCCGGTGGCGTACGATGACTGACGAGTTGGTTATCTTCCGCAGTGTCACCCTTGCATGATTCTCTTTCGTAGTTATTTGTCGGAGTGGGAGTTGCGTTGTCTTGTCGTAGGCGTCTGAGTTCTGGCGCTGATCTTCATGTGGCTCCACATGGCCTCTACGATGTGGGTTGGTTCGACGATCGACTATGACGTAGTCAGAGTCGATTGCTCAGAGCGGGCTGGCGTTGTTGCCTCCTAGGGGAGAAGTGATGACGATGACATCTGCGTGCTGTCTCAACGAGGTCCTCCTTGTAGAGGTGTGTGTGTGGAGTATTCAGTGTGTGCCGCTCAATGGTTTGTGAGATTTTCTCCCTATTTTTCATTAATTAATTGAGCAATTCTCTTCTACAATTCTACTTGATTAATGGATGTGGCAAATCTTTTACCTTTTTTTAAGGAAAGTTTCTAGATCCATCATAGCAGAGATAAAAATATGTTACTGAAAATTAGTGCGTGCACGCTTCACATGTACATGCCTTTGTAACAACTAGGTTGATTTCATCTTACAATGAAAATACGAAGGAGTTTTTGTCTTTCATCATTTGTAAGAAGGTGTGGTGATATTTTGATTGGTATCTATGTAGATCTTGAATATGCTTACAATGGAGACACTTTTGCAGTCATGGCGTCTCTCACCCTCACGGTCTCGGAGACACTTTTAAAGTCGGGTTGTTTAGCCTTCTTGAATATGCTTACGAGGAGAACGACTTCTTCGCCAGCGTGGATTGGAAGCACTTGGAAGGCCGACCAACATCAACGGGCGTTCTCGGTTTTTAGTTGAAATTTGCTACAAAGCATGTATAAATGAACTAGTTTGGAGTAGTTGGTAGTAGTTTGAAATAGTTAGAAATAGTTGAACTAGTTTGAATTAGTTGGTTGTAGTTTCAATCTAGTTTGAAATAGTTTTATGAACTAGTTTGGATTCAAAAAAAAAATTCAAAAATATTTGTTAGACCGTCAAAAAAACTTAATTTTAAGTGATCAATCGTAGAAAGTGCTCTTTTTATTGTATTAAATTTGAGGAGTTCAAGAATAGGGAGGTATACAAGTGTCTAAATTTTGAGTGCGCTCCACTGTAAGTAACTAAGTAACGGAGGGCGTATGCGATTCTTTATCTTAGTTATACATTTTAGTTAGGATTAAGTTTGATCATACTAAGCATGCAATCACCAACTATTGGAGAAAACAGTAAAACACTATGAGATACCCGTACAGTAAAAAAAAAACTATGAGATACCCCATTGTGTAGCTGTTTTTTCTTCTTTGGACGACATATCGTGTTCAAGATAAGTCTGTCTCATCGACCACTATAGCATCACATCCATGAGTGGCTCGCTAGCTGAACCCACCATCCACGAGTGGAGCGCACATGCGGTGAGATGGCGGATAAAAGTGTTGACACTAGTAGAAAATAGGCCTTCCGTTCGGACCTTTAGTCCCGGTCATGTTTGGAATCTGGACTAATGTGAGCATTAGTCCCGGTTCCAGCCGATAGGACGCCGCACGGCTTTAGTCCCGGGTCAAACGGGACCTTTAGTCCCGGTTGGTGATACCAACCGGTACTAAAGGGGCTGTGGCAGGGTGGGACCAGTGCGAGCACCTTTAGTACCGGTTGGTATCTCCAACCAGGTCAAACGGGACATTTAGTCCCGGTTGGAGACACCAACCCGGACTAAAGCCGTCGTTTTTTTTCTTCTATTTTTTATTTAATATGGAATAATTCATATATTTAAATCCATAAATCAAAATTTAACAAATAAAATATCTAAATCGATTAGAAAAATGTGAGGAATCCAAATATGACAACTATATCAGCTTTTGCGTCACAAAAACTCATTTATTTTTTTGCGAGTTAAAAAAAGTAATTTCGTACTAGGCGAAATTACTTTCGAAAAATCGGCATATACACATTTAACTAAGGCGAAATTAGGTAGAAATCAAGAAAGTTCTTAATACTTGGAGATTATTCATAAAATGTGGATTACTCTTTGTGAAATTAGATGGGTGTCATTTTGCACCATATATTTGTTGGAGTTTTTTTTACT
Organism: Poa pratensis; assembly: GCA_947311845.1. Lineage (NCBI taxonomy): Eukaryota > Viridiplantae > Streptophyta > Magnoliopsida > Poales > Poaceae > Poa > Poa pratensis. The sequence goes on from CAMZMU010000067.1 coordinate 31,885,029, forward strand.
TTATTTGCTTTTTTTTCAAAAAGCGGTCAAAATGGCCACCATGAGTCTCATCGAAAGAGGTCAAATTTTCTAAAACTATCGATGTTTCTGTGATATAACCACTAGTTGTGTATCTTAAAATGATTTTAAAAAAAAATTAGACCAAACTATCAAATACTTGTAGTTCAAATTTGGATTACTTTTGTAAAATCAACATAAACTCATTTAACTAGGCGAAATTAGACAGAAATCAAGAAAATTCCTAATAATTGGGGATTATCCATCAAATGTGGACAGCTCTTTATGAGAATTAGACGCATTTTGCATCATATTTTTGTACTTGGTTCACAGAAAAAGTCATTTTTGCTACTTAGAAAAAGGAAAATGATATTTATAAAAATAATTGGAAAATCCCTTCGAAACCATTGTTTCCTATACAAAGATACACTTATTTGTCGAATATGAGAACTTTATCACAAACTTATTGGGTTGCGTGCATGGAAAACAAAAAATTTCGCCAACTACGTAACAACCAAGATCTACTATGAAGATACAAGTGCAAGACATGCATATTTGATCAAACTGTAAATCGTTACCGACACCGTTGAAGCGGAAGAGATGTCGATGACGATGTTGACGTAGTCGACGTAGTCGTTGTCGATGTCGATGACGACGTCGATGAAGCTTGTGGAAGAACTCCCTCAGCTAAGCCTGAAAGGGCATAGCGCCCCATGTATGGTTTTGGTAATTAATGACAATCCCTATGGACTAATGGTTGCATTGAGTTATTCTTGTAGTGTTTGTCCATAGGCAAATGCTTGAACTCCATATGTTGGATTCAAGGTTGATGCCATAAAGATATTGATATAATGGAGTATTTGGCATCAAGATCATCGAGTTGTATGGATATATTTGATATGATCAAGAAAAAGAGTATGTGATGACCAAGTTGTTATTCGAGGAGTTATCCGATGATTGGTCATATGCGAGTTGAGCATATTGCAAGTATGTCTTGAAGACATCATCTATTGAAAAGAGAAGAAAAGATACAAGGTTGATCAAGATATTGATCAACACACAAAGCTACAAGATATACCAAGTGGGATCATATCTCTTGGTATGGTAAGCAATTGTCCATATAGCTTTGTGAACTAACCCATGATATGTGTGTAGCATTTCTATGTGTGGTTAGTTATCTTTCCATGGGCTTGCATCAAATGAAGATTTCATATAGCCCATGAAGGATGACGTCAAGTGGTGATCGTCATCAAGCTTGAGTTGTGCAAGTTCAAGAGAAGTATCTCAAAGATATCATAACTTGAAGCTTGCCACCCATTTGGAGATAATGGTCAAGTAAAGATGTGCCGATGAGAGGCTCTCCCATAGTGGAGTATGGGGGAGAAATATGTGGATCTTCACCAAGTGAAGCGCAATCAAGAAAGGTGATCCACTTGAGAAGATCAAGATCGCCATCATCTAGTCAAGTGGAATGCGCAAGGCAAAGGTATGATCTTGATAGGGTTTCTATTTTACCGGTCTCATGTTGTTAGTCGGGAGACCGGGTTATTGGATAGACACCGTACTATCAAGAGGGGCTCTCGATTGAGCTTTAGCGTATCAGTTGGAGAGAGCTCAAACCTGTGCATATTTAGCATCATCATCTTTCTTGGTTCTTATTTGGCTTATCTCTTTATGAGGTTTTGGAGCTTGTTGTGACCTTCATAACAAGCTCAAGTTCACTGAAAACAGATTTTGTACGAAAAACTTGTTGCGTTTTTGGTTTTGGAGTTTCTCCCGGTTCATCTTCTATAGAGAGGTTCCACCTTTCTACATTTGGTTTTATACTCCCTTGTTGTACTATGATGTTTTCCTGCATCATCTTGTCGGGCTTGTTGTGGTGATTCCAATGAGCCCAAGAACATCGAAAACGGAGTTCGGATACTCAAGTTATGCTCGTTTTCGTGTCGGTGTTTTTCTGCATTTTTGCATGGTCGGTAGTACCGGAAATAAACTCCGGTACTACCGGCGAAGCGCGTTTCGGTACTGTATTTTAGTGTTCCTAAGCGGTAGTACCGGAAATAACCTCCGGTACTACCGGCCGTACGCGTTTTTCTGGCCAACGGGCAGATTTTGACCCACCTATTTAAGGGGTCTTCTTCTCCAAAGAGACCCCAACTCTTGAGCTCGAAAATTGCCCCCATTGTTGACCTTGTTGAGCTTTGCTATCTCTCTATTCCTCCATGATTCTTGCCTCCAATTAGAGGGAAAAGAGAGAGGAGATCTAGATCTATCATTCCACCAATCAATTTCTCCTCTAAGTGAGGGGAAGCCTTTGGATCTAGATCTTGGAGGAATTTGGTGTTCTTCTTTGTTCTTCCTCTCTTCTCCCCTCATAAGCATTAGTTGCTTTGATGGGATTTGAGAGTGGAGGATTTTGAGCACTTCTTGTGTTCTTGCCCATTGCATCGGTTGCATCGGTTTGAGTTCTCCACGGTGATACGTGGAAAGTGAAGTTGAGAAGCTTGTTACTCTTGGGTACTTGGGGTGCCCTAGAGCTTGTCCTCTTGGGTACTTGGAGTGCCCTAGACGGTCCTTGTTGATCTCGGAGTTTTGGTGGCTCGCGGGATAGTTGGGAGCCTCCAATTAAGTTGTGGAGACGCGCCCCAACCTTGTGATTCTTGTGGCTTTGGGAGCCGCGGGAATTCGGTGAGAGCTTCCAATTAAGTTGTGGAGTGTGCCTCATCCTTGTACGGGTTCGGTGACCACCCTCAAGTGTCCCATAGACCATAGTGGTTCGTGGCACTCCACATTGGTGGAGGCACGAAGGAGATTACGGTGTGCCATTTGACGGCTATTCGGGGATCACTTTGTGACTCCGCACCGCTCCAACGGAGACGTAGCTTCCATTGAGAAGTGAACTTCGGGATAAATCATCGTCTCCAAGTGCCTCGGTATTTCTACCCCCGAGCTTCTTACTTATGCAATTTACTTTGTGATAGCCATCGAGCTTGAAGTAATATATCTTGCTATCACATAGTTGTATATCTTGTTTAGCATAAGTTGTTGGTGCACATAGGTAAACCTAGCTTGTTTAGGTTTTATGCTTGATAAATTAAACGCTAGTTTTATTCCGCATTTATTCAAGCCTAAACCGTAAAGAATTTTAAATCGCCTATTCGCCCCCCCCCCCCTCTAGGCGACATCCGTGTCCTTTCAATTGGTATCAGAGCGGGTTCTCTCGCTTTTGGCTTCACCGCCTCGAGAGTAAAGATGTCGTCTAGTGAACTAGTTGATACGTCTCAAACGTATCTATAATTTTTGATGTTCCATGCTTGTTTTATACCAATTGCTACATGTTTTGCATCTACTTTATATCACTTTTATACATTTTTGGGACTAACCTATTAACAAGATGCCGAAGTGCCAGTTCCTGTTTTCTGCTGTTTTTGTATTCAAGAAAAGCTAGTCTGGAAATATTCTCGGAATTGGACGAAACTACACGGGAGTCCCTATTTTACCAGAACTCATCTGACGGACCAAAGAGGCAACGGAGAGGAGCCACGTGGGCCCCACACGTGGCCAGGGCGCGGTTCCCCCCTCTGCCGCGCCCTGGGGTGGTGTGGGCCCCACGGGCCTCTCCAGCCGCCGCCCTTTCGCCTACTTATTCCCCCCGATGCGAAAACCCTAAGTACCTGAGCAAATATCCACGAAAAGTTCCAGAGACGCCGCCGTCGTCAACCCTAGCTCGGGAGGGTTCAGAACCTCTTCCCGGCACCCTGCCGGAGAGGGGAATCGTCACCGGAGGCTTCTACATCGCCATGCCTGCCTCCGGAGTGATGCGTGAGTAGTTCATCCTTGGACTACGGGTCCATAGCAGTAGCTAGATGGTTGTCTCTCCACTTTGTGCCATCATGTTTAGATCTTGTGAGCTGCCCTACATGATCAATATCATATTATTGTAATGCTACATGTTGTGTTTGCTGGGATCCGATGAATATTGAATATTATGTCAAGTTGATTATCAATCTATCTTATATGTTATTTAAGATCTTGCATGCTTTCCGTTACTCGTAGATGTTTTGGCCAAGTAGATGCTTGTAACTCCAAGAGAGAGTATTTATGCTAGATAGTGGGTTCATGTCTCCGTTTAACCTGGGACAGTGACAGAAAGTTCTAAGGTTGTGGATGTGCTGTTGCCACTAGGGATAACCTAACGATGCTATGTCCACGGGCATATGTGTTTGTTTACATTACGCACTTTACTTAATGCAATTATCCGTTGCTTGCAACTTAATACCAATGGGGGACTCGGATGACAACCCGGCGGTGGATTATTAGTCATAGATGCTGTTGGATAACGATCTATGTATTATGTCGTAATGCCCAATTAAATATCATAGTAGTCAACATGTCATGTATATGCATTGTCATGCGCTCACTATTCGTCAATTGCCCAGCTGTAATTTGTTCACCCAACATGTTAGTTATCTTTTATGGAGAGACACCACTAGTGAACTGTGGACCCCGGTCCATTCTTTTACACTGATTAAACAACCACAAACTGCAAACTGTTCCTTTTTCATTCTCTGCAATTTAATACTCATTTTCCACACCATACGTTTAATCCTTTGTTTTCAGCAAGCCAGTGAGATTGACAACCTCACTGTTTCGTTGGGGCAAAGTAGTTTGATTGTGTTGTGTGCAGATTCCACGTCAACAGTCCAGACTCCCATCAACAACACTATTTTTCTGGCGCCGTTGACAACCTTCTGAAGAGTTGCTGCTCCTACTGGTTCGATAACCTTGGGTTCTTTCTGAGGGAAAACTTGCTGCTGACTATATCATACCTTCCTCTTGGGGTCTCCCAACGAACGTGTGTTTCACGTCATCAAGCTATTTTTCTGGCGCCGTTGCCGGGGAGCAGAAGCACTTCGGTTCAGCAGACTCCTATCTCCCCTTCGACGCCTATTTTTCTGGCGCCGTTGCCGGGGAGACAGCAGTCTTCTGCAAGGGGAGTTTCACGCTTCCAATCTCTTTACTTTGTTTTTGTCTTGCTTAGTTTATTTTATTTTATCTTGTTTGCATGCAATTATCAAAAACACAAAAAAATTAGTTACTTGCATTTAGTTTATTTTCAGTTTTGTTTTCTGTTAGTTATTATGTCTAGCTCTTTACTTGATATCAATGGTTACTTTCCTTGAAACTAGTCCTATGGCTGAAAACAACATGAGAGAGCTTTATGAAATTTATCTTGAGTTGGGACATGAAGTGTTCGAAGAGAAGATTAAAAAGCCTATGGAACTTTATTTGCATAACAATCATGATAGTAGCAATGTTATTAGCATACATTCTTTGAACACCATTATTGCTAATGCCATGGAAAGCTCTAAGCTTGGGGAAGTTGGTTTTGATAAAAATGATATTTTTAGTTCCCCAAGCTTGGAGGAGGAAGAATGCTATACTTTTGAATGTCATGATTCTATTGAAATATCTCCTTTTGATAAATTTGAAGTAAACAACCTCCTTGACTCAGTAAAAGAGGAAATTGCAGAAAGGAAAAATGTGCTCCCTAATATTATATATGATAATGCTCTTGATGATGGTCCTATATTGCCTAATGATATTAATTGTGCTATTATTGTCAAAAGTGGGTTTGATAACCCCACTATTTCTGAGCTTAATAAAAATTATGTGTTTGTAATCATGAAAAGCATGCTTTATGTGATAGTTATTTTGTTGAGTTTGTTCATGATGCTACTGAAAATTATTTTGAGAGAGGAAAATATGGTTATAGAAATCTTCATGTTATTAAATTTCCTCTCTTTATGATGAAAGTTTTGAGCTTTCTCTTGTGTTGCTTCTATATGATTTTTGCTTTAAGACCTAATGGTCCGTTGAAAGTTTTGAAGTTGCACTTGTTTTGCCTTCCTATGCTAGTCACTTTGTGCTTAATTGACTTGTTTTCTTATAAGACTCCTATGCATAGGAAGAGTGTTAGATTTAAACATGTTTTATATATGCTCCTTGATGCTCTCTTTTATGTTTCAACTCTCATCTTTATGTGAGCATCATAAAAATCACTATGCCTAGCTAAAAGGCATTAAAGAAAGCGCTTTTGGGAGGCAACCCATTATCTTTTATTTTCAGTATTAGTCAAGGAGTTTGTTTACTTCTGTAGCAACTCCTTTGTATCTTTATTTTCTCGCATTGTTGTGCCAAGAGTAGCCTCTAATGATAAGATGATGCCTAATTTTGATTGCTGCGCAGAAACAGATTTTTGCTGTTCACTGTACGAAATTCCTAAAATCACCAGATTGTTAAAAAAATCTGAAATTTTTTCTGCGTAATCTTTATGAATGTCTGAAACTTTCATTAGTTCAGAGTTTCTCGATCTGAGCGTCGTAAGTGCCTCGAAAAAATTCGTCTTTGCGGACTGTTCTGTTTTAGACAGATTATGCCTTTTTATTTTTCGCATTCTCTCTTTTACTAGTGTTGAGTGAAATTCTTTTTTTGGGTGGAAGAGCTTCACATAACATCAGTGGCTGTAGCTAATGTTCAAAGTAACAAATCATATTGCGTCTTTACAGAACATGTGAATTTTTGATTATGCACTAACCCTCTAATGAGATCTACTTTGAGTTTGGTGTGACGGAAGTTTTCAAGGGTCAAGAGAGAAGGATGATATAATAGGATCAAGAAGAGTGAAGAGCTTAAACTTGGGGAGGCTCCCATGGATCTCCCCAGCATATTTCAAGAAGACTCAAGCGTCTAAGCTTGGGGATGCCTTGGGCATCCCCTTCTTCATCGGCAAAATTATCAGGTCATCTCTAGTGAAACTATATTTTAATTCTTTCACATCATATGTGCTTTTCTTGGAGCGTCTGTGTGCTTTTATTTTCAGTATTGCATTTTTATTTTCAATAAAGCTTGACTGGACCCTAGCATTCTTGATTGGGAGAGAGACACGCTCCGCTTTTTCATGAGAATACTCCTATTCTTCACTTATATTTGTTGAGTATTCATATCTAGCGTTGTTCAGCTTTTAGCTCCTGTTTTCATGTATCTCTTGTCAGAGCTATTAGCTTTCTTTTGTAGAAAGTACTCTCTTGCTTCACTTATATTTGTTTGGAGAGTTGATGAAATAAATTGATTGGTGTTTGGTTGGTTCGGAAAATGTTGCATGTGGTAATTGGTATAAGGAAAAACTTGCTTAATCTTGTAGATCACTAGAATGGATAACTTGATGCTTGTCAATTGTTTTGAGTTAACAAGTAGATCATGATTAAATTGTGCATCACATGAGTTAAGCCTATTAGTGAAGAACTACCGTAAAGCTTGTTGAAAATTTGGTTTGCATCAGTGGTACCTCTAAGGTCTAGATATTTTCTAATAACAGGGTTTGGTTAACAAGGAAGACGGTATGAAGTCTTATAACGTTTGCAATATGTTTGTCATATAAAACTTGGTGTACGGGTTGATATTCTTGTTTGCTTACATAACCTTGTTAGCCTAAACTCTGTACTGAGAGGGAATGCTTCTCGTGCATCCAAATCCTTGAGCCAAAATCAATGCCATTTGTGTCCACCATAACTACCTATATGTGGTATTTCCTTGCCACTCCAAGTAAATTTTTCATGTGCTACCTTTAAATTATTCAAAATGTTATTATTCCCTTTTTGTGTCAATGTTTACTAGCTCATGAGGAATTAGTGTGGTTATTCTTTATTCTATTTGTCGAGTGGACTTTTACACCTGGACTAGTGGCATATACATCCGCTTATCCAATAACTTGCAAAAGAGCTGGCAACGGGGTGCCCAGTCCCAATTAATTACAACTTTAACCAATTAATTCTCTTCACACTTTTGCCCTGATTCATCAGTAAGCAATGACAAACAGTGAAATACCTGAATGTGTGTAAACCAAAGAGAAAGAGGGATGATCTGCCTTGCTGGTAGAAATAACGTCCTTTATGGGAGCCGCTCTTAAAAGTCCGTTCGACAGGTAGAATACTGTTCTCACCCGCTACCATTCGTTGACAATTAACAAACACCTCTCAAAAATAGATACTCCTCCATGGTATGTGATTGATGGAAGGCACCCGAGGATTCGGTTAGCCATGGCTTGTGTTAGCAAGGTTGGGAGGAGTATCAAATATTTTATGCAATCTCTATATGCTTTCAAAAACTTAAAAGCTCTAGCACATGATTTAATCCCTGCTTCCCTCTGCGAAGGGCCTTTCTTTTACTTTTATGTTGAGTCAGTTTTCCTATTCTTTCTGTCTTCCACAAGCAAACACTAGTGTCAATTTTGTTACAACATGCGTTATATGCAATGTATTGGACTTGTTATACTACTTTGTGTTGACAATATCCATGAGATAAATATGTTGAAAGTTGAAGCAAATATTGAAACTAATTTCTTCCTTTGTGTTGATTAAATACCTTTTGTTAGAAACTATTGCTTTATGAGTTAACACTTATGCAAAACTATTTGATGCTTGTCTCGAAAGTACTATTCATGAAAACGTATCTATAATTTTTGATGTTCCATGCTTGTTTTATACCAATTGCTATATGTTTTGCATCTACTTTATATCACTTTTATACATTTTTTGGTACTAACCTATTAACAAGATGCCGAAGTGCCAGTTCCTGTTTTCTGCTGTTTTTGTATTCCAGAAAAGCTAGTCTGGAAATATTCTCGGAATTGGACGAAACTACACGGGAGTCCCTATTTTACCAGAACTCATCTGACGGACCAAAGAGGCAACGGAGAGGAGCCACGTGGGCCCCACACGTGGCCAGGGCGCGGTTCCCCCCTCTGCCGCGCCCTGGGGTGGTGTGGGCCCCACGGGCCTCTCCAGCCGCCGCCCTTTCGCCTACTTATTCCCCCCGACGCGAAAACCCTAAGTACCTGAGCAAATATCCACGAAAAGTTCCAGAGACGCCGCCGTCGTCAACCCTAGCTCGGGAGGGTTCAGAACCTCTTCCCGGCACCCTGCCGGAGAGGGGAATCGTCACCGGAGGCTTCTACATCGCCATGCCTGCCTCCGGAGTGATGCGTGAGTAGTTCATCCTTGGACTACGGGTCCATAGCAGTAGCTAGATGGTTGTCTCTCCACTTTGTGCCATCATGTTTAGATCTTGTGAGCTGCCCTACATGATCAAGATCATATTATTGTAATGCTACATGTTGTGTTTGCTGGGATCCGATGAATATTGAATATTATGTCAAGTTGATTATCAATCTATCTTATATGTTATTTAAGATCTTGCATGCTTTCCGTTACTCGTAGATGCTTTGGCCAAGTAGATGCTTGTAACTCCAAGAGAGAGTATTTATGCTAGATAGTGGGTTCATGTCTCCGTTTAACCTGGGACAGTGACAGAAAGTTCTAAGGTTGTGGATGTGCTGTTGCCACTAGGGATAACCTAACGATGCTATGTCCACGGGCATATGTGTTTGTTTACATTACGCACTTTACTTAATGCAATTATCCGTTGCTTGCAACTTAATACCAATGAGGGACTCGGATGACAACCCGGCGGTGGATTATTAGTCATAGATGCTGTTGGATAACGATCTATGTATTATGTCGTAATGCCCAATTAAATATCATAGTAGTCAACATGTCATGTATATGCATTGTCATGCGCTCACTATTCGTCAATTGCCCAGCTGTAATTTGTTCACCCAACATGTTAGTTATCTTTTATGGAGAGACACCACTAGTGAACTGTGGACCCCGGTCCATTCTTTTACACTGATTAAACAACCACAAACTGCAAACTGTTCCTTTTTCATTCTCTGCAATTTAATACTCATTTTCCACACCATACGTTTAATCCTTTGTTTTCAGCAAGCCAGTGAGATTGACAACCTCACTGTTTCGTTGGGGCAAAGTAGTTTGATTGTGTTGTGTGCAGATTCCACGTCAACAGTCCAGACTCCCATCAACAACACTATTTTTCTGGCGCCGTTGACAACCTTCTGAAGAGTTGCTGCTCCTACTGGTTCGATAACCTTGGGTTCTTTCTGAGGGAAAACTTGCTGCTGACTACATCATACCTTCCTCTTGGGGTCTCCCAACGAACGTGTGTTTCACGTCATCAAGCTATTTTTCTGGCGCCGTTGCCGGGGAGCAGAAGCACTTCGGTTCAGCAGACTCCTATCTCCCCTTCGACGCCTATTTTTCTGGCGCCGTTGCCGGGGAGACAGCAGTCTTCTGCAAGGGGAGTTTCACGCTTCCAATCTCTTTACTTTGTTTTTGTCTTGCTTAGTTTATTTTATTTTATCTTGTTTGCATGCAATTATCAAAAACACAAAAAAATTAGTTACTTGCATTTAGTTTATTTTTCAGTTTTGTTTTCTGTTAGTTATTATGTCTAGCTCTTTACTTGATATCAATGGTTACTTTCCTTGAAACTAGTCCTATGGCTGAAACAACATGAGAGAGCTTTATGAAATTTATCTTGAGTTGGGACATGAAGTGTTCGAAGAGAAGATTAAAAAGCCCATGGAACTTTATTTGCATAACAATCTTGATAGTAGCAATGTTATTAGCATACATTCTTTGAACACCATTATTGCTAATGCCATGGAAAGCTCTAAGCTTGGGGAAGTTGGTTTTGATAAAAATGATATTTTTAGTTCCCCAAGCTTGGAGGAGGAAGAATGCTATACTTTTGAATGTCATGATTCTATTGAAATATCTCCTTTTGATAAATTTGAAGTAAACAACCTCCTTGACTCAGTAAAAGAGGAAATTGCAGAAAGGAAAAATGTGCTCCTTAATATTATATATGATAATGCTCTTGATGATGGTCCTATATTTCCTAATGATATTAATTGTGCTATTATTGTCAAAAGTGGGTTTGATAACCCCACTATTTCTGAGCTTAATAAAAATTATGTGTTTGTCAATCATGAAAAGCATGCTTTATGTGATAGTTATTTTGTTGAGTTTGTTCATGATCCTACTGAAAATTATTTTGAGAGAGGAAAATATGGTTATAGAAATCTTCATGTTATTAAATTTCCTCTCTTTATGATGAAAGTTTTGAGTTTCTCTTGTGTTGCTTCTATATGATTTTTGCTTTAAGACCTAATGGTCCGTTGAAAGTTTTGAAGTTGCACTTGTTTTGCCTTCCTATGCTAGTCACTTTGTGCTTAATTGACTTGTTTTCTTATAAGACTCCTATGCATAGGAAGAGTGTTAGATTTAAACATGTTTTATATATGCTCCTTGATGCTCTCTTTTATGTTTCAACTCTCATCTTTATGTGAGCATCATAAAAATCACTATGCCTAGCTAAAAGGCATTAAAGAAAGCGCTTTTGGGAGGCAACCCATTATGTTTTATTTTCAGTATTAGTCAAGGAGTTTGTTTACTTCTGTAGCAATTCCTTTGTATCTTTATTTTCTCGCATTGTTGTGCCAAGAGTAGCCTCTAATGATAAGATGATGCCTAATTTTGATTGCTGCGCAGAAACAGATTTTTGCTGTTCACTGTACGAAATTCCTAAAATCACCAGATTGTTAAAAAAATCTGAAATTTTTTCTGCGTAATCTTTATGAATGTCTGAAACTTTCATTAGTTCAGAGTTTCTCGATCTGAGCGTCGTAAGTGCCTCGAAAAAATTCGTCTTTGCGGACTGTTCTGTTTTAGACAGATTATGCCTTTTTATTTTTCGCATTCTCTCTTTTACTAGTGTTGAGTGAAATTCTTTTTTTGGGTGGAAGAGCTTCACATAACATCAGTGGCTGTAGCTAATGTTCAAAGTAACAAATCATATTGCGTCTTTACAGAACATGTGAATTTTTGATTATGCACTAACCCTCTAATGAGATCTACTTTGAGTTTGGTGTGACGGAAGTTTTCAAGGGTCAAGAGAGAAGGATGATATAATAGGATCAAGAAGAGTGAAGAGCTTAACTTGGGGAGGCTCCCATGGATCTCCCCAGCATATTTCAAGAAGACTCAAGCGTCTAAGCTTGGGGATGCCTTGGGCATCCCCTTCTTCATCGGCAAAATTATCAGGTCATCTCTAGTGAAACTATATTTTAATTCTTTCACATCATATGTGCTTTTCTTGGAGCGTCTGTGTGCTTTTATTTTCAGTATTGCATTTTTATTTTCAATAAAGCTTGACTGGACCCTAGCATTCTTGATTGGGAGAGAGACACGCTCCGCTTTTTCATGAGAATACTCCTATTCTTCACTTATATTTGTTGAGTATTCATATCTAGCGTTGTTCAGCTTTTAGCTCCTGTTTTCATGTATCTCTTGTCAGAGCTATTAGCTTTCTTTTGTAGAAAGTACTCTCTTGCTTCACTTATATTTGTTTGGAGAGTTGATGAAATAAATTGATTGGTGTTTGGTTGGTTCGGAAAATGTTGCATGTGGTAATTGGTATAAGGAAAAACTTGCTTAATCTTGTAGATCACTAAAATGGATAACTTGATGCTTGTCAATTGTTTTGAGTTAACAAGTAGATCATGATTAAATTGTGCATCACATGAGTTAAGCCTATTAGTGAAGAACTACCGTAAAGCTTGTTGAAAATTTGGTTTGCATCAGTGGTACCTCTAAGGTCTAGATATTTTCTAATAACAGGGTTTGGTTAACAAGGAAGACGGTATGAAGTCTTATAACGTTTGCAATATGTTTGTCATATAAAACTTGGTGTACGGGTTGATATTCTTGTTTGCTTACATAACCTTGTTAGCCTAAACTCTGTACTGAGAGGGAATGCTTCTCGTGCATCCAAATCCTTGAGCCAAAATCATGCCATTTGTGTCCACCATAACTACCTATATGTGGTATTTCCTTGCCACTCCAAGTAAATTTTTCATGTGCTACCTTTAAATTATTCAAAATGTTATTATTCCCTTTTTGTGTCAATGTTTACTAGCTCATGAGGAATTAGTGTGGTTATTCTTTATTCTATTTGTCGAGTGGACTTTTACACCTGGACTAGTGGCATATACATCCGCTTATCCAATAACTTGCAAAAGAGCTGGCAACGGGGTGCCCAGTCCCAATTAATTACAACTTTAACCAATTAATTCTCTTCACACTTTTGCCCTGATTCATCAGTAAGCAATGACAAACAGTGAAATACCTGAATGTGTGTAAACCAAAGAGAAAGAGGGATGATCTGCCTTGCTGGTAGAAATAACGTCCTTTATGGGAGCCGCTCTTAAAAGTCCGTTCGACAGGTAGAATACTGTTCTCACCCGCTACCATTCGTTGACAATTAACAAACACCTCTCAAAAATAGATACTCCTCCATGGTATGTGATTGATGGAAGGCACCCGAGGATTCGGTTAGCCATGGCTTGTGTTAGCAAGGTTGGGAGGAGTATCAAATATTTTATGCAATCTCTATATGCTTTCAAAAACTTAAAAGCTCTAGCACATGATTTAATCCCTGCTTCCCTCTGCGAAGGGCCTTTCTTTTACTTTTATGTTGAGTCAGTTTTCCTATTCTTTCTGTCTTCCACAAGCAAACACTAGTGTCAATTTTGTTACAACATGCGTTATATGCAATGTATTGGACTTGTTATACTACTTTGTGTTGACAATATCCATGAGATAAATATGTTGAAAGTTGAAGCAAATATTGAAACTAATTTCTTCCTTTGTGTTGATTAAATACCTTTTGTTAGAAACTATTGCTTTATGAGTTAACACTTATGCAAAACTATTTGATGCTTGTCTCGAAAGTACTATTCATGAAAACGTATCTATAATTTTTGATGTTCCATGCTTGTTTTATACCAATTGCTATATGTTTTGCATCTACTTTATATCACTTTTATACATTTTTTGGTACTAACCTATTAACAAGATGCCGAAGTGCCAGTTCCTGTTTTCTGCTGTTTTTGTATTCCAGAAAAGCTAGTCTGGAAATATTCTCGGAATTGGACGAAACTACACGGGAGTCCCTATTTTACCAGAACTCATCTGACGGACCAAAGAGGCAACGGAGAGGAGCCACGTGGGCCCCACACGTGGCCAGGGCGCGGTTCCCCCCTCTGCCGCGCCCTGGGGTGGTGTGGGCCCCACGGGCCTCTCCAGCCGCCGCCCTTTCGCCTACTTATTCCCCCCGACGCGAAAACCCTAAGTACCTGAGCAAATATCCACGAAAAGTTCCAGAGACGCCGCCGTCGTCAACCCTAGCTCGGGAGGGTTCAGAACCTCTTCCCGGCACCCTGCCGGAGAGGGGAATCGTCACCGGAGGCTTCTACATCGCCATGCCTGCCTCCGGAGTGATGCGTGAGTAGTTCATCCTTGGACTACGGGTCCATAGCAGTAGCTAGATGGTTGTCTCTCCACTTTGTGCCATCATGTTTAGATCTTGTGAGCTGCCCTACATGATCAAGATCATATTATTGTAATGCTACATGTTGTGTTTGCTGGGATCCGATGAATATTGAATATTATGTCAAGTTGATTATCAATCTATCTTATATGTTATTTAAGATCTTGCATGCTTTCCGTTACTCGTAGATGCTTTGGCCAAGTAGATGCTTGTAACTCCAAGAGAGAGTATTTATGCTAGATAGTGGGTTCATGTCTCCGTTTAACCTGGGACAGTGACAGAAAGTTCTAAGGTTGTGGATGTGCTGTTGCCACTAGGGATAACCTAACGATGCTATGTCCACGGGCATATGTGTTTGTTTACATTACGCACTTTACTTAATGCAATTATCCGTTGCTTGCAACTTAATACCAATGGGGGACTCGGATGACAACCCGGCGGTGGATTATTAGTCATAGATGCTGTTGGATAACGATCTATGTATTATGTCGTAATGCCCAATTAAATATCATGGTACTCAACATGTCATGTATATGCATTGTCATGCGCTCACTATTCGTCAATTGCCCAGCTGTAATTTGTTCACCCAACATGTTAGTTATCTTTTATGGAGAGACACCACTAGTGAACTGTGGACCCCGGTCCATTCTTTTACACTGATTAAACAACCACAAACTGCAAACTGTTCCCTTTTCATTCTCTGCAATTTAATACTCATTTTCCACACCATACGTTTAATCCTTTGTTTTCAGTAAGCCAGTGAGATTGACAACCTCACTGTTTCGTTGGGGCAAAGTAGTTTGATTGTGTTGTGTGCAGATTCCACGTCAACAGTCCAGACTCCCATCAACAACACTATTTTTCTGGCGCCGTTGACAACCTTCTGAAGAGTTGCTGCTCCTACTGGTTCGATAACCTTGGGTTCTTTCTGAGGGAAAACTTGCTGCTGACTACATCATACCTTCCTCTTGGGGTCTCCCAACGAACGTGTGTTTCACGTCTTCACTAGTGCACAATGCTTCTTTTATATTAGATGGCACAAATTATGATGTTTGGAAAATTCGCATTCTTGATATTATTCGGGTCATTGACCCATACATAGAGCGAATTCTATATAGGGGTTATTCTCCTCCAAGGAATCCCTAAAGATTATCTTTAATGGATGAGAATAATTCCTATCTAGATGCTCAAGCTTCTAATGTGATTTTCAATGCTTTGAGCGATGTAGTTATTATGTCGGTCTCTCCTTTTCGGAATGCTCATGAGCTTTGGACCAAGCTTCAAGAAAATATGATGTTCCAAGAATTGTGGAGATGATTGTTCTCCCTCCACTTCCAGCCGTGATGAGTTCTCAACTTCGTCTACTCCACCTACATGTGGCAAGCCACAAAGTAATGCAATGGTGAGTAGTGATAAACATTGCAATGATGATAGTGAGCTTATAATTGATGATCCTTCACCTCTATCTTATTGCAATGATTTATCTTTGGACTTAAACATATCTAGCACCAAAAATGACTCACATGCTTGTGTTGATAGTCCTTGCATATCATGTGCAAATTGCTTGACTAATCCTCGTGATGATATGCTCTCTATGTCTTGTTCCCTTGATAAAAATACTTCTATTCCCTCTAGTATTTGTTTGGCTAACAATGTAGAGGAAACCGAACACTCCATGGAACAAGACATGGACTTGAATGGTGCTTCAAGTTTTGCTTCATCATCATCAACCACTTCGCACTTTTGCCTCATGGCAATGGGATCAACGGTAACTTCTACCTTGACTCCCAATATTTCTCAAAATGATAATGATGATGATAATGAAGAAAATGATAATGATGCTTCCCTTATTGAGAAGGGTAAAATGGTTCTTCATGCTATTGCTAAGAATAAAGATGCTCGTGCTAAATTCATAGAAATCTTGACTATTGCTATTGAGAGCAATAAACTTATTGATGAGCATGAAGACACAATTGAGAAAATGCAAAACCGTGAATACAAGTATGCGGGTGAGATCGCCGATCTCAAGGAAGCTCTTGAAGAAGAACAAACCACTAAAGAGTCTCTTGAGGAGACTTTTACTCTAGAACTCTCTATGGTAAAGGAATCCCATGATAAAGCTATTGAGGTGGTTAATGAATTCAAAATAAAGAATGGTGAGCTTGTGGATGCTCATGCTAGACTCCTTGGGGATTTTGCGCACCTCGAAAATGGCTCTAGGGTCATTAAGAGTGAGCTCATCAAACTCACCGAGTCTCATGTACAACTCCAAGCTTCATATTCAAAAGAGCTTACCAAGTTAGCTTCTCCTATTGCTACTAATGATAATGCTTGTGCTACTAACTCTATTTCTTGTGAAGCACCAATAGTGAAGGAGAATGTTGAGCTAAGGGCTCAACTTGAGTTGCTATCTAGCAAATATGGGAAATTGGAAGAAAGCCATGAAAAGCTCTCGAGCTCTCATGAGGATCTTTTAGTCTCCCATGATAAGCTAAAGTTAGCTCATGAGGCTATTATGTTAAAGGTAACATCTTGTGAGCCCATGTGGACAATGGCACAACTTATACTCAAAATGCTTTATTGCCATGTGCTAGTCCTAGTAATTCATCCACTCATAATATTGCTACATCTTGTGATGAATTACCTTCCATGCCTTGTTGCTCTAACAATGAAGCTTCAACTTCCTCTAGTGTTTTTGTTGATACTAACCATGTAGAGGAATTAAAAGAGCTCAAGGCCCAAGTCACTTCTTTGAAGAAAGACTTGGAAAAGCGTCATGATGGGAAGCCCACACTTGACAACATGTTGAGTGTGCAAAGACGCCCCAATGACAAGAGTGGACTTGGATTCAACTCAAATATTAAGAACAAGTCCAAGTATAACAAGAAAGAAGGGCCAAGAACAAGTCAAGAATCGGCCAAGATCACTTGTTTCAAGTGCAAAGTTGAAGGGCACCATGTTAGATCTTGCCCTTTGAAGAAGAAGTCTCTTAGTGAGAAGCAACAAGGGAAGATGCCTCAAGTTCAAACTAAAGTTCCCCAAGTTGAAGAACGGCCACTTCCCAAGAAGAATCAAGCTATTCCTTCTCAAGTTGAGATTTCAACAAAGAAGAAAGGAGGAAGCAAATGTTGCTACTTATGCCGTGAGAAGGGTCACTTCGCTTCTTCATGCACTAGTGGTACCTTATCCAACCCTATCATAATTGATAATGCTTACTCTCTTATGAAGGATAAGGTTGGCAATGTGTTTGCCAAATATGTTGGTACTCAAAGTGGTGTCAAGAAAAGAACCATTTGGGTTGCCAAGCCTATTGTGACTAACCTCTTAGGACCCAACTTGGTTGGGGACCAACAAGCTAAAACTTGATCAATAGGTGTTGTTGGAGGCATTGGAGACTTGGCTACATCATGAAGAATTAAGGGATCTTCATCAATTATATTCTCTCAAGCCAAGTCATTTGGATTATATTGTTCTATCTCATATCCAATGTTTCTCCTTGCGGTAACTTGTATTTAAATCATACATTGAAAGTTGCTTGCACCCTTGCATGTGTTTGGTTTTGTACCTTGCTAGTGTTTGTATATGGTGTGCTCTCTACTTACTTGTCTTGAGTAATCAAGTATGTGTATGTTGGTTTGCATACCATGTATGTGTGATGTTGAGCCTTTATATCAACTTGCTTATATCTTAATTGGTTCTTTTGAGAGATTAATGGACTATCCCATTTTTGGGGAGTGATAGCTCTTGGCTCTTCACAATCCTAAAAATGTGTGTACATGAGGAATACCACTTAGTGTGATATATCAATCTTATCTAGTCTCTATGTGGTATGTCATGCTCATGAGAAATTCAAATTCTATAATATTCATTAATCATCTCTAGTTGGGTTTTACTTGCCTCTTGTGGAGAATAAATGGATTATCACATTATGGGGGAGTAATAAGCTATGTGCATATTACAAACCTAGACAATGTGAACATGTGAGGTATTGCCACCGAGAATTGATATTGTTAATTATCTTATTCCTTTGTGGCATGTTTCTCAAACAAGTTCCCTTTTGCTTAAATGTTTTTACTTACACTTTGGATCTTGTTTGTGATGAATGTTCTTGGTAAGGTTTTCCTCTAATATGTTCTCATATATCTCTTTGGGAAACCGATTGCTTCAAAGCACTCTTTGTAGTTGCTTTGCATTATCGCGTGAATATTTGAAGCTATCAAGAACATTTATCTACATAAGCATCGTGCTTAAATCTTATCCTTCACCATGTGCTTATTGGTTGTGAAGATGATCTTGAATATCAATCCAATACACCACTAAGAAATTTCTACATATACTCCATGACAATTGATAGTCATAATTGTGGTGAAATGTGTAGATCATCTTCATATTGGCTCTTGATTTTATTGCCTTATTTCTTGCCAAAAATTAATTTGTTTAACTCCCATTGTCTTCCTTACCTCTTGTGGATCATTTTGATTTACTCAAACTTTCCTAGTGTTTTATTTGGTGTAGGAGAGGCATTGATCCCATCATTGTGCACCTTGCATTCAAAGGCTACTTATAGATAATGCACTATTCTTGGGTGAGCTATCCTATATTGAGTACAACTTATATTTTCATTAGTATTGGATCTTATTGCTTTTTCTTGATACATGACTAGTGTTTGAATAGATATTTGAGAGCGATGATTCCATGTGTGTGCATTGTGTATTCAAATACAAGATCATAAAATAATGCACTTTTGTTGGGAGAGCTATCATGTATTTTAAACACTATTTTATTCTATTTGTATTTGATCCTTTCCATTGTCTTGATCCCGATGACATGTCTCATGGAAGACAAACCTTTTCGGCTTGGTACTTTGTGCCATCATGAAAGTGTAGAGGGTGTGGTTTATTTGTTGGAACCCTGCTCTTTCTTTTTGAGAGTTGTCCCAATTGGCATCTCTCTTTGGGAGTGGGATATATCATTCGTTGACATATCTCTTTTTGATATCTCTTTGGAAATTTGATATCTATCCTTTTATTTATTAATTAATTGGTATCTTTTTCCTTTTTGCTATTTTGTCCAATTGGAATTTCATCAATCATAGGTTGGTTTGTTTTAGTTTCAATTGGATTCTCTAAATCAATTTTTGATTTGGATCTTTGATATAATTTGGACCTTCTTTGTTTCTTGATATTTGTCCAAATTGTATCTCCGTTTGGTTATTAAAGGTCATAGGCATGCATATCTACTACATGTTTATTTTATGGCATGCTTTCCTTCTTTGTGCCAATATATAGGTGAAACTCCACGGAATCCTAAATCGGCTAAGATGTGCATGAAATTCAATTTCATATCTATATGCACATATTTATGTGGAGTTCCTCTATGTATTGTAGTTTGACTAACTACTTTGGACCCAATTAGTTTGGGAACAATTTACTTGAATATGTTTTAGGTACATGGAGATGCATTGGATGCTTGTCTCATTTACAATGAAAGTGTCTTCACCACATGCTTATTGAAGCCAAGCTAGGATGGTTGATAAACTCTTGTCTACTACATCAACCCCATGCCATCTCGGTAACAAGTATCCACCCTCATGCATACTTTTATGGCATTGAACCTTGTGTAGGTTTCATCATGGCATGAAAAGTATTTATTTGCCTTTGTTGTAGCTATTGCAAATTCTATTCGGCTCTTATGATACTTGTTGCTTTCCTCAATGCATCCCAACTATCTCCTTTTCCCTTAGTGATATTTGTGATGCTTGTGTTGAGGTTGAATTTGAAGTTCATTATTACACAATATGAAGTCATTGAGCTATGGGCTATGATCCACAAATATCATATGTGTAATATATGACTTATTTTGGATATCTTGTTCTTTTCTTTAGTAACTAATTTTATGTGTACATGTTTCCTTGTGGATATATATCTTCATGATTGTTGTACACTTAGAAACTTATATACATGAGAGAAATTACATCTTTACTAGATATTCTAATTCTTCGGTGTCACCTCTTTTATTCCCTTTTTAATTCTTTGGTGTGACTCCGAAAAGAATTTGGTTTATGAGTGCATATCCTATTTTATCACATCTTGGTGCTCTCATCTTGATGAATATCCTTGACCACTTGCTTGTCTTTACAAGCCAATATTCTTCACCATGGGATATGTCACAAGCTTTGTTTTTCATTTACATCTTATTGAGCTTGTGAATTCATTTGTTTTTGTGTTTTAGAGGATATCGGAGGAGTGAGGATTCCATGTTTGTACACCTTGTATTCAAATACAATAATTCTAAATTGTGTACAAATATTGGGGAGCTCCTCTATTTTCTTTAAAATACTCTTTTGCTCAAATCATAATATCTTGTGTTTATTTGGTCAGTTGGATCTTTTTGATTGCTTACTTTTTATTTGGAGAATTGTAAAAAGTTTTCCATATCATTCTTTTGCAATCTTTGGATCCTCAATATAGTTTGTGCTCTCTCCAACTATTCGTCATTGATATGTGTATTTGATTTCACTCATATTTTGAGAAATGCACACGTTATGGGGG
The DNA here is from genome assembly GCA_947311845.1 of Poa pratensis. NCBI lineage: Eukaryota > Viridiplantae > Streptophyta > Magnoliopsida > Poales > Poaceae > Poa > Poa pratensis. The sequence goes on from CAMZMU010000067.1 coordinate 31,905,887, forward strand.
AGCTCATACTATATTGACCTTCTAAGATTTTTCGCCCATTTTGGAAATGGATGCCAATGGGGGAGAAGTTTTATAAGGTTTAAGGGAATTTGGTGTTATGCTTTTGTTTTGGTCATAAGCATTTACCTTTTATGCTCATGCATCCATGCTTGTTGATTTGCATAGTTGCTTAATTCATTATATAAACCCTTGTAAAAGAGATTGTCATCAATTACCAAAATGGGGAGATTGAAAGGGCATGGCGCCCCATGTGTGGTTTTGGTAATTAATGACAATCCCTATGGACTAATGGTTGCATTGAGTTATTCTTGTAGTGTTTGTCCATAGGCAAATGCTTGAACTCCATATGTTGGATTCAAGGTTGATGCCATAAAGATATTGATATAATGGAGTATTTGGCATCAAGATCATCGAGTTGTATGGATATATTTGATATGATCAAGAAGAAGAGTATGTGATGACCAAGTTGTTATTCGAGGAGTTATCCGATGATTGGTCATATGCGAGTTGAGCATATTGCAAGTATGTCTTGAAGACATCATCTATTGAAAAGAGAAGAAAAGATACAAGGTTGATCAAGATATTGATCAACACACAAAGCTACAAGATATACCAAGTGGGATCATATCTCTTGGTATGGTAAGCAATTGTCCATATAACTTTGTGAACTAACCCATGATATGTGTGTAGCATTTCTATGTGTGGTTAGTTATCTTTCCATGGGCTTGCATCAAATGAAGATTTCATATAGCCCATGAAGGATGACGTCAAGTGGTGATCGTCATCAAGCTTGAGTTGTGCAAGTTCAAGAGAAGTATCTCAAAGATATCATAACTTGAAGCTTGCCACCCATTTGGAGATAATGGTCAAGTAAAGATGTGCCGATGAGAGGCTCTCCCATAGTGGAGTATGGGGGAGAAATATGTGGATCTTCACCAAGTGAAGCGCAATCAAGAAAGGTGGTCCACTTGAGAAGATCAAGATCGCCATCATCTAGTCAAGTGGAATGCGCAAGGCAAAGGTATGATCTTGATAGGGTTTCTATTTTACCGGTCTCGTGTTGTTAGTCGGGAGACCGGGTTATTGGATAGACACCGTACTATCAAGAGGGGCTCTCGATTGAGCTTTAGCGTATCAGTTGGAGAGAGCTCAAACCTGTACATATTTAGCATCATCATCTTTCTTGGTTCTTATTTGGCTTATCTCTTTATGAGGTTTTGGAGCTTGTTGTGACCTTCATAACAAGCTCAAGTTCACCGAAAACGGATTTTGTATGAAAAACTTGTTGCGTTTTCGGTTTTGGAGTTTCTCCCGGTTCATCTTCTATAGAGAGGTTTCACCTTTCTACATTTGGTTTTATACTCCCTTGTTGGACTATGATGTTTTCCTGCATCATCTTGTCGGGCTCGTTGTGGTGATTCCAACGAGCCCAAGAACATCGAAAACGGAGTTCGGATACTCAAGTTATGCTCGTTTTCGTGTCGGTGTTTTTCTGCATTTTTGCATGGTCGGTAGTACCGGAAATAAACTCCGGTACTACCGGCGAAGCGCGTTTCGGTACTGTATTTTAGTGTTCCTAAGCGGTAGTACCGGAAATAACCTCCGGTACTATCGGCCGTACGCGTTTTTCTGGCCAACGGGCAGATTTTGACCCACCTATTTAAGGGGTCTTCTTCTCCAAAGAGACCCCAACTCTTGAGCTCGAAAATTGCCCCCATTGTTGACCTTGTTGAGCTTTGCTATCTCTCTATTCCTCCATGATTCTTGCCTCCAATTTGAGGGAAAAGAGAGAGGAGATCTAGATCTATCATTCCACCAATCAATTTCTATTCCAAGTGAGGGGAAGCCTTTGGATCTAGATCTTGGAGGAATTTGGTGTTCTTCTTTGTTCTTCCTCTCTTCTCCCCCATAAGCATTAGTTGCTTTGATGGGATTTGAGAGTGGAGGATTTTGAGCACTTCTTGTGTTCTTGCCCATTGCATCGGTTGCATCGGTTTGAGTTCTCCACGGTGATACGTGGAAAGTGAAGTTGAGAAGCTTGTTACTCTTGGGTACTTGGGGTGCCCTAGAGCTTGTCCTCTTGGGTACTTGGAGTGCCCTAGACGGTCCTTGTTGATCTCGGAGTTTTGGTGGCTCGCGGGATAGTTGGGAGCCTCCAATTAAGTTGTGGAGACGCGCCCCAACCTTGTGATTCTTGTGGCTTTGGGAGCCGCGGGAATTCGGTGAGAGCTTCCAATTAAGTTGTGGAGTGTGCCTCATCCTTGTACGGGTTCGGTGACCACCCTCAAGTGTCCCATAGTGGTTCGTGGCATTCCACATTGGTGGAGGCACGAAGGAGATTACGGTGTGCCATTTGACGGCTATTCGGGGATCACTTTGTGACTCCGCACCGCTCCAACGGAGACGTAGCTTCCATTGGGAAGTGAACTTCGGGATAAATCATCGTCTCCAAGTGCCTCGGTATTTCTATACCCGAGCTTCTTACTTATGCAATTTACTTTGTGATAGCCATCGAGCTCGAAGTAATATATCTTGCTATCACATAGTTGTATATCTTGTTTAGCATAAGTTGTTGGTGCACATAGGTAAACCTAGCTTGTTTAGGTTTTGTGCTTGATAAATTAAACGCTAGTTTTATTCCGCATTTATTCAAGCCTAAACCGTAAAGAATTTTAAATCGCCTATTCACCCCCCTCTAGGCGACATCCGTGTCCTTTCAAAGCCTAGCCGAGAGAACTCGTAGACTCCTCTCGCATCCCGCCTTGATCCAACAGAGTTAGATTGAGTCACCCGTTTCTCAACGGATCACCCCTCTGAGTTTCACATGCATACATCTGATCTAGTCCAGCAGGGCTTCGCCGTCCACACTTGAAGCACTCACCGCTGGTGTATATGAAGGTGGAGATCTCAACACATGAGAAGGAGGGAGAGAGAGATTAGAGATCTAGATCTAATCTAATCGGAGAGGATCCCTCTAAATATTTAGAGGTTCCCTCTAAACCAACTAGAAGAGATCTAAACTTGTGTATCTCCAAATAGGAGGGGGTGGTGGTTTATATAGATGGCTAAGGGGTAGGGCGGCTTGGGCAAGGGGAAAGCCCCTAGCCCAATTCGGTTTGGGAGGGGGGGTTGGAGTTGGACTCCAACTCACCTCCCCCTTCCTTGCACCGCCGGCCCTAGGGGTTGGAGTTGGACTCCAACTCCTCCCCTTCCTTCCTTGATGCGCACTACATGGGGAGAGTTGGAGTTTCCCACCCAATTCGGTTTGGGGAAGGGGAAAACCTTCCCCTTGCCTAATTCGGTTTGTTGGGGGGGGGGGGAAGGAGTCCTTGTCCAACAAGGACCCCCCAAACCGCCTCCCCCCATTGGGCCTAGGGCCCAACCAGGGTTCGGCCAAGGGGGGGAACTTCCCCCCTTGGTGCGCCTGGCCCACCCGCCCCTTGTGGGGGTGCGGCTGCCTAGTGGGCCCATGGGCCCACCTGGTAGCCCCCTTCGGTGGCTCCAATATTTTCCAACAATTATTTATTAATTAAATAAATTTATTTAATTAAATAATATTTTGTCTAATTAGTTCTTATTTGAATATTTCCTTTTACAGAATATTCCCCGAATTAATTACTTATCATATAAAACACTTTTACATGATCCAGGACACCCAGTGTCCGCAGACAAAATACTGCGGATAAATATTTCCCTCTTATATAAACCTTTCAGAATAAATCCGACTAGTGATAGCAACTTCTATCACTCCGAGACACCTAGTGTCTGCATAATCCAATCTCTCTGATAAAGATATTATCTACCACGCAGAAACCATTCCGGTGATACTCTCTCGGTATCCAGACCAACCATATACACAACTGACTAGAACTGATTTAAGCGTGTTACCCTACAGGTTCGATAACGTGTAGCTATAATTAGATGTTTCCATCTAATCACCGGCCAGGGTCAGGTACATGGGCTACCTGAATAACTGCTACCATTGTACGAAGGACACTCTGTTGAACCTGTTGATTATTAATTCGTCATTCCCATTACTCGCGATACAGAATTTACCCGAGATAAAGTATTCCTGATATTTCCATGAATCAATCATTGATTCACTATATCTCCCTTACTCGCCACTTAGAAAAAGGAAAATGATATTTATAAAAATAATTTGAAAAATCCCTTCGGAACCATTGTTTCCTATACCAAGATACACCTATTTATCGAATATGAGAACTTTATCACAAACTATGCCGTGCGAATTGCCATAACTTGATCATTTGGCTTGAAACTTATAGATGTTATGCATGATAGCAAGTTTATTGATATTTCTGTGACGCAAAAGATGATATGGATGGTATATTTGAATTCCTCTCATTTTTCTAATCGATTTAGATATTTTATTTGTCAAATTTTGATTTACGGATTTAAAGATATGAATTATTCCATATTAAATATTATTACATAATCACTGATATTTATTCAAATAATATTATTCCATAATCATTGTTATTTATTGAAAAAAATTATTACATAATCATTATTATTTATCCAAATAAAGTTTGAAATTTTAAACAATAAAAAAGTAGAACATCATGACTCAGGTGTTAATATGATTGATATGTTACTAATATCAGTAAGTTCTAACTTCTCATTTGGAACCTCATTTGGAAGGAACTCAGAAGTTAAGCGTGCTTGAGCTGGAGCAATTTGAGGATGGGTGCCCGAATGGGAAGTTTGATCAGGGTAAGTACTTTGACCTGAGATTAAGTGTATAGTTAGAGATTAAGTTTGTGGCTAAGTGGGAAATTTTGGAATAGAGATTAAGTGTGTGGCTAAGTGTATAATTAGAGATTAAGTGTGTGGCTAAGTGTATAATTAGTGGGAAATTAGGATGGGTGACCGAATGAGCCACGTGAAGTCCTGACCTTAGAAAAAAAAATTCCTCTGAAATCCTTTAGTCTGAGTTGGTAGCCCAGCGCTCGGCTGTGGCCACGTGGAGATCCTTTAGTCCCGGTTCGTGGCCAACCGGGACTAAAGGGGAGGGGCCTTTAGTCCCGATTTGCTAGTCCAGGTTGGAAAACCGGGACTAAAGGCCCTCTCCAACCGGGACTAAAAGCCCGTTTTCTACTAGTGTGAGCTTTTCAACCATGACGAGTACGTGGTACGCCGTGAAGAGAGGCAGAACTAAGGCTTTTGCTCTTCCGGAGCGTCATTTCACCATGTTTTGCATATTAAGCATGTACTCCCTCCGTTCCTAAATCTAAGAGGTTTTAGCTTTTTTCTTCCAAATTCACATGTATTTATATGTATCTATACACGTTTTATTGTATTTCTTTACTCATTTCAGTCTGCGTCTAGTCAATATGTGAAGTAGAACTTTATATTTAGGAAAGGAGGGAGTACGTCTTACGATCTTCATAACCTTTGACATCTCTCGACCTTGAAGTGCCCGCAATATTTTAAAAAACTGGTGTCTGGTTCATAGATCGTTCGTATTATGTTTTAGATTACACATATTTTAGGGGTGGGTGCGGAGCAATATTTTGGCGGCTCTATGATGTCTAATTCTCAAAAATAAATAAATACCAAATGCATGTTTGGAAGTTTTTTTTGTTGTTGACATGATCAGAACTAAAGTTTGTAATACAACAAAAAGAATGCAGTTTTGGACATTATTTTAGTTTTGAAAACCACAATATTAATTTCATCCATTCAAATTATTTAATACCAGGGTATTTTTAAAAACTGTGGTATTGGTTGAATATTTCAAAAATACTTTGATGCCAAACAGGCCCTAAACGCCCGCAAAAGGAAAAAGAGGGAACAAAAGATTCATACCCGTGGGCTGAGACTACTTAGCCGGCCCGGAGCGACTTGGAACCGTGTAGGTGTAGGTGTAGGTGTAGGTGTAGGTGTAGGTGTAGGTGTCGGCATCAGCTAGCCCATCACGTACAGTACCAATCAATGTCGTCGACGCGTTGAGAAGAGAAGAAAAGACCAGAGGAATTCAAGAGGTCGTCGACGTACGTACGGCTGTGTGGTGTCATGGCAAGGTCCACTCCGGATAGAGTTATCCGGGCAGCCGGACAAGTGGTGGCTCTGACCCTATATCCGCCGGGAACTGCTGGCCTCTGCAGTGCGCCATCTCCGACAAGCTCACCACCGACGATAACGCGGACGAGTTCGCTGCAATAACCGACAACGCGGGGCGAATTTAGTTTTTCGAATTATCTTTTCGGCGTGATGGATTAGCAAACAAAAAAACTAGTTTCGGGAGAACTCGAAACGGTTTTTTTAAGAAATAAAGGCTCGCGCCCACTTCCATTTCAAAGAAACGAAACAACGTTTTGTTACATTTGTCCTTCTTACAGCTCACGGGGGAAACGGCAGACACACCGCCCCAGACTTTGCAGAAACTAAAAGCAAAACAACAGGTGGAGACTGAAGATCTACAGTTTTCTTAAACTCCCAAAGTCTGATGCGAAAAGGAAACTAGGCCTATTACATCTGAAGCAGTCTTGATCAACATCTTCTTAGACAAGAGAAGATCAGCCATATTTGCTGACCGCCTTCCATCCATTCTCGCCTTCGATTAACACCATCGACGCTGCATCCAGGGTTTTGGCCAGAGCTTGAGTTGTGGCTCCCCACTCAGAGTTGTCAACGTTCATCTCAAATCTTGCTCTCTTTGTCAGAGCTTCACCAAGCGGCACAGGGTCATTCATTCTGCATCTCGCCAGAGCAAAGGGGAAACGGTTTTCCAGGTTGGATTTTTCTGGGTTATGCTAGAGATGATCCACTAAAAAATAGCACTTTCTACGATCACTTAAAATTAAGTTCATATTCCAACGCCATTTTTTTTTGCGAAATATTCCAACGCCAATTGAACGGGTCTAGTGGCTAGCCAAGTTCATATTCGTGTTAAGCATGCCTGGGAAAAGAAAAGAATGCCGTGAAAGCGTGTGTTGCGAACCTCGCAAGCGATCGAGAGCGAAAGTCCACCTCCCGCTCTGCTCCGTTCGTCCGTTCCTCCCCGGCGACGCCACACGTCACGTCTCGCGGCGTCGCCGAGCACGTCACGAGACGGACCACTCTGCCACCAACCGGGTCAAAAAACCAGGCGCTCACACCGCACCGTCACGTCACGCCGGCACCACCAGATCCCGATCCCAAATTCCATTCCCGACACCTCGCCCTCCGCCATGGCGGACTGCCGCAGCCTCGTCGAGTTCCTCCGCGCCTTCGAGCGCCGCCGCCGCGCCTCCCCCTCCCCTCCGACCCATCCCCGTGCTCCCACCGCTCCCGCCCCCGCCCCCGCCGCGCGACCTCCTGCTCCTCCTCCCGCCGCAGGCCCTACACCTCCCTCTGCGACCACTCCCCGCCGACCCCGACGGCGGCGCTCGACTTCCTCGCGCTCCTCGCCGTCCTCGGCGCGCTCGCCTTCCTCGCCGCGCCCTACGCCAGGCTGCTCGCCCTCGAGGCCGCCGACCTGGTGCGCCACTACCCGGACGAGCCCTACTCCTACGTCGCCTTCGCCGCGGGCGCCGGCGCCGCGGTCACCGTCGTGGCCGGGCTGCTGGCCTGGGAGGCGGCGGGCCACCACGCGCGCAAGTGCGGCAGGCCCCGCTGCCGCGGCCTGCGCAAGGCCGTGGAGTTCGACATCCAGCTCGAGACCGAGGAGTGCGTGCGCGGGAGGATGACCACGCCGCTCGCAGAGCGAGCCTCGGCCCTGCTCGCCGCGGCAGGAGCGGCGGCGCGGCCCGTCGAGCTCGGGGAGGAGCACAAGGAGCTCGAGGCCGAGCTGAGGAAGATGGCGCCGCCTAACGGCCGCTCCGTGCTCATCTTCCGCGCGCCCTGCGGCTGCGCCAAGGGTAGGATGGAGGTCTGGGGCGCCAAGAAGGTGCGCCGGATCAAGAAGTAGTCAAACGCTGCTGCCTTTTTTTTGCAGCATGAGAAGCTTGAAGCAACTGCTATACTCTTTACTGCTCTATAATAATAAGTACTTTCTAGTTACATACATGATACAGTGCTCTGCTCTTGTAGCAACTATAGTTGAGAATAAAGGAGAGGAACAAAGGAAATATATACATGTTCAGTTGGATTATGCATACATAGCTTGCTCCTTCAGTAGCAGGTTTCAATTGGATAATGCAATAAGTGGCTGTTGCCTGTTTGTATATAAATAAGCGCGGCGGCATACTTTGCGTCGAACATCGTTTATGCTATGTAGATGAGCTAGTGTATTATATGCTGGCTGTGTCTCGTTCTATGAAGCAGCGACGTGCAGAGATCATTGTGGTGGAGTATTTACTTCCTATTTTATTCGTCCTACGCTACACTTTCTGTTATGTGAGCTGTGTTGGTAAATCATAAATCTGCACTGATGTATGGAACTGTTTGTTTTTGTATCAAGCTGTGTTGAGCTGAAAGCCTCTCCATAATGGCAGGGATAGCTTCTGTCACTGAATTGATTTAATATGCTGTTTGGGACGGTAAGGTTCTGGTAGACTATGTTATTCTTACTGCTTAAATTAGAATATGGATGAAGTTTCTCACTTTGTTATTTGGAAGGGTAAGGTTCTGGTAGTTCCTGATATTCTTACTGCTTGAAATTCGGAAAAAATGGTATTCTTGACATAGATATAAATTGCCGATCCATAACACCTCATGTTCTTTACTCAATGATTAAACTCTTATCTACTAGTAGTATTTTTTCCTCGCTGTGCGCAGTTTAAGCACCAAATAACAATGCTCACCTCTTCTCTTTGGTCATATTGCATACCATTAGCAATTCAGCTCCAGCTGAAGCCATTTAAATCAAAATGCCTATACCTTGATCACTATCATCAGTGTTCTGAGTGTTCAGATCAAGTTTTTCCCAGAACTTGGGTGTTCAAAACTTGGATGTTCAACCGCTTGTCTCTTGCAGTTTGGTTCTTCAAGATATAGTCTGTCTGCATCTCTGTCTCCGCTTCCTGATGCCAAACTGGTGGTGCTGCCTCTGCCATTCTTTTGAGGAGTAATATAGTCCTGTTGAATCTCTGTGTCACTTTCACTTCCAAACTCTGCTTTGTGGTACTGTTTTACATCGTGCAAGTGACCCATCCTACGCTGGCTTAGGCTTCTATTAAGGGAAAATTGATACTCATGGTCAGCAGATTGTTTCCTGCAAAATATTGAACTATCATCATATGCTTTGAGCACTCCATGGCTATGTTGTCTATGCTCATTACTGAATCCTTTGGCTGCAGTCAAACAGTTATTGGTTGAGCTTTCCATGAACTGGATTTGCCTTGGCTCTAGTCTGTGCATACTTGAACTGTCTTTTATCTCGGTAACTGCACTGCTGAAACATTCATTTGATACTTGCGAGACTAGTTCTGATATTTTCAATTTTGCATCTTCCAGGTTTGCAGGACCCAAATTCTGTTTTCCAAGGCTCTCTTGTGCCTGCTCTAGAACTGCCTGCAGATATTTCCCTTGGGCTTCTATCCGTAGTTGCAGATGCCGTTGTACCTGTGCAAATTTAAATTCAGGTTAGAAACACTGTACTGATAGATCATGTTCTAGACAGAGAACGCATGATATGTTGCTTTGCTGGAATTTAATACAAGTTCACTGCTAAATCAGAAGAAGGTATTGAGTATCAGAACTTAGTGAGTGACGCCAAATCCTTCTATGGATTGCCTTTTTCGCCTCTTTGGTTTCTATAATTGCTAGATTGTAATTTGTTTTATGGGGTCATTTCCCGAGGGAAGAGCAGCATTCACAGTGGTCAAAGAAAATATTTGGAATATACAGTCATTTTCTCTCCTGCTAGCACCAGAGAGTGCTAGCTGGAACCTCGATTTAGGTTATCTTGATTTCCATGTACTGTATGCATCTATCGAATGATCTCGATTACAAGCTTATTACACAAGTAGTTTCAGTACCTCACCTCGAGTTGTTCGTTTAACTGCCTCTGCACCTCAATTTGCATCTGTAGGGCTTCACCAATTTGGATAGTTCTGCACCGAGTAAAAGAGATTATTACTTCAATATTCACATGAAATACTATTCTAAACTGCATGGCCTATTTCCTTACTTCTCTGCCTGTGGAATGACATTTGTATTGATCATTGCTGGCACACTTGTTCCTATGGTTCCGGGCATGCTATCAGCCACAACTGCACATCCTATGGCTGCAAATTTTCATGACTTGTGTGTTATATCATTCGATTTTATTATAATGGTAAAGATGGAACTGTGGAAGTTAAATTCCAGCTTACCATTCTTGGTTGTCCCAACATTAACTTGAGCTTGGAGGTTCTTACTGAGCCTGTATTTCTGAAATAGCAAAGAAACTATGACTTATTCTGCAGTTATGGGTACCATTTTTAATAGGAGAATTTCTGATTATCAGGTACCTGGAGGTGGCTTTTCAGATGATACAAGGTAAGTCCTGGAATGCCCATAAGCCTCATGACTGTTTTTGGTGTAGCTTCTGGGTCATGAACAAGGGTGTAAGAATTTTCAGCTGGCTTCTTTGTATATTGTAGATAAGGATTGTGTACTTACTCTCTGCTCCACCCAATTGATTGACTGCATCTACAAATCGCTGATGTAACTCGGGTGTCCACTTCAGTCTTGGTTTTGCATCGGTCGAGAGAACTAGCCCGGAATCTCCTTGTGTACTTCCTCCGTGCAGAAACAGATGCCGTTCCATTGGAAAGGCTGTTCTCGTAGTGAAGAGCTCACTAGGGCCCTGATGTTGGTGATACATCTGTTGTTGAATGGCAGAAATTTTTAGAACAATGAAACGTGGAGGGCCAAAAAATCTAACCAACTTCTTACTTGTGTTCTCCAGTTGCTTCCTTCTTCTTTGCCCTTGCACGTTGGAACCTATATGAGTACTTGCCTACTGACACGACAAATACCAGCGCTATTGTCTGAGCGAGCTTAAGCCTGTAGATACCCTTTTGGTCTTCTCAGGTTGATAAGGAATGCCTTGTGAGGGGCTCCTTATATGGGGAAACATAGAATCTAGCATCTTGGAACAACAGCAAAGGAACAATCTTAACACAACTGACAGAAGATGCTGTCCTTAGTTATTTTTGGAAACATAACCAAAATCAAAATATCAGTGCTTATATTCAACCTGTGACTGCTAAGAAACAGCAACCTTGTACCCTTCAATAATGAAATCTAACCCTGTATATCTACATTTTTTTATCAGAACTTCAGCTGCATATTTACTTACTGGATCAGTACCAGTGTATGTAAAGAATAAATACCTACAAATGGAACAATTTATCTTTTTGAATGTTGCTTTCTGGCATATTACCTGCTATCTGCTTTAAGTGTGAAAGATACCTATTTGGATCACGCATTTCGCCAGATGGAAATATTTGTGCAGCTTCTCTGTTATCTTAGCTGATGAGTCATTTAGTTGGTGTTTAGGAACACTTTAGTGTCGTTCGGTTATGTTGCGCGACTAATGAATTTAATAAACGTTGACCAACAGGGGAAGGATCCCTCCCTTGGCTATATGTTGTTAGATAGATGAGACCTCTCCGAGCGATTTTTTATCGCGGATAGCACCCCGTTTAGTCCGAGCGCTTCAACAGCGACTCGAACTTGGGTGGGCTGGGCGCACACTGCAGCCACTGCCACTGAGCCAGCGCTCAGTTCTCATTAATGAACTTAATGTTTACTGTGGAATCCTGTGTGTATCTTATGTTAAAACGGAACAAATGAAATAGTGGCATTTATTTTTAGGTTAGTGATACTTCTTGCTTTCTTGGAGAGTGGCATCTTATACACCGAAGCACAATGTTTCTGTCAATTTTATTCAGTCCTCTGTACTACTGTAAAGTGCATAGAATATGAATGAGAGCATAAGTTCCATCAGTGTCCTTTCCTAAGATTGGTACATATTCTCATTGTAGTCCAAAAAGCATGGACCCTAGAAGCTTATGCTCTTTACGTGGGATAAGCTCCATTTGAACCAGACCACTTTGCTTTTAATCATCACCAGTCAAAGAACAGTACTTATGTGCTATGATCCTGTATGGGTTACACAGCCTTCATCTTTCCAGTACTTTATGCTAACATAGGGAGCTGCCTTATTGCAATCATTCTTCTAACCTAGGCATTGAAAAGCTAGACGTGAGTTATGAGCAAAAGTAGAGGCTCCTCCCTCCGAAAACCTCTTTTAGAGCCCGAGCTACATGGAGCTCGTTTTTTTTAAATTCGAAATCGATATTTTTAAGTTTCCAAAAATCACGAAAAAAATCCTCGATGTAGATATTGTTGAGATAAGACGCTTGAACTGCTATGACGTCTTATATTTAGGGACGGAGGGAGTATAAAATATGGATACCGATACAATAAATTCGTTACTGGTCCACCAGGAGGTATGTTCTGCAGCTCCTGATCTGGTTTTGTTCTCTTCATGTAGTCAAGTCTGTCAAACTTAACCACATTTCACCAATTTGCCTTTACGCCTTCATAATTTTTTCTTTGGGATGCCGTCATAGATAAGGTATGAGTTATCCTCATCGTCATGTTTCATGCCTTGCATAATAAAGGGTAAGCATAAAAATGAACTCAAGTTATAGAGTTTGAATTACCCCTCCGGCCCATCCCTTTGTGCCTACTGTACTTTTGCACTAGTTCTCTGTGTGTGATTCAGTTGATTGAAGTGGCACCTCATTAAAACTGTGCCAGTGGTACATGTCGACAGCTGGGACCACCGGCGGACATTTTCAGCTCAAGCAATTTAATCCTGTTCTGCGCTTAAGGAGATGAACTATCAGGAATATCCCTCTTTCTGCTTCACTATCACTGATGGTGCTCCATTGAACCCTACCCCTTCCAGTATGATCTTCATTTGCTAGTCACCGACAATGGTAAGTTGGTTACCATAACTTTCTTTTTATGCTACATTTTTTTAATGTCTTCCTAAAAGTAAGGCCCTCGAAGGTTGTAGGGGAGAACATATGGTCTTCATTTCCTGATGTTTATGACGCTACCACTGATTTATTTTACCATTCATAAAATTACTGTGTTTACTCCTATGGTATGCTGTTTCTTTTTCTGATTCAGATTATTTTGCTTAGCGTATCTACCTATCAAGTATCAGATATTGCATGCTATTTGAACTGGAGGGTGGACTGTCTCGCTATCAACACGTAAAGAAGTTATCAAAAGTAGAATCCAAAGAATCATCCTTTGCTCTCCATCTTTTCCAAAGCAGCTTCAGCTTGTGGGAGCATATTCAGTCGCAAGAGACTGGTCCCGGTAGCTGTTCTAGAATTGTAGGTATATATGACCTGAAGCTTTCTTGGTAGTGTATTTGAACCTCTTTCATGGTAGTTACTTCTGCATCTTTGCCAGCCTCTTCCTTGTCTGTTAAATAGAAGGCTACTATACTTAAGTTCTTGCATGAAGTAAGGAGTAAACAGTCAATAGACTAACATGGTTATCGCTAGTCAGATGATGTTATAAGAAAACAAACGAATCTGATGCAGCTGGTAGGGAGGAAAGCAAGGCATACTTTTTTGGTGTCTCACTGGAAGTTCAGGGTTTTGTGTGTGTGTTTTCTGGTGAACAAGAAAACTGCTTTTTTCTAAGAATCTTTCCATTGCCAATAAAACTGAAGTGCGTTTCAAGTTTCTGATCCTTTTTCTTCTCTCAGAATAGTACACTAGTACACGATGTGTTCCTTTTCCAATCATCCTTTGTAAATTGGTCGTTGGTGGCATATAAAGTAAAGTACAAATCGAACTGGAATCAATCATGAATAGCGCATCCCAATTGCACGAACTACTTATCTCATGAATGGAGGTTCTTCACCCAAGCGCAACGGCATCAATTCTTTTCTCAGTGTCCTTGGCATCTGTGTTCAACCTCAAGTTGCGGGCACAATTTCGGTGAGCCATGCTTTTCATATGCATTTTCTTTCTCATCAATGCTCCTTGCACAGTTTTATTTCTTTTTCCTGATGCCCCCTGCCCACATCCTAGTCTCAATATTCCTTGCACAGCACTGCAGCTTTCTGTAGTTTTCAGAGAATATATGCTGCCTGAGCGGGCAAATAAACTATCACGGCGGCGACTATCTTACACTTATTGATAGTTACTGTTGAGCGATGCTCATTGAGCAACTAGTCTGGTCTAGTGGTTATGTGATGCTCTTGCAGTTCACGGGCACCGGGGAAGCACCTGAAAGGATTCGTTCCTGATATGGTATCTAATGCCAAATTTGCACTCGAGAATTTTTACCTTGTTTGCAGCTGGGTGTGTGCTCTCATGCCGTGTGATTTAGATTTGTTTAAAGTAAATCTGTGATTAAAAATTAGATTATATTGGGGTTGTCGAGAGGGATATCTTTAGCATTCTTTCTTGGGAGCATATGGTATTTTCAATCCTGGACAGTGCTTTTGATTTTGCTCCCTTTTTCATATTCCAGCTATCAGATTAACATTTGTCGTTTTCATGAGCAATATTCCCCTTAGATTGTACGCAGTGGTGCCACATTTCGCTTCCTGGTTTATTGCAGATTTCTCACCTTGTTATCATAATCTCGGGTGTTAGGTGCATTAGGGATTTGTCTGCCTAGTAGAGATGGTACTGATCAACAGGATCACGCGAAAACTTGCAGACGAGCACCTATTTCTTCTGGCAAAAAAATGATAATGCTCTCATCATACTGGATAAGAGCATGCTGGTATATATTTCGCAATCAGTGTCTTTCTTTTAATTGTTTGCACCGGCTCGTGCTGGATGTGGTCGTTCTTGCTTATTTGTTTCAGGATCTATGACTTCTGTTCATGACATAGCTATATGAGTAATAGTTGTGCAGCCTTTCCATCAGCGGTGCTCCTCCTGACTCTAGTTTGGAAAAGATGGATCCTCGGTTCCCTACATGGCTACATGCTAGAGGGGCTAAGGCAGGCACTGGACTAATCTGCTACGAACTCCACCTAGCCTTGGCAGATTCCAAAGGAGCTAGGGCCTGGATTGACAATAATTACCGAGGTGTGTCTTCTCTCAAGTCTCAATATTTCCTTTTCAGAAAGTTCCTCTTAACACATTATCTGTTCATCATTTGGTGCAACAAGAAACTCGCAAGTTCTTGTAAAATATTACCAATGTCTTAACCATGTCTAAGCTTTTTTTTGACCTTGCTGAATTCTTGCTGTAACAGGTTTGAAATTGACGAGGGCGGTCATAAATCTTCTCCCACCTGATAGGTAGAAAACGAAAACGATGGTGATATGCAAGCTGCTCCACAGCTCACCTCTAAAGCTGGCTACCGAAAGTTGGGGGGTGCCAATGGCATCGTAGCGCAACGCCGCACACTGGAGATTAGTCTATAGGATAGAGATAGGCGGATGTAGATGAAGGTATGCAAAATCTCTCCACACGCCATTCTACTTACGTGCACTTGACCGCCGCTTGTAAAGAACTTGTTCTTTGTTCAAATGCTCTGCTTCTTTGTGGAGAAGTTACGCCGTTTTCGCGAGATTCTTTGTGTGCCAAATGCATACTGGCAACTATCCTTAGAGATCCAAGAGCTCATGTCTGTATGATCACCACACCATACGGTAAAGCTCTCGACGATGCTTCGCCCCAACCTATCCTTTGAAAGCAAACAGATTTGCTGCAAAGCTCTCAACGATGCTTAGTCCCAACCTTTGAAACTCAACAATGGTTAAATCACAACCATGACGACGATCCTTGGTGGGAAATTGTACAATCTACTTCAAACTTCATATCAACTTGTCGCATGAAAACGAAACAATTAATGGTAAAGAGAAACAGGTTCAAGAAACTGGTTCTGACTTGGAACCAGTAATTTAGCTAATCCCTAGAAACTAGGTACGGTAACAGTTTTTCGCACCTGATACTAGAGAATCGAAAGTTAACCAGACACCATTGATTATTAGACCACATTGGAGAATTTCATATCAAACTATGCTTAAGCACCTCTTAAATTTTCAGGAATAATAATCAGATGCATAATGCAAAGGAAGCATAGATCCCACAGCCACTAAGCCTGTCACTCTTTTCCTCTGTCGCCGCCACGGTCCTGACTTGAACCGAGTATTTGCTGCTTGTTTAAAGATGAACAGACTGGTTTAGATTTAGATGCGATCATCTTACATATCGTATCATTTTGTTTCCACGGCATCCACTAAACAAATGAGCAGTGATGTGGGCTAAAAACAAGAGGCTGCAACCAACTTGGAGCTAATAACTGTAACCAAGTAAGCACAGGAAAGTTCTCATAAAAAACGTAAGCAAGGGAATAGGACTTTTTGTGATACCAAACACAAATGAAGCCACTCAAATGTTTTGTATCAAATTAACAGCAAAGGGAACAGTGTATCCATGAGAGAACATCAATTTAGGCATGATAGAAATGAACAGTTTCAAGTTGACCCTTGAACAATTAGCTACCTCTCAGGCCATGTACAATGGCAGCCGCTTAGGGAAGAAAAAATAAATACCAAAAAATCAGATGATTATCTAAGCGTTCTTTCTCCCAACGCTGCCGCTTATTTGGGTCGCTAACAAAAGGGCTTAGCGCTAGTCAAACAGACTCATACGGAAGAAAAAAAGGCTAAGCGCCAGACGCGTAACTTTGCGTCGACACAACAAGAGATCCCAGGATCGGGTGGGATTGAGGCCTAACGGCCAGGAATTCCAGCAGCCTAGCGCCTCTCCTTAGCGTCCGCGATGTACGTGCCCTCAGAAATTCCATGCAAGCGATGAGACACCTCGGCAAAACTAAACAGCAGTTTTCCAACTAGATGTATAATTTTAAGCATCAGTGCCTACCTCCACCAACTGTATTCACAATATTTATTTAAAAAAAAACTGTATTCACAATATTACCAGAACTTTCCTAGCTTTTCAACGAGGATGTTTTAGAGAGGTTGCTTTCTGGTCGATGTTTACAAATGAAGCAAGACTAGCACTAGCTCAATATATCAATGATCATGGATTCATCACTCTCTGACACCAAAGATAGGGGGTGACTTTGCTATAAAAGTGAAGCAAAGTGAAATGAGCGGAAATCATATGTCAAAAACAGTCACAAACTTTGTAACCAGTTGTTCATCCAGGTAGATGAAAAGAAGAGTTCTACTGAACAAAGTTGCGTCACTATTCTCAGATGTATGATCATTATTCACAAACAGTGGAAGAGATCAACTATGCCCCGCGTTTGGGTTGGTTCCAGAAGCGGGAGGCAGCTGCTGATCGGAAGAAGTACCTCTGCCGTTTTGTGGTTCAGGCGTTGAGAACAGCCCACTAAACCAAGGAACAATGGCCCAAGGTCTGTTACTGTCCTCGCTGTCATTTGCAGGGCCATCAGCTGTGACCTCCTCCTGGCTGCTCTCTATTCGATCAATGTTGCTAGGCTCACTCAAGTCTTTTGTCTCATCAGATGGTAGTTCAAACCGGCAAACTGGGCAGGAACTATGGAGTTCAAGCCATGGTAGGATACAAGAAGAGTGAAACTTATGTTCACAAGGCAACTGCTTAGCTTGGAACCCTTGCTCAAGATCATCAAGACAGACTGAACAGCTGACGGCCTCTTCGATTTTGACAGTGGGTAGGGCTTCGACTGCTTCTTTCTTTGCAGGAGGGGTGCCATACCGACTTGGATCATTCTCGGCCAAATGTTGAAGAAGCAGACTTAGCCCTGCCCCGAGGACATACTCCTCTAGCAAACCATCGTCATTGCCTGAGTTGGCATGGTCACCTCGGTCCTCGTCAGGATCAAGTGCTGCACCTTGCAGAGCGAGGGCCTGGTTGAAGGCGTTGATCAGAATGGAGTTGTCTCTTTCCCTGTCATCTCTAAGGTCATCCTGGATGCTATCAAGCACACGGCGCAGTGCCGATGCCTGTCGATGCCTTCTGATGAAACCCTCAAACTCACGGCCTATATCACTATTATCTTCATCGTCGCTGTCCCCCGTCGATCCTGGCTGCTCAAAAGTGTTGTCCATCGGGGGATCCCACTGCGAGAGCCCTTGCTCTGATATCTGACTTGCCAATGCCTCAAAGTGTTCACCGATCATCTCTTCGACAAATCCACTATTACATAATGGGCCCGTCGATCCTGGCTGCTCAAAAGTGTTGTCCATCGGGGATCCCACTGCGAGAGCCCTTGCTCTGATATCTGACTTGCCAATGCCTCAAAGTGTTCACCGATCATCTCTTCGACAAATCCACTATTACATAATGGGCATTTGATCTCCTCCACCATGGCCTCCTCGACGTTCTGCTCACATTCATGGCACCAGTACCTCGTGACGGTGGCCTCTGCCATATCACAGATCCTTCCGTAGATCAAGTGCGGCACGAGCAAGAGTCAAATCTGTGAACCAGGCACCATGAGTTAGTTAAAGGGTGATCTGTATAATAAATCCCCGAGCAATGAACCACATGATGATGAGAATAAGTGTGGCATCTCAAGAAAATTTCTTTATCAAGAAATGGAACAAGATGAGCAGTATGGTGTTGGCTAAATTTCACACCGCAGTGGCAAGCAAACATATCTTACAAAATAATAGTAACAAGGAGAAGAACAAAGCTAGGTTTTGCATCAAACACAAAATTAGCCCCTATATTTGGTTCTCTAGGAAGGAACAGGAGCGGCAAAGCTGTCCTAAAGAGAAGACCCAAGTGAAGACGATGCGAAACCGAGATCTCTGAGGAGGGGAGGCAGAGATCAAGAGCCGAGATTCTCATTCAAGAACCAGGTGCTTGTTCCATTCTCCGGAGAACATGATACTACTATTATTCCCCCAAAAGAAGAACAAAAACGAGAAGCCAATTCCGGCACACTGCCCGAGATTCACGCGACATTGCGCTGGAAATAATTTAGTGGCGTGACTCGTCTTGGATCCCAACCTGGACAAGCCTTCGCATAAATCACCGGATGAACAGCAACCTAACCTCAATCGCCTTACAAGAGAACATGATATTTATTATTCCAAGGGGGAGATAGAATTAAGGAACCCGCTCCACGTTCTTGATTTAGAACACTGGGACGAATTGCCCCCAAAAAAAATCCATCCTTTGCGCGAAACTAAGAGAGAAAGTTCATCATAGGAAGAAGCGGCTAACCTTTGGCTTTTCCTCCGTGGATCGGATAGGATTGAGGCGGCCCCCCTTGTTGTCCTCGTTCGCTTCGGCCACCCAAAGACGAAGAACAAGTTACAGGGCAGGTTAGCTTGACTGCCTGCCGGATAGGACTACTTTACTCCTCTGAGATGGGGCTATGTGTCGTCCCTTATTTTTCTTGCCAATAGGAAAAAGAGAGGATTTTTATATGTTCCAGGCGCCAATCTCCAGCAATTAAACCTCCTTTTTGTTTTCTTTTGAACTACTAGTTCTTTTTGTTGGAAGATCCAGCTAGCGAAGTTTGTTATGGCTTGGAAGCACGCAAAGCTTCTCATCTTTCTGAAAACTTAATTAATTTATTAAAGTACCTGTAAATTGAGGTTATTAGTTTGGCTGGCTATCCTTTTCATCATCCAAAGCAGCCCACCTGTAAACTAGGTTTGTTGCGGCTGGATTCTTTCTGCCTTATTTGTCGGTGTGCTACTGCTAACTTCTCAGCTTGTTTTTTCCCGTCCTAAATAAGACAAAATTAGGTACGAGGCTCATCGCGATATTTTCTGGGGAATTTCTTGCGGAGTTGATTGCCTAAGGTCGCGTTTGGTAGCCTGCAGCCAGCCGGGCCAGGCCCGCTGGCTGCAGAACCAGCCTGGTTGTTTGCTTGCCTGCAGCCCGTTTTTTGGCTGACACGCTGCTTAAAGCACTCCCGGGCCAGGCCCGATAGGAACTGCCGAATCGGCAGTTTCCATGGTGCCAGGCCGCGGGGCTGCAAAAAGTGGAGACGAGCGTGCGCGCGGGGAACGGCGGGAAACGGCGAAATCGTTCCCCTGTTTCGCGCCATACCTAGCTCCTTTCCCCCTCTCTTGCCCGGTCACCTCCGCACTTTCCCAAACCACACCGGCGGCTCCTTCCAGGCGACCAGATCGGCGACCGGACCGGCGACCACACCGGCGGCTCCTTCACCTTCACTTACGGCGGCTGGCCCGCGGTTGTGGCACCGGAGCGGCTACCAAACAAGATGGACAACACGTATTTAGGGGTGGCTACACTCAGCACTGCCCACTGGAGCCTGCCCCCAAGGCAACGAGATATGGCTGCAGGCTACCAAACATGCCCTAAGCAAACGAGCACGAAGCGTGAGGTCAGGTAATAATAACACATGCATTTTGAGGCAGTTATCCGGCTAAAATTTGCAGGTTGTTGCCGTACAGCAACACACACCACATCAGCACTTGGTTAGGTAATTAAGGCATGCCCCACCAATTTTTGCCTGTTATGTGTACCATCGTTTGCCTACTTTTGAGATTAATTTTCACTGATACAAATATATAAGTGTGGTTTAATAACCGCGAGCTAATACTAAATACATAATTTACCCCCACCTAGTTGTCAAACCTCACATCTTCGTCGAAGCCCTCATCGTCGACTTGCGACTATAGTAGTCGAAGCCCACATCAAAATGGCGTAGTCGTCATCATTGTCAAAGCCGTTGTCGTTGCCACCCATGACCCCGTCACCAAAGCCGTAATCCCAAACAAAAGTGTATTGGTTAGGGATTAAATAGTAAATGGTTAAAATCAGACATTAAGCACACATGCAAAAAAAATAGTTGGTGCCAGGTACAAATACAAGTACAGGACCAACAACACCTTCCAGCCGCCGACACCGTCGCCGGAGGGGAAGACGCCAGGCCGCCCAGCAACCCAAGACAGGGAGCACCTCCACATTAGAAGAAGACCGCATATGCCGTCCGCCGTCAGACGCCGGAACTGAGCTCGATGAAAGAGAACGGCCATGGCGCTTCCCGTCCCCGATCCGGAAGCAGACGCCGAAGAATCCGCTGAACCGCACCGTCGCCGCGAACCTCCAACCTGAGGAGCACACCCAGCACCACTCCCGCTTCCCCCCTCGCCACCACGGCCGGCCGGGGAAACCAGAGACACGCACCAGCAGCTCCAGCTCCAGAACAACCCCCAGAAGCTCCACGGTGAGGGCGGAGCACACCTCACCGCCGCGAAGATGGAGACAGGGGACACAAGGGCCAAAGGCAGGGCGTCACCTTCGCCGCGACGACCACGCCCAAGCCACAAAGACCCGCCAGATCCGTAGATCGACGAGCACGAACCGCCATCCACCCGCCGTCGCCGGCCAGGGAGAAGAAGGAAGGCGGACTTATTCATCCTCGCCGACGCCAATCTCTTCTCCAGATCGACGCCGCAGGAACCTACCACTACTCCTAAAATCTACACCTACCTACTCGCCGGACGGAGATCCGGAGCTTCCCCCAGCCTCACAACGCCGCGACGGCGCCGGAGGCGGAGGGAAGCGGCGGAGATGCCGGCGAAGCCTCGGTCGCCTTTCTTATCGCCTGTCTCAACTGTAGATGAGGATAAGGAACGGGTAGGGGTGCCTTGTTCTATTGCGCAGCGTCAAATTTATTCAAGGTAAAAAGGATTATTTGACCTTCTCCTTCTACAGACAAAAAGAAATATGACCAACCAAAAATTAGGTAGGTCTTGCTCTTGCCTTCATCTTTCAGCTATTCCTTTTGCTAGGTCGGTTAACCACCACTTGACCTGCAGTGTTGACTTGATCGCTTGTGATATTTCAACTAATTAACCTATGAGTGGACAGGAGAGAACCTTTTGTCTAGCCTTTTTTTTTGAACCCTTCTCCTAGCCAACTTAGCCGTGAAGCATTGTCACACTCACATGGTTTAGTTTGGACTTTGTCTGCTCAGAAGAATCGCAACCTCTCTCATCCAGAAGGCCAGAAGGGATCACGATGCAAGCAAAGCGCCTACGTCAGCGTGTCATCACTCATCAGTGGTCTAGGATAGGCTTAAGATGGAAAACGGGCCGTTGTACCATGTGAGCCGGTAGCTAGCTTCTGATTCTTTTAGTGTCGGCCCTTTTCGGCCCATACGCGACGAAGGCCCATCGAGGAAGTGGTAAGCGGCATAGATCATGCGGCCTGCCATGCTCCAAGAACTCCTGCCCGTCGCGCGGCAGCCCGGAGAAAGCATGGACTAAAAAAAACTGCCATTCATCTGTTGACGTTTGAAAGTCGGAAAACATGGCAACGATGACATAAGACTCCTCCTCTGATGTACCCGAAAGTCAAATGTATTCTGACTTTTTATGATTGTCTCATTTGAAAGTCAGAAAGCATGGACTTCAAAATCATGACCGTCACAACCATGTTGACGTTTGAAAGTCAAAAATCATTTCAAAATCAAATCCGACTCATGTACCCCAAAGATAAAAATGACAAATATCCTATGGACAATACTTGATTCGAAATCTACCGTTCATGACATTTCGTCATCTTCCCAAGGTGTACGGATCAAAACTATGTTTGTGATCTTTTGAAATTCTAATGAGATCCGACCGCAGCGTTTGGTTCCATTTCATCTTAGATTGTATCTTTCCTTTCCACCTCATTGGTAGAATTTCACACAGATTGCTCCCTCACACCCATCATACATCTCTATCATCTGTATGTGTTCGTGCCTTCGCTAGTGAAGATATGCGGAGGCATGAATTTGGCGTCATTCTTATACAGTCTGCAGGTGCACCAAACTCCCAATTTTTGGTTGTGACGGTCATGATTTTTTATGGTTGTCTGATGGCAAAAGGAAGCAGAGTTTAGTTGGTTAGACATTCAAATGTATTACGACAATGAAACAGGAATGAGGTGGCTGATAACCATGTTATGAGGCGGAGAGGAACAAGCGATTTAGTTGGTGGTCTTATGAGAAAATGTACACTATGCATCTCCCGTGCGAAGCACAGTGGTGGAGTTACATGCATGCTAGCCCCTCATTCCAAATTAAAATCTTATTGATATTATAGTGGCTAAGTACTTAATCAAGATGACGATAATTGGCATCTATTTAACATCCGGCCGACCAAGCTCCACCGGTAGCGTAGTACATAGAGCATATAAACCTATAGTATCGACTACATTGTTGTGTCGGTGGGGGGATTCGACACATGTTGTTGTAACATATGACATTGCATTGGTTTATATGAGGTGGAGAAGGATGAACGAAGTGCATCACCCATGCAAAGTGTTACATGCTAGCCCATCCTTTCATATCAAAATGTTATTGATATTATATTGGATAAGTACTAACCAAAATTATCGCGAACTTGGCACCCGCTGAGCATTTAGTCAAGGTTTGCCACTAGCATACCACATGCACCTTTAGTCTTGGCAAACTACTACTTAGGAGATAAAATGCTATATTTCGATGATTTGACTCTATTGCTGTGTGTTTTCATGGCTGCTCCCCATCCAGGTTCCCTGGATACATACTGACCTAAATGGATGAATGAAGAAGGGTGCGAGCAGATACGACGGCCACACACACTTCTTTTTAACCGAATAAAGCCGGATCTACTACATGGCTGGAATCAAGAAAAGACTGAGAAAGCAAGATCAAACCTACGCTATTGTCGATTCAAAAGGTAAATAGTCCCCAAAAACTTTATCGATGAATGGATCAAAGAAGGAGGCTCTATCTAAGTCATCGTATGTAAGGCAAGAAGCCCGCCTCTGATCGAAGAATGAAGAAGCTAGCTTGGGAATAATTTAAGAGCTCTTGCTCTGCCTATCCACATGTGTTTGCAAGGGCGTTGACACTTAAAAAAAAGATAGAGAAGAGATCCTTGTCTTAAAAAAAAGATAGAGAAGACAACATGTTTGTTATTTAGCAAATATTCACCATAACATCCAGAAAGCACATAAAGACTCTTCGATCTTCTACGTCATATAAAGTCAACAGTAAATGAGCCACCCACATCAAAAGGATGTGGGTTCATGTATTAATATATCTCTAAAACAACATATAAGTTTCCTCAAATATGAATAAGGTCAAGATCGTAATGAGAAAATATTTGGGGTTAGTTAACCCACAACTTACATATAGAATCGCTACCGAGAAGACCATCCAACATGAGGCCCCAATAGGAAGATAAATTACACTCACTTTATAAGTGAGTGTAAAGAGTTAACATTAACTACGATTTTGTGAAAACTGAAAAGACATGGACATTGGTTGAGAAGGCATTTTTGTTCTATTTCATTAATAAATAGTGAAGATATCCTTCTCTTAGTCTTGTGAGAGACCGTCTAGAGATGACTGAAAAAACATGACATGTACACTTTTAGAATTTAATGCTCACATACATTTACACTAAGAGAAGACCATATAATCTTTCTCCCAACTTATGGATATCCACAAAGATACTCGACCGGTGATTATAGAGTCATTGCCGATGGACAATTAACCTAGCATATAAGCTAGGTTATGTAAGATTTAGCTTAAATACAACAATAAATTCGCTCTTGAGATTATTTACTCGTAGAGCCCGACTCTTAGTCAAGAGTCAATTCTATTCCTCTCATGCACGCGTTAACAATTATCTTAGGTTGCAAGACCAATAGTTAGTTGATAGCATACACCTCAAAGTGCATTTATCAAACATTCACCATAACATATAGAAAGCACACGGGACTCTCCGATTTTCTCCGTCATCTAGAGCCGACGATAAAGGAGCCACCAACGGTGCTCGAGATAAAAGAATGTGGGTTCATATGTACTAATATCACTCAAACGTCACATAATTAAACTTCCACAAATTTGAGCAAAATCAGGATTGCAATAAGAAAGTATTTTGGATCAGTTAACCCCACAACTTACACATAGAATCGTCACCGAAAAGTCCGTCCAACAGGAACACAAATTATACTCACTTTTTTTTTTTTTTTTGCGAGTGAAAATACACCGGCCAAGCATCTTACAGATGAGCCCAGAAACAAAGGAAAATTACAGTCAAGTCCTTCTGAACTCCGGTACCTTCTTCGCCGCGCAGCACGTTCCGCCGGCGAAACCCGCCGCCAACTCCTCCGCTAAACCTTGGACTGGGAGGATCCCTCGAGCAGCTGGGAAGTCGACGGTCCTCGGCGCCCTGAGAGCACCTCCGCCCGCGCCGCGACCGGCACCAACTTGGACAGCAACATCTTCACGAAGATCAACAGCTCCAGTCGCCGCTGCTACACGGCCACCGGAAGAGGGAAAGCAAGATCGACAGCTCCGCCGAGCCGGGATCTCGCTGGAGGCAGCAGATCTGCGCCGAGACACCACGGGAGCATCCGCCGCAGAGGAGAGGACCGCCACCACCTGCAAAAGCCAAACCATCGACGCCTCCATCTCCAAAGCGCCTCCGGCTGGCAACCTACGTTGGCCTACACTATGTACACGGCGTGATCCGCCGATTCCTCGACCTCCCGCCGCCGAAGCGGCCGCCGGAGGCGAGAAATCGGGCGGATCGACGCCGGCGAGGTGGTCAACGCGGGGGTCGAACAAATCGCCTCTCGGGGACTGTAGCAGAGAGAGGGGAACGGTCCAAGCTCGCTTCTTTATACAGAAAGAAAAGAGTTAACGATTCTGTAAAAAGACAATGAGTCGGTACTATATTCTCCAGCATCAGCAATTATTCCACGTGATTAAGATTCAGTCAGTGCAACACCTAAGATGCAAGTCAAAAGAAAGATGCCCTAGAGGCTAGAGAAAAACTGTGTGCGCTCATAGTAACGGAGCAGACACATGATTCTGCAAGCATCTGCACCGTCCGATCAACGGACGAACGGTGCAGATCATTCGCATTGGCTCCAAACCAACCCCCGTCTTCCTCCCTCGTCCAACTCCCCCCACTCCCACCTACCCATCTCCACACCACTCTCACAAATCCCGAGTCCGGCGCAAATCTCCCCTCATTCGCCGCGAATCCACGAGAGGGGAAGGTTGCGACCCGCGCCGAGGATGGAGTTCCTGCAGGAACAGAGCATGGAGACCACGGTGACCGTCGCGGTGGCCGTCGTCGCCGTGGCCGCCGGCGCCGGATTCCTCCTCCGCAGCAGCAAGAAATCCAAGGGTACGCGCCGCGCCAAGCCCTCATATAGATGGACATTTGCGCCTGCGTGGTTGAGCTCTCTGTCCGGCGCGTCTCGTCGCCGTATACACTGATTGATTAGCGCGTGGGTTCTGTGGATCGAGGATGCTCTGCCGATGGCTACTGGGCTTGATCTGAACTGAATTAAGCGTGCCGATTATGCTAGTGCCCTTTACTCCGTCATCATAGGTTGTTCGTTATGCTCTGCCGATGACTGTTTAGCTTGCATGCTTCTGCATCTATAGATTCTAAAGCACTTTTAAACGGTTTGTCCTGTGATTCCTTTTGCACTCGTACTAATTCTGGATACACAGTTCGCTCTACTTATAGAAAGATTCCTGCCTTTTAAGCCTATGGATAATAACAAGTGGCTGTGCTATGATTCGTTCCCTTTAGGCTCTTTGGATGCTGAGAAGTACAGGGAGTTCAAGCTCGTGCAGAAGAGGCAAATCAGTCATAATGTGGCCAAGTTCAAATTCGCTCTCCCGTCACCTACTTCTGTGCTGGGCCTTCCGATTGGCCAGCATATAAGCTGCAGGTTTGGGCACTTGCTGGTTTTGTCCTGATTTACAAGTCATGCTGTTCAGCCAGAACGTTCCTCTTATGCATCAAGGAGCGAGTTGGATGTTTTTTTATAATTCAATTGTTCTCTAATTTGTATGTTACCTCGTTGCAGAGGGAAGGATGCCACTGGCGAGGAGGTAATCAAACCATATACACCAACAACGCTGGATTCTGATATTGGATACTTTGAGCTTGTTATTAAGGTTCGTAAACATTTTCCCTGTATTTAAACTTTATGTTGTTTTGTCTGAGTATCTTTTGTTGTGCTGTTAATCTACACTTCAGCCTGTGTATAATGTTGTGAATTCACCTTTAATTTTGTTTTCAAATTTATATAGATGTATCTCCAAGGAAGAATGTCCCATCATTTTCGTGAGATGAAAGTTGGTGACTATATGTCTGTGAAGGGGCCCAAGGTATATCTATCTTTCTGTTGTTAGTTGCTCCTGATTGATTCATATAGAATCTGCTGCTGTTGGCCATTTTCGTGGCATTTATCTGGATTTAATTTCATCATGTCTGCATCCCCTGAAACATAACTGACACTACCGTGCCTAGTTTTGCTCAGCAAAATTGCGAATTCAGAATGTTATGCGTATTCTTCTCTTGATGTGGAGATTAAATTAATTTGTTTCTCATTCTAGGGTCGTTTCAAATACCAACCTGGACAAGTGCGAGCATTTGGGATGCTAGCTGGAGGATCAGGAATTACCCCAATGTTCCAAGTAATAGATAGTCCAAAATTCTTGCTATTAATATTTGAAATGTTTCTGTTAGTACTGAGCCATGCATCTTGCTATTTTTTGTAGGTCACAAGGGCAATTCTTGAGAACCCAAATGACAATACGAAAATCTACTTAATCTATGCTAATGTCACACATGATGACATTCTTCTGCAGGTATGATTTTGTTGGCAAACCTTTTGCAGTTCTCCACTGACATTTAACTCAATTACCAGGGAAACACATTCAGTTGTTAACATCTGTCTTGAAACTTAGATATAGAATCCTACTCTGAGTGTAGGGATTTGTAATGAGTCGTGCCAGAAGTAACAGAAGCCTATCATAGAAGATCAGTCAGTCATTTGTATGTTGTTGCTAGAACCTCATACATATCTTTTTCATAGGAAAATTCTTCCATAATGTGGTAGCAACCCTCTTTCTTACTGATAAATGATTTAGGAGATGTCTCACCATGAATTCTAATGAACAGTTCTGTTACTATGTTATGTTATAACATTTCTTTACTAGTTAGACCTATACTAGGAAACAGTTAGGTCGAACTAACACTTCATATAGGCTTTTGTGTAACCTGATAGGCTTACAACACGACTTATTTATGATGAATGCAGTTTGCTATGGCGATATGGTTGTGTCTTGAGTGCTGATGTTTATCTTTCTTCAATTCACACAGGAAGAACTCCACAGTCTGTCTACAAACTATCCTGACCGCTTCAAGATCTACTATGTCTTGAATCAGGTTTATATTCTGTCCTGAAGCCTAGTACTTTGTCTTGTGGCAAATTGCCTGGCTGATCCTTTCTGTTTTGGTAGTCTCACACGATTAGTGCAACCCCTTTTGACTTTAGCACTATATATTATGTTGAGGTTCCTAGCATGCACCTTGCATAAAAGTACTGTTTTTCATGTGCAGCCACCTGAAGTTTGGGATGGCGGTGTTGGTTTTGTGTCAAAGGAAATGATCCAAACACACTGTCCAGCGCCTGCTGCTGACATTCAGGTAATCTCAAGTGTTGAGCATGGAACCATCTGGTTGTCTTGGTGAAAGCCTGAAAGTTTCTCATCTAGCTAGCAAGTCAATAACTGACACTGTGACTGCTCTTTTCAGATATTGAGATGTGGACCTCCTCCGATGAACAAAGCCATGGCTGCGCACCTAGAAGACATTGGCTACACCAAGGAGATGCAGTTCCAGTTCTAAGCTTGGACGGGTGCGGAAGCCTACCAAAATAACGTCGCCGCGTCGCATTTATAATTTCTTTCGGTTTGGCATGGGACGATTGATGTCGTTTAGCTTGTATAGATGAATCCCACAGTCGATAAAGGCGGCATATTTTGGTGAATGATAGAAAAAGTTGATTGAGTTGGCGTGTTACTGTACTGTGCCAGTTATCTGTCAACGTTGTCCCATTTTAGACGTCAAAGCCACTACTTCATGTGTGTCCAATGGTGGTCATCTCTGCAACGTTATTTGCTGAAGTTAGAAGACAATAGCTAACCGATTGAGTCAGCATGTCAGAAAATAAGTTGCTAGTATTTCGGAAATTCACATTGATTAACTCACTACTCCCTATCTCAACAATATACGACAGTTTTTTTTCCCTTGGACTAAAGGAATAATTGACATACGTTGGTCTGGATAAGACATAATCTCTAACAAGCAACTTTAACCATCAATTTCCATAGTAATACGGTATCCACGTAGAAGCACAAAAGATTACACTTGGAAGAAATATCCAGCTTAAAGCATGAAACTACTGTATTTGGGGAGTAGTACTTGTAACGAATCTAACGGCACTATTTCGATAAGATCTCCCCAAATAGTACTGTAGTTCACAAATCACAATATGAGCTCAAAGTCGAGGAAGTGTGACCACCGAATGGCAACACATTATTCTTAGCGTACAAAATTCGAAATGTCTAACTAATCCAGCTCTGCAATTGGTCCACTTGCATTCTCTTTTGGAGAAACGGTACACTTGCATATTGCAAAAACAACCCTGTGACAGCAAAGCAGATGCAGCTGCTGTGTGCCTGTTCTCTCCTGTCCTCTTCTGTAAGGCCAAAAACAGCACAACAGATTCTCAGCTGGATATTTATGCACAAAGTGCAAAGCTGGGACAGCAATTTGCGATGGCATTTAGTTAATACGTACGCCAACCCGTGCTGAGAGAAAAATATAACCGACGATGGCACAGAAATTTGCGATGGCATTTAGTTAATTGTATTTCCTTGACATGAACAATGTAGTCATCTGAAGTTTGGTGTAGAAATTTCGAACAAGATACGGCTTGTCTGTCCTCGGAGAGTTTGATCTCCTCCTCCTACCCCACCTCAGCTGAGTTTCTTTGTAAAATTCCCCGAAAAACAAAAGAGTTTCTGTGCACAATAGCTAGCGTACTGTATGCGACTAGCTCTTTCGGTTGATTATCCTCTAGATCTCTCCCGGCCGTGAGCAAAATCACTGTCATCGTCATTT
The DNA here is from genome assembly GCA_947311845.1 of Poa pratensis. NCBI lineage: Eukaryota > Viridiplantae > Streptophyta > Magnoliopsida > Poales > Poaceae > Poa > Poa pratensis. The sequence continues at coordinate 31,935,738 of CAMZMU010000067.1, forward strand.
TCAAATGCGCATCGATCATGGACCCCCACTAATCCTATCGTCGATCGAGAGGGTCTAGGCTAGTCGTGTCTAGTCTTAATAATAATGGAGATGATGATAACACCCCGGCCGTAGGTAGCTCATAGCCTCTCATACTGATCAACCCAAATCATAGCGCTTGCACCTTGCATGGCCACATTGCATGCATTTCCTACGCAGATTGGCACTACTCAGTGATATACATTTTGCCGACAAAAGCATCCATATCCCCATGCACTGGTGCTAATGGGCAGCTAAAAGAGCTAGTGAAGAACAGATTACCACCAGCGTACGTACGTATGGCTGGCGCGTATGTAGTACGGATACGTAGAATCTAATTAAAACCAGAATGACTAGCTTCAAACCAGTAAGCTTAACAGAGTGAGTAAAGTGATATTGATTAAACGCCTATTTGATTTGTATGATTCTCGTAGTGTACCAAAAATAGGATAGAAATACATATGCAGCATCCATGATTGGATAATATAGGCCATTTAAGTGTCGACTTTGCCTCTTTGATTCATAGGAAGGTAAAAGGCATAAAAATATGGTTGATCCCAATTTCAAAGGGGAAAACTCGGGATTTTACAATCCACTCGGACATCTTGTTTGTATTCCGAAGCAAGAAGAACAAAACGAGGGTTTCTAGCGACATGATAACACGCTAAATATACTAATCCCTAGTATTTGGTTTCGATTTTATTATGCTTTTCTGTTTCATCTCAATAAACACTCCAATCGACGAGATTCTTTGTTTTCCAGTCTATTTTTTGCACATGCATTTATATCATGTTTATGTGTTTCAGTTATGCGAATAAAATATGTCATGTTGTCTAGTTTGCAGTAATAGAAAAAACACACAAATCTTAATAAAAGTGGTCAAATCAAAGTGAAAATGCATTATTGTAATGTTATCATGCCACTTAATACCCTGTCTCGTTATTTGTGCAACGGAATTAGAAAAGAAGGATAATAGGAACGTAAGAATCCTGTGTTTTTTCTTTTAAATTTGAGATCAAATGGAAATTTCCTGTTTTTTCTTTGCTCTATTCCTTTGAACCAAATGGAGGTATCGTGACAACAAAGATTATTTTTCCCCATTCTTACATTTTTCTCCACCTTTTCTGAAAATAAAAAGGCCAATTTTAAATAATAAATAAAGGCATTGGATGTTATTCTGTAATAGTGGTGAAAAGTAGTGTCACAAAAGTAGCTACAAATGCTAAGATCGTGCAGGGGGAAGGGTGATTTGTTCCACATTAGCATCTAATTCAGATTCTAAGCGATGTGGATGCATGCTTACGCTTTGTGAGCTCGGTTGACCTAAATTGATATTAGCATACATGTACTACCTCCGATCCATATTAATGGGTTCAACTTTATCTAGATACGGATGTATCTAGTTAAGTGTTTAGACTAGATGCATCCGTATCTAGACAATGTTGAGACCATTAATATGGATCGGAGGGAGTATCAATATTTTTCCCTCGCTATTCTTGTCGCTGTCAACCGTTGCCGCCTCTTCTAGTGGAGCCAAATTTTGTTGGACGTGACACCATGACGAAGACGCGTGCTAGACGTGATTACTTGGGTACAACGCAGGTCAAACACGGTGGCAAGCCACTTGGAGCATCCATAATGTTTACTTTTTTTAGGGAATCCACAATGTTTACTTGATGGGGAATATTTTGGGATTGACCAGGTAGTACACATTGCAATGAGATGGTAGCAAAAGTTTCGTCGGAAGGTTAAAAAATATTGGACATTTTGTTGTTGCAACTTCCGAGCCTAGATATTTCTACGTGTCCACCTCTGCTCTCGTAAGGAAATGCTGTATGTAGCCTCCGGCACAAGATGTCAAAATGTGCGATAGGTTGATGATGATAGCTACAAAGTACTCACTTAGTCCTAATGTAGAAGACACGCATGGCCTTTTTAGTTTATCAATGCACAACTTTGATTATGACTTATATAAAGAAATTTCTTTCACAAGACAAATACACTAATACCACTTATACTTGCCCGGTCCATATACTTTGATATATATTAGCAATCAAAATTGTGTTTCGTGCAAATCACGTGTACCTTACTTTTAAGGACCGGTGGAATACGAGCATCTCTAGTAACACCCTAAAAAGGCTTGATCTGTAATTTTTTGTCACTTTAGAGGTCGGACACAAAAATTTGAATCTAGCATAGTCCCTATGCGGGTCTCTAAAAAATTATACAGGGGCCTCTAAAAGAGGTGTTTCGAAGCAAAATATACATGCACCTGAACCCCTCATCCTCCCGTGTGGCGCCAATTTCGCAACGCAATTTCTCCCTCCCATGAGCCCTACACTGCCGCCACTCGATGTCGCTGCAGCCCATGTGCGTCCCGACCTGCTTTTTCACCATCGAGGCCCTAGAGGATCCAGAATCTCATTCCCAAGCCGATAGCTCGCCACGCCCACCGTTGTGGCCTCGGTGTCACTGGCTTCCCATCCATCCCATCCCTGGCATGAGAGAGCAGGGGCGGACCCAAGTAGGAGCTTGTGGGGGCCTTGGCCCCTACTCAAAAATTGAAACTTCAATAGAATTTGTTCATTTTTTAAAGAAAAATATTCAAATTGTGTGAAGTTTTATAAGAAATGCCCCCAGTCACCTCGCGCGCCCCCCTCTCAAAATCCTTTCTGGGTCCGCCCCCGTGAGAGAGTACGTGGAAGACCAGGTTTAGCTAGCGCATCCGCGCTCGACTCATGCTACGCCTCATGTGGCTGTGTGGGTTCCCACTTATGCCGCCACACACTCCTTCACTTGTCGCCACGCGCCTAAGCAAAGGAGAGAAGGCTCTGAGGGAGAAGCACATCGCCATCCCATTTTGAGGACTCACAGAAAGACCTCGGATAGTACCACAATCTCTTCTTCGCACAATAATATGTTAAACTACTTCAACAAGTCTACGTGTAAGATATCCGACATCTGCTATTTGTACATCAATATCTACAACCCCTTTGCGAGCTCCATAGTAGGAAATGATATATTTTGTCAAAGAAAGTACCTCCGTAAATTGCTTTGAATAGGTAATCAATCATTTGTCCTTGAGGGTCCGCCATTAATCCTCTCATACTTACTAATTGGTGTTTCTGAGATGTATTTCCTCTGGCTGATGTGGATGCTACAAAATGGTTATGGACATTTGTGATGCTTTTGAGAATATGTTTATACATTCCAGTCAATTTTTTTGTAAAGTTTGTATAATCGAAGAAATAAAAAGTACATAGTTTTGGTATTTAGAGACCTAGTTTCGGGTATCTGACTTTGTGCACATAAAACGGCGTAAAACTGTTAAGAGAAGCTTATAAAACGATTTTAGTGGTCCAAAATTTAGGGCGTATGCTAGAGATATACTCTAAGCAATTAATGATGAAGTTTGGAATTTTGTTTCGGGTGTACCCACACTTGATAAGTGCCAGATTATCATAGTATAAAGTTTATACGATAAGTTTCAATTCAACATGTATATGTCATATGTGCGTGATAATTTTCTTAGCTCCCTAACAGCTTATCGCGCTAGATAAATGTTGTTCGTCTTATAAAAGAAAGTCCACCTTTGGACAGACTATTGATGCGCTCTGGATTTCACTGCGAAACCTTGACCTGGTTTACGAATCAAAGTACAGGGGCCGGTGTACTTCTGGACAACTACCACGCAGAAAGATTCATGAAAAATTCAACCAAAAGCTAGGGATGGAGAAAGCTCAAACACGGAGCAGCAGCAGCACGATAAAAAACCACCTGGCCTTTGTCCTAGTGTCCAGCGTTGACCTCCAACTAACCAAACCGCCTCCACCGCGCCAAAATCCGACGAGTCGACGACCCGCACGTGCCCCGCTCAACCTCCTCCTCGTCGTCGTCGTCCTCAACCCACCCTCATGGTCCACCACCACCTGCCAGCCGTGCTCATGCCGCGTCGTGCCGCCTGTAAACAAAATTCCCCCCGGATCCCGCGACCAGGACGCCGCTGGCTGGCACCAAAATACTAAAATTCAATTCTTTCTTGGGCGCGGCTCTACTGTCACAGTTGTCCGGGCACAGGCGTACGGACTAGTTTAATCCCTCCCGGGGGTGGGGCAAGGAGGTGTCCGACCGGGCCTAGGTAATGGCCGCCGTGCCCTCGTGCGCTCCCTCCTCCTCCCGCAGACCCCGCACCGGGTTTCAGGGGTCCTCGTCCCCGCGCCGCCGTTCTCCCCCCTCATCCTCTTCCTCCTCGTCCTGGCCCTGTCACGGCATCCGCGGTGGTTAGGGGCAGGAGACAGAGGAGTTGTTGGCTTCTTGGCTGGCCGGGGTTTAATTTAGGACCCTGCTCCTCGTGGAGAGACGCCGGAGGCAGAGCTCGGGTCCAGGGAGCAGAGCTGCGGTCGCCGGATTTGGTGGTGGGTTATCTGTCCTGTTCGTCTCTGTTTCTGTTGCTAACTGTAATGTGCAGTGGATTCTGGAGATTCTGTGTGTCAGAGAGGTTGCTGATTTTGGAAGGAACATATGCTTTCTGGATTTGTGGGTCTAGGTTGTTTTGATGCGAAAGTTTTTATTTCAATTTGGGCGGTTTGTTTGTTCTTGCGGTCTAGAGCTAAGGGATTTGAATCGAAACATTACTTTGGATCTGCGAAGATTTTTCAGGATTTTATAAATGTTCGCCATGTTTTTCTGTCTGTTAAATGTCCATGGACATGCCTCTTTTCCATGTTTACCCCTGCTGATGTCTGGATTATTTCGTTGTGATTATTCTCTATGATGAACTGCTTAGCAATCTTTAATTTTACTATATTATGTGGTCAGACTTGAAGTGGTAATTCCTCGGAATAAAAAGACTGGAAGTTGGAGAAGAAATCTTCCATTGATTTTCTTGGACTTCAGAAGGAATGGTGTTCCCAGATGATGATGAAAAGATGAAGGTATGCGTCTCTTGTTTCATCCTATTCATATAATCATATTGTTTCTTAATTTTTCTTTTTTGCTCCTCTTTCTTATTTTCTAACATACATCTTGAATTGGAGCATTGACTTAAGTTTGTGTGTTTGAACAACTGTACTTTAGGGCTGTCGGCCAAAGATTTTCGGGACGAAAGATAAGAAAGCGGCAAAGAAGACAGACCGTCCAAGCTCCTCCACAGGTAGTTCATCTTCTTTCTGTTAGAAACTGAATAATTGAGTCAGTGTCTTGTGGGAAGGCGATAACTACTACTCGTAACAAATAGATGAACGTAAGGTTGAAAATTTTAAAGTCAGCTGAGCCTCTGATGACATCATAATGAGTGCTATGAAGTAGCAGCCAGTTCAAATGTGTTTACCTAACTACCTGAATATGCTAGACTTCGTGTGTTCAACAATTCTACATTGGTTGGAACACTTCGGTTCAGAAATTTGAATTTTTGTACTAAATTGGTACAATTGTTGTTAAGATTTTGTTATGACATAATAGCAACTGTTCTATGTTTTATTGTCATCTGCAGTTAAGTCCGCAGCAAGCTCCTCCAAGCCACCATCTTCTTCCCCCTTCAGAACACTTTCAGGTGGTTTTCTATCTGGCAATTTTCTGCACTGGATCACTCTTTGGATGATGTTGATTTGATTTGATTGGCTTATTATTGTGTTTCTTTTGGACTAATTGGTTGCAGAAGTTAGGAGCATACGTCTCAGCCATTTTCTAGCCCGCTCTCCAAGTGTTATAACAACTGAACATTTCAGGTCAAATAGCTAAACTTGCATGTTCAGTTATACTATGTCCTCTATACGCAATTTAGATTAGCGTCTTAAATTTCATTTAGTTCATTTATTCATTATACAGGGTATTTATTTCTACATGGAACGTTGGTGGAACCACACCTACCGCTACCTCTGAGTTGAATCTGGACGACTTCATTCCTGCTGATGACCGCTCGGATATTTATGTTTTAGGGTAGGTAATCCATCTACTTCTCGCAGTCGTGAAATATACTTATGTCAATATTACTAGTTGCAGTACCAAACAATTATTAGAACAATGTACACCTTGCATATTTTCCATAGGTTGCTCCCCCTATTAATTTACTTATATGCAAGGTGTAATTCTCTTCTCTTTTGTTTCTTATGGGTCTTATGGTTTTGTTGATATTCTGGCATTCAATCTTTATAACCATAAGCTTTACTTTCCCTGGCTTGTTTCAGTGAGTGATGCCTCTTTTTTAACCTTCACACAGTTTTCAGGAAATTGTCCCTCTCAATGCCGGCAATGTGCTTGTGATAGAAGATAACGAACCAGCTGCAAGATGGCTTGCTCTAATACACCGCACGCTAAACCGACCAGCAGATGGGAATGCTGATATCTTCCAGCACAAGCCATCTCTATCTGTTGATTCAACCTCGTCTTGTTCTTCATCAAACCTCGATGCTTCTTTCTCTAATCGCTCTAGTACTGCGATCTTCCAGTCCTCCTTAAAATCTATCAGGAAGCCTTACATGCCTACTCAGAGAAAACTGCTCAAACTTTGCAACTGCTCAGTTGAAATGAACAGGAAATCTTACAAAGATGCTTGCTTTGGATGCCCACAAGCATACACTAATGAGACAGACTCTTCGGAAGAAGATGAAGTAGGTGATAAATCGAATAATGGTTATGTGGTTGATGGAGTGGCTTCTTCTGCTTCTGCCTCTAGGGATCAGCTAAAATATAACCTCGTTTCTTGCAAGCGGATGGTTGGTATTTTTGTTACAGTATGGGCAAAAAAGGAGCTAGTGCCACATATTGGTCATGTGAGGACATCATGTGTAGGCCGTGGAGTGCTGGGTTATCTTGGAAATAAGGTTAGAACTTAATCAAATTATTCAAGTCATTTCCTTTCGATTATGCGAATTTTAGCATGCATGAATGTTAGTTTCAAAGACAATAAGAAATACAATTATGTAGTACTGATGTATAGAGCATAGATTATGCTCATGTTCTGTTCCTCGTATCAAGTTCTTTATCGGCATTCGACATTTTTCTACAATTACATGAGCATTTGACTTGACATACTGCAACCTAGCTTGCCAAAAAGAGCAGAAATAGGAAAAAGAAAACTCCGAAGCACCCTCTGCATGAGATCCCTTATGCTTTACGCTGTGCACTTATTTTTTGCTTCAGGGATGTATATCAGTGAGCATGACACTGCACCAGACAAGCTTTTGTTTCATCTGTAGCCATTTGGCTTCAGGTGAGAAAGAAGGCGATGAGTTGCGGCGCAATTTGGATGTTTTGGAGATCCTGAGGGTCACGCAGTTTCCAAGAATTTGCAGAAGAGCTGGACAGCGAATCCCTGAGAAAATTATTGATCATGAGTAAGAAACTCATGCTAAATTTCTTTATAAGCTTTTATTTGTTGTATTATTATCTCATTCTAGTGCTGTTTATTTTAGCCGTGTGATATGGTTGGGGGATCTGAACTACCGTATTTCCTTGAGCTATGAAGATACGAAGAAACTTCTGACTGAAAATAACTGGGATGCCCTTTTTCAAAAGGATCAAGTAAGCCCTACTGGTTTTTGCTAATTAGTTGGGCTTAACCCATTTCCTCCCTACAAGGAACTAAACAACTAAAATGGAATGAGGAAAGACAAAACCTTTCAGAACTTTCCTTCTGTTCTTCTGTGTTCTGGTTATATAATGGTACACTTTGGTTACAAATTTTTGTTTTCAGCTTAACACCGAGCGCAATTCTGGAAGGGCGTTCAAGGGTTGGAGCGAGGAGAAGATTTATTTTGCCCCCACATACAAGTACACCTTTAACTCGGATTCTTATTCCGGAGAAACTGCAACCTCAAAGAAAAAGAGGAGAACCCCAGCCTGGTATTAATTTTATTCAATTCATTTTAGTTTGCTTTACAATAAATCCCGACTTTAGCTTGTATCACAACCTTGAATTGTACTTGAAATTAATTATGACCACAAGGTATACACACACAAACACACACACCTGTTTACAACTTCAATAATCTTGCATTTGCATCTTTGGGTACCTGAAGAAGCTTAGACATGGTTTGTTCCCTTGAGATGAAACCAAGTACATTAGCGCAAGCGCACTGGTTAAAGTCGTGGAAGCAGAAAACAATACAACTATTTGCATTACCACATAACTCATCAAGAACACATTACAAATTTCGATTCTACAATATGGTTGATGTATAAATTTCTTTGTTGCAATGTAACAAAGTATATAGTGCAGTTTCTAATGTCAATGGACCTAACTGCACGATGAACTATTAACACAAGTTACCGACTGGTGTATTCTAAGTGTTTCAACTTGTCCAGGTGTGATAGAATACTATGGCATGGAGATGGCATTGCGCAGTTATCCTACTTCCGCGGGGAATCTAAATTTTCTGATCATCGTCCAGTCTGTGGATCATTTAATGTGGTGGTGGACCTACTAGATGGCAAATCAAAGAGGCGCACATCTAATACTAACATCAGAATCGGCGCCGAAGAGCTCCTACCGACAAGAACGAACAAGGTTAATAAAGGTACCTTCTTTCTTTTCAGTAGAGTTTACGGTAAAGCAATGGAATGGAAACTCCATTATTTGCAGACATAATTAGTATGGCATAACACTGCAGGTGCTGGGACTAAAATCACACAATAAATAGTTCATATGATGCAACTAATGGAGTAAGGTGCCGACGGAACTTCCCACGGCTGCCGCTTGGTATTTGTTTCCCAGCAAATTATTGTTTGACAAAGAGGATGGCGATTGTTATGTTGTACAGTAAATGTGATCACATATAGTTTTCAAAGGAAAACTGAGTAGGTTACATATATAAGCAATTTCCACGAAGATTATTTTTAATCGTACGGGTAGAACCTGCACAGTTTTGCAAGTTGTATCTTACAAACCACTGTAGTTGTAGATGGGGAAGTTTGAGTTTGTGAGGAGCGACATTGTACCGAAACAAGACACACAATCAAAATGTAAAGTATGATATGGTCATTTTGATTTCCATTTTGTAAATGAACACGAGATTAGCATGATGGTCGTTTCTATGAGTACTTATTCATATTATTTTTTCCTTGCTTAGTGTTCATAATTTCATTCCTTAGCTGACATTGAAGGGAAACCTTTTTGAGCGAAAAACTATAGGAGAGGCCCTGATAGTTTTTTTACGGTGACAGTAATCTTATCAAGAGCATAAATATTATCAAGAGGTTAAGTACAAAGGGTTAAAATTGAAGAAGTGAGAAATAAAAGGTGAAGGCAGCTAGCACAGATCATCAAGCCAGTGAGACTGTGAGAGGAACAAAGAAGGAAAATATGTGTCTTTTTTAAGCTAAAGGACCAACTGCCTAACTAGGGTTCACATGGTTGAAGACTTTAGAGTTTCTCTGCTTCCAAATGTTCGAGGCAGCTACAATGAAAACCTCCATTCCGGTGTTTTGACCGCTTTACGTTTCTTGTGGATCTTTGTAAACCTTGTGTTCTCCTTCTCGATATAAACAGGCGTGCTCTCTCCCGCGTTACTAAAAAAAAAATGAAAACTTTCATGAAGAAAGCGCGGTCATCTCGGATCATGCAATCATGGCTGAGGCTTCCTTTGATCACTTCCATGACCTTCTGGGCACGGCGGTGGATTGCGAGATTCTGTTGGACCTGGACTTCGATCGGAGGACTTGGCGAATCTTGACATCCCCCTCCCCTCCTTATTGGAGGAAGAGGTTTGGGAGGAGGTGAGGTGTACATGATAAGGCATGGGGACCGAACGATTTCATAATAGTGTTGTTGCGGAATGATGAAAGACGACATCATGGTAGCCTTTACCAAGATACACTCCCTCCACGGGCTCGAATTTAAGGGCATGAATCAGGCAATGTTAATCTTATAAAAACACAAGAGAGAGGAAAAGATTGGTTTGTGTCGTACCAACATGGTAGGCCGATAGCTCTGTATATATACAACGTCATAGCACTAGGGTAACTCATCATTAGCCTAACTACCCTAAGAGCTATCCGAACCAACACTGTTAGCTAAACAGGACGTGATTGTATCTGAATTCCTATCCCAACTTACATCGTTTAACAAATCTTACTACCTAAGCATTGCGATGCAGCGGCCACCCCTTTTGTCTGATCAGTTGGCGACGTCAGTCTCGTTTTACCCGGACGATGTAGTCATCTTTTGTCACCCCTCGATAAGAGCATCCTCGCGTTCCTCGTTGACACATCACGACTTCAGACCAACTTTGCCAAGTGCTCGATCTCCCTTGTCGTCTATTTCGAGGAGGCCCTGAACTAAAGGCGGCGACAATTATGGAGTGCCATTTGGAACTCTTCCCTGTAAAATTCCTCGGGATTCCCCTGGAAATTTGGAGACTACAGAGTGCGGCGTTCCAACTCTGGCGGATCGCCTTAGTGAGTAGTGACCAACTTCCTATTTGGAAAGCTTACATGAGAGCGAAGATAGGTTGTCTTAGGGTATTATAATGGGGTGACGTCAGCCTTCTCTTATAATTGCCATGTTGGATTTTCGCTTAGTTGGAGGAGAGAATAAAGAAAGATGATCTCTTAAAAAAATAAAAATAATAAGAGGAGACTATTTTCTCCATGTGTACATACCTTAGAAACACAATTTCCTAATAAATATAATTAATTCTCGTTAATTTTAAGGATGGCAATAAGAGATGCATTATTTGCCTTCTCTAAATGATGTGGAAGGTGTGCCTTCTCTACCATTATACATGCTCTTATCCTCATTAAATGGGTTCTTGCGGCTATCCCGCTCCACCAAATTATGGCACCTGCTTTAAAACCTTCTTGTTGAGTCCCATCACGACTAATCTAGGGTTTGCTGCCCAGTGAGATATGGTCATATGGAGTCTCGTCCGCTCGGGTTTAGGACGGACGGATCCAGAACCGGCTCTCTGCACACTTCTTCCTGTCTCCCCACTATGTAGTTGTTTTTGCTATGCTACTTCCAGACTTCTGCATTCTGACGACCGCGTGCACGTTCGTCCGGGAGAGTAGGCCTTCGAAACCCCGTCCCTTGAGATTCTGCAACGGGAGAGGGCCGATAAGTATTTTGGGGAGCGTCTCGGCGTGACTGCTCGCTTTCGTTCGACTACATCTGCGCTGACTGTTCGTCTGCTTCCTCGTCACCGCCATGGCCGATGGTGACAACGTTGTGGTGCGGACCTTGTTTGCACTAATATTTGGTCCATATACGCATTTGCTGGATAGGCTAGATTGTGTTAGATATGATAGCATCTCTCATACGGAAAGCGCATAATATTTTGACGGAATGTGTGCCGACCCACCTGCCACTTGCTGATTTTAAATTCGACGGCATTCAGATCTTTTTCATCTACCCATCATTGTTGAAGGACGAAAATCCGACTTGTATCTAACTGAAGATTAGACACACTATTATTGTTTGACAGCTGAGATCTCTGTCATAATTCTGCTTGCCGCGCATGATTCTGCGCCTTGCCCCTGTCCGCTGCCGAGCGTGCGCGCACGCTTCTTCCCTGCGTGTCAGCCGTCAGATCGAATGATCTGTCACCTGAGCGGCCCAGATCTTTCCCGCCTTGTCCCCACTCACTGTCCCTGTCCGAAACGTGGCTACTGGCGACCATTTCCAGCTCCAGGTAGCTCGCCACCGCTGTCACCGCTCCTCGCCGCGCGCCGCGGCTTCCTCCCATTGGTCGCCTGCGGGTGCGCGCGAGACCTCGGTGGCACTCTCGCTAGCCATGGCGCGGCCTCGGGCGGGGCCTCCCCCACCAATCCCCGTGCCGTTCCTCCTCATCCTCCTCGGCTGCCACAGCTGCGCTGCCGGTGGCGGCGGCGGCGGAAGGGGCAGCTCGGTGTACCCGGCCTCCGTGGTCTACCCGCACCACTCCCGCCAGATCTCCTGGCATCCCAGGTAAGGCGAATTTCCCTGTATCCGTCTCACTGCCTCTGCCCCGTCGTTGCCTTGTTTCATTTCATTTCACCTCGATCTCGATTTGCACGGAGCGGAATTGATCGATGGCGTCTTCCGTGGCGTGCGTGTGCGTGCAGGGCGTTCCTCTACCCGCACTTCCTCAGCGACGACGAGGCCAACCACCTCGTCTCCCTCGTCAGTGCCTCCTCTGCAGCTGGTCTCATTTGCCGTATAGTAAAATTCAGAGCTCTTGCTGTCGGAAAATTGATCTGATTCATGGATTCTCCTTCTTGTTCAGGCGAGTGGGACGCTCAAGCCCAGTGGGGTGCTCAAGAAGTCGGCGGTCGCCAATAAAACGTCGGGCAAGAGCACGCTCAGCGAGGTCCGCACCAGCTCCGGCTACTTCATCACCAAGGGCAAGGTTGGCCATCTGCTTCTGAGCTCATACACAAATATTACTAGAAAAAATATTTCATGAGTTGATCATCACTTTTGCATGTCCCATCTGAATGAAAGAGTTGATACACGATGCCATCTTATCAGACAATTTTCATGTTCCACCTAATTAGGTGATACTAATATGCTATCTTCTAAACGCACTGTCCATAGGACCATATGTACTCTATGTAGTACTTATTTCATCAATATCTTCAGTATTTCGTAACTAACCTTAACTGGGGTCGAGGAGCATGATACAGTTCAGGAATTTCTCTCGCTCACATAGTTCGCAACTTGGTGACCAATAATTGACGTTTCGCAACTTGGTGACCAATCCTTCCTTTTCGCGCAACTTCGTGACCTCCGGTGCCTTTCACTCTTTTATCTAATGAATAACCATGTCCAAATTTGTAGGATCCAATTGTTGCTGGTATAGAGGATAAAATTGCTGCGTGGACATTTCTTCCAAAAGGTTGTGAGACAATAACACTGCCCCTTTCTCTTCATGCATTTCATTCTTTCTGATTCTACAGTTTTAGAAGACAAAAAAAATGCTTCATTTGCATTTCTTCCTGAAAGCTTCTAAGTTGTATTTGAATTTTGAAGGAGAAGCACCTTTTGTAAACGAATTAGAATCTAGTCCAATGTAACCTAACCTAACTGTGCAACGATCTTCATAAATATGTATTTTTTCGGCAAGTGGCAGATCTTTTACCTTTACATCTTGTTAGGAAATATTACAAAGTACCAAGGAACTTATCTAGCGACTCAAGGTATAGAGAAGAACAGCGAAAAACCACCTTCTGAGTTGTATTTCAATTTTGTGGGAGAAACACCTTATGTAAGCAAATTACAATGTGGTCCATTGTGCCCTAACCTAAATGTTAAAGATCATAAAAACATAAAAAATATTATTTTTCAGTAAACGGCAGAACTTTTGCCTTCACATCTAGTTAGGAAAAAATTATGAAGTGCAAAAGAAATTCACTCTCACACAAACGCATCTAGTGGCTCGAGGTAGGAGAACGATTAAAAACCAGCATCAGTATACTTATCCTAGAATACACTGTCTTCACCTTTTTGTCCAATATTTTCATATTATATAACAGCTATGCATTGCTCCTTGGAGTATATGTACCTGTTGTGGAATCGCTTAAACTTTCCTGGTGTTTAATAGCACTAGAATTTGTTTGAATTCTGAACAGCAAGTCATAAGCCACATCTAGATTAATGGGAGTTATTAGGCTTGTTTTGCCTGTTACCCTTCTAATATTATCTTCCAGTTCCATGTTTTGAGTAGGAAGTTCAACTTGAAGGATCTGATAATTTACATTTTTTTAGTTTTTCTTATAAGTGTTTTATAATAAGCAGAGAACGGTGAAGACATGCAAGTTATGAGGTATAAGCGTGGGGAGAAGTATGAACGGCACTATGATTACTTCACAGACAGCGTTAACACTATTCGTGGTGGGCAGCGCGTAGCTACTGTACTTCTGTATTTAACTGATGTTGCAGAAGGAGGGGAAACAGTTTTCCCCTTAGCCAAGGTAACTTTTCTTCCCTTCACTGTCGTAGGTTCAGTAAGATGATAGAAAGTGCTTCAGATTGTTTATTTTCGAATGGCCAGACACAATCAGCCATTGCAGACACAATTTCCTCCTGTACCTTTTCCTAGTTTGTTTTGGGATTTGATGTTGAATATCCACATGCATTTGTCAAATTAGGAACGGATGGCATTACGCGATAAAGATGCGACCTTGTCAGAATGTGCACGGAATGGCCTTGCAGGTATGACTTACATACTCAAGTCCTTTTCAGCAATCACAGTTCCGAAGTTAGTAACACAAGACACCTGAAACATCTCTTGGCTGATACGCACCTGTACTCGTCGTGCCTCAGTGAAACCGCGGAAAGGGGACGCCCTCCTGTTCTTCAACCTTCGCCCGGACGCCGCGACAGACACGTCGAGCCTCCACGGCGGGTGCGCGGTCGTCAAGGGGGAGAAGTGGACCGCCACAAAATGGCTCCGCGTGGCCTCGTACGACAAGGCCTACCACGCACCGGGCGGCAACTGCACCGACGGCAACGACAGCTGCGGGAGGTGGGCGGCGCTGGGGGAGTGCGCCAAGAACCCCGCGTACATGATTGGGACCGCGGCGTCGCCCGGCCACTGCAGAAGGAGCTGCAGTGTGTGTTAGCGTCAGGATGCGGACAATCCGTGGAACGTTGATGGTCACCGGCTTTGCTGTCGACGATCAGGTTCATACAGGAGCAGCAGGAGCCGAGTTGTGGCAAATTTTGGTTGCAAGCAGTCCCTGTTTCTTGGTTACCAGCGTTGTATTGTTGGCATGGTAGCTTAGCTGAAATGAGGACAGACCCCTGTTCATTCATTAGTGTCAAACAATGATTTGATGTTGGCTCCATTTTTGTCTCTAGAGACTGTAGCCTTCCTCGCTAACTATTGTTTTAGTACTGTGGTATATAGTGTGTAGCACCAGTATGTCTTCCTGGATTTTAACAAACCATCCCGAATCCTTTCGTTGTATGCACATTCATGTGCGACGAACTGCCCGTGATGTGATGATGCTGAAGAGTGAAGAAAAGAGGGAGGTGTTTGCAGTTTACACGGGATCGCTCGAATTGAATCGGCTCGATCACGGACGGGTGGATTGATTGCCGATGCCTTTCCATTCATAGCAAAGTAGTCCAATCCAATCCGCAGCCGACTGAATTCAATGTCGATCATTCCCAATCCCAAATCGGATAGTTTGCGGTTGCTTACGGTGCCTAGGTTGCGCGCGATATGAATGCATCCACCACACTTTCTCACTATCTCGAATTTAGAAAGTTGAAAAAGGGAATTTCGTGCCGACCTCTGCTATATCAAGGGGGAAAAAGGTCATGGCAGCTAGACGAGATCGAGCACGCTTAATCCATGCCATGTTTTCGCAAAGATTACCACCGGAGCTGGTGTTTCTCTCCCGGCGTCACGTGGAAGAGATGAGGACGCATTGCGTGCATGACAATGTTACGGAATCAATCCAGCAATTAGGGTTACATTACATCGATCGCAAGAGAAATTATCGGCGTGGACTTGATGAACAGATCAGTAGATCACATGGTAGCAGCCAGGAAATGACAGGTAATCTACCTATACACCAGAATCATACTACTACGGAGGAGAAGCGTGTTTACATGGTACGCCTGCCTACGGTACGGTGAAGAATGTTTCGTGGACAATCTGCCCATGCATGCATGGCCTCCCTCTAGAACATCCCGGTGGCAACAGCGACGGCGAGCGGCAACGCGGCGAGAGTGACGAGGTCGGCGAAGCGACGGGCGGCGTCGTTTGTGTGCGGCGCCGGCGGCGAGGCGAACGGCGAAGAACCTGCGAGAGATTGATGGCATTCTGTTCAGCTCGTCTCGTCAGGATTAATAATTGTACACCTACTGTACTACGCTTGGGGTCCATGGTGGCGCACAGTAGTATCAGTAGTCCAGTACTATGTGATGACAAGCACGTGAAGAACGAACCTAAACGGCAGGGCAGCATCAACTGTTCGATCCACTGTGTATGTTTGAGTGTACGAGCATATTGAATAGTTTGTAGCATTGCTTCTGCTTTTTTCACTGTTTTTAACTACCTTCACGATTATATTTTTGTATTGTAGTATGAATCCTTGATCTCGAACTTGGGTAGAAATGACTGAACTGAAACTCTACTGATGCATGCTAGCTGCGGCGCTTACCGGGGAACTGTGGGCTGTCGCCGGAGGGAGAGACGGCGGGCGACGGAGACGGGGCCAAGCCGCGGACATGGTACCCGAGGGCTGCACCAACGAATTATTAAATCAAATCAGATCAGTCGATCGACAAAAATGACAAATCAACCTCGAAAAAGATTAGCCGAACAAACCAACTGGTAGTAGTGATGAGAAGAAATTGGATCAGTTTTAGTTACTACAGTACCTTCGCATGTGCTGACTGGCGGGGTGGCGACGCGGCAGACCCCCGGGAGCGCGAGCGCGCGTGGGTAGTCGACGGCGATGCCCAAGGAGTCGGCGGCGCCGGAGAGGAGCTCGCAGAGGCAGACCGGGTTGGAGCCCACCATCCCGGCCAGCTCCGGGCAGCACGCCGCGTCCGGCTTCCGCGTGGTGCTGCCGGCCTGCACGTACGGCAGGCAGTCCGACATGTTGAGCAGCGAGTTGAGGCACGCCGCGTCCATCGCAGGCGCCGCCGGGCCAGGCGCCGCCGCCGTGGCCCCGGAAGAAGGTGGCGCCGAGACGTGCTGCGCGCACACGGTCGTCGTCGTGGACAGCAGCAGCAGCGCCGCCACGGACACGGCCGCCGCCCACCGGCGCGGTACGAGCGCCATGAGTGGTGATGAGGATTGGGCTGGGCGGCGGGTTTGTTGGGAAGCGGTGGGAGCGAGTTAATGTGGAGGCGGACGAGAGGTGGAGGCGAGCGGTGCTGCTTGGACTGTGGCACTGTGCTTGGAGAGTGAGGCTCGTGAGTTTATATAGCCGTCGTGGGCTCGTGGCGTGTGCGTCTTGGCAGTGATCACAGCTGGACGAACGGACCGGCCGTGCGGTCGGAATCTGGCGAGAATTTGACACGAGATAGTGCAATTTAATTCATGTGAAAAAAGTTTCCGCGAGTCGAGGAGGCCCTGGCCAAAACCCGCCGGCGACGAGCTTGGCGCCGCCCTCAACCGGTGAGGTCTTGTTTGTTATGGTGACGGCGGCAGGAGTGAGTGGAACGTCCTTCGCATGAGACTAACCACAATGGAGGTATCATAGGTGGTATCATGCATGCCATGTTAGCAAAAAAGCTGGCGTGTCACTGTAATTAATGATGAGAGAGGTGATAGTAGTATCATAGGTAGATACCGTAACATAACGGATTCCAATGCAATATGAGTCTACAACCTAATAAATGTACTCCCTCCGTCCAGGATTATTAGTCCCGTAATGAAAAACTATTTGTCCAAGAACTCTCTCCAAATAAGGCCCGTAAGCATTTATTTCTCTAATAAACCGTGCCTCATTTACTCCTAAAATCTCTCCCAGCCGCACCTTCCTCTCTCTCTCCCAATAAGACGACGTTTTGCATGGCTACCTTAATTGCGTTATTTATTAGCAAATGGAAACTGTTTCGTTTATTGGTGGAAATGGCTGGAGATGCCTCGATGGAGCAGGCCAGTAGAAATAGGTCTTGGTCGCGCTGCATTTTATTAGAGGACTAATAATCCTGGACGGAGGGAGTAGCATTGTATGATACCACAATTATGTTACTCCCCATTATTTAGGTAGTAACATAGACTAGTATCATATGCATGATAATAGTATATGATACTCCCCATTGTGACTAGTCTGATCTCTTTCTCAGCTTCTCTTCTTTCTTTCATTCTTCATTGAAAGATGCGAGATCACTCGTGAACAGTGGCGGATCTACCTTAGGCCAGGGGGGTGCACAGGACACCGGGAAAAAATAATTTCCTTTGTAAAATAGCAATTTTTCACCACATATGCACCCCCAAAAAATATTTTAAATGTGTTGTGGTACCGTGTGTGCACCCTGGTTCCAATTGTTCTAGCTCCGTCACTGCTCGTGAACCTTCATTTTTTTCTTGAACGGGAGGTCACCCGTGAGGCCGTGAGCCAGCTACTACGTGTGTATTGTCTCGGCATTCAGATCGAGCAGGTAGCAGTTTGGATTGAAGTGGAGTGCATGCTTGTAATTTGCCTTTACCCATAGGGATGTAAATAGTGTCACGTCGCGCCGGATGATGCACGTCTGAGGCCGGAGATGGCATTTGTTTCACACAAGGTCATACTGGATGAAGCTTTTCCTTCTGTTCAGGCGACTTTGTGCGCTGTTGCACGGCGTAGGACTGCTGGTTCTTGCGTCACTGCGGGCATGGTTTAATTGCTTCAACTGACCGTACAAGGGCATCCCAACTCGCCGGAGGACACTCCTGTAGTCCTGTGTTGACATCCTACGAGCATCACCTTCATGCTCTGCTCTCTTCTTCGACAGAGTGCAAGCAGAGAGTAGAGAACAAAATTCCACATGATGTATTTGTCTGGTCTATTCACTCACCAACAAGGTACATGAATTTTACAAGTTCAATTCAACGCACTCGCGGGATCAGAGAACCTTGCATGACCTGTCTTGGTCATCACAACACAAAATTTGGGGCAAAGCTCATGGCTGATTTTTTTGCTCCATCCAACTCATGCAGTTTTCGGACGTGTGCCAAATCTGACGGATACAGGAATTAGGAATCACTTACGTGCACAATGCATTCTATGTGATCGACAAAAAAATTTAACACAAATGTCGTTTTCAGTCAACAGCACAAACCACCAATGACCATCCTGCCATTGGGGAGGTTGGTGCTCGCTGCTCATAACAACACATGAAAATGGGACAGGAACGTAATACCTGGGAACTCGAGATTCTGGGGAACCAGAGCAGATCAAAGACACGCCATCATGAAAAGCTTTCTCTCAAGAAACCAACATCGGCGATAAGCCGATAACAATTCCGAAAAAACACCATGCTATGCCAGACAAGTCAATACTACAACGTCTCAAGTTTTTCTGAGTGGCGAGTACAGTATGGATATAGTAAGACCTTGATGGGCAGGGCAAACAAACAGCGCCACGGACAATTAACAGTTCAACACCCACGAAAACAATCTGATAGCTAGCTCTTCGACAAAGACAAAGAGCTTTTCTTCCGAAAACACCCACATTATCTGTCAAGACTATATAGTTTATAATACGTAAAGGCAGTATTAGTCCGAATATCATCCAGCTTATCCAGATCCACCAGAAGCCCCTGCCAAGATGCTTCAAGCCTATTTCAAGAAATTAGGGACAGGTGGTTAGTTGCAGACACTAATGGGGCAAAATTACTTGTTGGAAAAGAGTACAATAGCCATAGAGAACGAGCAAACGGAGCATTTTCTTGTAAAAACGCTGCCAAATAAAGTTATTTGGTTACAGATACCCTGCAACCAGGTGGCAGCTGAGCATATGGATAGCACTAATTCGAAGCCACCAAGCGTTTGCATGGTAACAAATAGGCTTAGCTACCGCAAATACATCAGTGCACAGATGTTCATTCATTTGATCAAAATAATCAATCGCACCGATATATAGCTGACATACCTTGTTTGCAATGTTGTTGGACAGCCAGTCAAGCCCCTCATACAAACCCTCACCAGAAGTAGCACATGTGCTCTGGATGTACCTGCAACAAGTATCCAAACATAAGTTCAAGGACAGATACATACTCCTAGTAACATACCTAGTAAATTGAGAAATTTTGCAAAACAAGTAAAAAAAAGTAGGTTGGATAGTGCAAAACACAAAATTAGTACTTCTACTTGGCTCAGAACTAGACTTGGTGCAAACAGAGACTGGTTAATTTATGCAACAATAGTATTACCACCTCAGGACAAGGCTACACACATTGTAAGTGCTCGATGTTCTAGTCTTTTCCAGATCAAAAAAAAAATACGGACTTCAGGTAGGTATGTTACAGCAGATCAATCATATCATTCTGTTGGGCATAAACTTCCGTATGTCATGGGATAGAAACCTACCAGTGTCGCTGGCGAAGGGAATGCAGGCCGAGCTTATCGGTGATTTCAGCAGCGTTCATGGCATTGGGAAGATCTTGTTTGTTTGCAAACACCAGGAGCACAGCATCACGTAGCTCATCCTGCAATCATTATAGGACTTGACGTCATTAATCAATGCATCAATGAGAATGATAGGAGGAGCAAAACTCCTCAAACGAAACTCTTGGACACAGAAGATGAGAATTATCAAAAATATAAACAAACTAATGCACGATATTACATCTAGATTCCTTGTCAGAGACACTTTTATTAATTTACTTGATATGGCTATTATACTGTGCATCACCAACAGACAAGAGATCACAGGTAATATGCAAGTAAATGGGAGATCCTGGTGCAGGAATATACAAAGCATAAGCCACTTATGTTATTTTTTATAGCAGTCTATGTGTAGATATTTTTATGCCTACGGTAATACCTCATTGAGCATCCGGTGAAGCTCATCCCTGGCCTCAACAACACGCTCTCTATCGTTGCTGTCCACAACAAAAATGAGGCCCTGGGTGTTCTGGAAGTAGTGCCTCCACAGGGGCCTGATCTGTATATGGGACGTACACAAAGAAACATCAGGTGACAAGCACACAGTGAGAAAAAACAGATTAGGTCACCAAGTATACATTATAATGGCAGATGTCTGAGTATATTATAAGGTGTTCACAGATTTTCAAAGATGGTATCATTCTGTGTAATTTCAATATTGTAAATGCTATAAATGACTACGCTAATGTATATATATGTGAAAGAAAAACATGATTGGCCTTTAGGCAATTTTTCTTACCTTGTCCTGACCCCCGACATCCCAAACGGTGAAGCTAATGTTCTTGTACTCGACAGTTTCAACATTGAATCCTGCAGTTTGAAAAACATACAGATTTTATTAACATGGGTATGTAGTGCAACAGAGGTAAACTAAATTATACCTAGGAACATAATCACAATCCTCACTAAAATCAACATTCCTAAAACAAGCATCTGAACACACATCGAAAGATTACAAGGGGCCGCATATCCAGCATGGTTCAACTAGATAAACTATATACCTATAACATAACGACAATAAGCGTCTGACTAGACATCAAAAAATTGCATGCATTTATTTGTCTAAAGAGTAATATCAAGCATGAATTAGTCAACCACCAACCCTAACTATTACAGGAGGATATGCTGCTCATGAATTGACCACATCCATATGACTTGGTGTTTGCTAGGGCTCCTGGTTACTAAACAACATTTAACTTTCGTTCAGCATATAGGAATAATCAAAATGACTGATGCGATGAACGTAAGTTGGTTTCAGACGTAAAAGTAAAGACAGGCCAAATCTATTGTGATCACTACGACAGTGCGGAAACTTTATGTTCTGCGTTTTATACCAACTGCCTTGGCTGGACTCGGTGTGAAGGAGAAAGCTTAGCTGACACATTAAACATGGACGGATTGTGTTAGTTTAGGTTTCTTTTCTAAGACGATTTGTTGATTTCAAATACATATAAGTTTCAATATACCGACAAATGAGATGACACATTAAGCTGTTTTGCTGAAAGTAGCATATAAGCTCCAAAAAGAAGATACAAATGAGCGAGATAATCAACTTAAGATCAGACACGATGGTCAAAAGCATCAATTTTATTACTGAGGCAGGCCAAACCATCTATGCAGCTAAAATGATTCCAAGCTTTGCCCATCATGGAATACTCATTCCATACACAACAAGGTCCTAAGCTAAAGCTGCCGCATGTAATCGAGTGTATACATTCACAAACTACCAACAAGAAAAATAACATGCAGTAACATCCAATAGACGCAGGACGTGGGGATGGGGCTTACCGATAGTGGGGATCGTAGTGACGATCTCGCCGAGTTTGAGCTTGTAGAGGATGGTCGTCTTACCGGCCGCGTCGAGACCCACCATCAAGATCCTCATCTCCTTCTTCGCGAAGAGCCGGCTGAACAGCTTCGTGAACGTGAGCCCCATCTCTGCTCCTGCGCTGGATGGAACGAAACGAAGGCGAAAGCGTCAACCTCGTAGATCCAAAGATACACAAGCACGCTAGAAGAATAAAAGAACAGCATAATCGAAGTCATCCCAGCTAGATCTACGAGATCTGGCGCCCGCGGCACGCAGATCCGCAGCACGGCGCACGAAAGCCGCCGAGCAGGACCGGATTCACGAGCAACTTGCGCGGGAATCGTGCCGGATGCCCGTGCACCAGCGTGGGAACGAAGCGCACCCGGTCAAACCCGCCAGATTCCTCGAATCAAACCCCCCAAAAAGCGATCGAATCTGCCGGGTACCGACAGGCCGCGGAGATCGAATTCCCCCGCGATCGACCTAAACTACGCATGCGAAGCCAATCGCGACAACAAAATTACACCGCCGATCAACGACCGGATAGGAGGAGGAACTCCGTCAAGCA
The DNA here is from genome assembly GCA_947311845.1 of Poa pratensis. NCBI lineage: Eukaryota > Viridiplantae > Streptophyta > Magnoliopsida > Poales > Poaceae > Poa > Poa pratensis. The sequence continues at coordinate 31,958,167 of CAMZMU010000067.1, forward strand.
CGAGGGGGATCAACGGGAAAAAATAAGGAGATCCAGCGGGGGAGATCGATGAGAGCGAATGGTGGCTACCGAGATCGCGACGCCGGCCGCTGTCCTGTGCGTGCGCGCGCGCGGTCGGGTCGGCGATCTCCTCTGCTCTCCTCGCGCCGGGCTTCCTCCTGGGTTCGGGATCGGGTGGCAGGAGCAGGAGGAGGAGGAGAGAAATGGAGGAGAGAGAGAGGCCGGGGTGGTCGCACACAGGAGGAGGCTATATACGGAGGGGCCGGGAGGGTCACTGGCAGGTGGGGCCGAATCTCGTTGTGGAGCGCGCATAGAAGGGCTGCGTGGGCCAGCTGGGTAGTGGGTCCATCTACGTGCGGTGACGTTATCTTGGGTGGTGCCTCGAGATTTTGGTGATCCGATTCAAGACTTTTTCCTTTTTCTGTAAACGTTCATCCAAAATACGTTGGGTACATAGTGTAAGAATTTGAGGTGGCTTTAGTTCACATGGACCAAGTAATTCCTGAAATTTTTGAGTTGGCTTTAAACAGTGTGCATATATTCATCTCAAAAATCTTGAAAAACAATTTATGCATGGTAAGAGATCAGATATGAGTTTAGTCTCGCATCACCAATCGTTGGAGTTAGATTTCTTTATAATGAAGGACTCCTACTATTCACTAGGAGTTTGAAAAGAGAAGTGGCTCACGCGAGCCCCTCTCGCCACCTATATCTTGTTTTGTATGCGCGCAACTAGAGAAATAATCCTTCAGCTCTATAGCAATGGGAATCATATTATATAAATTGACCATACCGTCCATACACAGCATCCTTAATCTCTGAAAGAACACTTCGCCGGAAATTAGCATTGTCATATTCCAACAGTAGGACCACAACCTCTCGCGACCCGACCTCTCGCGACCCGACCTCGAAACCCTAGCCGTCGCCGCGCCCGCGCCGCCGCTCCCACGCCGTCGGCCGGCCGCCCCGCCTCATCCTCTCACCTCCTCTCGCGACCGGTCGCCCCCCGCGCGGGCGCCCGGCCGCGCAGCCGCGGCCGCCTCCCGGGACCTCCCCTCGCGTCCTTTTTCCGCGGCCGTCGTCGGCGTCCGTCGCCGGGCTTGGCCCGAGCGGCGTCGGCGGCGGCGGCGCCATGCCTCTCCCCCTTCGGTGACCCCCTCGCGCGGGGCGTCGGGTTGCCGGGCGGTGCACTCAGGCGGTTGCGGCTCGGGTAGGTGGCGAGTTTCTTCTCTGCTCCCGGTGGTGACAGCACTTGCAGCGGCGGCGCCGCCGTTGGTGGTGCGGGTAGCTAGGGTTCCGGCCAAGGCCCTGCAGGCCCAGATCTGGGCCCTTTTGGGCCTGATCTGGGTCAGTGCGGGTCCAAGCTCGACCCGACTACCCGGTTTGACTGAGGAACGATGCCTGGGACGGAGTGGCGGTGACGACACCGCGCCTTCTGCAGCGTGGCGGCGGGAGCTTCGCGGACCCATCTGGGCCCGGCCGGGACTTTGATGCCGAACTAGAGGGTAGCAACGGCGACGGCCTACGTGCAACAGCGTGGTGGCGGAGACTTCACGGACCCTTTCAGGGGCCGGCTGGGCCTGCCCGGCCTGGTGTGTCTCTGCTACCGCGTCCGGTCGGCACCCGCCGATGGCGGTGGAGGTAGTCCTCCAGGTGGCTGTGCTGATGCCGCCCTCCGGCTCAAATGGCCTGGTGTGCTCTTGCGTGCTGCGTCCGGTCGGTTACCGTCTATGGCGGTGGAGGTTGATCCCTCCCGCGTGGATGTGGTACTGCCGCTCTGTCTACGGCGGGTTCTTCTCAGTTCGACCGGCCATGCAGTGCTTGCCATGGTGATACGACGTTGGTGGCCTCAATTCCGTGGTGGCGTTTGTTGGTGGGTGGCAAGTTCGGTGGAGCGCTTCAGATTGTCCAGGGATGTGGTTTTTTCGGGGTCAGGAGAAATCCTTGTCATCTTGACACCGACGCGGTGGCGCTTGTGAGCGTCGCTTTTCCTTCCTGAAGGGCGTCGGGGGTACCTCTTCCCCACTACCTGCAGCGTACCGGGGGAAACCCTAGGATCAGTCCGGGCAGCAGCAGCGTCGTCGTTGTTTTTCCTTCTTGGAGGTGTTGTTTGGTACGCGGCGATTCGAAGTGCTAGGATAGTGGTGGGACTTTGCCGGAGAGAACGCAGCGGCTGCGAGTCACTTGTGTTTTCGTTGATCCGCCAATGTCGGCATTATTTTCTTTTCTTTTCTTTTTCTCTTTGTTTTCTTTTGGGCGTGACTGTGCTGTTTTGCCCCAGCAGTGGAATCAAACTTGTATCGGGTTGTTGCTATATTAATATAGCGGGGCGAAAGCCTATTTCTTCATCATATTATATAAATGAACAATAATCGGTTCAAAAAATAGAAAACAAATTTCAGAAATCATGGGTGCCAAGTGACGCGGAGTGCCATACATGCATCTTCATCCCCTGGTGTGTGTTTCGTGAATGAGTCAAGTCACACCCATGCATACTCTATATCATTTTGGCCTCCGAAATCTCGGCTCTTGTGATCCTGCACGAGGAGAGCAATAAGCTTCTCAGGATCTTCATCGACTAGACAACTTCAAGTACGACATAAAATCTAATACATTGAGGACTATTTGACCTAATGCCACTCAGTTCCAACCCGACTAGCCTGTTTTAGTTGAATCATATCCAACAGGTTTCATCCCTTTAAGTGGTTGACCATGTTGGTTCACAACTACTCGAGCACAACTAGAGTTACTCCTCTAAGTTTCCATCATGGCTCTGAGTCACCCCTCGCTTCTATGAACACTCGGTTTCAAGTTGATAAATGATAAAGGTTCCTAGCAAAATGTGCCAACTCCCGATCGAGTGGCGTAAAGTCATCACGACAAACCTTCAAAATGTGCCATACGACGCATTCTCTTTGACTTCTATATATCTCATCGATCAATACCTCTTCTTTATCCCGTGATATAGATTTACTGGACTAACCCTTAGTCTGAGTTCTCGGTTGAGTCCCGTGGTCATGCTTTCAAAAACAAATCACACGATAGGTCCCTAGAGAATATCTCTCCTAATGGAGGGGCAAATTCCATATTGGTCAACTACACCACACAACTTGCTCTAGATCTAAGCTGAAATCTACCATACTGGATCACCCCGGCAGCGTGGCTTCTCTGACGAGAGCAGGAAGCCACAAAAAGCATTGTGCTCTTGTAACTGATCTTTTAGGTAACTAGCCAGTTACGGAGCAGCGTTTGATAAACCCTAAACTAGTCGATCCACAACTCGAATCATGTTGAAAACCTCAGGTCTACGGGTATGACATATACATTGTTTGAGACTAACAAATAGAAACTTGCTCGTTGAGTAAAAGTGGGTCCATCCGACTCGATATGCTCATTTACAAAAGTTAATAAGATCGGATTGGCATCACTATGTTCATGACTTGTAAAACATAGTCATGAACCGAGTCGTGTACTAGTCAAGGATATGTCTCCCCATAACCTTATCGAATAAAGACCATTAGAACAATCATTATGTAGTTTACAACCGAATCACGTATTCGATTGTCATATCATCTATGATGTTCAAAGATAATAATAATAATAGCTTATGAACCTAACAAATGCCTAAAGTGTGAACCTAACAAATGCCTAAAGTGTGATAGCAGTGTAGCCGCCGCACATTGGCCATATCGGTCGTCTAGCCCCACACACGCTCACTCCCACTCTAGGGTCGTGATGCTCTCCTAGACCTTCTCCATGGTGTCGTCTAGGCCGAGTGTGTCGATGCGCTTGTCCAACTCTTGCACTTTGCCCGTCCCTCGGCAAGCTGGTCAACTTTGAAAAATGACATCTAAAAAAACTTCAAAGAATAAGGATTCACCAACCGGATTAGAGTTTGAGTTACTTGGGTGTGTGTGGATCAAGGAGTAGAGTGTGAGGGGGGGGGGGGGGGTCTCTACAAAATTTGAATAGGCTTAGCCCATTGTGGTTGGTTTTGGTAGCCCCTCGTCAAATCATGCCACGACGTGTGAAGATGGGGCTCTCTGCAAAATTACAATTGGCTTGCGCCCCTTGTGGCTAGTTTTGGAGCCCCTTGGCACATAAATGCAGTCTAGCATTGTGTTCCCATTATGCACAATAGGCTTTTTTGTTCATTTACATGCTAACATCGTTTTTCATACCCAAGTTTTTACAACAAGAAATTCAAGGGAAAACATAGCAACGACCAAAGCAGAGCTTCCGTTGGTCTCGAGTCAGTGAGTCCTAGACGTACGACCGGAAGCCTCTCACATGAAAGACACGTTAAGCCACATCATTAAAATTAATCTTGATAGTTAGATTTAAAATCAGTGGCTAAGATTTAATGAAAGATTATTAGTTACGTAACTGTGTAGTCCGTTTGACACGATATATCACGTGTAAACGAACATCCATGAAAAGGTAAGATTAATTGTCCGGCCGGTCAGGCCGGTACTAGATCTGCACCACCATATTGTTTTTACGAGAGCTGCGCCCGTTAAATCCATGTGGAGTACGTGCAAAACATGCCTACCGACCAATACAAACAAGTCCATGTGGAGTACGTCGCCTTGAAATAAACTCAGATAAATTTTGCAGGTTAATTAATAGAAGCTGTCTGTGAACCCAAAAAAAAAGGCTGCAAAAAAAAGTTGCACCCATTCCTGATCGTCTAAAACTGGGTACATGGATAAATCGATGCACAACAACCTCTCACGTGCATGCACATCACGGTATGCAATACAAATCTAACTTTATGAAGACCATGTTGTCTACACACCATATAATTGTTCATGTTTACTTATAAAATAAAATGTCCTTTTTTAATATTATAATAAAATGTTCTACATCATGGCTGAATTAACGCAAGCATGCATATTCTGAATATCTACATGCATAGGGCTATTTTTATATACTTATATCAGATACACGCAAAAGAATGATATTCTAATAAAACAAATAGGAAACGACGTCGTATCGATCACTCAAGAGCTGTGTAGTCAAATACTAACGAATTACTAAGTATATCAAAGACACCAAATCCGCGAGCTGTGAGCGCTCCGGTCACTGTAGATGCTACAGTGTTGAACAGTGTCCGCGGCATTTTTTTCAAAAAAGCCCCTCAGTTTGTCGAGAATTGCGGTTCGGTCCTTCTCATATATATTCCATGAGCGTAACCCTAGATCCTAATTCCCCATTTTTTCCCACACATCTCTCTCCTCTCCTCTTCTCACGATCCCATTTCCGCCGCCTCCGTCGCCGGTCGATCCCGGCCGGCTCCGGCAATATCTCGCGCCGCAGGCCACAGCCCCGGCACCTCCTACTCTTCCTCTACCACTTCCACCGCGTGGAACCACCAAATCGAACCTCCAGCACAAACCCTAGCAGCCCAAGATCCCGGCGTCACGGGAGGACAAACCTTCGGTCTTGGGATGCCCATGGCGGCGGCGATGCAAGGCGTCCGGCTCGACTGCCCGGAGCCGATGCCTCCGGCAAGCTAGCCGGGGCCCTGGGAACCATCACCGACGCCGGCGGACAGGACTTGCGCGTCCGGCCGCCGCCGATGGCTGCAGCAGCCGCGCGGCCGGCTTGCTGTGCCCCGGTCGACATGGAGGTCGAGCCGGGAGGAGCCGCACCGCTCGCCGGACGCTGCCGACCACGTACAGCGGCGTCGACGACCAGCGCCACCGCCAACCCCGCTCGCGCCCTTCCCCGACGGCCCAGCTGATGGTACTCTTCAAGCCCGTCGCGAGGTGATGGATTTTCCTGCCGCCGCTCTTACTTCTGTCGCATGCCTGAATTTGTCCCTTAACTGACACGAACACGCAGTGCAAAGTGCCAACTGCATCTTGTGTGTGCTTGCACACAACCAACACTAGCTAGCTAGTGTGTTTAAGGATTATCTACAAGTCATATAAACTTTGAACAAACACAACCCTTATTCTTTATGCATTACAGATTTTCAAATCGGGTTTCAGTATTTGCTCGGGAAACAAATATAGCAACAAAAAAAAATTGTGTATGCAATTAGTTGGATAGTAAAATTGGAGTGTGCTAAGTCCATCTGATGTTTAATGGAAAATAAGTGATACCATGGCAAGCTCATGTCAAATTGATCTCCATAAAAAGAGTGAAGTGTCAGTTGGATCCAAATTATCACGTATTGTTGCATGTTGTCCCCTGATTAGGTTTGGAGGTCTACTACAGATTTTGATTATTAGTTAGCATCAGTCTGCTACGTCTGTAATTAAAGATTCAGGCAGTGCCACTTCTTTTGATTTTGAACTTTGAACACTCTGTGGTGTTGGTGCATTCATGCTCTATGAAGGAGACGCAGGGGTAAGATGATTTAACCAAAATACTTCTTTCTATGTCTCTCCATTTTTTGTTATTTCTACCGTCATGTTATGTGTAGTTAAAGAATGCAAACATATTAAATTTCTTTGTTGGCTGAGTTTTCATCTGGAAAGAAGAATCACCTGAACCAACTGAATTTAATACTGAAATGCTATTGTGTACATATGCTCCTCCAAGAGGAGTGACCCCGGATCAAATCATATTCACAGATGTTGCCACAAAACGAGCATATCCGAAAAAGCGAGTTAGCAGATCTTTTTCTTGGCACATATGCAATTAGCCACTTATTTCGTTTCCCAGGAAGCAGTTCTCAGATCATAGTTACATATGCTTTAGTCTACACATATGCATTTTGGAAATTAGCACATCAATTAATAGTGATACCTGATTTATATTTTAGGTACTTGGGGACTTCCTGCATTGTAACCTTACATGTTCCTTGCACTGCAGGCACACCATATACAAATATTCCATGGGGCTGGCTTGCTGATCTTCACTCTTCCACTACAGAAAATGACGACCAGGATAGTTGGTTTCCTCTGTTCAGTGAGTGGGTTGAGAGATGGGATGATGTTAGCCGGTATGCATTCATTGGTTCGTTTGACGTGTCCATTATCTGATATGGCTCGATGGTAAGTGATTGCTGTACAAAGACAAAATGCTCATGTTTGATAGTTCTCAACATGTTCCATTTAGATAGTAGTATTGAACTTTAGATGGCTTCTTCTTGGAAACTGTTTTAGGTTTGGAACTTTTTGTAGGGTGTACTTGAAGATGTGGGATCTCTACTGCTCTCATAAGGTAAAGGAACACAAACATGTGTTCTCTTATAACAATGTTACACATTTATTGATCTATTTTTTTGCACATTGAACTGATGTCAGCTTTGTCGCCAGCTTTCAATGTTTCTAAGTATGACTCCTATAATCCTCCCAGGTGCCAGATCTTCGCGTCGTCAGATGCAGGTTTCGGCAGTCACTTGGTGCTCTGCCTCTTAGGCACATATGTTTGCACTGTTGCCGATGAACTACCCGGTCATGTATGGCTGCAGTACGGAAGCACAAAGCAGAGCGATTGGCCTCTATTTTTTCCTCCATAATGTTTGCTACCAGAGGCCTATGGAGTGCTGATTAAACTGAGGTGAATCAATCCCCTTACTAAAATCTTTTTACTTTTCTTTCCATTTAGCATTTTCTAAACAAAGCATGTAGATAGTTTGTATTCTTTCCTCTTCCACCATTTATGTTATATATATGTTCACAAAGTCATGTATTCTTCTCGCTTATAGTCTTACACTAATTGTTGTTACTTATCCACGAAAAGTGTCATCTTCTAACACTTCTACTCTGTCTATAGTCTTGCAGCCACCTGTAGTTGGACGAAAATTCGCTTATTCATTTATGGCTTTGCAGCAAAATTCTCTATTTGTGGCTCCTTACTTGCATCTAGACAGACCAGATTTTTTTTTTTGCCATCTTCTGTGAACATACTGCAACTATGCATAGTCTTAGTTCTTATATCTTGATGTTTTGGCTTGGTTTTTCGAGCTCTTATGCACAGGCTGATGATTTCCCTTTGTATGCATACAGTGCAAAACCTTTTGACGTTCTTGCAAAACATGTTAAAGCAACAGAAACTTTGTCGGGTATGACAGAAATAATTCAGCAAACTTCTTATACTTCTTTATTTGCTGACTATACTTCATGCATGTGCTTTGTTCATTTCAAACGCAGATGTCGTTCCCATGGTGTACAAGCTTACCGACATTCTTGCATCCAAATCAGGCTATGGTTCAAGAAGGCAAGTCCCTATGAAAAATGAATCTGCACAAGCGAACCTAGAAGAATTCATGTACTCAGACCATTTCTCTACTGCTTCGAGTGTCACGCTATTAGCTTTTGTCCATCTATTGTGAACAACGACGTCTAAAGGTACCAGTATGCACCTCTTCAATTTTGTCAATACCTGTTCTGTACGATTCTCATACGCATTTTAATTCAACAAATTACAGTACATTTCAGGCTATACCTCCTGCTACCATGGGCTACATCTAATCTTTTGTGATACCAATGTGGCCCACTATATTGATCAGGCTAATACCGACATAATGGTTGCTCTCAATTAGCGATGCATAAACATCATGCGATCTTCTATGACTTCATTCCAGAAGAAATGAATAGGCGAGTTGGAGGATGCCAATGTAGCCACTATATTCAGCAGGCCAGTATCTTAACTTTACTTATGATCATGACATGGCATCGTTCTGTAAATTAGTTATGAAAAACAGCACCACGGTACTGCGATGTCAGCTCGATGTTTGTACATCTTATCATCATGCAAGCTAATGTAATCATGTAACTAAGTACATATTCTACCGTGCACTACCTTTTGTCAATACCCCTGTTTCCATTAAGATCAACATTCTGTACTATTCATGAAAAAATTATACACTTGATTCTATATGTAAATCAAATCAGCTATAACACTGAATACATTATTAATATTATAAATCATTATTTTTATTTCCATTCCGTTTTATACAACAAACACAAACATACCTGATTGTGGAAATTACTCCTGTGTGCTGGAATGTAATTCAATGGTGTACTACTTTTACGGACGCCTGGGTGAGTGTTCTTCTTTATTTAAATGAGGGTACTGCAATATCCAGTCAACTCTTTTAAGTGCATTTTTTTTGTCTTCCAAATATGCTCATTCTACTTTTTGGTGCATTATATGGCTGTATTGGTCTTTACATAAAACAAGCTATATTCACAGAAATTCTCGGACGATGGGAACGGCGAGGCAGCTGAGGAAGATGACGCCGATGGTGCATGCGGCGCCCGGGTCCCCGAAGCGCCGGTAGGCGATGGCCAGCAAGGAGGCGGAGGCGAGGATGTGGATGAACCAGCCGCAGATGTATGCGCTGCGTCGGAGTGGCACCCTCGGGCTCCGGTCGGCGGCTGCTCTGTCCATGGACGTGCGCGTCGGATGAGAGTACTGCTTGTACGTTAACGTGGTGGCGGCGGCGGACGGTGCAGACATGGACGTGGATCATGATATCTATACGCGCCGCAAGTATAGGGCCTATGATTGAGCAGAGATTTACTTGCCAGGCATGGTGCCTAGTATCCGTTGTTAGTACTTATTGATGTTGTTGCAACTTGTTGAGCTTAATGCTTGTCACTAGGGCCCGAGTGCCATGATTTCAGATCTGAACATGTTATTGTTTCATAATGATATGCACTGTTTATTGATCATACCTGCAAGTTGTATACACATATTGTTGTCCGGAACCCGAGGTCCCAAAGTGACAATAATTGGGACAGCCGAGGGGAATGGCTGCGATGTGAGGATCACATGTGTTCACGGCGTGTTAATGCTTTGCTCCGGTACTTTATTAAAAGGAGTACCTTAATTACCAGTAGATTCCCTTGAGGCCCGGCTGCCACCGGCTGGTAGGACAGAAGATGTTGTACAAGTTTCTCATTGCGAGCACGTACGACTATATACGGAACACATGCCTATGTTTACTTAGTACTTGGATGCTTTATCATTATTATCTGCAATGCCTATGTCTTGATTATTATATGAGCTATCTTATCCATGCAGCGCCCGTTCATCCATCCCTATGCCTACAGTGTTTTAATCCTACTGTTTACTGCAATCACTACTGCTGTTATTACTTCACTGCTGCTATAAAACTGTTGCTACTGATAATCTGTGTCGAGCAAGACTATTCACAGGTGCAGCTGAATTGACAACTCCGCTGTTAAGGCTCCAAGTATTCTTTGGCTCCCCTTGTGTCGAATCAATAAATTGGGTTTTACTTCCCTCGAAGACTGTTGCGATCCCCTATACTTGTGGGTCATCAAGACTATTTTCTGGCGCCGTTGCCGGGGAGCATAGCTTTATTTGTGAGTTCACTTGTGATCTATATTGCTCGCTGAAATTTATTCATCATGGGTAAAGCTCGTGATGAGAGGGTCCGTGTATTGCCATCCACTACAAGAAAAGGTACGACACTTAGTACCTCTGCTGCTCTTGACTCACCATCTGTATTGAGTCAACTTGTTACACCACCACAATCTTCACGTGTTGGTACTACTGCTGAATCTGAAATTGCCTCTGATAATATTGATGATGCTTCTACTGTGATTGATGAGATATTTCATTAGGTCCACTTTTAGATGCTGCTATTGCTAGTCTAAACAACTTGAAAATACTAGAACACCTAATGGAAGTCCTACTACTCCTGTTTATTCACCTGAGTTAAGGGATTATACTTGTGATGATGATCCTGATGAAACTTATGTGGAACTTGATGATGATTTTATTGATAAATGTAATGCTACTACTGGTGCAAGTAATATTAGAAATTTTCTTGCACAACATGCTGTTAAATACAAGTTGTCACCTGATCCTAAGTTTGCCACTTCTCCTATAAACATTAAAGATAAGGATTATGATTTTTCTCTTGATTTATCTCATATATCTATTGTTGAGAAAACTCCTTTTTGTGGCACTAAGAGTGAAAGTGCTGTAGAGCACATGAATGAGCTCTCTACTTTGAGTGGCTTATTTTCTGATGATATTAAGAAGCGTAGCTATTTTGTTGCTAAGATTTTTCCTTTCTCATTAAAAGATGATGCTAAAGCTTGGTATAACAACTTGTCTCCTGGTTCTATTACTAGTCCTACTGGTTTGCTTATGTTTTCTTTCAGAAATATTTCCCTGCTAGTGCTCAACATGATGCTTTGCAGAGAATTTATAACTTTGACCAGGAAGATGAAGAGAAACTTCCAGAGGCATGGACAAGGTTTTGCTCTCTTATCAGAGCTCGGCCTGGACATGATTTGGAAAAGCATGATCTACTTGATATATTTTACAGTGGACTAACTATTGAATCTAGAGCATATCTGGATAGTTGTGCTAGTTGTGTTTTCAGGAAAAGAACCCCTGAAGAAGCTGAAGAATTATTGGCTAAAATCAGCCAGAATTATGATGATTGGACTCTACCTGCGCCGACCCCCACACCTACACCGACACCAATATCAAAGAAGAGGGGAGGTATGATTGAATTGAATGATGAAACAATGAGGGAGGCCAAGAAGACTCTCATTGAGAAGGGTATTAAATCTGAAGATGTGAAGAACCTTCCACCTATTGAAGATTTGTGTAAGCCAATTCCTCATCCATCCATAATTGAGGTTCACTCTCTCCACAGGTTCGATGAAGGAGATATTCCCTACTCTAAACCACCTGATCAATGCTTAGATGAATTTGATAATTATGTTATTAAGCAAGATAATTTTAATATGAGAGTAGAGAATCATTTGCATGAAAACTCTCAAGCTATTAGTAAGTTGCATGATATTGTGGAGAGAACCTCCAATGATGTTAAGATGCTTATTAAACATTTCCATATGGTTCAAACTCAAATTGATCAACTCACTAAAGTGCAACAAGACATGTTAGCCAATGCTTCTAAAGAAAAATTAAAACCTGTCTATGTTAGCACTAGAAGTGGAGCTCATACTCAGGATCCTTTATATCCTGAGGGACACCTAAAAGAATTGAACAAGATTCTCAACTAGCTGAAAATCCAGTTTCTCCTTCTAAGAAAAAGAAGAAGAAGAAACATAAAAATGTTGTAGAATCCTCTGAAACTGTTAATGATCCTAATAGTATATCTATCTCTGATGCTGAAACTGAAAGTGGTAATGAACTTGATAGTGATAAGGATAAAAATGATGCTCTTGATAAAGAAGTTAGTGAAAAGGAACCTGAAAAGCATACTAAAAACACAAAGTACACTAAGGAAGACTTCATTGCTAAGAAACATGGTAATGAAAGGGAACCTTGGGTTCAAAAGCAAATGCCTTTTCCAACTAAGAAACTAAAATCAAAGGAAGAAGAACATTATAATAAATTTTGTGAATGGATGAAACCCTTGTTCTTGCAAATTCCTTTGACTGATGCTATTAAATTGCCTCCTTACTCAAAGTATATGAAAGATATTGTTTCTAACAAGAGGAAAATTCCTAATGAGGAAATTTCTACTATGCTTGCTAATTATTCTTTCAATGGCAAGGTTCCTAAGAAGCTTGGAGATCCAGGTATACCAACCATCCCTTGCTCCATCAAGAATAATTATGTTAGAACTGCTTTATGTGATTTGGGAGCAGGAGTTAGTGTTATGCCTTTTTCTCTCTATAAGAGACTCTATCTTGATAAATTGATACCTACTGATATATCTTTGCAAATGGCTGATAAATCTACTGCTGTTCCTGTTGGCATTTGTGAGGATGTCCCTGTTCAAGTGGCTAACAATTGTTTAATTTTGACTGATTTTGTTGTTCTTGAAATGCCTGAAGATGATAATATGTCTATTATTCTTGGAAGACCTTTTCTAAATACTGCAGGTGCTGTTATTGATTGCAATAAAGGAAAAGTAACTTTCAATGTTAATGATAAAGAACATACTGTTTATTTCCCCAAGAAAGTTGACAAGATTTATGGAGTCAATACCATCTCCAATTTTAAAACTATCAAAGTGGGAAGTATTGATTGCCCTATATATGATCATCAAGAAGGATATCAAAACATTATGATTGGATCCATATCAATACAATACAAGGTAACATGAGTGTTTCATGATGTTTAAATCATTTGTGTCATGTAAATTTATTTGGTGCCAAGACTTGATCAACCTTGTTATCAAATGTATTTGCATACATGAAAGAGCTAAACAACATTTCTTTCTTCAACTTTGTTTTACCTCCTGTAGTGATAATTAGGTTGCAAAAGTTTAGTTGTTTTGAATTTTAAAAATAATTTTTCTGCCCAAGTTTTATTAATTTAAATATCCAGATTTCATGCAAATTGAAAGTTTTCAAAAATCTGTAAAAATTATACCATTGGTCCTATTTTTCAAAGAGCATCGTGGGAGTGCCTGGTGCTGACCAAGGGGACCCACCATGGGGTCAAACCACATGGTGGCGCGGCTGCCTCCTTGGCCGCGCCAGCCACTGAGGTGGGGCACCCTTGGCCCTCCAGCAGTTCCCCCACCTACCACTTCTTCCTCTTGCATCACTCAGCTCGTTTTTCTCTCTCACACTCGAGTTTTTGCTGTTCTTCCTCGCGATTTCGATCTCTTTGTTCAGCCCATCTCAGCTGCTGAGATTTGGGGCAATTGCTCTCAGATATTGCTCCTATAGGTACAGCGAAGAAGATTGAAGGAAACACCCGCGACTTGGTGGAACTTTATCGAGCAGTGACCGATGACGATAGCCGCGACGCTCATCGCGGCAAGATAAGGAATATCCAATACCCTGCCATCAAGTATTTTGTTTTCTACCTTGCTACTAGCATTCTTGGTAGGGAAAACACCAGCAACATTTCTAATTATCATCTTGCTTTTCTTGCTGCTGCACTTAATGGTAACACTTCATACAACCTTGGTGCTCTTATTGCTCGCCGCTTAGCCGCTAAAGGACCCATCTATGGTGGGATTGTTGCGAAGCGTGTTGCTGCTAGTTTTGGTCTTTCTGCGACACCTACCGATGATGTGCTAGCCCCTGTTAGGCTTGATCTTGCTGCTATGATAGATCATCAGTTTGCTGCACTAGGCTCTCGCATAGGGAACATTGTTTATAAAGTGTTTTATACTAACGGGGAGCCAACCGAGGTCCCTTTGCCCCATGCCGATTTGTTCCCTATTCACAGGAGACCGTGGTCATACTCCAGGGAGGCATTGGAGGAGCAGCTACGACTGCGTGGCTTTCACCAGCAGCATCAGGAGGAGGAAGAGGCGCCTGGTGATCACTACACCGTCACTTATCCTGGTGCGTCGTCAGGCTCGTACCAGGATGAGTACCCTTCTTCATCATATCACGACAGTGGCACATCATGGGGACAGTGGCATTGACCTCCACTTAGGCCAAAAGCCTAAGCTTGGGGGGAGGTATATCGACATCTCACTCATTTACATATCATATCTTGTCGATACTTTGTATATCCATGTTGCAGTTTTCTTTCTTTTTTTTTTTAATTGTTTACCTTTTATTGCTGCATTCCAAAACACAAAAAGACCAAAAATATTTCTGTTGTTTCTCTTCATTTGTTTCTTTAAGTTTCAGTATTAGTTTGCTTAGTTTTAAAATTTGGTTTGTTATTCAAAAATCTAAAAATATTTTGCTTTATTGTTTGTTTCTTTTTGCTCTTGTTTCAAAAACTCGAAAACCCAAAAATATTTGTTGTTTCTTTTTGGTTTTGTATAGTGTTTTCAGAGTTGGACAGCCATCCGTGGATGGAGCTTGGTTTTCATTCTTATCATTCGAAGCAACACAAGTGAAAAAGCAATAAGGATGATCTACAACAACTCGAGTTGGGGTGAGAGGCTGGTATGAACTCTATTTGTTTTCATTTTTGTACATATACTCATCTATGTGAGCATGCTTAGTTGGTTCATGTGAGGTATATGTCATTTAGTGGATGCTTAGTAGTTCTTGTTCTCTCATGATCGGTCCCAATTTATTAATAGTGGTAGCATGTTATGTTGATGTTTGCTTGCATTGTTCTATTCATAGAGGGTATGACATTGTGGTATCCTCCTCTGAATAATTCATTCGAATTGACTTGGCACATGCTCATGCATGCATATGACTGAAAAACAAAAGTCAATTAAGCCTTGATGATTTATTTTGACTCAGAGTTCTTGTATCACTTTTATGCCTCAATTAATTTCATTTTGTCGCAAGCATGATTATGACGGTTATTGCTCTCTTGATTGTCGCTTCCCAGTCTATTGCTAGCCTTCACTTGTACTGAGCGGGAATGCTGCTCGTGCTTCCAAAACCATGAAAACCAAGTTATTCCAAAGTGTCCACCATAAATACCTATGCATGGCATTTCGAACCATTCAAGTAAATTTTCATGTGCTACCTTTAAAACCTTCAAAGTACTTCTCAATTTGTGTCAATGTTTTATAGCTCATGAGGAAGTATGTGGTGTTTTATCTTTCAATCTTGTCATTCAGACTTTCACCAATGGACTAGTGGCATATACATCCGCTTATCCAATAATTTTGCAAAAAGAGCTGGCAACGGGGTGCCCAGTCCCAATTAATTATAACTTTCATCAATAATTCTCTTCACATGTTTTGCCCTGATTTATCAGTAAGCAACTTAATTTGCAAATAGACACTCCTCCATGGTATGTGAATGTTGGAAGGCACCCGAGGATTCGGTTAGCCATGGCTTGTGCAAGCAAAGGTTGGGGGGAGTGTCACCCATAATGAAACTAAAATACATGTGTAAACAAAAGAGAAGAGGGATGATCTACCTTGCTGGTAGAAATAACATCCTTCATGGGAGCCGCTCTTGAAAGTCTGGTTGACAAGGGGGTTAGAGTACCCACTACCATTCGTTGACAACAACAAACACTTCCCAAAACAATTTTGCTTCTGTTTTAAAAATAAAAAGCTCTAGCACATGATAATCCCTGCTTCCCTCTGCGAAGGGCCAATCTTTTACTTTCATGTTGAGTCACCATCCTTTCTTTGAGCACTTTCTCGAGAGCATAGTTGTCGTTCTTAGTGTAATGTGCTTGTCCCAGAATGTGGTTAACTGTGATATAACTTTGATGCTTTTATCTTTGATATCTTTGATTCTAGTCTTCCCATGAACTTCAGAGGTGCCTGGGCATTTATGTTTTGCTGTACAAAAACGGGCAAGCGAGATACCATCTTATCATATCCTATTATGAGCATTACAATCTTGTGAATTAATATGTTTCATGTTTGTCGCTATTAGTATGTTGGTATCTTTTCATAGTTTACATGCCTATTGAGTGACATTATTTGCATTTGCCTCATCTTGAATTGCCTAAGCATTTGTTCATATAGTGAGAATATATGCATCATATGAAGCAAATGTGTTCGTGAAAGTCTTTTATCGCACTCAGTTGTTAACTGAATTGCTTGAGGACAAGCAATAAGCTAAGCTTGGGGGGAGTTGATACGTCCAAAACGTATCTACTTTCCCGAACACTTTTGCTATTGTTTTACCTCTAACTTGTGTGTTTTGAATACAACTAATGCGGACTAACGCTGTTTTCAGCAGAATTGCCCTGGTGTCTTGTTTTTGTGCAGAAAGTCAACTTTCGGGAAAAACACCAGAAAAGATCGCAAATCTCCTATTTTACCAGAAGACTCACGGAGCCAGAAGGGGAGTCAGAGATGGGCCACGAGTGGCCCAAACCACAGGCGGCGCGGCCAAGGGGCCCACCGCGCCAGCCACTGAGGAGGGCGACTCGGGCACCTCCCCGAGTCCCCCTTTCGACTACTTAACCCTCTCTGACCTAAAACGCGAGGGGGTCGTCCACTTCATCCAGAAACATCACCGTACGCCGCCGCCATCGCGAAACCTATTTCGGGGACCAGAAACTCCGTTCTGGCACTCCGCCGGGACGGGGAATTGGAGGAGATCATCGCCATCATCATCACCGACGCTTCTCCATCGACCATCCATGTTTCCCCCATCCATGTGTGAGTAATTCCCTGCTGTAGGCTGAGGGGGATGGTAGGGATTGGATGAGATTGTTCATGTAATAAGTTATAAGATCATTAGGGCATGGTGCCTAGTATCCGTTGTTAGTACTTATTGATGTTGTTGCAACTTGTTGAGCTTAATGCTTGTCACTAGGGCCCGAGTGCCATGATTTCAGATCTGAACATGTTATTGTTTCATAATGATATGCACTGTTTATTGATCATACCTGCAAGTTGTATACACATATTGTTGTCCGGAACCCGAGGTCCCAAAGTGACAATAATTGGGACAGCCGAGGGGAATGGCTGCGATGTGAGGATCACATGTGTTCACGGCGTGTTAATGCTTTGCTCCGGTACTTTATTAAAAGGAGTACCTTAATTACCAGTAGATTCCCTTGAGGCCCGGCTGCCACCGGCTGGTAGGACAGAAGATGTTGTACAAGTTTCTCATTGCGAGCACGTACGACTATATACGGAACACATGCCTATGTTTACTTAGTACTTGGATGCTTTATCATTATTATCTGCAATGCCTATGTCTTGATTATTATATGAGCTATCTTATCCATGCAGCGCCCGTTCATCCATCCCTATGCCTACAGTGTTTTAATCCTACTGTTTACTGCCATCAC
Source organism: Poa pratensis (assembly GCA_947311845.1). Taxonomy (NCBI): domain Eukaryota; kingdom Viridiplantae; phylum Streptophyta; class Magnoliopsida; order Poales; family Poaceae; genus Poa; species Poa pratensis. Next base: position 31,975,729 of record CAMZMU010000067.1, read on the forward strand.
TACTGCTGTTATTACTTCACTGCTGCTATAAAACTGTTGCTACTGATAATCTGTGTCGAGCAAGACTATTCACAGGTGCAGCTGAATTGACAACTCCGCTGTTAAGGCTCCCAAGTATTCTTTGGCTCCCCTTGTGTCGAATCAATAAATTGGGTTTTACTTCCCTCGAAGACTGTTGCGATCCCCTATACTTGTGGGTCATCAGACCTATTTAAGGGGTCTTCTTCCCCAATGGTTCCTAAGTTTTGGTGCTCTCTCTCCTCCTCCATTGTTGACCTCCGAAGCTTTGAGTTCTCTCAATCCCTCCAATGATTCTTGCATATCTTTGAGGAAAAAGTGAGAGGAGATCTAGATCTACAATTCCACCAATCCATCTCTCCTCTAAGTGAGGGGAACCTAGTAGATCTTGATCTTGGAGTTCTTGGTGTTTCTCCTCCTTTGTTCTTCCTCTCTTATTCCCCCATTAGCATTTGTTGCTATGTTGGAATTTGAGAGTGAAGGACTTGAGCACTTCTTGTGTTCTTGCCATTGCTTTTGTGCATCGGTTTGTGCTCTCCACGAGGATTCGTGGAAGTGAAAATTTGTGAGCTTGTTACTCTTGGGTCTTTGGACCCTAGACGCCATTGTGGTGGTTGAGACCTTTTGTGGTCACTTGTAGCCATCCGGGAGCCCCCAATTCAGTTGTGGGTGTGTGCCCCGGATTGTTGTTGTAAATGCTCCAGATTCCGCCTCGAAGGATTCCGATAGTGGAAGGTGAACCAATCCTTTGTGGTGCGGTTCATCGGAGAAGAAGGTGAAGCCTGTTATGGCATTGAGACCAACCTATTGTGGTGGCTCACACCTCTCCAACGAGACGTACTCTCCTAAAAAGTAGGAACTCGCGAATACATCATCGTCTCCGCGTGACTCGGTTATTTATATACCCGAGCTCTTTACTTATGCACTTTACATTGTGATAGCCTTCGTGCTTAAAGTCTTTTATCTTGCTATCACCTTGTTACTTGTCTTGCTTAGCATAAGTTGTTGGTGCACATAGTTAAGCCTAGTATATTTAGGTTGTGTGCTTGATAAGTTAAACACTAAGTTTTATTCCGCATTTATCAAGCCTAAACCGGAAAAGTTTTAAATCGCCTATTCACCCCCCTCTAGGCGACATCCTTGCCCTTTCAAATGGTGAAGCCACAAACCAAATCAAATAAGAAAGCATATGCTCTAAGCACACACATGTAGTAGGTGGGGGACTAGTAAACTCCAATCCCATCTTCTCGAGAAAACATAGCTATCACGACAACAAACAATAAACAATTAAATTGCATTGCGCTAAAAGTTGAATTGTATTGAGAACAAGTTTGGGTTGATCCTCCTCCACACCACCTCACAGGCAGTGTTCTATGTTGCACGCATGTTCCAGATCAACAACCCCGACTAAGTCGTATACATAGTCGTGCTAGCGCCAGCAACTTCAGAGGATCTTCTCTTCCGGAACGATATCATCATATTTGTATTCCTACATGTGCAACCTCTCTAGGAGCTTTGTTGGATCTTTCATCCCCTTTCCGCCAGATCCTCTAGATTCTGATTGATCAACCATGTAAAAATCTTAGGCCTCTTTACTTCGAATTCACATGCGCGAGGTAAGAGCAGTGTGAGAAGGGGAGTAGATACAGTGGACCAAAAAACTCATGACAGGACGTAAACCCTAGGTCGAATCACTAGGGGCTCGCTCCAACGCTAATTAACATGACATCCTAGTAGCACGCTCCATTTGAGTCGAGAGAAAACAAATACTCCCTCCGTTCACTCTATAAGAACATGATAGATATTTTGGCTTGATCTACATACATATCAAAATGAGAGTATCTGGGCATATTTAATCTATAGATTCATATGTATAGAAGTGTCTTATAAAAGTGTCTTATAAAACCAAAATATTTATCATGTCTTATAAAAGTGAACGGAGGGAGGGAGTAACTTTGTTTTTTTAGGGAGGGGAGTAACTTTGTTTGGGAGGAAAGGGTCGCATGTTGTTGTTATAGCTCAAACTGGAGTCTGACACGCCCCTGATCTGGCATCTTTATCCACTTGGCGGAAGTGACCAGGCCCATTTCCACTTCACGGTGGGCCCATTTCCCCCGTCGCCCACGGTTTCGCATCACAACCCGCAGCAGTTTCTTTCTTCTCCTTCAGTCCCACTTCCACCATGGCCTTCGCCTCTCCCAAGAACCCCACCGTCGCCTCCTCCCCCAGTGGTAGGTGCTAGCAGCCCGAGCCAGGCCTGATCGCGCGGGGCCGCGATCCGGCGCCCGGCGGGCGGAAATCCCGCGGAATTCACGGTCTATTCGGCGCGGGTTCCAGCTGGAAGGTTGGAGCACTGGAGATCCGGTCGCCGGACCATCCTCGAATCCGCTGGTTACCATCGTCTCCTTAGATAATTCGAGGTTAAATTACATTCCCATTGATTTCTTCGTGTTTCTAAGCAGTATCTTGTACGGAAACAACTGTGCGATTCCATCTGATGCAAAACGTGACGCCTTTCTGTAGCAGGCCCGTCCGCTGGTGCGTGCTGTTGTAGCCGGTAGTGGATCTGCGGTTCGGCGTTCTCTGTGCTGGGGGAGTTGCTGCTGGAAAGGAGCCTGCTTTGCGCGTCGTTGTTCCCGAAGTTTTTGTCGGGGGTGGGGAATCCCCATAGGGACGACCAGTTCAAGAGTGTGCCGGTTCATGATTCAGGCAATGGCGTCGCACTCGCAGTCACAGGCTGGAGGCGGCGAGTATGCTGGCTCGGGCGCGCAGTGGGGGCAGGCGCAGGGCCTGGCGAGGCAAGGGTCCATGTATAGCCTTACCCTGAACGAGGTGCAGAGCCAGCTGACAGAGCCCTTGTATAGCATGAACCTCGACGAGCTGCTCAAGAGCGTGTTTCCTGATGGCGTGGATCCTGACGGTGGCGTCGGCGGCCCGTCCGAGCCGCCATCGGGCCTGCATCGCCAAGGGAGCATCACCATGCCTCCGGAGCTGAGCAAGAAGACCGTCGATGAGGTGTGGAAGGGCATCATGGATTCGCCCAAGAGAAGTGGTGACAAGGGTGGTCGGCGGAGGCAGGAGAGGCAGCCGACGCTTGGGGAGATGACGCTTGAGGATTTCCTGGTGAAAGCTGGCGTTGTCACTGAAGGGCATTTGAAGGATTCCAGTGACTTGCCAGCCAACATGGATGCAGCTGGGAGCAGTGTGATTGCGGCTGTTGCGCCCAGTTTGAGCGCCACAGCACAGGCACAGTGGCTGCAGCAGTACCAGCAGCAAGCTTTGGAGCCTCCACATCCAAGCATGGCAGGTTCTTTCATGGCAGGCCAACTGGCCCCTCAGCCACTGGCTGTCGCTACAGGAGCTATCATGGAATCGATTTACTCGGATGGCCAAATGACTTCACCCATGCTCAGTGCACTTTCGGATCCTCAGACACCTGGGCGCAAGCGTGGTGCCTCAGGGGGTGTACCTGATAAGGTTGTAGAAAGAAGGCAGAAGAGAATGATAAAAAACAGGGAATCAGCTGCGCGATCAAGAGCAAGGAAGCAGGTTTACTTATTCTCCTGTCTTTTTCTGTTTTTTTTGCATATTGAGTTTTGTCATGCTATAATGTTCTGATTGCAGCATCAAAGCATAATGGAAATGTATCTTCTAGTATAATGATTTTGATAAATCTCACGTACATTGTTTAGCCTAAAACTGCAAGCATATCATGTTGTTAGGTGCCATGCCACTGAAGTTGTTATTGTTCTTCTACACTATTCTAATGTGGAGTATTAATAACCAAGTGCATTCTTCTTGGCAGGCTTACACTAATGAGCTTGAAAACAAGGTATCTCATCTAGAGGAGGAGAACGAGAGGCTAAAGAGGCAGAAGGTACTTTATCTCCTTTTATCTTAACACTGTTACCTATCCCCCTTCTTTTTGGTGGAGGATATTTGACTACAGCATTTCATTATGCCTTGTATGAATTGTAGGTTCATGTAACACCGTTCTTGTTCAGATAGTCAAACTAATTTCTGTGTCACACTAGCCGATTCTGTAACTACTTGCTACTTGGTCCCAATAATAGCATGGGCATTAAGTGTGTTGTATGATGTGCCCATGTTAGTTTGGTCCATAACCACGATCCTTACAAATAGTACACATTGTTTACCTGTAGTATCTATGTTGTCACCACTCATTTTGATTTACTTGAAGCAACACAATTTTTTGTTTCTACAATACCGTGCTGTCATACACATAAACCTGTGGTCAACTGGTCATATCACTATTTTTTGTGTGTGTGTTCAAACATCCATTGAAGACTACAGAAACAAGAGTCCCAAAGTTATTTTTCTTGCTTACTGAGCTAAGCTAACTAAATTTTGGCAATTGGCATTGACATAAATATTGTGTTAGGCTACATTGTGTTAGCATGGACGTAACCAGATGATACTAGTATAGGCTAGATTGTGTTAGCTTGGACATAACCATTGTAGCTAAGCTAACTAAGTTTTGGCAATTGGCATTGACATAAAGATTATGGGGCGCTTTTCTTTCGAAAGGTGAAAATGTACCAGATGATACTAGTATACGCTAGATTGTGTTAGCATGGACATAACCATTGTTCGAAATATGAGCAGCAGCCCATTTGACTTTACACAAAACTTATGAAGTTGTTCAGAGCGTTATCAACCCTTATTTACTGATTTGTCTCACTGCATTAATTTGACCTCTAAGTATGTAATATTCTATTAAACATATCATATTACATGGAGAAGTAATTCTGATGATATCAGCCATATGTAGCAAATATTCATACAAATATCCTTCCATGTAAATTCTTAGCCTCACACTTCTGTGCGATATTGCTTAGCTTATGAGATCTTGTTAATTAGTATTCATGTCATGTTTGATGTCTCTATTGATGCTTACTGGGTTTTCTTTCTTCCATTTCACAAAACTTTCAGGAGTTGGACAATCTAATAATCTCTGCACCACCCCCAGAACCCAAGTATCAACTCCGGAGAACAAGTTCCTCCCCCGTTTGATGGCGTTGGCGATGTTCATAGTAAATTTTGTAGATTATAGCGCTTATATATTTCCTGTGCTTGCGGCAGAAACAGTTGGTAGCTCGAGGTTCTAGCTTGTCCCAGCCCGGTGGTTCAGAGTTTGTAGATCAGTAGCAGCCCTAGGCTCCTAGCATGTCCCAGTCTCCCAGATGATCTCTTCCGAGGCTTTGTCAGTGTGTAAATCTGCCAGGCAGATGTTTAATTCTATCAGAGCTTGTTCCTTGTACATGATAAGTTATACCTGTCTCTGGTACATCATTGGATGCATGTCGCCATGGCCAAAGAAAGTGTCTTTGCTGATGAGCAGCTATGTTTTAGCAAAGATATTTTCCGTGAGAAAGTGACGGCCAATTCCCGTAAGAGTCGTGATCATATATCTACGTGCATCCTGTCTGCATCACGACACTCGTCAAGCTGTGATCATCATCGTCGCATCTCAGATTCTCAGGAAGAATGGTTTGGCCTGCGCGGTAGATGTGGCTGTCACTGTGAACTTCACACTGCATCAGATCCTTACTTGGGATTGGAACCGAGAGGATGTGTCGTAGTCGTAGCACCAGCCTAAGCTCTTTTGTGATGACAAAAGTTTATGCTGGTTTCAGGACGCTCACTGAGATTTTTAAGCTCATCTTCTGTCCGTGGAATCTTGGAGAGGTTGAAGACACGCAAACACGAGTTGGAAATAATTTAACCATACACTTGAACATACATGAAAGTTTTACCATAACAACGTCCAACACAACTACTGCACGGCTGTACCTCCATGATACACGCAGCACGCTTTGCTCGCTCGCCATGGCCGGTAAATAGACAAGTTTCAAAAGGAGGGAAATAATGAGATCAGAGCAAACTTGTTTCAAATGTTTGTACACAACACTTCTGGTTTCTTCCTCGTCTCACATAACAATTTCAAGTCAGTTCCACAATCTGCATGCTTGCAACGTTATGCAGAATCTCTGAACTGGATCAATTGAAAAGGAGCGCAAAGGCTGAACACGGTCAAATGACCCCTTATGCAGAATCTCTGAATTGGATCAATTGAAAAGGAGCGCAAAAGGCTGAACACGGTCAAATGAACCCTACCATGTAAATGTAAAGAATCAGAATCAACTTCGAAGACACGCTAACTAAATGAAGATACATCTACAATGCTTCTAACACATGAACATAGTCGATCGCTATCACCACTGCCATTGCACCCAGCAATACAGAAAACGTCTCCCCATTAGTACCACCACGGTCTTTGCCCACCCCCACGACGAAGAAAACATATTCCATTAGTATCAGTGTATCACCATAGCCGTCCTCCAATACGCCTGGCGAGGTGTATGTCTTTTTGCACTGTAGCAGCAAAAGAAAAAGGTCAGGTGAATGCGAACATGCTACTGTATGAAGGTAATATACATGTATTTTCTTCATAAAACAGTTCCTTCTGTCCAGGAGCATTTCCCTTCAGATATATACAGATCAAAGCTAGTTGAAAACATCTATGATTTGTTACGATACAACAACGATGATAACAGTTCTAGTCACATCTACTTGTTATAATAAAACAGTTCCCAAGCTTTAAAGAGGAAATAAAACAGATTTTATGAGTTAAATTTTTGGTTTGATACTATGTTTATATCCTCAAGATAAACAGGTAATCAACCCTGAATTTCCTACTATACTCCCCAGATTTTGTATCTAAATATGCAGCGTGACAAAGTTCTGGGCCATCCCTCTCACAGGCCATAATTGTTAGCATATCTACTGTCTCTTGACATGTTCATTGAGAATAAGAAATACAAGGAACCTGCTGAGATCTGATAATTGCACATCTTCATAATTGTCATTAGAATTTTTGCAAATTCAAATAATCCTGAAACTAGACATCACAATAAATTAAAGCAAAATTGACCCCATTATTGAAATGCTTTTACAACCCTGGCATGTTTCCTGTTGCATAATACTGTAAAAGAAGATAAGTGTTCATTCGGCGACAACTTACTGATGGTAACACGCTTTGCATGGATGGCGCAGAGATTTGCCCTTTCAAACATGTCTACCAAGTGATACTCTGCAGCCTGCATAGGGAAAGGAAAAGAATATCATGTGTCAACTGTCAAGTCAAAGCAAACAGAATAGTGACATTCACTTATTTAATAGGTCAAAAGTATAAAGACTATTTTTGCTGGTGATGCAGAAGAAGGTATTTTTTGGCAAGAGGCGACTATTTTCCATACAATAACAATCTTGTATAAATGGACGATAAACTTGATGGTACGATACATATAAAGATAATCATTCGGCGTTTGGACTTTGGACTCATAACCATCACATGACAACATTCAATTTTCTTGTTAACATTCAATGTTGCCAAGTATTTTTCTTGTTGTACTTGATACATATAAACATAATCATTCGGTGTTTGGACTTTGGACTCATAACCATCACATGACAACATTCAATGTTCTGGATTGCACGCTCCTCTTCCTGATTCAAAATTTAAGGTAGTGCCGATCTCACCCCTCAATGACAGGCTTATTCTACAAGGAAAATGGAGTCTAAACAATAGTTCAGTTCTGCATGCATGCCCTGATGCTCTTCCGTTTTGAGTTAGCAGCCACAAAAAAACAAGCATCCTATTAGAAACAACAGCTACATACAGACAATCGATTTAATACCAGAGGATTCAGAAACTATGAATTATGGCAATACATTTATCTATCACACAATTCATGGTTTTCGGATATCAAGTTAATGTGCACTACAGTTCTGTAATCAAACCATCAGATTCAACAGTAGACGACAGGTTTCAGAATTGACCTCTTGCAATGAAACGAGCGCTTGAGGAGTCCAACGCCACACTTTTTTAGTGGGGGACATTTTGTCCGTGTGAAAGACAGTGATCTCCTTAACCTGCAAGGCAACAAAAGCTCCCATCATGCTCTGCACTCCTAAACCTTCAATAGAGAGGGGAGTTGACAGAGGTACCCACCAGACGGACAAAGGGTGCGAACGGGATGAGCAGCTCGGTTGACCTCTGGTACTTCCTGATCTCCCGCAGCGCGACCGTGCCTGGCTTGAATCGGTGCGGCTTCCTCGTCCTCTGTTGCGCAGATGCCGCTGCTTGCCCAAGAATACACACATACATACTAGAGTCAATCAGAAACCGAGATAACAGCTACTCCCTCCGTTCCAAATTAGATGTCTTCTATTTGTCCACGTGCGGATGTATCTAGACATGTTACAAGTATAGATACATCCGCATGTGGACAAATTGAAGCCATCTAATTTGGAACGGAGTAGGCGGAAGAGAGCAACCCCAAACAAATCTGAGAGTTCCATGTCCACCCTGGCCATCATGTCGCTGGAAGATAAACTAAAAACTGCAGCCAGGAAGTAAAGGAAAACCGTCGATCCACCCCCAGGAACAGAGAGCAATCCCGGGAGAAGCATAAAATTGCTCCTTTTAAGTAGCATCCCAAGAAATGTCCGCCACAAAGAGGATTATCGAGAAGGAAAGAAAAAACAAATCCCCACCCTCCAAAGAACACGGAAATAACCCCAGGAAGCGGCCTAAAGACATGAACACGCGCTGGAAACAGTAAAAACAACACAAGAGCACCGCACCTTGAGGCGTCGCCGCGGCCGTCCTCCGCCCGCCTCGCCTCTGCAATCCGTCGAACAGGTGACGAGCAAGTCAGTAAGAAACAAATAGATACGACAGAACAAATCCCGGACGGATAGACAGGCTCACGCACCGGTGTAGTCGACGTGCTCGGGCCGCCTGCAAACAGAATGAGAGCAAGAGGTCAGCATCACGCGCGCGCATCTCGATCTCACCGGTCACCGCAGCAAAGAAAGAGACGGCATTCAGGGGGACTGGACTGACCTGTCTCCTGCTCGGCGCGCGCGAAGCTGAGCTTCTTCTTGGGCTGCGGCCTCGTGCTCCTCACGGCCGTCTGCTTGGTGCGAGCCATCGCGGCGGGCTCTGTCGACGGCGGCGAGGGAGAGGCTGTTCTTTGTTTTCAGGGTTGTGGTGCGTGCGTGGTCTTTCCCTAGAAAAAAGCGAGTCGTGGGCTGTGGTCGGTTACTAGTACTCTACTAGCGAGTAGCGAGGGAAGAGGCGAGTCGAACGTTGGGCGCGTGGGGCCCGGGTGGCAGTGGGAGAGGAGCGGTTCGCGATGAGTTCTTGAATGGAACTTGCCGAATCCATTCGTATTTGTGTACCGTTGGAATAGTGCGCTCCGCCCAAGTTCTTCATGGTCTACCATTCTGCCATGGGAATAATTAATAAATTAATATAAATAAGATACAAATCTTTGTATACAAATTAGTATAGCATTTAAAAAATAAATAACGGAATCTGGTTTGGCCAAGCCTTAAATTCTTAAGCTTGCTGCCCGGGCACGTCTAATTTGGTTTGGCCAAACCACAAGTTCACTAGCTTACCGCCCGGGGTTGTCTAATTGTAGACCCAAAAACTTCCGTAAGACAAGGTAAACGAGTTTATGCTATTTTTCAGACAAATATCACTATACAAAAGTATAAGAAACAAGCTTTATGTTGTCGACAAGCCTGGGTTGGGGGGGTTAGGTCCGCCCCCGATCTAATTGTACATAAAGCAGATGATACATGAAACTACAAGACTGTGTCATCCCCAAAGTAATCACGGAGAAACTCTTAGTCGTGTATGAGTGTGGGTAAGGACCGGCCTCACATGTCTTTGGCCATAACTCATGATATTTATCCGTCCTTCTACGTTCAGGATGACACCTACCATCTAGAACGGAAGACACAAAAAACGATTCATTGTCAGAGTTATCAACTCTGGACACCAATACGCTTCCCACGCATTTTTGACGGAATTTCCCTATCTACGTCGAGTTCGAGGCGCTCCATTGCAGAAAGCCACTTGATCAATGCCTCATCCATCTATTATGGTCATTGGAGGCTCGTTAGATCACGCTTGTCGGTGAAGTGGAAACCACCACCGACAACGGAAAGGGTGGCACAATAGGAGGAGAGAAAGTGGGGGTTAGAACACCGAGATATTGTAGCGGAGAGATGAGAGGATGAGCCAATTGTGGGCATTTTACTAGAAAACACTTGGATGTTGATATTTTACTAGAAAAGACTGGTTAGCTTTCTCAATATTTTTAGTTAACTTTTGCAAATACAATAACACATTTATAAAGATTGTAGAACAAGGAGACTTGTATAGTTTGATGTTTTTAGTGGTATTTTATATATTGGAGGCATGTATTGAAAACCACGTCGGTGATCGAACCAATGCATGTCTAGAAGCAAACTCGGACCCTCCTATTCCGAGGAAGATTATATCCCCTGGTAAGGGAAGGGGTGGTAAATCACGTAGAGAAAATTATTTGGAACTTTGGAGGGGAAAAAGTCACAAGTAAATTATTTGTTCAAGAAAGCCAAATAGGTTACAAAAACTTTTTTTTCAAACAAAAATAAATACCAAATGATTCATAGTTTATTATTCGCAACATTATTTACTTATAAATTTCACAGATACATCATAACATAATATTAAACTAATCTAACTGAAATACCATCGTTCATGGATATGTTCCACCACACCTATTGATCGTTTCTTATAATGGGCAATCTAATTAAAATCTCACGACAATACATGTAAAATGTGCTCAAAGTACAAGTTCTCCTAGGGAAGAACTTTCGATCACAGCTAGGAGATAGAGATCGAGAAAGTCACCATACAATGTGAAGATGCAGTGTAAAAGACAATGGAGAGTGATGAAATCAAGATTATGTTTATATAATGGGCAATCTAATTAAAATCTCGCGACAATACATGCAAAATGTGCTCAAAGTACAAGTTCTCCTAGGGAAGAACTTTCGATCACAGCTAGGAGATAGAGATCGAGAAAGTCACCGTACAATGTGAAGATGCAGTGTAAAAGACAATGGAGAGTGATGAAATTAAGATTATGTTTATATTAACTTCAAACCAGCATTACAACACACCATGTTACATTCCACTGCCAGCTACATGTCGTTAAAACTGAAAACAAGAAACATTCAGACGAGAACACTACAAGACATCAGTTCTTCCCAATCCCAAATTGCTTCAGTGAATCAGGTTATCAAATCATGGCTGCTGGCTTCAGTATACTGACTCAGTGGATAGAAAAGACAAGTTGCACTTGACATTAGCCATCAAAAGTGCTCGAGAGAACACATTATCTTCTTGAGGTAACCACACAAGCTTTGAAGGTAATAAAAAAGAAAAACAAGCTCAAATAAGGTCAGGAAAAAAATTACTTTTTCAGTGGACTCATGTAGGTTGGCAAATGAAGCATCATTGGACTGACTCTTGGGCAAAATAGGCAAGGTAGTACTCAATCAAAAGTTCAAAACTATCATAGTCTAAAGAAAGTTTACCAATCAATGCTCTCATTTTCCAATGGTCTCATTTTCCGATCTCTATAAATTCAGTGATTCAAACTAAACATCTCAGGCTGCTGCATGTAAAAATGCTGATAAAACAAGCTTTTATATGCTAAGAACTATCATCATTTCTAGAAGACAGAGGGAACAACCCTACTCTTTCTAAATATAGGTCATGACATAAGAACCCTAAGTCTGAAGTAGGTACAATTGTTTGTACCAATATTCATTAATCGGTAAAGAAAGCTCTGATTCACAAGATGCAGCTAGAATTGCAAAGTCAAATATCTGAATTTTGGCTAACTGAAGCTAGTGAAGTCTGATCAAGAAAACAACATGTTGAAATGTTCTGTTAATTACAATGTTACTACAGCAAGAGAAAGGAAATGTCAGACTATCTTGGCATCAGCATTATAGTGTCTCTACCTGGAACGAAGTATTGCAGAAGCACAAGAAGTGCCAAAAAGTGCATCTAGCCTTGTAGTTATGAATGTACAGATTACTACTGTGAATTGCTGAAATCAGATTGGTGCACATAGTTCTGATCAGCATCTTGTCCTTGTGCTCGCATAATAATAGTACAAAACAAAAGAAAGGGAAAATATCACATCATCTTGGCGCCAATATTGATGTTACTCTACGAGACTGAAGGATAGCAGAGAAGCGCCAATGGAGTGCATCTAGTCTTACAGTTAGGAATTGTAATGATTATGAGAAATAATGATATCACATTTGTGCACATAATTCTGATCTGCTACTGTCCTTTTGTTCCCATAACAATATTACGCAACAACTACAAGTCACTTTAGAATCCATACCATATGGTTGTTCGCATAAACCCTGAATTAGACCAATTAAAATGGAGCAAAGGCTGAAAACTAAATTGACCCCTAACATCAAGTCAGAATCAACTTGGAAGACAAGCTAATTAAATGAAGATACACCCACAATACTTGTTAACGATACGCTCACAACCGTATCCTATTACTATCACCACTACCTTTGCACCACCAACCCAGGAAAGCATCTTCCATTAGTATCACCAAAGCCTTTTCTCCCCGATACGCCTGGCAAGCTGTATGTCCTCTCGCACTGTAGCAGCAATAAAAAATCAGTTGCGGTAGCATGCTAATCTATACATGTAATTTCTTCATATATAAAGTTTTCGCTAGTTGAAGACAACTACTATTTGTTAAGATAGAAACAACAACGATGATGGTGATTCTAGTGACATCTATTTGATACGATAAACAGTACGTTAAGGAGGAAATAAAATTTCTCATTTGATTCTATGTCTGTATACCCAAGAAAGAAATAATTTTCTGCTATGGTTGGGAAGCAACCAGATTTGGTATCTAAATGCAGGATTGAAAATTTCTGGCACAATAGGCATAATTAATTATTCGACTATGTACTGTTTGTTTGACATACATGTTCCTTGAGAATAAAAATACAAGGCCTGGTGAGATCTGATATTTGCAGATCTTCTTATCATCAATCACTAGAATTTTTGCAATTTCAAATAACATGAAAACCAGACGTCACATCAAATAAAAGCAAACATGATCCTGAATTGAAGCGCTTTCATCACTTTTGGCATGTTTCATTTGCAATTGCAGAAAATAGAAACTGTATTAAAAAAATCTAGCAAGTGATTGAAGTGTTTATTTGTCCGGTGACAACTTACTGATGGTAACAGGCTTCGCATGGATAGCACAGAGATTTGCTCTCTCAAACAATTCCACCAAGTGATACTCTGCAGCCTGCAGAGGGAAATGATTTGAAAATCATATGTCAATTCAAAGCAAAATACATACAGAGGGCAGGCAATGAAAATTACAACTAGGACATTATTTCATAGGTCACAAAAAATATGGTGTTATCTTTGCTGGTGGTGCAGAAGAAGTCATTTCTGGCAAGAGGTTGGTTACTAGAGCACATGTTAACCGTACAGTATCAATCTTGTATGGATGCAGAATTAAACATGAATGGTCCTAGATACAGATAACAGTCGGCATTGCAACATCGCACGAAATACAACATTCAGTTTTTCTGATCTGCACGATCATCTCCGTGAATCAAAATTTCTAGGGTGCAAGAGGGCCCTGAATCTATCTACCCACATTGATAGTCTTGAATCAGATATTGCGCACTAGAACAACAGTTTCACTAATCAAACCTTCATCAGCTCTAAATGTAACTGCTTTGTAAAAAAAAACTCTAAATGTAACAGTAACACGGGAGAGCAGTGACTGACCTCTTGCAACGGGACGAGCGCCTCAGGAGTTCAGCGGTCCACATACTTGGAGACGTCGCTGGTGATCTCCCTAACCTGCAAATTTATCAATCCAGATCGTGGACAAGAGTCAGCCTGACAGACGGACGGACGAAGCTCTGACTGACAGAGGAGAGGAGAGGACTAGGAGCACGCACCAGGCGGACGAAGGGTACGAAGGGAGGAGCAGCCTGGTGGAGCGCTGGTACTTCCTGATCTCCCGTAGCGCCACCGTGCCCGGCCGGAACCGGTACTTCCTGATCTCATTGGCAAGAAAATGAGATTCAGACAGACAGGAGAGGATTCTGTTTTTGTTTCGTTCATCATCTACAGGTTCGATCTGAAGGCCAAAGGAGGCTGGCTACTGCCCGCCGGTGGGGCGGAGGGAGGAGAGGACCACGTCCTGGAGGGAGCTGTCCTTCTGCATCGCGGCCTTGAACTCGTCGAAGGTGATCTCGCCGTCGCCGTTGGCGTCCATCTGGTCGAACATCTCGTCCAGCTTCCCGGGCTCCGCGATGTCGCCCGGAAGGCACTCCTCCGGCAGGGCCTAGCAATTTTTTACAAGTTCAGGACAACAACAGCTTTGTCAACATCTTAACCCAATCATGGAGAATGCTGTGGAATGACAGAGTTACACTGAACTGAATCCCCCCTTACCCGAAGCATCGACGCCAGCTCCTCCTTGCTGATGCAGCCCGACCGATCGGCGTCATACATCTGCAACAGTGTTTACAATCAGATGTTGAACAATAATGCAACAAGCTTTTCCAGTGCATCATTTCTACTGCCATCTGTGGGACTACAGGATCCTTCTCTAGTGAGAAGTGATTTTGTGCATACATACCTGGAAGCAGAGCCGCAATGCATCATCGCCACGCGAGTTCCTCAGGCTGGAGAGCCCGCAGAGGATCTCCCTCATGTCCACCGTTCCATCACGGTTGTTGTCGAACAGATCAAACACGCGTGGAGCTAGAGGGATCAGCGAGTCCATCTTCATCGCCTTCAGCACCTGCTCGAATTCTGTAAGCGTGGCGTTCTCTCCGTCTGCGCATCTGCACCACGACCACTTTGTCAATAAATAATGAATGGAAGTTTGGAACCAGCAGGTAGCAAGTGTACAGATTCCAGAAGTATGCAGCTGTTATAAATAAGGGACCAAAACTATTAAAACTTTAATCTGCTTATATTGAGATGACCCACATTTTGAACATCTGGTCGCAAATGAGCAATGTTGTTACCAGTGTTCAAGTAATAAACAACATTTTGAAGATTGGACAAGCTTGTATACTCACATCCGTGCAAAATGAAGCCGCAGATTATCTAGCTCTTCCGAGCTAAGGTCATGGGTTCCTAAAAGACTCCTCAGCCTCTTTGTCCTCAGTGCCACTTTACTGCTCAGGACGCTGGCTATTGCTGCTGCCCGCAATTTCCTTCTAGCATTGAACCTGTGCAGTTTTGAGACGACCTCTGCATCCATAAGATCTTGCTTCGCGCAGTCTCCTATCACCCAAGGATGCATCAAAAGCTGGGTTGTCATTATAAATGGACCAACAGTTAATTGAGTTATATACCCGCAAAAAAAAAGTTATATTATCAAGTCAAGTGCGAAGAAGTGGAAAAAGGAGAACGAGGCATACATCAGCCGCAGTGGGCCTTTTGTAAGGTTCAACGGAAAGAAGAATGGAAATCAACTCTTTGGCTGATGAAGTTATCGTTTTCCATGTATGCTCATCAAAGTTGAATTCACCCTGAATGTAGCACAGCAAGTAAAATGACATTAGATTTAGACCTGACTAATGCAAGATTGGTGGCTTCTTTGTTGAAGCAAGTAAGCAATCAATCAGGAGTATTTGTGTCGACACTAAAGTGTTCAAGCTGTTCAAAGACACCCTATTAGTACTGGGGCCTCAAGTCTTCAAAGACCGAGGTGCCAATTCCTTACTGGAGTGGTTTATGACACAAGCTCCAATTAACCCCGCATCCATGATGGGTCATATTTTGTTTTGTTCTTGTGGATTGCATCAACAACAACAACAACAACAACAACAAAGACTTTTTTCCCAAACAAGTTGGAGTAGGCTAGAGTTGAAACCCATAAGATCTCGAAACTAAGTCATGGTTCTGGCACATGGATAGCTAACTTCCACGCAGCCCTATCCATGGCTAGTTCTTTGGTGATATTCCAATCCTTCAGATCTCTCTTAACAGACTCCTCCCATGTCAAGTTTGGCCTACCACGACCCCTCTTAACATTCTCATCCCGCTTTATCCGTCCGGTATGCAATGACGCTTACAGAGACCTACGTTCTATATGACCAAACCATCTTAGACGGTGTTGGACAACCTTCTCTTCAATTGGTGCTACCCCAACTCTCTCACGTATATCATCATTCCTAACCCGGTCCTTTCTTGTGTGGCCACATATCCATCTCAACATGCGCATCTCCGCTACACCTAACTGTTGGATATGTCGTCTCTTGGTCGGCCAACATTCTGCGCCATACAACATCGCAGGTCGAATCGCCGTCCTATAGAACTTGCCTTTTAGCTTTTGTGGCACTTTCCTATCACAGAGGACGCCAGAAGCTTGGCGCCACTTCATCCAACCAGCTTTGATTCGATGACTCACATCTTCATCGATATCACCATCCTTCTGGAGCATAGACCCCAAATATCGGAAGGTGTCTTTCTCAGGTACCACCTGTCCATCAAGCCTAACCTCTTCTTGTGGATTGCATGCAAAAAAAAATTTGTTTGTACCCTTAAGGAATCTCTAGTTAGCTACTGACTTAAACATCTCAATTTGGAACTTTGGAACTAGAAGTCAGATAAGACAAATCGAAATTCAAGTGGCAACAACAAACAGAAAAAAATCAGCAATGATTGGCAGCGATGTTTCTACACTGCAAGGACAGTTGGTCCATCCAAACCACCCGGCAGAAGGTGGACACTCATGCTGGCATTAGAGACTGAATCAAAAACCTATGCCTCGCCCCTAATTTATACTGGAAGAGCATACATCATACAGTCTATGGACATCAGTTGATTCATGGGCACAATAATCTTGTTTCGTAAGCAAAATAGCAAATACAAAATACAAGCAGAGAAATTGATTTAAGACCATCTCCCACTGCAGTTACTGGCATAGCTGCTTGAAGAAATGCTAAAAAGGTGGAAACATGGGAGATATAAATCGCAAGAAAATTCCAAACCAATTTCTTCACCATTGCAGAACATTTTCTCCAGAGGCTAGTTCAGAGGAATACTTACTTGGAGAATCCTTTGATGTTTTTCTACATTAGTTGGAGCATGGAATGGTGGGCATCTGAAGAATACAAATCAGGGCCTGAGGAATATGATGCAGAAATCAAGCCAAGAGAATTATCACAAGAAAGGATGACCAACATACCCAGATAAAAGAATATACAGGATCACCCCAACAGACCACATATCACTCACAGCCGAAACCTCTTGCCTGGAGAGTGCTTCTGGTGAAACATAATCTATCGACCCAAACAACGCCACGATTGGGTCACTGAAATCCTCTACAGAACTCAAACCAAAATCCATAATCTTCAACGTGGAATCTTCTTTTCTGTCCGTGAACAGGCAATTCTCCGGCTTCAAGTCTCTATGTATGATGTTTGCCTTATGAAGAGCTTTCAACCCACCAGTGATCTGCCGAATGATAGCAGCCGCATCGAACTCTGAGTACCGGTCACGCCCTATAATCCTGTCAAACAGCTCACCGCCAGAGCACAGCTCGAGGACAAGGTGCACGCCATTCGCATCCTCATACACATCATGCAGGCTGATAACATTTGGATGCGGCGCGACGTTCTCCACTATCCTCCTCATGACAAGTATCTCGTTAGTGAGCAACGCCTCAGAGATGGATACCTGCTTCCACATCGGGAGGCCTGAGCTCGGCGTGCCCTTTGACCCTTGCTGCATCCCCTTCATCGCTGGGCCGAGCCTTCGGAGAGTCTTTATCGCGACCTGGGTGTTTCCTTCGGACTTGCTTACTCCTCTTCTCACTATCGAGAACCCGCCTCGGCCGAGGACATCCGCGACATCATAGTCCTCCGACAGCTTCCTGCTTTCGGTCGTGGACATTGCGCAGCAGCAAGAGTAGCTTCAACTGGTTGTTTGACTAGGGAGCCTAATAACTGAAGGAAACAAATACAGGTAAGAAGCCTAGTGCACTCAAAACCGGCAGTAAACCGGTACAAATCTACCTTGTTCCACACACAAAATCAGAAGGGTAAGCACTATTGCAGGATGAACATATTGTATCACAGGTCTCTGGGAAGAAGAAGGATTGGGGAACAGCAGGGGCACGAACTGGAAACAGTAGTTGGGAACAGAAAGGGACGTATACATATAAACACATCCTCTGTGAGAACTAACGTTGGGGTGTTGAAGACAGTGACAACACAAGAGAGGGACATGTGCAACAACCAACAAAAGGGAATAAACTCACCAAGTACTTTCTTTTTCGTGCAGAGGGCAAGATGACAAAGAATAGAGAAATCACATGATAAGAGGAAGACGCCAGGCCAAAAGAATATTTGTGTTGACCTGGTTGCCACTGCTCTAGGGCTACTTTGATTTGGTCATTACTCGGTGAGGCCCAACCAGGTTTTAGTTTACTGCATTGTCTTACATTATTCATATAAACTTTTTCAGTCGGTGTGCCCTAGAACTGGAGATCTGATCTGACTACTCACAGTTTAGACTGTAGATAAAAATGGGCAACTGTCACAGCTATTATACTAAGCAAATGAAGATGGCATTCATCTGAATAATGCTGCCAGATTTAGACAATCTCAAATCAAGATGGTAAGCACTACTAGAGGAAGTGTAAAATGTTTAAAAGTAACCGAAAGTGCTCAAGGAAACAAGGGCTGTATCACTACTACCATATAGATACTTTCCGGTACTCGACCATATGTGAATTCATCCGTCAAATCACAGAGATATGATGATAAGATAAGCATTCCTGTTACCCATCATCCAGAAATCAGAAACGAAATAAAACTGTAGCTGCAAAGCTAAGATAATTATATCGCTCAACTGTCTTCAAAACTTGCAGGGACAAATAAGTTTATACTAGGATAACACTGGGTTTGCAACTTCCCAGAACAGAAGAAACATATCCTACTTAAATAATATATTTATGGCTCCAAACAGATTTTTCCACTAGGATAACACACGCACAGAAGTGCATTAGAAACCAAAACTCAATTGCTCTTGTGACCCTGTGGATCTATGATATTATCCCGTATGCCTTCTGTCTGCTCGGAGCAATACGCAACTCCTTCCTCCGAATATTTCTCCGTTTACTTCTAGTCGACTTCCCCTTGGCATCTGTTTCTTCTTGTTCACTTGCCTGTTTGTCTTTCTCTGAATCTTCAGAACTAGGGTCTTCCTCAGACCTAGATATCTTGCCAGTCTTGACCTTCTTGCCTTCTGACTTTGTCTTGTCATATGTCTCTTCAGAACTAGGGTCTTCCTCGGACCTAGATCTCTTGACCTGCTTGCCTAACTTTGTCTTGGCATATGTTTCTTCTTCTTCACTTGTCAGCTTATCCTTACTTGGCTTTTCAGAACTAGGACCTTCCTCAGACTTAAATTTCTTGTGAGTTTTGACCTTCTTATCGTCATTCTTCTTTCCTCCAAGGATCAAATCTTTGTTCTTCCTCAGATGATGGGTCACCTGCCATTCATCCTCCCTATATGGTGCTAGCTTCTTTATGGAAACATATTGATTCAAATCCCTGTCATCTGCTAGCAATATCTCCTTGGTCTTCAGGCCATAATTGTTTGGCTGAACTTGCCTGTACTTGAACCGAGTCTTCAAATCCCCAATGGTGTCCTCGTAGTCTAGCTTATAGTACTCGTCAAGCTCCTTCTCAAGCTCCACTTTGTCTTTGAGAGAGATCTTCCCTTTTCTTTTCTCACCTGCCTCGCCACCATCTGCAAGCTCCTTATTTTTCTTCTTCTTCTTCTTCTTCTTCTTCTTCTTGTCGCTGATAGCTTTATCACCACTAGCAGTAGACCCATCCTCATCATCAAGAGCCCACTCTTTAGTCAGCCCAAGGATTTCATCTACCTTGTCAAAATCAGGTTTTTCCAAATCAAAATCGTCCCCACTTCCAAACCCAGGATCAACCTCATCAGCACCATAGTACTTTTCATCAAACATCTCCTGCATTTTCCTGTCATAATCCTCCGGATCAAAATCCTCCTCCAGATCATCTGCACCAAGCTTGCAAGCAGCATCCCCTTCAATTCCAGCAATCATACGGATCTTCTCGAGCTTCTCAGCAATCTCTTTCTTCTTCAAATTCTTGAGATGCTTCAGCTCCTCCGCCCGCGCCTGCTTGGCTATTGCACTCCGTTCCTCTTTGCTCCTCCGCTGCTTCTTCCTGCTGCTCTCCTTCTTCCTCACTGACCCCTCAATAACACGGGGGTGTCCGATTACCTGATCAGTCACTGTCGCCTCTGACGCTGCCATCTCCTCATGCCGGAAATTATGCTTCGCGAGGGCACAATTCTTCTCATACTCCTCCCACTTTTCGATCTCAGCCTCTTCCTCCTGGATATCATCCAGAGAGAAATTATTGCCCGCTCCTGTTTCAAGGTAGGGCCTATTGAGGATGTAATCCTTCAAGAACTTCTCGTTCTCATCCAGCTCCTCATCCTTGCCGAAAACCTCACCCACCAGCTCCTCCGTCTGCTTTTCATCGTCATCCTCATCGCTCTCACCACCATCCCTATCAGCCTGCTTCTCCATGAACAAATCGTCCTCCTCGCCATCACCATCGCCTAACGCCTTCTTCTCCGCCTCAAGGAACTCCTTCAGACCCTCCCTCTGGCGGTCATCGTATGCAATCCTGTCATACTTGTTGCCGCGGCCAGTCTGCGCCGCGAACTCGGGGCCCTCCTCGATCAGGTGCTGGGCGTTCACGTCCTTGAGATACATTGGCCGCTCCTTCCTGGCCTTCCCCGCCTTGGGCTCCCTTTCCTCGCCGGCCTCGTCCTCAGACGACGAGGAGTACACCTTGCCCTTGCTGTCGAAGATGGCGCTATCGCCGCTGCGGATGCGGCGGATGACCTGAAGCACCTTCCGGTCGACGCGGCGGGATGCGGCGGCGGCGGCGACGTCCTCATCCGACGAGGACTCGTCGTCGTCGGACTCGGCGATAAGGCCCTTCTTCTTCTGCTCCTCGCAGCGCTGCAGCACCTCGCGCCGCTTGTTGTGCTCGAAGCGGCGCGCGTACTCCTCGTTGATCTGGATCTTCGAGCCGTCCTCGGCGGGGGCGTCGGAGTCGTCGCCGTCGGAGCCCGCGAGGATGTCCAGCACATTCCTCTTGCCCTTCCCCTCCCCGTTCATCTCCTTCGGCGACGCCTTCATTGCTACTACGGCGGCGGCGGTGGAAGAGTAAGGCTCGTGCTAGGTTTTTTTGCAATCAGAGGCGAGATGGGCTGAGAACTTCAGAACAAGAGCATTCTATTTACGATCAATTTATATGACAACACGGGCCCACCATGTCAGCCCCAGCGACGGCCATTCCGTAACTTGTTGGGCTTGACTAGGCCGTTAAGGCCCAACTAGGTCAAGGAAAGGCCCACGCGATCTCGTCTCCACCGCCGCACCTATAAAGTTCCTCTCGCTAAAACCCTAGCGAGCCCCGCATTTGTTGCGCCGCCGCCTCCTGACGAAGCCACCCCGCCTCCCCTCGCTCGCCGCGGCCGCCCGGAACGATGGCTCCCACCAAGAAGGCGGTACGAACCTTAATCGATCCCCGCCCTCTGCTCGTCCTCCCATTTCGAGCTGGTTTGTTTCGGCTGATGCGGTGGTTTTCTCACGGGTTTGTTTCCGTCGATGCGCGCTGCAGAAGAAGACCTCGGAGAACATCAACAACAAGCTGCAGCTCGTGATGAAGAGCGGCAAGTACACGCTCGGCTACAGGACTGTCCTCAAGACGCTGCGCAACTCCAAGGGTACGTACGGATCAGCTCTATGTTTTGCGCATTGTTTTCTCTACGTTGTTTTCGCCCTTAGGCGTGGCTGATTGATAAGTTCGTGCGTTTGTCGGATCGGCAGAACGCAGTGGCTTAGAATTTTGTCTGAGGCATGATTAGCTTGTCGTAATCAATCTGCTTACAGATCTGCGTGTTAAATTTAGTGCTGGAGTTAACGTTTCTTCTGTGGCTATCAATTAGTTATGGTAGTTTTTTCTGTTGGCATGGTAACTTTATGTAGTGATGATATCCACTGTAGTTTCGAGTGTAGAGGATTTAATTTGTAGAATGGGACTGAAGTTTACCTCGTTGGCTTGCTTTGGCTGTGCCTTAGAGATGAATACAGCGCCCTAGAACTAACCACCTCTTGATCAACATTTCTCCAAGACCTCTTCAATGTCTAGTGGATAATGGGAGGCTGTAACATTTTCGTGTCTTGATACTGTTTGCATTATGAGGTCGATCGTGTGTACATCAGAAGTTACTTGTAACTTGAGGTTTTGGTTGATTAGTTGTTGAATAGATTTGGACATATACTCAATCAGTCTGCGTTTTATGCTGTGATGATGTTAAGTCTAGTTTGTTATAGTCTTGTGATTTTCGGTTGGTTAATGGGTCTGAAGTTTACCTCCTTGGCTCGCTTAAGCAGTGCCTTGGTGATGAATACAACGCCCTAGAACAGTAACACCCTCTTTATTAATAGACTCTTAGAAGTTTTTATATGATATGGAAGGATGAAATTTGCCACCCATCTAGGTCCTTTCTGTTTGAGTTCTTTGTATCTCTTTGCACTTCCGGAATTTTCGTACACTGATATGCATTTCTGTAATGATGTTTGCTCCTGTTTGTACTTAATAGTGATTGGATTTTGAATAGTAGAATGGGTCTGAAATTTGGCTCTTTGGCTTCTTTTTGTCGCCCTGGAGATGAATGCAGTGCCCTAGAACAATGCCAGCCTCTCTAGTAAGACTTCTCCAAGATCTTAATATCTGGTGTACAATAGGAGGTTGAGATACTTGTTATTGACCTAGAAGTGTTGCTTTTTTGCATTGTGTTTTTGGAACTGGTTTCATGATATGATGGATCACGTACTACAGCATTCTTTTTTTTATAGATACATAGGGTTGCAGGATGACTGCTAATACAATATCCTTTAGTCATTGAACTTGTGCTTCTTCCTACTAATACAATAACTTTGTTTTTATGTTCAGGGAAGCTGATTATCCTTGCAAACAACTGCCCTCCTCTTAGGAAGTCAGAGATCGAGTACTACGCCATGTTGGCAAAAATTAGCGTGCACCATTTCCACGGAAGTAAGATAACTCTTTCCTTTCTGAACCATGTAATTGCATTATTTCGCTATTCCAACAGCTGCTGCACAATTCGGGGAATGCGCTTTACTAATATGCCTTTTGCCTTTCAGACAATGTTGATCTTGGAACTGCCTGCGAAAGTACTTCCGGGTGTGCTGTCTCAGCATCATTGATGCTGGTTCGTTGATATCTAATTTTCCTCCAATTTATTTGATTTTACACCCTTTAACTTGTACTGATCAATTACGCACAACCTTCAGGTGACTCGGACATCATTGGCACCACGACCACCACCCAGTGAAGAGGAGAGATCTCTTCACCTATCTAGTTGATCTAGGTCTCTGGGTTGTGCTCTCCAGGCCGACCTCTTGTTATCTTTGGTCATGTACTTTTTTGCGACAAGTTGTAGCTTTCAAACAGATAATACTTCATATGGTTGTTCTTCAAGACGTTCATGTGATTTTTGTTTCATGATGGTCTCTTTGTTTCCATAGATCTTGCTAGATATGTTTGTTATGTCCTATTTATTACTATCTTTCCCTCAGGTGTGTGGATGTGGTATTCTATATGTGCTCGTTATGAATCTTTAAACACTGTAATTCGAAATGAAATCTTTTGGTATCAAATCCCGCTTTCATAAGCCAGGTTATGGATAATACATTTGGGTGCCTGAGTGACAGATCTTACCCAACCGAGCCATATCCAACATAATACTATGTGGGTTCCGATTGTTTCCAAGTCCAACCAGTCTAGCTTGGCAATTCTCCTGTTGTCCAGCAGGTGCCTACCTTTTTTTTCCACATGGCAGGTACGTAGCTGTATTGAGTTGGTAACGTTGTGGCCTCTAGGAGTAGAGTACCGGACCTTGCCAGCCGGATTTTGTTCGGCCCGAGCTCTGTCTTCTTCACCGTGGTCCTTCGGTGGTGGGAGTGGCTGCTTGTAGAGGAGGGGAGCTGGGGGATAAGGCTGTTGCGGCTGCTTGTAGAGGAGTGGCTGCTTCAAGTCTGCTCCCAGTGCATCTGAGCTGCGTCCAGGGATGAATCGGCATCTTCCTCTTCTCTACAGAGCTTCGGTCTCGAAGAGCTCTCTCTTTTGGGAGTTGTTGTGACGGAGTTTGGGATCTTGCCGCCTTCTCTCGATCTTAGCATCGTGGTGATGGAAGATGGCGAAAGGTGGTTTGTTCTTCTGCTCCAGGGGGGAGTCCTTGCTGCGAATTGGAGATTACCCCATGGTGGTCTTGTTTCACCGCCATGCTCTTTGGCTGAGATGGCAGCCGCTCCAGATGTTGTTGAAGATATCATTTTAACCTCCACGGCGGAGGGTCTTGGGGGGATTCCTGGCGTGGTACTTCATACTTCCTTTTCCAATGGTTCAGTCCCAAGTGAAAAGAAGGACGTCCAACTGTGGAGTCCCGGTTGCGACAGTGGCAATGATATAAGACGTAGGTTGGATTCACATGATATGTTGCTCCAACGGATGGATATGAAAGTAACATACAGGCGGATGAATATGGAAATCACATCTAACATGTCATTAACACAGAGGGCGTCTTAAAGTCTAATGTCGTACGAAAACGCAACTTAGTACAAATATGCATGACTTGAAGCACATATGCCTTGCATAAGCATGACTTTGGTTACAAATAAGCATAGACTACAGATTGCTCCAGTGAGGCAGTGATCAGGCAGATCGATTTGGATTTTTCAGTTGATGACCCTCAGTGTCTTTCTTGAACAAGTTATCACCAAATCTCCCAAATATCACTGAATCGGAGTAAGCCATTCTGTTATAATACTCCCTCATAGGAATCAAAGGCATTTTTGGGCATATGAGTTCCCATTTCTTCCCATCACTAAATTCGTTTATTCCAAGTCTGTAAGGCAGATCAGCTTTGTTGGTTTCGTCCACCAGCAGCACATTTTCCTTGAATATGCTGAACCGACGAGCCATCTCGTCATGGCCACGCTCCTCGTTGAAAGCCTTGCACCAGCGCTCGTACACGGCCCACAAGGCTTCATCTGACTCAAGGTCCTTGTCTTCTGCCACGAATTCCACCTTACCTATAGCCACATGTGTCATGTGTGAGTACGTGATCATTTTTACTCCTATAACAACAAAGAGATACCGAATAATGGAGTTTCTTTGGTCCAAAACGCCGCATTTGTAAACCTCGCCTCTATACTATGGATGATGTCTTTCCAATTCACCAGCATACACTAGTCTCCTAATATAAGATGGATTCAGCTCAGCTGCAATACGGTTATAGGATAGTGGATTCTCACAAGTAGCTAGCTAGAGTTAAATCGTCTGGCCTTTGATCAATCCAAAAAGACAAAAAGATGATTCCCGTAGCTTCATCCTGCATGTATCCAAAGAGGGAGGTATTGGGTTTACCTGGTACGGGATCGTGGATGATGGTTGGTGGTGCGGCGGTGCGGCGATTGGGAAATGACCACGGCGGAAGGACAGGCGGCTCCGGGAGGGACGACGCAGGAACGGATCTGAGGCGGCCGCACCGCCTGAACCTGAGCGCGCCACCGCCGCGGCACAGCTAGATGCCGCCGACGCGGCTGAGCGGGCAGCGCGAGATGCCTCACGGGCCACAGCAGGCCCGTACGATCATCGACGCCGCCGACGGCATGATGGAAGATGAGAAAAGGATGGATCTGCACTGAAACAAGTGCACACATGACCCGTGGGCCGCGGATGTTTCTGCATGCGGTTTTGCGTGCGTACGTGGCTCTAAGTTAGCTAAACTACCGGCTGTATACCCGAAAAAGGCAATTGTAGATCGGGCTAGATGTAGCACTTAATTTTGAAAATTCAATTTTTTTTCAAATGTATAGAAAATTCTAAAAAAATAAGTACATATAAGAAATGCTAATGCATTAATGTAAAACAAATGCTAATGCATTATAGATGTGCAAAGGCTCAATCCGAATAAATAAAAATTACTCTTTTTTTCAATTCTACCCGAATCAATTATTCCGAACACATAATAACAAATCCACGTTACATATCATGGTCACACTACCCTAGATTAACAGCTCTATACCTGGACAATCTTTCTCTATCATGATTTCGAAAACCCCTAAACCCGGAAACCCCTACCTAAACAGACAAAAAGGACATGGGAAAATTTGCTCCTGGACACCGTTATTTTGTGTCCTTTGCCCAGACACACTGAACTTTCATGGCTTTGCCCAGTACCATTACAATTTCGTAGTCATTTGCTGTAACACATTGTATGTACTAAAATGGAAAGGTTGACCTCTTTGCTTCTTTTGACCGGTTTAAATCCTTACTCAAACCATTTATTTTTGCTGGTTTCTCACTTCCATCTGCTCGGTATCATTACGATCCATCATCTACACAAGTAACGAAAATTGCAAGGGAATTAGATAATACAGTACATGAATGAAATACTCTGGACAATAAAATCGTGAGCATAGCTGTATATGATAGTTTATTTTGGGTGAGAATATTACTCGTCCAGGAGCAGGCTTAAATCAGGATCCATTTCATGACGGCCGGACTGCAACCCGTCCGATTGCGTCGTTGGTCTTGAATGGAGACGGACACAGAGTTGCTGGGAGTAAACACGACGCTCACACGCCTACGTGTCCCAGGGCCTCCAATGATCTTGGCGCAGCGGCGTCCTCTGGGGCATATGCCGGCCCTGCTGAGTCGGGCGGGACGCCACCGGCCGGCAGCACAGCGGGGTGGGGCGGGGCGCCGCCAGTTCCCTTCGTTTTATCCCTCTGCGTGAGTCAACCTTTTGTTTTTGTCTGCTCAGTGTGTTTGGGCAAATGATCACAAAATTATAATGGTACTGGACAAAGGCATGAAAGTTCAGTGTACCCAACATCCCCATCTGACGTGGCCCGGTCGGAGTGAAAACCATACAACACATAGGAAAATCAGCTGTCCACAAGAAGGTAAGGGGCGATTTGTCTAGTTTAGAATAGTTTAGGGACTAGGATCTTAGTTTTAGACGTGGGGGTTACATGAGCTCCACATGGAATAATTATGGGTTATCTATACTCTTTTTTTTTTTTTTTGACAGGGAGCTCGTGTACATGATCAACAAGGGAAAGAACACACACGCACGAACAGAGGCGAGATCAACCTCACACGCAGCGATCGCAGATCCGCCGAACAGCCCACCGTCTTCAACCTCCAGCAGCCGCCGGAGCCGAAGAAGGCAGCGTCACCACGCACCAGAGGAGCCAGCTGGAGCAACCTTGTTGAGCAGCCGCAAGAGCCAGCTGACGCAAGCATCAGCATCTTCGCGATGAACGAGCATCGGCCTCGAGCTGCCCCTCCACCGCCATCGCCGCCTCGCGCCGGAGACGACCACGACGGCTCCGCCCAACTTCCACCGCACCCTCCGCGACCAACGACGAGGAAGAAGAACCGCCTGCAAACTCCCAGATGGGTTAAGCAGAAACGCCAACTCCGCCGGAGCGGAGGCTGCCGAACCCCAAAACCGCGAGCAAGCGCCGCCACCACGGACGCCGGCTCGGGAAAGAGCACGCCGCGGCTCCGGAGAGCAGCGGCCGCGCCCAAGACGGCAGAACTGCCCTGGGGCCCCGCCGGAGCGCCAGGAACAGAGGAGGGATCTGCCGCCGCCAAAAGCCTCTCCGGCCGCGCCGCCCTCGCCACAGCGCCGCCGGCAGGCCACCCACACACACCTAGACTATATACACGGCGGGATCCGTCGATTCCCCGACCTCCCGCCGCCGGAGCGGCCGCGGAGGCGAGGGATCGAGCGGATCGCGCGCCGGCGAGCTGGTCTGCGGAGGAGTCGCCCAAAAAACGCCTACGCTCACTGTAGAGGTGGGGAGCGAAAGGATAGGGTCGGGGCGTTCCCAATTAGGGACTTTGGGTTATCTATACTCTTTTCATGATGATTATATATAGCTTGAAAGAGAGTGAAATTTGGGGAGAACCTCATGTGGTTGGATGATTTTACCCCGCACACCAAAAGTTTTAAACCCCAGGTTGTTTCTCAATTAGACAGAGTCAGTGTGAGGAGACGTTCCCATCGACAGTGAGACGTTCGTGGTGACTTCGTCCATCGCAAGACTTGATCCGTCGGCTCAGTCTCTCTGCTCATAGTGTGTGCGTGTGTGCGTTTATATGAACGAGTTTATGCACGTGTTTGTGTGTGTCTGCGTGTGTTTAAAAAAAATGAAATTTGGAAAGTAGCCATGTGCACTAAACTAAAAACTACAGCGAATCTGGAGCTTCAAAACCGTGAGGCACCCAGATTTGATCATCAGGTCAGGTAGTAGACTAAAAAGGATACAACGTGTGCTCGTCAAAGCTGAGCCCCTCTTGGAAGGTTCCAGAGGCCAGGTGAGGCGCACCACATGGCACGGTTGGTCAGTTCACCTACGTTTCGAATCGTACACCGAAACAAATTTCTGCAAATTTTACCCACCCAAAAATACTCGTAGAGCCCGTGGGGTGGAGGGTTGACGACTTCCCACCCGAACCGGACCTGCCACGTCGGCAGGGTCCAACGCATTTCCGGCAGCGCCACCCAACGGCGTCCCGCCACGTGCGCACGGCGTGCGACCAAATTGTAATAGCAGCGCTAATCCCACCATCAATTGCCGAAGTCCTCCTATATCTCCTCCCTCCTCCTCCTCGTAATCACCTCCGGCTCTTCTATCACGTAATCCCGACCCGGACCCGGCGGAATCTCGCGGAAGGTCAAACCCCACCACCCGCGCGCGCCCCGGAGACCCGTCTCGCTCTCGCGGGCTCGGATCGGGCCGATTCTAGGGTTCGCCGACGAGCTGCCGGCCGGTGGCGGCGGCGGAGAAGGAGCAGGTGGATAAAGGGAGAGGAAGAAGATGGATGGGTTCCTGCAGAAGCTCAAGGGGCTGGACGCCTACCCCAAGGTGAACGAGGACTTCTACAAGCGCACGCTCTCCGGCGGCGTCGTCACGCTCCTCTCCGCCCTCGTCATGCTGCTCCTCTTCATCTCCGAAACGAGTAAGCGCCCCTCCCCCGCCCCGCAGTCCGTTCGGTTCGTAATGGCTCGCCGTGCCGGGGAATTCAAGGCTGAAACAAAAATAGGTTGAATCGTAGCTCTATTTTAAGATTGGTACTACCACCTGCTCCGATTCTGGAATTGGGACAAGTACCGATCTCAACGACGCACGCGAATTTGGCGTGCTCGCATGGTACTGTCTTCGCGGTCAGGGAAAGATTTGGATTTGCTTTTGCTTTTGCATGGTAATTTCTAGACAAAGATGGCTTATCGGGCCAAGCTATGCCTTTGCTGTGCGGGGAGGGAAAAAGGTTCGGCTTTTGGTGGGCATATCTAGCTGTGATGCGGTGGGCGTTGTGGCAAGTTATAATGCGTGAGCTGTTGGAAGATTCTGGAAAAGCTTTCGGTTTAGTTCCTGATGTTGTTGTCAGTTTGTTGCGGGGGGCACGATTCAAACTTTCTTTTTTATGTACTTGGGTTAATGTGCTGCTGTCACAATCTGATCTCATCATTAAAGGTTATATATGTACTGGGATGAATATGCTGCTGTGGTGGGCATTGCCGCAAACTTGTGTGTGTATCATGTGTTCGGAAATAGATCGTGATGTGGATTAGCTAATATGTTTTTGGGAAAGTCTTTGGTGAAAAGATTATGTTGGGCTAGAATGGACTTGCAGTTAGTTATGGAGAACCCAATGTGCTCATGGTTGAACTTTTATGTCCATGTTTACATGTTAGTAAGTTAATTGTTACTTTGTTGCAATCTGGTGCAGTAGAGAGTCTCTCCTGGGCGAATGTTATGGATGCTTGATGGCTTCTCTGTATTTTTGGAGTTTAGTGGCAAGTTTTGCTCTGTTCAAGTTTTTTCGCACACCGGAGCTTGTAATGTATGGTTGCCAGTAGTAGGAATTATATTATTGCTCTTCATTATGACCCACGGCCACGGGAGACAATTCCTTGTTTTAGAGGCAACATCATCCGCAAACAATTGAAATTCCTGACACTGTCATGTTTGAAAGCGTTGCGTGGGCATCTGCTATAGCTTCCTACACTGAAATCAGAGTTATCCAACTTTTATTAGAAAGAAATATTGTGCCTTTATGGGTCTAAAGTAATGTAGATCTGTTAGGGTCAATGTCGATGTTCTGAAATAAATTCGCAATTGGGATGGGAGTATCTCTGGTGGTTTTCTCGCTTGGAAGTTTGGAAGTGTCCTTTTGTCCAGTATCCGACTATCCGGTCATAAAATCTGCTTTGCATTTGGCCTTACCTTTTACCCTTTTGTGTTTGGTGTTGTGGCTCTTTACATCTACATATGTCATTTTCCTTAATGATCTATTCTAGTCTATCATAAATAAGATAAGGCAAACTTCTAATAGTCACCTTTTGTGTGTCTATGCTGTTTTTGCAGGGTCGTATTTTTATTCAGCAACAGAGACTAAATTAGTGGTAGATACATCAAGAGGAGAAAGGCTAAGAGTAAATGTTAGTATGTCCTTTCTGTCTATTAGACTTGATTCGGATTATTTCCTGTACTATTGTTTATAACATAAAATGCATACTTGCTGGAGTGAGGTTCTCTTTTAATATTTTGACATTATGGTCTGCATATCCGTTGTAACACTAAACCTATTTTGCAGTTTGATATTACGTTTCCGAGTATTCCTTGCACCCTTCTCAGTGTTGATACGAGGGATATTAGTGGCGAGCAGCACCAGGACATTGTACGTATTTAAGTCATCTCTGTTTTCTCTAAATTGCTACTCTAAATGTTGATTTGGCACCTTATTGTTACCATTTTTTGTTGTAGCGTCATGACATTGAAAAGAAAAGATTAGATGCACACGGTAATGTTATCGAATCAAGAAAAGAAGGCATTGGTGGAGCAAAGGTTGGTGATATCTACTTCAGTTAGAGTTTGTTCAGCTCATTATAAATTTCAAGTCTAGAATAGCTTGCCCAATTTAGTCTGGGGGGTAATCCCTTGCGGCCTTGCCTCCTTTAGGCTGAGCCACATGTTTCTATATGAACTGTAGCTACTGTGCTTGAAGTTGAGTACTTCATAGAATCCCCTCCTTCCTACCTTTATTTAATCACCTATTATTGTTATTATTAAGTGAGGATTTAGTGTGAACAAAGTGTATATATTTACAAACAGGAAACTAAAATTTAAGATCCTTTGTGGCTCCCTGTATCCTCATCTGACATCTGACATTAGAATACTAGGCAGAAAAGATGTGGCAATAGCTATGACTTTCTATTACTTACCATCTTCTGCAAAGTGATACGGCTTGGCTTTCTAGAGGTATATCATGATGATGATATCCCTGTGTTTCTGAGTTATGATCATCCTTGCACATTTGTGCATGCCGTGCCTGTATCTAGTTCTCTGCTGGGATGTGGGTTTCTTAATGGTATATTAAAAATTAATGGAGAAATTTATCATTTCTGGACCTCTGGTTAAGCTAAAGGTTGGTAGTCACTAATGTATTGCCATAGAAACATTTTTCAATTCTACGATACCTTGCTACAAACTCATACTAATATCTTATGTCCTTGTTCCTTTGCACACGCTGTTCTTATGTTTAGATAAAAAAAATCACTGTCAACAATGATACGATAGCTAACCTAGTCTTAGTAACTGCTTTCTTCTACTTTGCCATTTGACATAAATGCTTGATTGACCCTTTATAGATTGAGAGACCATTGCAAAAACATGGAGGAAGGCTTGACAAAGGCGAGGAATATTGTGGCACGTGTTATGGTTCGGAGGAGGTATGCACACTTGACACTTCTATGCTGTATTTGAGCCTAGCTTCTCAGTATTGATCTCATTATCAGTATTCTGTTTTACCTTTTAATACTTTGCACTGATTGTGACATTTTGGAGTTCAGTCGGATGAACAATGCTGTAATTCCTGTGAAGAAGTTAGGGATGCCTACAAGAAGAAAGGGTGGGCTCTTACAAACCCTGATCTAATTGACCAGGTATATCAGTTATTTTGCCATAGTTTTACCTTGATATAGTTCAAGATGAAAAAATACATCCATTGCATGGCCTGTTCTGTTGAAGATTGTAATTTACCAAGTTAATGTGTCACTTCAGAAACCAATATTTTGATCCAATATCCACGTTACATTCTCTGAAATAACAGGCATGGCCCATTCCTGGGGTAGTTGCATGCCGCGCACTCTGTTGTATAGTGTGCGACTTTGCATAAGATACGCTTCTCCTGCATGGCAGCCATCAGCCTTCTCTACTCTTTTTCAGGCATTACTTTCCAAACTAGCGGAGAGCTAGGGTGGTATTAAACATCTTCATGCTTGTACATGAGCTTGCTGTGTCACATGTCAATTTTTGAATGAAAAGGATGTAAAGGATGTGCCACCCTAGTTCCTACTGTTGAACGGAAATTACACACCTGTTTCTGTTTGAAGATTAAACTTGAGGCAGGCTCTACTATTCAAAGGCTGTCTCTGTTAGATTTAATTTGATCATCTAATGTTGATAATAATTACACGTGAGCAAACTGCATGAGGTATTATGGAATAAGCTTGCAGGTGCAGCATGCCCCTAGAGTTGTATAATCTATCCCTTGAATCGTATAATGTCCAACCAAGCTTCTTTGTGTGTGCTAAGTTTCTTGTTTCTGCATGCCTACTGTTTGCACCTGCGGAGATTTAATTGACTACATGACCGTGTTATGGCAGTGCGCTAGAGAGGACTTTGTTGAAAGAGTTAAAACTCAACACGGTGAAGGCTGTAGTGTCCATGGCTTTCTAGATGTCAGTAAAGTTGCCGGAAATTTCCACTTTGCACCAGGTAGAGGATATTATGAATCAAATGTGGAGGTGCCTGAGCTGTCACAGGCAGGAGGTTTCAATGTAAGCACGTCAAATGAATGTTTTCTTATTCCTTAGTATATTAAAGTGTTTGCCTTCAGCTTCTCTAACACGCCATGTGTAATTTTACCAGATTACTCACAAAATAAACAAACTGTCCTTTGGGACAGAATTCCCTGGTGTTGTCAATCCGCTTGATAGGTAAGTCTGCACCTCGAACACATTCAGCATACAATGAACACAATTCTATTTGGAGCACATGTTCTCCTAAATGTAGTACTATGTCTTTTCTCTGTTTCTTCCATCAAGTACTAACCAAATTCATGAACACAGTGCTCAGTGGACACAACCGGCATCAGATGGGACATACCAATACTTCATAAAAGTGGGTATTGTTGTGTTTACTGCAGTTCTATCACTTTCTTCTGCCCTTGGTTTATGTATCTAGCAACCATATGACTGTATAAGAAATTTACTAAGTTTTTTGTATCCAGGTTGTCCCTACAATTTATACCGACATAAGAGGGCACAAGATTGATTCTAACCAAGTGAGTGGAGTTCATCGAATGATTACATGCTCAACCTTTCTGTTATCAACCTTAATGTTGCAATTGTTAATTCACAGTTCTCCGTGACGGAGCACTTCAGAGATGGAAATGTTCATCCGAGACCCCAACTTGGAGTATTTTTCTTTTATGATTTCTCGCCTATAAAGGTAATAACGAAGATGTGAAAGGTGCACATAAAGATTTCTGCAGAAATATGTGCATATAATTCTATTCATTGCTTCTCAGCCTGCCCAGTTTTCTTGCTAATTTTTGCTCTTCTCTATGTAGCTATATGCATTCTCACTGGTCACTGCTGTACATGGCACCATTTTCTATTGTTCATTTCTTTTAGAAAACGCACTTGAGGATTAAAATCCTAAAGCAAATCTACCCAGCCTCAAAATCTCTTGTGGGAGCCAAAGCCCTAATGTGTATACGAAAACCTGTAGAGTTAGGACGAAACTGGACTTAATGAAATAACCGTTAGATAGTATTTCTGGTGTGCTTGGAAGGAGCAAAACATCCCATCTCCTGAGCGTTGAGATTAAATCCACAATTCATATGGATACGTCTTACAGTATTGTGATTTCCTTTTAATTATCCATTGTTTCTTCGTTTAGCCTGTTACTGTATGCGCACGATTGAAAGCTACTTTGTCGGTGGCCCAACTAAGATTGAGTCTGACTTACAGCTTATGGCTAATGTTTTATGCAGGTGATATTCACAGAAGAAAATAGATCGTTCCTCCACTACCTGACAAACCTGTGCGCTATAGTGGGAGGTATGAACATTACCTCTAGGTTATGCACGAACTAGTGAACTACTACTACTCCCTCCGTTCATAAAAAGATGTCTCAACCTATCTCAAATTTGCATGTATCTAGACATGATTTAGTGTGTAGATACATGCAAATTTGAGCTAGGTTGAGACATCCTTTTGTGAACGGAGAGAGTATTTATTATTATTATATTATTACGTCAAAGGTTGTTATCTCGTCAGTGTTTAATAAATGAACCATTGAGTTCTGTATAAAATTTTGTTCAACTATTTAGCTAAGCTCTCCATGTCAAACGTTTTATGGACACAACTTAACCTGCTTCTCCTCAGGGATCTTCACTGTCTCCGGCATCATCGACTCGTTCATATACCACGGACAGAAGGCACTTAAGAAGAAAATGGAGATAGGCAAGTACAGATAATTTATCAGAGACCTCACATTTTCCAAGTTGTGTGGCTTGCAACCAGGCGTACATGCTGCGCTCCGAAGACAAGAGATCGCAAGGCCATCAAAAGTGATGATATTGCACATTAGTTGATCAAAACTTGTAAAAAGACAGAATAGGAAAATTCTGTCCATCGGTGGCTACTGTAGTTAAACGGCCTCAACTGGCGCTGTACTATACTTGGGAGTCGATAGATCACAGAATGTGCTCTTGCAAATTGCTTGCTTTCTCACTCATTTGTTTGCATATCTTCTAATTGCGTCGTTTAGTCCCGTTCGGAACGCCACAGGAATTTTGTAGGAAACAAACCGGTGGTCTTACTTAATGTCCTTCTCTTTGTGTCTAGAATTCATGTTTTTCCCGGTCTGGCATCCAGATGGTACTTTTCAGTTTCCTTTGGAATATCAAAGTCGATGTACATGCCACTATGTTAGAATTCCTTGTTCCAAACTGGGGCACTGTCATTCTTTGCCTTTTCTTTTTAGGAGGAGCAAGAACATTAATTTTGCGTCTGTACACTTCACTGGAAACGGAAAAAAAACATATATCACGGTACAGAACATCACATTTGCACCCCAGAAATGTAACACTGACATGGGATGGAGCAGATGCTTCCGTTACCAACCAAGGAGTTGACTATATTCTTAATTAGGTACACCATTCACTAAAAAAACAGTGATGAGGATAAGAATAAGATGAGTTAAATACTGTCGATGTGATTCTCCTTGTGCTTTGATCCGAAGAGCTCGATGGATAAGACCATATAAGAGCTCCAGATCATGGGAGCTACTAGTTGTCAGACTGATAGTACTACTTTGCATTCACTGACCTGGCACATAGGTACATATGGCCACGAGCAACTGCAAATTTCGGTTCACATGGTAATTTTTTTAGCAGTTTATACACAGGCGACGGTTATAATCATAGAAAAAATCGAGAGTAATCATAGAAAATTTGATTCGTTACAATTCTCAAACAATGAAAAGAAATTTCCTAGGAATATTCCAGCTCTCTTGATCTGCTGAAAATTCCTTGCCTTGACAACATAGCTAGCTCATGAACAATGCAAATTTTGTGTTGGCATTTTAGGTCCAGTCTCTCGAGCAAGTCACCAATTTAGGTCCTAGCCTCCTAGGATAAACTCGTGGAAGCACTTGGCTAGCCTCGCTAGCCGCTAACTCGTCCAGCATATGTCCTGGCAAGCCAGATAACTTCACCCTATGCCGCCCAAGATTTCCAGTTAAGCTTCAAGGATCTCGATACGATCGCTCCCTGGAAGAGGGTGCTGTAGAAAGATTGATCGTCCACCGCCACAACAACGTATTTGGTTCCACCGTGAGCTGCACGGATCCACGCGTGGACATACTGCCAAAGGGTAAGCATGCTCAGCGCCCCTCTAATGTCAGTAATTCAGCGATGGTGTTTCTTGGGATGCCTTGGATGAGCGTGAAGAGGTCGGCGCTATCTCCAGTATTTCCCCCATTCATTGCCTAAAATAACATCTTTAATTGTGAAGTACACTGGATTAAGAAGTATGCAGTCTTCACTTCCAACCACTAGGACATGCCTGAAAAACAAAACCCTTAGATCTCAAAGAAAGCAAAAGTTGATGCAAACAGGCTACGGAAACTAAAGCACAACTGTGATCATACATTCTATTCTATTGTTCATTATATTTTTTGAAAGAACAGCCCACCAAACAAAACATGCGCAACTTGAACTGAGCTGTAGAATAATTAAACACATGAAAGTACAATCTAATTTATTTCCAAAGAATGAAAGAATACACACTTGAGACACCAGACATGTACAGTTGTACGTTATCCCAAAGATTCTTCTCCAAAGTCCTGAACAATTTAGCTTGTTTTCAAGTACACATGCCAGCCTATTTTTAAAGGGGAACTACACATGCCAGATTTTTTGAAAGGAGAAGTACACATGCCAGCTGAATCTAAATGCTAGAAATGTAGCGAATAATTCTCGCACCAGCCTTACAAGTGACCCACGAAAGAACCGAAAGCCACAATAATTCACAGAAACGTTGCGCACATTATTGATAAAACCTAATAAGAATGGATATGGTAAGTTGACGTCTTCTGATCTCTGAAGCATTCTTGTAAGAATTTCCATTGCCAAATTATTGATGTATTTTTTTTTACTTTCACAGACCGGGCCATGATCCAAATCACATAGGGATGGGATTAAGTCTGTATCTTGTGTCATTAATGTTTTGACCAATCAATCATAATGAATCTTCTTTTACAACTCACTAAGACTATTATAAGTAGAACTACATTCGTGCAGCCCAAAGAGATAAGAGAGGTACTAACCAATAAGCAAAGTCAACTTCAGGAAAGCATCCTCACAACTGTAACGGCAGCCATCAGAATAAACGCGCAAATCAAAATCAAGTGGCAGCTGGTTCCCCTGCACGAATTTGTCAGCACCAGATTAGTCCTTGTCATTTCTTAATCCCAAATGGATAACATGTACCTGGAGGAAGAATCTGGTTGCTCTCTTTAAATGCTACTCCTACCTCCTTCCATGAAACTGCTGTCAAGTTGGACCAGATATTCTGAGAGCAGAAGGAGAACTGTAAAGAAAATATTCTTACCAAACACAAACTCAAATCGATGACTGAATCTGAATCTGGAGCCCCCATGCAGACACAATGGACAAAAATACAAGAGTTGTATCATTGGAAAGAGGAAACCAACACTACACGTGGTTTCTCAATCGCATAGGTTTTACGTTGGTCAGAAAAGTCAGGCAATGGCAAAATGCACATTACAATTGCCATTTCAGACGCAACTGGCAGAAGCAAAATTGAAGACTGGTGGGGGTAAACCAACCAGCTTGAATGATAGCTGAATCACATCACACTTTCAGAGTGTCCCACATGGCATTAGGGAGGAGATCAGTGGAAAGATATACTACTAATTATATATATGATCTTCATATAACCAACCAAATGTCTCCACTGTACAAAGAGCTAACACAACAGACAACATGCACAAACTAAACACAGATCCAAAGTTAATGCAGCTAAGTGGCCCTTCCTTGCGCCGGAAGGCTGATACCTAGGAAGAACTCAGGATTATCTCTAGAAGCCGTTCATCTCCAGAAGGTATGTGCGCCTCTTCATCAGCGCCTTTGCAGCAAATTTGAATGGTCCATCAAATGCTCCAGAGATGAACGCATCCGTCTCCTTGCGGCTGATATGGCAGCCATTGGTTCCCTCGGTTGAGGGCTTGATAACAACCAGCGTAGCACCCTGCAATGCAATTCCTCCAGGAAGCTCGAGATACGGTGCGTATTTGAGCTTCATGTTGCAGGCTGGGACCTGGGTCCTGTTGGAGCATGCTGAGGCGGACAACTGGTTCTCTCTAAACTCCTTTAGTTGCTCTGCTCCCATGCACAGCGTGCCCTGGCCATCGGCATCGGCCAGCACCAAGTTCACAAGTGTGGGGTGGTCCTTGATGATGGACCGGAGAAGATAATGCCTCGTCGATGCAGCGATCAGAGAGCTGATTGTCCACACCACACGGAGCTTGAGCCCGCCATTGGTGTAGAAAGACTCCGGCATGCTTCCATTGTCCTCCGAAGACGGCTCGTGCTCTGCACCCACAGGCTTGCGGTCGACCATGGTGCCCCCCAGAATCACACAATTCTGAAGCGTACTCCCGTACTCCGCTCGCCACTTCAGGAGAACTCCGTCCTCGGTCCCAACATCTCCAGAAGGGAGCTCGATCTGAAGGTTCCGTACGTGGGTGAAGTTCCGGAGCACCTGCGCCGGAGAGTGCTGCGCGAGCTGAGGGAACAGCGGCCGTCCGGCCCCATTGGGGCTGCGCATGCTGTGGAACGGCTTGACGATCGTGGACAGCATCAGCTTGAAGAAGCTGGAGAGGATGTTCCGGGGCTTGGGCGAGGACGGGTTGAGCGCGTCCTCCGCGTCGCCGTCCACCGTGACGACGCAGTCGATCTTGACGCACACGTCGTGGACGAGGGGGACGAGGCCGTAGAGCCGCTTGGACGCGGCGGAGCAGCGGCCCAGCGCCGCACGTCCTCAACCTTGTTGAGGATGAGCAGCACGAGCGAGTCCGGCAGGCAGTCGAACCGGTCGACCTCGAACTCGGGCGCCGGGTCGGCGTGGATTCGGGCCTTGGGAAGCATTTTGCGATGCCTGAAGGCGGTCGGCCAGAAAGGTCACGCCTTTAGCTCCGCCCAGCGGTGCAAACGCCGCCAAGATTTGTCTCCGGGAATGCCAAGAAAGAACTGCTCAGCTTGCTTCTTCTAGCTCCGGATTTGGCTCCGGATTGCCAAATCGACGCGACTTCCTGCATAAAACGAGACCAGGAACAGCCGTGGTAAGAACACGGACGAGAAAACATGAAGGAAATGCCAAGGGATTGAAAAAAAGATGGACCAAAAGCACCGTAGAGAATCAACAGGGACCACAAACGAAGAACAGAGCAGGCAAAATCCAACAATGGCACATACCTCAGGCGCCACCAACCAACCCAGGCGAGCAAATCGAGCGCGACGCGGAGCCTCGCCCCGAATAAAACCCGTGCTCTCCACGGGAGCACGGACGGATCCGAAGCCGGCGAGCACCCGGCGACCCAGGGAACAACAGCCCCGGGAAAGCTTCTTCAAGACCCAGAACCTCCCGCGATTTCCCCAACCAAACCGACCGCGGGGCAGCAGCAACTCCGGCGAGCCGACGCACCCGCGAACGCTCGATTCAGCGGTCTTCCGGCGCCCGCCAATCCGGCGAGACGCTAGGGTTTATCGGCGGCGAGAGATTGGGGATATTTTCACCTATCGGCGGCAGTTTTTTTTTCTCTACTCGCGCGGTCGCAGAGGAAGAAGTGCTTCCGCTCTCTCGCAGCAGCACCGCTCGACGGAGGCGGCTTTTAATATCGGAGAGTCGGAGGTGGTGGCGCCGTCAGTTACATGTAACGGCTCTGCGCGTTGAAGACATGGTGGTGCGCCGTCAGTTACACGTAACCTGCTCGCCTCCACGTCAGCGGAAGCGATATGATGACG
The DNA here is from genome assembly GCA_947311845.1 of Poa pratensis. NCBI lineage: Eukaryota > Viridiplantae > Streptophyta > Magnoliopsida > Poales > Poaceae > Poa > Poa pratensis. The sequence goes on from CAMZMU010000067.1 coordinate 32,015,506, forward strand.
TCACGAAGCCGTGGCTAGGTTTAGTTCTCTGATAATCTGCTCCGTCGACCCAACTTGTGTGCACGTCAGCGTAACACGTCTTTGTGCCAGGAACATAGATAATACTCTCGCTTTGTCCGGTTGTCCCAAATTATAGGGCCACTTCTTTTGAGCTTCTAGAGTGGCTTCTAGTTCTAGGAAAGCAGAAACCCAAAAGAAAGTGTACAGATTATCGCTGGCTTCTCCCCACCGTGAATCCAGTTTCACGTGTGATGCGGGAAGCTGGGACTGACTTGCATCCCGTCGCTCGCTCAGCCGTAGCGTACCTGCCCCTGTCACATGCATGCACATGGGCCAGCTAATTACCCCTTTATTATTCATTAATTACGCGCAGGCCGCCTAATCCATGCATGGGCCAGCTAACTATGCTGACGATTTATGGTGCGGTCAAATATTTGTAGTCTTTTGCCTTTTCATATTATTTTATTTTATTTCTTGCTCATTCCTTACACTGAATAGACCAAACAAGCATACATAAGATAAAATCATTTTATTAAGTACACGTATCAAATAGAGGGGCATTTTAGACATCTCAGAACTCAATACAACATAAGCCAAATCTCTAGAAGCCCAAAAGAAGTCTCCAAACAGTTTCTAAGAGTTTCTACCCATCACAGTTTCTTCCCACCAAAATCTGTAAGCATGCTTATGCATAAGCAGAAGATCAAAAGAAGTGGCCCATAAAACGTTTTGGTACGTTAAATTAACCAACTAAAATATTTTTTAGAGAAGCACACACATTATATTATCCGAGCTTATACTACTACAAAATGTGGTTTGGTTACTTCCAGAAAGACCCGAACTGATAGGTGTGCGGAAAACTTTGCTGAAAGAACCACAAGTAAAATAATATTTAAAATAAGTACCGAAAGAACCACAAGTAAAATAATATTAAAAATAAGTCCCTCTGGGTGACTATAATCCACCATATTTGAATTTGCCATCGTCGTCGGCACAACAGAGGAAGAGATCAAGTATCAACAAGGAAAATCTGGCCCAACGCCATAGCCTTTAAGGCGTTGCGAACCGAAGACTAGACATGTCGAAATAGGCACTTGACGATGTGGCGATTCGGTCGAGGGTGTTCCTTGAATCCTAATCGATCCCTCCATGATGTGTTTTTACCTTGAACATAGAAAAACGCCAAATGTAATTATTGGAGGCACGCATACGTGTCTTATGACGCAACCGGCTTTGCACCATTTGATTCGCCATGTTGGCATAGAAAGTGTCACACGCTGACTTTACCACTAATTTTATGTGACCTTGCCTGTATGATACCCAAACCAATCAACCTTAGTAAAACAAGAAAAACAAAGTTAGGATTTCCACTAAGCTAAGGTAGGAAAGCAAATGAAAAAAATAACCATAATTGAATGCACTGTTTGAAGAGTTCGGATCTTCTCCTGGGCGAAAACTTACAATCTTAGATTGGGCGACGACACTGTTTGCGCATTGTTCGGTTGTTCTCTTACTGGAGTTATCGCTTTTTGAGAACCCCTTATGTCTTGGATGTTGTATTGGTAGTTTGGCCGACTGCCGTGTGTGATTGATATGACCGGTCCTTTTTTTTCCTTTTAAGGAGTATGTTCCGGATAGTTTTTAATCATTATGTTGATGCAGAACCTGGGTGTAATTGATATTTAAAAAAGACATTTATCTGACAGTTACACACCACCTTTTATTAGCGCATATATGGTTAATACTCAACTCTCGAGACCAAATTTTCCTATGTTTCCCACAACATTTAAATTATTCTTTGGCCTCCTTTCAACATTAGTTCATTTTTGTGGACCTTTAAAAACAATTGACTTGGGATGTCTCAAAGGTCTCATCTGATTTGAGGGCAAGATATGAACTCGATGGTCCAACGAATATCAACAGAGAAAAAAACATGCAGTTAAACACCAGCCACGGCTCGTGCTCAATGCGTTGCCCGACTGGTCAAAACCAGGAAAACATTAGGCATGCGTCGTCCATCGTTTTTCTCTGTGACGGCGAGATGGATTCCAGCATGTACGTATGTGAGGCCGACTGCGCATGCAAAGCCATCGAACTTAGGATGACTCCAACTGGGCGACCCAAACGGACGAGCGTTTGGTCCGCGTTTTATCCGTTTGGGTCGGCAAACGGACGCGCGTCCGTCCCTGGTCCCCCCTTCCTACGCAGTGCGCCCAACGGGGCGACGCACCGAGTCCGCCCCCAACTTTTTTGTTTTGTTAAAAGGCCATATATGGGCCATTTTCATTTATATATAAGGGATGGGCCACAAACGGCCATTTTACATATATTTTTTGAAAACAAAAATAAAATAAAAACTGCACTTCGCGGGCAACTAGTCCTCGTCGTCGTCGAGGATGTAGTACGGCGGCTCCTGGGAGAGGTGCGCCGGTGGCCTTGTTGCGGTGGGACGGTGGCCGACGGCTGCTCCTCGTCCTGCTCCGGGAGGGGCGGCGCCTGCTGGAGCTCCCAGCTCCCGCCATTCCAGGTCCAGTTCTGCCCTAGCAGGCCGTCTGGAAGGGGCGGCGCTGGTGGAAGATCCACGTCCATGGGGACCTGCCACCATGGCTGTGGCTCCTCGAAGACCGCGGCCTGCTGCGCCGCCATGGCCTCCTCCTTCTCCCGGGCGACGGCCTCGAGGACCATGTCCCACCGCTTCTGCTCGTCCTCGACCATGGTGTGCTTCGAGGCTTCGAGGGCGGCGGCGAGCTCGTCTTCCACCTCCATCTTCACGGGAGGTGGCGGCGGCGGCGGCGAGCCGATGCGGAGGGACCGCGGCGTGGACCGCGACGCGGACCGCGGCGTGGACCGCGGCACTGGCGGAGCGTCCCGGCGCCGCATGTGCGGCGGCAGGTCCCAGCGGCTAGCCCGCGGCGGCGTCGGCGCCCGCGTGTAGTAAGCCTGGCGCCGCAGGCTGTGCTCGCCGCTGAACCACGTGTCCCAGTTTGGGGAATCCGCGGCGTAGGCGGGGTCGTCGCGGAGGGAGGCCGGGAGGCGCTTGCGGCGGCGCTCCACCTCCAAATCGCGGGCGCGTTCGCTCGTGGGCATGGACGGCACCGGGATCCGCTGCGGTTTCAGATGCCAAAGCTCGGGGAGTTTGACATCTGGCCATGGCAGCGGGCATGCGTGCTCCCAGTACCACTCGCAATCCTCGCGCCGCACGTAAACGCGGTCGCGCCGCGCGATCTGTGCACCCGGCGGCACGAGCTCGAAGGCGGCGGGGGCCTCCGGTTCCGGGGAAGATGGTGGCGTCGGAGAGGGCGCGCGGAGGCGGCGGCGGCCAGACGACGACTCCGCCTCGCCGTCGTTCTTGGCCTTGCCAAATCCGGGCCACCGTAGCGGCATTGCGTCGCCGGTGAGGGTTGTGGCTACGGTTGCGGCTAGACTTTGGTCGCCGGTGAGGGAGCGGAGTGGGGCAGTGGGAGTAGGTGGGGGCTGGCCGTCCCTATCCCCTGGCATTAAAAAGGACCGACCAGGGGAGGCTTACCGGCGCCGTGTCGCTGACAGGTGGGCGCGGGGAGGACCAGCCGCGTGGGCGCGCGGACGCGTTTCCAGTCCGCCGCGCGTCCGCGCCCGACGCATCGGTGACCCAAATTTGGGCCAACAATGGGTCGCGGCGGACAGAAAACCGGACCGTGATCCGTTTGCGTCGTCCCGTTGGACCATGATTTTCGTAAAAACGGACTGCGACGGACCGACGCGGACTCGATGCGTCGGCCGTTGGCAGAAACAGCCGACGCGTCGATGCCGCTGCGTCATTTTCTACTGCCATTTTGCGATCTTGTATCTGTGTGACACTGTGACATCAAATCTAATAAGGTCGCGCGAAGAATCTAGCAGCAAGGTGTACATGTGTGTCGTGTAATGGAGGGTCACGCTGCGTCAGTACCTTACTGACAGCGAACGAAAACTATCAATCACACGGAGAGCAGGGACAAATTAACAGATGTGATAGGATAGTACGTGCAGCTTTGGATTCTCGGGAAATAAATAGCTAGCTAGAGAACGAGGCTCTGATGGGCTATAACTACCAGATAACTTATTTGTTCATTACTCAATAAATGCAAAATAAATATACAATTCTAATTTACAGGAGCCTCTTGAAATACACCGTGCTGGTATCTCCGGTTTTCTACGCTTTGCACATGTTTAGACCTCCGGATCTATATGACTATATGCGCGCGGTGGTTCTACACTTGGTCTTGGGCGTGACATGCCCGTCTCCATAACGAAAATGGGCCTTCCGTCCGGAGGTTTAGTCCCGGCCGTGTTTGTACCAGGGACTAATGTGAGCATTAGTCCCGGTTCCAATGGCTAGGACGCCGCACGGGCACAGCCAGCTTTAGTCCCGGGCCCGGTTGGAGATACCAACCGGGACTAAAGGGGTTGCGAAAGCTGCGGCCGGTGCAAGCCCGTTTAGGGCACCTCCAACGGGCTGACGCATACGGACCAGCCCAGTCCGATTTTGTCCCAACGGACAAAAGAGGGGCTCCAACGGGCTGGTGTCCGCCCGGACACCGAATTTCGACCCAAACGCGGCCCAACTTTGGGGCGGCTTTGGGGCGGGACGGACAGCCTCTCGGTCCTCCTCTTTGTCCTCCCTGTCCGCGTCGGGCCCAAGGGCCAGCCACACAGTCCCTCCCCTCCCACCTCCCCATATCCTTTTGGCCCCGCGACCGCCGCCGCCGCCCTGGACCTGCCCTTCGGCCACCGAGCTATCCTCGGCCGCGACGTCGTCTAGCCTTCCCCGTGGCCGGATCTCGTCGCCGGCCGCATTCTCCATCTTCTTCCGCCCCGGCCGCCCTCGAGCCGTGTTGAAGCCGCGGCCGTCCTCGCCCTCGTCTCCAACACCGGCCGCATTCTCCATCTTCTTCCGCCCCGGCCGCCCTCGAGCCGTGCTGAAGCCGCGGCCGTCCTCGCCCTCGTCTCCAACACCGGCCGCCCTCGTCCTCTGCCCCGGACTCCACCGCGAACTCCACCGCCCCGAAGGTGTTCGACCAAAGGTATGAACACCGGCCGCCCTCGTTCTTTGCATTTGAAAGAATGCAAATGATGTAGCATTTTCTTACAATTTTATTCATGTAGATGGATAGCGATGATGAGTTCTTCTACCACACCTTCATCGATACATCGGATGAATCTTCCGACGATGACAGCGATATCATGGTGGTCGCGGCCACTCTCATCCACAACTTCAACCAGAATGCAGTGCCCCGGCATGTTGGGTCAGTCGTTGGACGAGCACCTGCGTTGGACCGTGAACGAGAGAATGGTCACCTCCAGCTTTGGAAGGACTACTTCAACCCGGTGAAGACAACATATCCGGCTTCGGTCTTTCGTCGCCGTTTTCGTATGGGCCGGCCCTTGTTCATACGTCTGCTGGAAGGGGTGAGGGCATATGATGGCTACTTTGAGGCCAAGCCAGATGCCACAGGTCAGTATGGCTTCTCTTCATATCAGAAGTGCACTGCAGTTGTCCGGATGCTTGCATATGGAGTGGCTGGCGATCTTGTTGATGAGTATCTGCGCATGAGCGAGAGCACTTGCTTGGAATCGATGTATCGTTTCTGCCAAGCTGTGGTTCAGGTGTTTGGCGACGAGTACTTGAGGGCACCCAACCTTGCAGACACTGCCCGTCTTCTGAAGATGAATGAGAGCAGGGGCTTTCCTGGGATGCTTGGATGCATAGATTGTATGCATTTTGAGTGGAAGAATTGTCCCTTTGCTTGGCAGGGACAATACCAGGGTCATGTCGGCGAGTGCACGGTCATACTCGAGGCAGTGGCATCCCAGGATCTGTGGATTTGGCACTCATTCTTTGGTATGGTCGGCTCCAACAATGATCTCAATGTGCTACATCGGTCCACGGTATTCGACCGGGTTGTCGAGGGAGAGGCTCCAATTGTCCACTATGAGCTGAATGGGCATGAATACAACAAGCCCTATTACCTAGCTGATGGTATCTACCCTTCGTGGCCAGTTTTTGTGAAGACCATCCGGAAGCCTAACTCCGAGAAGACCAAGAAGTTTGCTCAACACCAAGAAGCCTGCCGGAAGGATGTGGAGCGAGCATTTGGTGTGCTCAAATCTCGTTTTGCCATTGTGCGGCATCCTGCTAGAACATGGAGCAAGGAACTGATGTGGGAGGTCATGACAGCGTGTGTAATCATGCACAACATGATAGTGGAGGATGAGCGGGATGACGTGAGGCTATTCGATCAAGGATGGGAATTTCAGGGTGAGTTGATTGAGCCGATCCCAGGGGCAGCGTCGTTCCAGCAGTACATTCATGTGCTTGACGAGATGCAGGACAAGGAAACACACATCCAGCTCCAGAATGATATGGTGGAGCATGTGTGGGCTCACTTCGGAAACCATCCAGCTCTAGCTCCAGCTCCAGAATAATTTCATTGAATGAACTATTTATTTCAGTCGATGAACTTTTTATTGTAATAAATTTGATACTATTTGCTATCGAACTATGTTTGTGTGCTATTGATTAATTTGTGAATTGTAAAAAATGGGCTCACTCGGGGGGGGGGGGGGGGGCAATTTGCGCCTGGCCGTTGGGGGCACCTCCACCCCAAACGGACAAATGCCCAAAATGTGTCCACGGTCCGCCCCCAAAGGGACAAAACCGGACCAATTTCGGTGTCCGTTTGCTCCACCCCGTTGGAGGTGCCCTTAGTCCCGGTCGGTGTCTCCAACCGGGACTAAAGATAGACCTTTAGTCATTTAATATGGAATAATTCATATCTTTAAATCCGTAAATCGAAATTTAACAAATAAAATATCAAAATCGATTAGAAAAATGAGAGGAATCCAAATATGACAACTATATCGTCTTTTGCATCACAAAAACTCATTTAACTAGGCGAAATTACTTTCGAAAAATTCGCATAAACTCATTTTTGCCACTTAGAAAAAGGGAAATGATATTTATAAAAATATTTTGAAAAATCTCTTCGGAACCATTGTTTCCTATACCAAGATACACCTATTTGTCGAATATGAGAACTTTATCACAAACTATGCCGTGGGAATGGTCATAACTTGGTCATTTGGCTTGAAACTTATAAATGTTTATACATGATACACCTTTTTGTGATGATTGTTTTTGAATAATTTGTCAAAAATCAAGTTTATCATTTTTCATAGCAACTATTACACATAAAAGGACTCCATGCCAAAGGATATCTTTTTTCGAGAGTTTTTTTTCACTTTATTTGATTTTTTCCAAAAAACGGTCAAAATGGCCACCATGACTATTTATCGAAAGAGGTCAAATTCTGTAAAACAATCGATGTTTCTTTGATATAACCACTAGTTGTGTACCTTAAAATGATTTAAAAAAAAATTCAGACCAAACTATCAAACAATTACTTTCGGAAAATCAGCATAAACTCTTTTAACTAGGCAAAATTAGATAGAAATCAGGAAAATTCCTAATACTTGGGGATTATCCATCAAATGTGGACTACTCTTTGTGAGAATTAGATGGGTGCCATTTTGCACCCTATTTTTTGTACTTGGTTCACAAAAAAAATCATTTTTGCCACTTAGAAAAAGGAAAATTATATTTATAAAAATAATTTGAAAAATCTCTTCGGAATCATTGTTTCCTATACCAAGATACACCTATTTGTCGAATATGAGAACTTTATCACAAACTATGCCATGAGAATTGCCATAACTTGATCATTTGGCTCCATGCTAGAGGTTTTTTTTTCGTAGCAAGTTTATCAATATTTGTGTGATGCAAAAGATGATATGGATGACATATTTGAATGAGAGAATTCCCTGTATGACACTCCACTAAAATTGTCTTCCTTATTTGACACTCAAAAAAAAAAATCTTCCCTATATGACCTCTGCCCAATTTTTCTTTCCTTCTGTGACACTGCCGTTGGTTCCGTTAGTCTGTTCTGTTAATTTTTTTACGGCGGCCGAAATTACCCTCGTATGAAGTCAACCGCACCGAAGCCAACAACCGAACCGTATCCATCTCGCTTGTCGCCTCGTCCCCTTCCCCACCCGACCTCAGCTCCTAGCGGCGGCGCCGGATTGGTGCCCGTTCCGGTGGCGGTGGCGTGAGCCAAGGCGTGGCGGCCATGGACTGTGTCTTGCCTCCGGGTGGCGGCCCAGGCACGGCTGCGGGGCTCACGGCCCAGGTCAGAGCGAGGAAAGCGGCCGACGGCGACCTAGGCGGCACGGCGGACGGCGACCCGGGCAGGGATGCGGACGGCGACCCAGGCAGGGCTGCATACTGCCAAGGCACGGCTGCGGGGCTCACGGCCCAGGTCAGAGCGAGGAAAGCGGCGGACGGCGACCTAGGCGGCACGGCGGACAGCGACCCGTGCAGGGATGCGGACGGCGACCCAGGCGGGGCTGCGGACGGCCAAGGCACGGCGTCGGGAGGTCACGACGCGGCTGTGGAGCACTCCTCGGCGAGCTCAGTCGGGGTGGCTGCGGGCTCTTCTCCAAGGCTGGGCGCGGATGCGGGCTTTGGCCACGGCGCAGGGTGAGTGTTTCCTCCTCTTCTTCCTCATGCAGATTGATGAGCAGATTATGCAGTAGCACTCATGCATAGGTTGTTCTGTGTATAGGATGGATCCAAATTCAACTTATCTGCTGAAAATTAGAATGCTTGGCAACCCAAGAAAAGCTAGAAAGGAGATCAAGTGTTTTTATTTTGAGAAGGCTATTGATTCTGACTTGACAAATTATAAAAATCTGGTTGAATCAATTAAACTGGAGTACCCGCCACGTTATTTGGAAGTTGCGCATGTTTAGTACTATGACAGTGATCTGAAAACCTTGCCAGAAATACAATCAGACCAAGATTTGATGAATATGTTTGAGAAACACACTAAGACAAAGATTGTGCACATGTTTATTGCATATTGTGATGGCTCTGAACCATATGAGCCTATCACCGAGTATTTTGAGGATGTGGATGTCCAACCTAACAACATAGAACAAGATGATGATAGTTATCTTCGCAACCCAGCACCGGAGAATGAACATGTTGGTATTGATGAAGAGAATATCTATGAGCCTCTTAATATGGTTCTTTTTTCGGATAAAGAGAAGGACAAAGACTATGTTGCTGATCATGAGAGTGGGGAGGAGAGTGATGATGAGAGTGAAGAGGATGAGACTGAAATAGAGGAGGAGGAGGAGCATTATGAGGCAAATCATGCGCCAAATGTAGAGTATGACAAAGAAGACCCTCCTATGACCGAAGGTTCCACATATCCCAATATGGAGGAGTTTAAGTTGGCTCTTTCTCAGCATGTAATCAAACATGGATTTGAGTATAACACGGAGAAGAGTACACCACGCAGGTTTAGGGGCTATTGTAAAAGAAGAGAGGATGACAATTGTCCATGGAGGATACATGCTTCTACAACGGATGATATGTGTACAGTAGTGGTAATTGTCTAACTTATATTCTTCCTTTGTGCATAATTTTTTTATTGTCTACCGAGATGAAGTACTTATATTCTTCCTTTGTATTCCTTTGTAGGTGAGGAAAAACCCTTGTGATCATGATTGCTCTAGTGCAAAACTGAAAAAGAAGGTGAAGAATGCAACCAAGTTTTGGGTATGTGAGAGGGTGAAGGATTGGCTCATTGAAGATGCAACTCTAGGAGCAGCCGGATTGAGAAAGAAGCTGAAAGAACACTACAAGGTCAATATCCACTACAAGAGAGTATATATGGGTAAGCTGCTAGCCTTGAAGCAACTATATGGTGATTGGGACAGCAGCTTTGACAATTTGTATAGGTTTAAGGCACAAGTTGAAAGTTGTTGCCCTAGTAGCGTAGTGCAGATTGATCATCACACAATAAATGGTAAAATCATCTTCATAAGAATTTTTGTTGCTATGAAACCTTGCATAGAGGGGTTCCTTACGGGCTCTAGACCGTATTTGGCAATAGATAGCACATTCTTGACAGGCAGGTTCAAGGGGCAGTTGGCTAGTGCTACTGCAGTTGATGGCCATAATTGGATGTATCATGTTTGTTTTGGAGTTTTTTTTATTCCGAAACTAATGATAATTGGACCTGGTTCATGCAATTGCTAAAACAGGCCATAGGATCACCAATAGGTTTAACCATTTGCACCGATGCTGGCCAGGCAGTAATGATCGGGGTAAAAGAAGTGTTCCCAGAGGTGGAACATAGGGAGTGCATGTTTCACTTGGTGACCAACTTCAAGAAGAAGTTCCATGGGAAGGTGTTTGATGACCACCTTTGGGCTGCTGCCTACTCATGGAACCCATATTTATTTGATAAACATTGGGTTGCTATGGAGACAGCAAAGCCAGCTGCAACTGCATATGTAAGAAAGTGGCACAATAGATTGTGGTCCAGAAGTCAGTTCTCAACTATGTGCAAGGTGGACTATGTAACCAACAACTTGGCTGAGTCCTTTAACAATTGGATTAAGCACCACAAGTCCTTGAACTTGGATGACTTTTTTGATAAGGCGAGACAATTGATGCTGATATTGTTGAACCGAAGGAGAAATGTATGAAAGAAGTATGATGGTTTAATTCTGCCCCACATAATTAAGAAACTGAATGCAATTACTAGAGAATTAAACTTGGAGGTGGTAGAAAGCTCAGAAGAAGTTGCTGAAGTGACTGCATTAGGTGGTAGTGGCTTTAGATTTGTGGTCAACTTGCAAGAGAGGACATGTTCTTGTAGACAATTGCAAGTTTCCGGTCTACCTTGCAAACATGCTCTTGCATTCATCATATCACTTAGCAATGCACATATACGAGACTATGTGGACTTGTATTACTCCGTCGACAAGTTTAAAGCAGCTTATGCCCACCTAATCCCTACAATGCCTGACAAGACCCAATGGCCTAAATCCGACCATGGATTCTTCATGCATCCTCCATTATTGAAGGCCACGGCTGGCAGGCCTAGAACTGAGAGGTACAAAGGCTGCAGTGACAAGAAAAGGAAAAATGGCAAACACTTATGTCCAATTTGCGAGGAATATGGGCATCATTGGCCCAGTTGTAAGAAAGGCAACCCGGAGGACATTGCTGCGATGATGTCTATTCGGTAATATAGATTTACTCATTCTTGCATTATTCTTGCAGCTATACATGTTCAATAATTTCTTGTTGTTTGTGTAGAGAACCACCAAAGAAGAGGACGACGAAAACAGCGGATACATCCATTGTGCCTTGCGAGGATGGAGCACCTACAAGAATGCATTTTCCCCCAAGTTAATAATTTTAAACTTACGCTCATGTTTACATTAAAGCAATGTTTGAATTGTAAGTAGCTTTCTTCACACCATAGTCAGAGCTTGGAAACTACAACTAAGAAAAAGGGAAAACGTGAGAGCATTGGTTCTGGAGCATCGAACAGGTGATCACAACTAGTTCAGAATTTTAGATATAATTAAACTAATACTTGTTCTGTATGCTGATTGGTTTCCTTCTCACAATAGCAACAGCCTAGAGAATACAACTAATAAAAAGGGAAAAGGGGACAATTCTGAATCGGTTGGATCCAAGAGGTATTGTTTCTGAAATTAGTTCACATGCTATGTTTAGCTTTTGTTTTCAATTGCTGCTCAAACTATTGCTGCCATACATGTATAAATGTAGATCAAGAACTGGCTCAAATCAACCGGAACCAATTTACATCGAGTTTCCTATGGCTGGCGATGAAACAAATGTTCCTGTGAAGGTAACAAGCAAGAGTAAAAGTAAAAAGTGTGCTGACAAGATCCCTATGGTGCCACTCGACAGCCCAGCAATGGGCACACGAAGCAAAAAAAATGGCAGCCTTCAAGTCCGGCAATGAGCACTAGAAGTAGAAGAAGGCTCAGCCTGTGATTCTCATATAATGGCCACGAGGGGTCCATTCTTTTGTGCTGATCATGTGATGTATTTGTGGATTTAACATTACCTGATACATTTGAACTTGTCCTGATGTATGCGGGAACATGCACCCATCTGTTAGTTGTTCTGATGCATTTTGTATACATGCACCCATCTGTTAGTTGTTCTGATGCATTTTGTATACATATATGTGAATTGTCTGAGATATGGCATCCAAAAAGAGGGGAGGTTCTATCCAAATTTTTAAAATTTTAAATCCAGATCAGTGAACAAAATTTTGCACGCCAGGGGTAAAAAGGTCTTTGCACGCCTCTTTTTAACACGGTTAGTGAAGAAAATGTACTAGAGTGTTACCAAAGGAAAGAAAACTTGGGCAAAGGTCATATAGGGAAGAAAGTTTTTGGGAGTGTCAAATAAGGAACAAAGTTTTAAGGTAATGGCATAGAAGGAATTCTCTCTATTTGAATTCCTCTCATTTTTCTAATCGATTTAGACATTTTATTTGTCAAATTTCGATTTACGGATTTAAAGATATGAATTATTACATATTAAATATTATTACATAATCACTGTTATTTATTCAAAAAATATTATTACATAATCATTGTTATTTATTCAAAAAAAAATATTACATAATCATTGTTATTTATTCAAATAAATTTTGAAAATTTAAACAATAAAAAGTGTAACATCATGAACCATGGGTTAATATGATTGATAGGATACTAATATCAGTAAGTTCTAACTTCTCATTTGGAAGCTAATTTGGAAGGAACTCAAAAGTTAAGCGTGCTTGGGCTGGAGCAATTTGAGGATGAGGGACCGAATGGGAAGTTTGACCAGGGTAAGTACTTTGACCTGAGATTAAGTCTATAATTAGAGATTAAGTGTGTGGCTAAGTGGGAAATTTCGGAATAGAATTAAGAATAGAATTAAAAAAAACTCCCGGTTTGTGGAGCAGTCCTTTAGTCCCGGTTGGGGGACTAAAGGTCCTCCGGCCCCAGCGCTCGACCGCAGTCACGTGGAGGGCCTTTAGTCCCGGTTTGTGGCCAACCGGGAATAAAGGTCCGGTTAGATAACCGGGACTAAAGCCCGTTCCCAACAGGTACTAAAGGCCCTTTTTCTACTAGTGACAGGAAACACCGACGCACAACTCGGTGTGCCAATGTGGGGAGCGTCAACTCTGCAGACAAGAAGCAACACGGAGGGGGGGGGGGGGGGGTGAATAGGTGCTACTCCAAATTTTAATTCTTTTTCGATTAAGGCTTGACACAAAGGTAAATTCTCTAGATAAGCAACTACGGTGAATTTACCTATATGACAAGTTAACCCTAAACAAGATAAGAAACAAGTAATAACTAAGGAGTAAGGAGTAACCGAACGGGAAGCACGCGGAGACAAGGATGTATTCCCGGGTTCCTCCTTTTCAGGGGAGTACGTCTCGTTGGAGGGGTGTGAGTTTCAAACTCAAGCGCCACAAATAGCCTCACCCTATTCTCCGATGAACCTCGCCCAAAAGCTCGGTTCACCTTCCACTATCGGAATCTTTCAAGGCGGAATCCGGAGCCCTTACAACACACTTGAGGCTCAACCCACAAAAGGATTGGGGGCTCCCAAGCACCACAAATCTGCCACACAAAAGTAGCAAACAAGTAAGTATAACAAGATGCCTAGGTTTTCCTAGTGGAAACCCTAGGCTCGAATCCCTCAAGTGAATGAGGGGGAAATGAAGAACGCTTCGGTGAAGTTGTAGATCCGGGCCTTCTCCTTCAATCCTCCAAGTATGAGCAAGTTTGGTTGAAGGGATTGGGAGATCTACGAGTTTTGAGCTTGCGACAATGGGGGGCAATGAATTCTGGACGAGCTACTTGGCTGGAGGTAGGTGGAGGGGTATTTATACCCCTCCCAGAAATGTAGCCGTTGCAAGACAGGGATGCCGGATATTCTGGTCGAAGTGACCACCAGATATTCCGGCCTGATAGAAATATCCGGCCACAATCTCCGGGCCACTCTAGAGGCTCGCGCATTGGAGAGTAGTTCTACTAGGTTCTCGTTGGGATTTGCCTGGGTTTGGGCACAAGCATTTGCGTTTATCTTTTCTCTACGGCTTGTGTCCATTTATCTTACTTGTTGAACTTATTTGCTTTCGTTGCTATTTGTATGGACCAAATATGTTTAAGTAAGTGTGAGACATATGGATTTATCTTTATCTATGGTTGAGACATATATTATGGTGCAATGGTATTATCTATACATTCTTATGCACAAGGTATGATTTCATCTACATAATCTCACTCTATATGTTACTATGTCTCTTGTAGGTATTTGTGAATATCTTGTTTCCTTTTATGTTGCTCCTTACCTATATGTTGTGCTCATGTATTCCAATGCAAATTACTTTTATGCGCACATTTAGGGGGAGCTTCGTTTTGATTATATTGAAAACTTGATATTCACCTATGCTTCTTTGCAAATCCTAGTGTTGTCATCTAACACCAAAAAGGGGGAGATTGAAAGAACATTTACTAATCCCTTTATGTTTTGTGTGTTAGGCAACAACACTAGTGGTTCATTTAATATGATAATGTCCGGCCTAAATATCCGGCCGAGTCCAGTGGCTCGCGCCTCGAGTCCTTAGCCGAAATCTCCTTTGGCCAAACTTGTAGGCCGGATATACAACCCGGAATATCCGGCACCTGGGAACTATTCCACCTTTTTGGCTATGATGCATATGATCTTTACACAACTGAAAACCTGCATCACTTGACATCATATTAAATGAACCATTAGTGTTGTTGCCTAACACACAAAACATAAAGGGATTAGTAAATGTTCTTTCAGCGTCAACTCCACGCGGACGTGAAGCGTCAACGGGAGGCGTCAACATCGCGCTGCATTTCACCTGTGCCTCACCACCATGGGAGTCCCTATCTCGCACCAACGAGCAGTGCCGCCACCAAGCAGGACCCACGGAATATTCCAAAAATATTCTATTAGGAGATGTTGTATTTGTGTCAATTTTTACCCCATTTAAAAATTTGCCTCGATTTGACCGGTCAGATCCACTTATTAGATGACATGGTTGGTGGCTGGATTCCAATTCGGAAGAAAAACTGGATGAGTGTGCTTTCGAATTGGCTTCCCGGTCATCAGCCACATGACATCGGTGGACATGAGAACCAAATGGGCTGGATCGTGAAAACTGTTACGACACAATGTAACAATTGTAGGGTAAAAGGTGAAATAAGTTTTTATATGGAGTGAACTTTGTTACGAATGTGCAAAAAATAGGTAAAAAGTGAAATTCACCCTCATTTTAAATCTAGACATTCCTAGTGGAAAGTTTCTTATATACTTACCAACTCAAAATTAGTTTTTATTGAAAAAACACAAAGTCCTCCACAACAAAAAGAGGTGCAATGAGATCATTTTCAATTTCTAAATGGACAATACCAAGTTTGTACTAACCACCGTATTATATTAACGGAAAGGCACACTGGTGCAAGATGCAAAGATAGACGGGAAGGACACACTGTTCTCTCGTCGGCTAGGCCGCTAGCACAACCTGCCAAGAACCGGCCACCTGATCCATGCAAGCAGTGGCGGACCTTCATGGAGGCCAAAAGGGGCCATGGCCCCCCAACTCTATTAAAATTTGAACAATACTACTTAGTATTTACAATTTTTGACCATACAAAATATAAAATGATTCAAATTCGCCCCCTCAGCTCACATCTAATGTGTTTTCGCCCCTCCTGTAATGTTGGTCAAGGTCCGCCACTGCATGCAAAGTTGGCGGCCGCAGCTTTTCTTAATAATCATATCCAGATGTGTGCCGACAACCCGTCGTTGTCTCTACTGCTTAATTCCATCAACTAATACACAACGGTGAAAAGTTTTCGCACATTTTTTGAGGGGAAGCTTTTCACATCTTGGTATGCTGCCTGGCTGCCTGGCTTGTCAAGCAATGCGGTGCAAAGAAGATCCGGGCAAACGAGTAGTTTCACCGTGGCATTGAAGACCGGTGCTTCTTTTTTTTGATACAATTTCTGGATATATTACTCAGGAAAATCAGAATTACAGGTAATATCCAGAAACAGCACAGCTGTTCTGCAAATTACAGAGAGGACCCTACAACTCTGAAAATTACAAATAGGACCCTGGGACCAACTCTGCCTTGTTGATTCCACCGCCGCTCGATCCGCCGTCATCGCCGTCGCGCCACCAGAGAAATAATCGAAGACGACGAGAGCAGCAGCTTTGTCACCGGAGCGAACCTGTAGAGGACAGCTCCTCGTTGAAGTCGCCGCATTAGTCACCCGTCGCGGACGACGAGATCTAGCTTCTGATGTTGCCACATCGGCGGGGGCGACGCCCCGATTCGGTCCGATGGTCAGGCCGCCATCACCGGCCAAAACCGGCATGCACGCCTGCAAGCAATCCTCGAAGAACAGCTGAAGAAGAACTCCTCCGGCGGCGTTGACCACCGCAGAAAGAGCAGAAGCCCACTCCGCCGAAGCAGAGGAAAATCGACGGCTCCTCTTCCTCTCGTCACCACCACGGCCAGGCAGGGGAAGAGGGCACCACCGCAATCCTCGATCTGCAAAGCAGGCGATATTATTGAAACGGCCGTGACCCTCTCCAGCTCTGCAAAAGATCCACCACGGATCCGGCGTACAGAGAGGAGAAGATCCAGTGCCGACGTCGCTGCGGGTCGCCGGCAACCAGCCGAAAAGGAAGAAGAAAAGAAAAACTACGGGCATCCACCACGAACCTACACGAACAAACCTAGAACTAGCCTTACCCCTAATATCTACATCCCGCGCTACGCTTCCTCGTCCACGCCGGCCGGCAACGCCGCCGGAGAGGAGAGGGGAGCGAGCCGGGGCCGAGATCTGGAAGAAAACGCCGACTCTCAAGGAGGAGAGAGGAGGGAGCGAGAGGAAGAGGAGAGACACCCTAAGTCTTGGCTCTTTTAAGACCGGTGCTTCTTTGGGTAAAAGAATCGACGATGAGACGATCACATGGATCTAGATCATTTACGATGGTGGCAGGGAACTGCTGCCGTGGCAGGAGTGCTACATGGGACTTGCTGGTTTTGCTGGGGATGACGTCAGGACGTGGGCCCTCTACTTGCTGATATTTGTTCATATCGTGACTGACATGGAGGGCCTACCTTTGGTTCATGGTAGGTAGCTATGTTCATTTGCTATTGCATCGATTGACTGATGGTAGGGACGTACTCACTCTGTTTTTTTAATATAGTAAGATATTTTAATTGTTCTACATGTTGTCTACATCACACTAAAATGAGTGAACATGCACACTAAAATATGTTTAGATACATTTATATACATGTGCATGTGGACAAATGGTAAAACATCTTTATATTATGGGCCCACCTTCGGTTGATGGTAGGGTAGCTGTGCGCATTTGCTCTTGCATTGACTAATGTTGCGCAGAAGCTAGAATTTCGATAAAAAGTCATCCACTTTGTTTAACTTGGAGATTTCGATATGTATGTCGTTTCACTCTGGACTGTGCTCCTCGTTTTTTATATCTGCATAGTGGCAAACTGATTGATCGAGCAGGCACAAATTACAGATGAGAAATTATTTCTAGGGATGTCAGAACTGCAAGATTGTCTGGTTTCATCCATGGAACGTGAAAACCAACTGGCAGTAGTGGCTGCTGAACAGATCTTCTCACATCTGTATGTTCCTCGAATGTCCAATCATTCTGAATATCTGCTCCATTGGTTTCTTTTGCTTCTATTCTGATATTGGTGTCGATCTAAAATTACTACACTACAGATCAGCAAACGTTTTTTTAACAAAATGGGTTTATCTTAATAGTCATGTAATGTGTTTTGTTGAAACTGGAGTATATGACTGAGACGAAGACACCCATCACGATCAGCTAGGGCTGCAAGTAGATGGTCCTCCTGGATTAGTTTCCCAGTTGATTCTGTAATGAGGAAGCCAACAAAGTACTTGAGCAATGTAATCCCGGGAGAGTAATTCTCTTGTGAAGTCCTAGGGCTTGTCCTATGCATCCATGTCTAAACTCCTTATTTAATGAAAAGGGCAAATCTTTTGCCTTGTTTCAAAAAACAAAACAAAAAGAAACTACATTTTCTAGAGAATATGACAGAGCATAATAAACTAACTTCCTCCGATGATATAGAGCATCAGTACCCACAAGCTGCTTAGCATCATCAGGGGTCTACCACTTAAGAGAGCTCTCACACAACAAACTCGAGTTGGACAACATACAACAACCCGCCAGTTGCATCACAGAATCCTGAGTTCCCCGACAAAGAAACCCAAGTTCCTCACACCGACCCAAGCTAAATACAGAAATCTACAGAGGGCATGATGTCTTAAGCCAACATCATTCCAAAAAGAATCACACCGATGATCCAAAAGCATGTCATTATACGGCATCAGTCCATTCACTTCCACCACCATAGATGACGAGACCTTACGCCGCCCTGCCGAGCAATTAAAAGAGGCTCGGTTAGTTCGGTGTAACACGATCAAACAGCACAAATTCCCAGATGTTGGATGGCAAGACTGTTAGAATGACAAACAATTACTCAATTCAACTGTACCAGATTTTGGCCAAAGGGAGCCAGTACAATTCAATAACATTTCAGCTGGCACTGGGCAAGGTAAATGAGCACTTCAACTATTCGAATGCACAGTTCAATATCTTGTCTACCACTTAAGAGCTCTCACCAACAAACACGAGTTGGACAACATACAACAACCCACCAGTTGTAACATTTAAAGGCTCGCTGTCTTGATCAAGGTGAATGCACATTCAATATCTTATATATTTCAACAAACAACCAGCAAAACATTACTGACATATACACATAAGAAAGTCCATTTTCCATCCATAGATATTAGCTCTTTTTGAGCCTCAATACAATGTCATCCACTTGTGAAGTTCTGATAGTGAGTGGCGTTGGTGAGAATGGTGGCAGGAATGGACGTTTGTGATACAATGTGACCCATTCATAACATTATGGTAGTTATGTGCATAGATAGTTCATTCCTTGAGATTACATGAACCTGATTATAAAAATAGGGTCTCTCCCTTGACTTGCTCTTCAGTCACTGGATTTTAGGACAAAACTGACATAATACACCAATAGGTGTCCACAAAGGAATTCAATGCCATTTATATACATAGTACAAACTGTCAAACTGAAGAAAAAAAATACCTCATGTTACGATGGGTGAAATTCTGTCCTGTAGTTATATGCCCTTTGCGCTTCTTTGAGCTAGATATAGCTTGGGCAGATGGATCAGCTTCTGGAATGATGTTCGCTCCTTGATCAGCAGTTGGACACGCAGCTCCAACAGCCCGCACAAATTTTATAGGAGTGCGAGTAGTTATAGCATTTGTTGGAGCATTGCAGTTTTCCTGGCTTACAACTCTTTCTTTGTTGGACCTAGAAGATGTGATGGCAACGATAAGCTGTTTCTTTGATCTAATAATTTTCTTCATACAATTGTTGTTTGTAGCTGCAACCGCATAATGAATCATTAGTTATACTTAAAAGTCCACTAAATTGGTCAATACAAAAATTTCAAAATAAATTTGGAGCTTTCTTTTTAATCGTGAACGACACCCAAGTACCTAAAATAGATTTGACTGCATCACGAGCTGCCTTCTGCTCCGCGACCTTCTTATTTGTTGCAGCTTCACCAGTATAAGTGTTCCCAGCAAACAACACAGATGAAACAAACAGGGTCATGGGCGCTATCCCTTCTGGACAATCTATAGAGTAAGTGGGCTGAGTGACTTTTGTCTTAACAGCAAATTCACTGAGGATTGATTTGCAGAACACCACATCCTGAATAGAAGAAAATGGAACATGTATGTTAGACGGAATCAATTACTTTATTTCAGGCATGATTATTAAAATCAAAACTAAAAAACGTGATAGAAGGAGATCATCTGTTCTTGTGGCATATGGATTAGCAGTTATGTTTAACACCAACATGAGTTACAAAAACAAGAATAAAGTAGGGTACAGATGAACCAGAATAAATAAAGTCTTTGCCCAAAAGAAGCAATAAGGAAAACAATTACGGACAATTTTTTGGATGAGTTAACTATCTGCAACGGCAGTGATCAGAAGATATAATGTTGTCACTTCCAATGTCCAAGTATCACGGGTTCATGTGGCAAGATCATTAATTCCAGGAGACCATGACTGAAAAATGTAACACGGCTACGCAAAAGCGGGAAAAGTGATGAACACACCAAATTGTGTCTGGCGTTGTTTATTGTAAGGCAAACTACAAGAGAATGATGAGAGACATGATTTAGGAATTAGGATACGATACAAAATCGATAAAACAAGTTTAAACATGAAATGAAATACGATAAACAACGAAAAGAAGGAACAGTACAAAAAAAATACCTGGTCAATCAGCCCAAGAACATCGGTAGGATCATCGATTGTCACCAAGCTCTCATAAGCCACTTTGGCAGCATCCTGCTCCGCATCCTTGAGGCGACTATGACACTGATTTGATGGAAACGGCTTGCCACCCACCTCGATGGTGCTTCTGAACACAAGTTGATGAGGGTCACCTTTTGACTCAGTAAGGTAAACTGGCAACTTCAGGTAATTCCGTTGAGTCCACTCTTGCAAACGGTTTTTATAATTAGTACGTTTGTCTGCATAAAAAATTGCACATTATTACAATAGAGCACTTGTTACTTGGCATGCACATGGCAACTAGCACGATTTCAGTCCAAAAAACTATTTATGGAATAAGATTGAGATAGATAGTATAACGGAGTTTAAATGTTGCAACATGGAAATCACAATATAATTCCACTTTCTGGTTACTTCTGTTTGAGCATTTTGTGGTATTTAGAAAATCCATTTTGTACCCTTTTGCACTTCAATTCACACTGCCGACTTTTGGATGAAATTGTGATAATAATAAAAAGCAGAGGTGTCACAGGCTCAGGATTGAGACCGCAACCAGCAAAGCAAGGTCTGGGCAGCTGAATAACCACCAGCTTGCCAGGCAACGGAAGATAAAGAGTTGTGAGAGAATAGAGTATATCCTTTATTACACTTTACTGATGATCCAATGCAGTTATACAGAGGGATTGCAACTTGCCACCTGAGCTAGACTAGACCAGCTTCTTTCCTAATTTATTTTAAACTCCTAAGAGAAAATTATGGTAGCGCTATAGTGGATTTTTTTTTTGAGAACTCAATACCGTCCCAAATGTACCTCGTCGCCAACTGCCACCCCAAACACTCAAAATTATGGAAAATACTATCACCATTAGGGTTTCAGTCAGTCTGTAAGGGTGAGAGAACTCTCAAGATACCTAGTTTGCCACCAACACACAGGGCAGACAGAGAACTCCGTGGCGGTACTGTATAAGGCAGGGACTAGCATCGCATCATCTCGGTCACAGTGATAGCAAGGTGGGAAGTGACACAGAGCATACAGCGGACATTCGCAGCCCAATGGAAACATGAAAGGCAAAGTGGGGTGAAATTTCTTTAATTTACATCTTCAGTGCCACTGACCTAATTCTCTCAACTTCTAACAGACCTCACTTATTTGCCAAGGGATAGCAATCCTAATCGACTAGAGTTTTATATCCATAACCACAACTAACTCGTGTATCTGGTCATCGCTAGCGTAGCAAGTAGTCTTCGTGAAAAGGTAATACCATGTTCTTCTATCAGCTACGGACAAGCTATAACGAAATACCATATTCTTTTATCAGCCAGACGAATAACTAGGAGGCAGCATTTGTTCAGGGCATGTGCATAACATAACAGATTTTCGGCAATGTTTACTGAAGGAGTCATATATATCATGGCACAGACTACAAAGAGGCTTTGTGAAACAATTTTACGGCAATAGATTGTTAAAACCTAACACAATGGCAGCATTCCAGATGAACCTTAGACTAAGACCAGTGACCAATTTTACTTCCCCTGATCTCACACCCGTCCGCACAGCTCTAAACATGAACCAGTTCGAACATTTCAATGCGAAGGCTAGCCCATTTGCCAACCCTCAGCCACCATCACAATTCACAAACACGCGTAACAGAGAGGGTCGAAGGAACGCTCACTGCTTTCGGTGGCAGCGGAGCGGATGTCCTCGCCCTGCATCGCGCCCGCCAGCTTCGGGTTCATGGCGTCGAAGTTGGTCCCCCCGCAGCACAGCAGCTCCCCGCCGGAGCCGGCCTCCTTCGCCTTCGCCTCCCCGTTCTCCTCATCGCCCCCTTCGGCGGAGACGGGGGCGGCAGATTTCTCGGGGTCGGCGCTCGCCGACATTCTCGCCGGCGGCGTGGACCTTCGGCCGGAAACCCTAGATTTGGTGGGGCTCGGCTAGTGCGGCAACTAGTTACCGAGAGGAGATTTTTTTTTTGTACAGTCAACTGTGACTGTGAGGATGAGTTGTGGGACCCATTTAGTTTCTGGGCCACTATTACTGAGCGCCTCGCAGACGTGCCTACTAATCGTGCTTAGAGACCTAGTACGCCTTGCCGCGCCGTTTTTAGTACAGTACTTGCGTTTAATTTCTTCTCCCGTGTTATACAGGCACCCCCACAATCAAATCATGCTTGCATTAAAATCACATAGTACTACATAACATATACTCCCTCCGTTTTTTAATATAAGATGTTTAAACTTTTGTCTACATGCACATGCACATAAATGTATGTAGACACATTTTTGTGTGCATGTTCACTCATTTTAGTGTGCATATAGACAACATGTGCACCACCTAAAACATCTTATATTAAAAAACGGAGGGAGTACATTCAAAGAATCACAGGACACCACGTACACAATCCACAATATATCCAATGAATCAATGATAACACGACACGCCAAATCAATTTTCTTCGGGCTAGCAATATATGTCCTCCCTTACTCTAACTAGTTGAATTTCAGCGCGGCGGCACGTCGCGTCCTAGGTGGGAATTTATGTGAATATAGCCTGTTTTTTTGTTTTAGTCACATAAATTTTGTAAGTAGAAGTGGCGGCTTTGTTCGTACAATGCGTTGTTTTAGTCACATAAATTTTGTAAGTAGAAGTGGCGGCTTTGTTCGTATAATGCATTTATCTTTGCAGGCATTGTGGCTTATAAGAAAGTAGTAAAGTTTTTTTTAAAAAAAGTACCACCATTAGCTAAATTGAGGGATTTTAAATTTTGTAAGTAGAAGTGGCGGCTTTGTTCGTATAATGTGTTTATCTTTGCAGACATTGTGGCTTATAGGGAAGTAGTATTTTTTTTAAAGTACCACTATTAGTTAAATTGAGTGATTTTATTAATTACAGATGAAGAGTTATTGATTTTACGATTTTTTTGGACATTTTTGTGTAATATTTTGGAAAAGTTAAAATTTTATCAGTGGGGCCTACATGCTAGGGTTTTATTAATTCCCGAAACCATTTTCGTAAATGTTTAAAATTTGACAGGCCGGGCCCACAATGAAATTATAATGACGTCAGCATTGGGCACCTGGCCAGGAAAAAAAAAGCAGAGAAACATGCACGTAATATATTTGAAACTTTACTGAATATTGTTGAATATCCTCGGGAAATTAATTTTTTCGTGTTGTTTAATATTTTCTTTGGAAAAATATTTATTGAACAAATCTCCAACAAATCTTGTATGGAAACTATTTTAAACTTATAGAAATTATTGAATATTTTCTGGGAAGAAAAATTATTTGGAAAACTAATCCAACAAATCTTCAACGAAATGAACATTTCTTAGTTTCTGTGAAAGGTTGAAAATTTGTTGAATTTGCAAAATTTCATAGTTTCACTTTTGTACACAATGGATATTTAGTATATATTTTATGTATATAATTTTCGGAGAACGTGAGTTTTTTTTTGTTTGTTTGGGGGAAATAAAACTGCAAAAAAAACACTCCTACTGTAGGCGTCACACTGTACTTTGGAAAAGTTATTTGGTGGTGACATTACTGAAATTATCTGGAGAACGCAAGGACCTTTGCGTAAAAGAACCGTGCGTTTTTAATCCGGGAGGCTGGTTTATAATTTTTTGGAAAACGTGTGGTTTTTTTTGCAAAAAGTGGCGAGCGGAGATTTTTTTTTCAAAAAGTTTTATTCTAGAGGGCCGATTTATATATTTTTTTGGATGGGAGGCTGATTTATAAATTTTAGGGAAACGCGAGGGCTTTTCTGCAAAAAGTGGCGAGCGGGGATTTTCTTGCAGGAAGTTGGCTTTACTGCAAAAAAAAACACGTGGGGAATTTTATGCAAAGAGGTATTTGGAAGGGTGATATACATCTACTCTAGAGGGTCGATTTATATTTTTTTTGGCTGGGAGGCTGATTTATAATTTTGAGAAAAACGCGAGGGCTTTTCTGCAAAAAGTGGCGAGCGGGGATTTTCTTGCAGAAAGTTGACTTTACTGGAAAAAAACACGTGGGGATTTTTATGCAAAAAGTTGTTTGGAAGGGTGATATACATCTACTTGTGAAGTGAAAATTCAAACGGATTATCGAGTGCGACGAATTCAACAAAATTTATCAAATGTTTGTGTGAATCTGGATCCAAAATTAAGAGCTAGGCTCGACTAAACTCGAAACCAATCACGGAAATGTAACCTACTCGTCAGCGCGCATATATTTCATGTATATATTTTTTCAGAAAATGCGTAGTTTTTTTTTTTGTCTGGAAAAAAAGCGAAAAAAAAACGACTCACGGTAGCGCCACACTCTAGCGCGCGCACTAAGCGCGCATATATTTCATGTATATATTTTTTCAGAGAATGCGTAGTTTTTTTTTGTCTGAAAAAAACGAAAAAAAAAAACGACTCACGGTAGCGCTACTGTAGCGATCCTCGCTCCTTAATATAGTTGTACAGTGCGACGCTCCGCGCGAGGATTCGCTGCTCCTTAATATAGTTGTACAGTGCGACGCTCCGCGTGAGGATTCACTGCTCCTTAATATAGTTAGTAATAATGGTGTTCTCCCAGGTCTACTCTTCGGTCTTCACCCCATACCGGTAGAAGAAGAAGCATTTGAAGTCGATAACAGAAGCGAGGCATTCTGCTAGAGTCATCTTCTCTATCTTTTATTTTGAGAGTAAGTCTAGTTTTGCGAGTAAGTCTAGTTTTCTTTCAATGTGTTATGAACTAACAAAGGCAACTATTCATATACTTACATAAATTTGTATTATGAAGCCTTCATGAAAAATTATATTTATATATTGTCAAAGAAAGGCAATGCATCAACGACTCTTGACTACCAACTGGTTCCTGCCATCGTCCGAGACTCCCTTGACTTTGCTGGTCACCCCTGGAGCTAAGCGCAAAGCTCCTGATGCATAGACTCTCCCGTGTGGTGACACCCCAAAAAACAAAAAAAGACTTGCTGACGCTTAGCGTTTTTGTCCCCTTGAAGGGGTTGTAATAATTGCATTTCTTTTCCTGAGACCCTTCTATGCTTGGCATAAACCTGGGGACATGCTAGACATGCGGTTGTTGTTCGTTGGTTTCATGTTAATGGAACTTGGGGGGGGGGGGGGGGGGGGGGGGGGGGGGGAAGAGGCAATGCACAATGTTTCAATCTTCCATATATAGTATAAAAAAGAAACTTTTGTGTACATTTGCAAATAAATCTAGAAGTTTAAATTTCCATCACATGGCTCTATCTTAAACCCATTCCTTTCCATTTCATAATAATTGAAAAAGTGTACATAAATAACAAAATAGAGAATAATTTTGAACAAGACATAATTGTTATGATTTTTTATTGATCTAGAACAGGGAGGCAAGAAACATCGTAGCTATGTTTTTGGAGCCGTTCCTTGAATAGTTGAACATGACAAGAATCAATCCACAAGACCGAAACAGCACAGGTTTACATTTTCAAAGTTTTTAACACGATAACAAACCCAAGAATACATATATGCACATCAAGTAACATGAAATGAGAAAATCATTCATGCGATTTTAAGAAGCATCGAGATCCAAGTGTAGTTCTATCACTGTGTAATCAATACCCACAACTTTGAATGTGACGATGCTTTGTGTATAAGCTGAAATTCACCCCAATAAAAACTGTGGAAAAAATAGTTTAGCACAATCGGTGGTTAAAATATAATCGCATGTCTGGACGAGTCCGCGAACATAATGGGGCTAAAATAGCTAGGTGTGGTTGGAAATGCTCGGCATCACTGACGATGCAACCTTATGGCCAGATTGCCAGGACGGTGGGATACAAATTACAACTGGCCTCTGCACCAACAAGACATACAAATACATCAGGGATGCACACATCGAAGAACAAAATAAACAAGAGAGAAAAAAAAACAAAGAGCCGTAGCGGTGTACAACACATTGCAACACAAGCACTCTAACCACCACCGAAAACAACACCCGTAATACAACCTAGGCTCTCGAAAAAGCAACGCCTCCAACAAGGAAACAATACATAAGCGTTGTCGTCACCCAATTGAAGATCTTGGGTTTTCACCCCGGAGAAAGACCGAACTTCCAAAACAATGCCTTCAGCAAAGTCATTGCCAGGTATAACTAATGAAGGCCAGATCTTTGGTTTACGCCCTGAAAATCAAGGCTCAGTACTCGACGAGCACCACCAAATATGCAATCCACCTGTGTTGCCAACCCCGCTTGCCAAGGCTGTTGTTGCAAGAGCACCCGACACACAGGAAAAACATGTGTCGCGTTGTCTTCAACACAACCAACCTCCGATCGCAGCCACCATGACTTTCTCCATTTATGTCAGCTTCATGAAAATCTATCGAAGACATGTCCCATAGCACCGAACGGTAGACGAAGCTGCTCTCTCTGGCTCTAAGGCACGAACGATCTGCCTGAGATTTTCAGCACGACCGCATCGATTCCGCTCTAGATCTCTAGTAGCGTCATGTGCCAGACTGTGGAGATCACCGAGAAGAAGATCAGGACTCGTCCGACGACTAGATCAAGGACGTCGACATGAAGCCGTGCCGAAACCCCGCAGGGCCAGACCCCCTTTATTCAAGCACACCAGCAAGCCCCCACGCTGCCAGTCGGAGCAGGAACGGAGAAGGTGGACACAGCGCACGACCACAAACCGTACATGGCCGGAGGCGGCCCAGATCGGTCCCTAAGGGCCTGATCTGATCCACCACCACCGCGCCGCCGAGAGGTTGGTGCCGATTCTGCGCACCGCCCGCTGCTGGGCACCGGCTCCAAGGCCGTGCCGCCCTTGAACCGCTGCCACCACTCCACAACCACCGACGGAGTCGCCGCCACGGTGCACTCTCCTCCCCTCCGTCCTTTGACGAGAAGGGCGCCCCCCCCCCCCCCACACACACACACACACCACCGCCGGCTTCGGTGGCGGCGCGGCCAGGAGCGCATGCCGGTGAGGGGGCTGGAGGGGATGGGGGAGGGTCCTCCGGAGTCGCCCGGGCCGGGGCGACCCAGGAGGTGGATAGGTAAGGACCGGGGAGGGGTAGCAGAAGCTACATGCCAGCCTCTGCCACAAGAAAGTTCAGAAGATTCTGATCATGAACGGGGCAATCAATCATATACGCAAGCAAGTTTGTGTTGTTCCGGAGACTTTCTTCTGCTCCTTGAATCGAGTGACCCAGAGAGCGAAGGAAAATATTCTGATCACTGAGTGTGTGTTTGTTTGCTGTAGCTGACATGGCAGCAGAAGCTTAAGAGCTAAACCTTTTTTGCATACTAATTTATCCTAAACTGCTGTTTGCAAAACTTTCAGCCACTTGCCCACT
This sequence comes from Poa pratensis, assembly GCA_947311845.1. NCBI lineage: Eukaryota > Viridiplantae > Streptophyta > Magnoliopsida > Poales > Poaceae > Poa > Poa pratensis. Next base: position 32,043,215 of record CAMZMU010000067.1, read on the forward strand.
TCCGACCTGTGGGAAAACTTTCAACCAAGTCTGGCCCTTTGGAATCCGGCCAAGCCCGATGACGTTTTAGACAGCATAGACACGTCGACATGATTTGGCTGCCCCCAATAACTTAGCCGTTTTCGACTAGCGTGGTGTGCAATCCAGATAACATATTTTTGTCACATCTAAGCATGCCTGCCTGCTTCCAACTGAGTAGATGAATCTTCGACAATAATTTCACAAGTTCAGCTCTCGAGAGTAGCTGGCCACTGTTTTAGATAGTGTACGTAGCTCTGGCCCCAGATTGAGCAAGTGCTGGAGAACCTTTGGAACAAGCAAACCAGGTGTTAAAAATTCTGTACGACGGAGTACCTGTAATAGACAAATATATTATGTTCCTTTTCTTTTCATTTTCTGAAACTTCACAAGGCCTATGTTCAATGAATAGTACCTGGAATAGTATGTATGTTCTATATTCAATTACATTCACAAAAATGTACAGGGGAAACTTTCTGTTTTGGTACCACTTGATCACAACCTATGTTGCAGTATCCTCCACTGACTCAGACTCTATTCCACTGGTGACAGCATTGAGAGTTTCAACATCCACAAGATTGATCACATCTGAGCGTTCTTCCGACATATCAAGATCAACTTCCTGTCCTAGCAGGTCTGGTGATGGTTCTCCACAGCGGAAATCCTTTTCTATCAGTTCATTGTGATCCTCCTCTTGATCAGCATCGGAAGAAATGATATCAGCTTCAGAAGCGATGTTCAGTTTAGACACGCTCTTGTCACTGAACTGCCTCTGGAAATACCAAAGGAATTCCTTATTGAAGCCACCGTGTTCCTCTTGGTCAGTAACCAAAGAAAGGCTACCAGTTTCAGAAACAACGGTAAGTTTCGACACGCTCATGTCACTCAGCTGCTTCTGGAAATACTGATTGAAATCCTTATTGATGAGGTCACTATCTTCCTCCTGATCAGCGACCAATGGAAGGGTATCAGACTCGGAAACAACGCTCAGTTTCGACATGCTCTTGTCACTGAACCACCTCTGGATATCCTTTATGACGAGGTCATTGCACTCCTCTTGATCGCCGACCAAAGAAAAGGTATCAGGCTCTGAAACAACACTCAGTTTTGACATGCTCTTGTCACTGAACCACCTCTGGAAATCCTTTATGACGAGGTCATTGCGCTCCTCTTGATCGGCGACTGAAGAAACGGTACCAGACTCAGAAACAACGCTCAGTTTTGACACGCTCTTGTTACTGAACTGTCTCTGGAAACTGCTCATGCTTTCTTCCTCAATGTCCAGTGCCTTGAGCACGAAACATGGCTTAAATCTGGAGCGTTGTCTCTCTTGGCTGCCAAAGTTGAAGGTTTCATGCCTCCTGAAAACCATGTCTTGGTGGGAACTTGTCGCAGATTCGTGAGAGTCCAAGTTATGATGTGCAGATACACCGCTACCATGTGATTGCTCTAAAGGGGTTTCAAACAGGCTCTCTTGCCGATGCATTATAGAAGGAGCCGAGCCAGGAATGGTTGCGTCATCAGGATGAGAAGCTAGGTCAAAAGGGCTTCTCCCTGTTACTGAAATAGGCCGAAGTTGCATACGGAAACGCGAAAATCCATCATTGCCATCGGCATCTATCATGTTCCTGTCGAGATCAAACAATATGTTCTTCCTTGATCTTCTCTTAGCCATCAAGAACTCCAACCTACGATGCCTTTCCACCTCAGAGTACCCAAGATCCATGTCATTCTTATCTTCATCGGCTGTCCAAATAAATGCAGGCTTATTCCCACCATCATCCTTCTCCTCTCCATCCTTCTTCTCTCCTCCATCCTTAGCATCATCTTCAGCATTACTAGTATCCCCCTTGTTATTATTATCACTGTCAATTTGAGAATCCTGAGGGAACAAGCTGGAAACACAGCCCGAATTATCATTGGCAATGGGAACGGGACTAGATATTTCATCACGTAAAAGAGGACCAGTCTCATCTAGCTCCGGACCAACATCAGTCATAATGTTATCAGCAGAGGAACCCTCTGTCTTACAAGAATCCAAACCTGATGAACTACCATGGCTGCCAACTCCTGCACATGGTGAGCCTAGAGAAGAGTCTAATTGGCTGCCGACATCAATATTGATAGGCTCAATCTTTAGACCGGCAAGCTTCTTTCTCCGACGCACAGAAAAAGCACGGCCCCACTTACAAGCACCTGCCGGCTTTTCAGCTGGTTTATCTTCTGAAGCCTCTCTGACATTGTCACTGTGTGAATCTGCTAACACTCCATCTTGATTTTCGTTTGCCAACATTTCACCATTTTCCCTATAATTCTCACTGGAATAGCATAAGCCGAATGTTGCCCAGTTCTCATCAACTCTACTCTGATCAACATGCTCAAACAAGTTAGCACACACAGTACTCTTATCATTGCTGGAAAATGGATCGTTGGACTCTCTTTCATGATTAGCCTTCATGATTTCCTCCATACCAACCTCTTGGTGCAGTGTCACCATGGAAGGATTAGATGTGAGCACTTCAGGGAGTGTATCATGTGGATCAACTCTCTCATCTCCTCGATCAACTGATCCCTTCAAAAGAGGAACAACATCATCCAGCTCAACAAGCCTGCCATCCCTCTCCTTGCCAAGACTTGGGTTTCTGATTTCCCAATACTTGGAACTAACCACGTTGTCCTTAAATGCAGGCACTGAAAATCCCTGATGTGCTACAAAATTAATATTTCTGGAGAAACATTCAGCCTTGGGGGCTGAAAACTCTGCGACACTCTTCCGATGTCCATCGGTCTCAGGAAGATGTGTGCTCCCACAACTCAACAGTATACCAAGAAGAAGGGTGGCGCATATAATTACAGGGGAAGCAGAGAGAACAAAAGCGAATAAGCCCGGTGAAGATCTGTACAGCAGGTAAAGCAGTAGGGCTAGACTGAAGAGAGCCCAGTGTTCGGAGGCACATCTGTAGCTTATCCTGATAGAACACCTCACAACTTTCTTGATGCATAATGTAGCATGCTTTGCCTCAACTCCCATGGCTACTCCTCTCTCACTTGCCAGCACGAACCTGGCAGAAAAGAACACACTGGCACAACATCAGCTCACTGAATGAATGAATGAATGAACAGACCCACCAAAAAAAAGGTGAAATGAAACTTCAGGTCGCAACAAAGGTAAGTTCAGATGATACTGAACAGGGCAGTTACTCGACTGGAACCAATCACTGAACCACATCACGCTCCCAAGCAAAAATTCTTCTTTTTACAAACGATGAAATTACGCAAGAACAAATGGTACTAAACTGAACCATGAATGTGAAAACGAATTCAAGAGTGGAATTCGCAAGATTCCTCTGGGAACAGAATTTATTGTGCACAAGAACCCGTCCAAATCCAACCGAGTTAGCAAAATGCTAATCTCGGAGATCTCAGCAGCATAACTATGATGTTCTACGATATTAACCAGAAGCGCGATCAGGTGTCCGTACCTTGAAGCAGCGAGCGATCGGAGCCCGATCGAGATCTGAGGGACGCGGCACGGTACGGAGGGCCAAAGTGAGTCACCCCGGGCGCCGCTGCCGGTGGCAAGCAGCAACAGAATGGCCAGCGCGGCCGGCAAGAAGAAAGAATCGGAAAGGGGAGGAGAACACGACACGAGCTCAGGAAAGTGAAGCAGGTGAGCCACGAAAATAGCAGCGGCGATGGTAGTGGGGGAAGGTGCGGGCAGGGGCAGGCGGGCGGGCCCGGCCTCACAGCTTCCGCTGCTACTCCCGTCCGTCGCCGCGGCCACCGGTGGCGGTGCCACGTGCGTTCACGCCGGCGGCGGTGGGTGGAGCGTTTTCCCGCGTGTTTGGTCCTGGAGGATGGAGGCAACGATGGTGGGTGCTCGTCATCGTGCGGGATCTGCATCTGCTGCTGCTGTCGTGTAGCCTTTTCCTGGTCCGGATGGACCCGTGGACGGTGCCGAAATGTTTCTTTCCGGATTCTTTTCTTTGGTCCCTGTGGTGTTCATGATGGTAACAGGTCAGTTCTTGCATTTGATGCACCGATCAGAGCAATGCCTTTTTAGAAGATATTCTTTTTTCATGTGTTTATGGATTGTTTACATAATAATGGCATGCTTCTTTATAAAAAAGAAAAGCATATGCTTAAATCAGCTATGAAGGTGATGATGTCACCTCGTTTAAGAATATTAGACTTGTGATGATAACCATGCTCAGATGGGTTTGGTGGATTAATCTTGTTTGCAACGCAGTGCAGAAATTTATGTGGAAACAGTTCAGTTCATGCAGAATACTGTAGACTCCTTGGTAGGTCTTGAGTTTTCAGAGTACAATATGAGAGCAAACATAATGGACAGAAGAAGAAAATTGTAACTTTGATATTAACTCATAGTGTTTTTGTACAATAGCCTCAGAGGGTAGTACCCAGACCAGAAACCTCAAAAATATACATGTGAGAGGCTTATGATCATGTAAATACCATTCATCTAAGAGAGCCCAATGCTCCTCTTTGCTGTGCATACAAAAACTCGGCACAGCGAAAGTAGGCAAGAATCACACAAAAGAACAGAAAGAACACCTATTTGAATCTGTGTATACTACCATATCTACAGCATAAGTGATAAAAAACCACAATGATCACGAAATTGATCATATTTCATATGTACAAATACTCGTCTGACTGTATAATCCTAATAAGCTCCCGCAGATTACCAAATGCATTCCTTCCAGCACTCTCAGCTCCAATGTAGTTCAAAAGCTGCTCCGTGTCCTAACCACACAATCATAAAGATGCAATAGTCTTAGTTTGCTTCAGGAACTGGATTGAACAAACAGATATAATCCAAGATCGAGTGAAGAATACACACCTTGTTCAACAAGTAAATGGCGTAGGACGCCCTAGTAGAATCGTCTTGGAATTCCAAGAAAAGGGGAAAATCTGTTAGTTTTGAGTCAGCATTGCCAGGATGTTCTGCTGAAGCAACAGATGATGTTCCAGCTGAGGGTAAACGATCACTGACATAAGATCGTGATCCTCCAAAGCTCAAAGGATATCGGAGAGGAACGTCAAGATATGAGGCTATAAGCAAGACTGCCTACAAGAAATTGAAAAAGTAAGCAAGTAGTGGCTCTTCTGACTGCCTAGAACAAATTAAGAAAGCAAGACATTCTAACTCTTTTGAATGCACCAAGTATAGGATCTAATAATAGGTGAATGCAGGCAGATGAAATTGTACTCCCGTCATAATTTATGCTTGATATTCCGACAACCACTAAATTTGAAAGGGCCCCACTGTATATCTTTCCTACTGTGTTATCTGAAGCCATGTCACCGTTCATATTGTCAGCCGCAACAAATTTTGTTTCTGGTTGAGCATGACAACGAGCCTAGCTTAGATAGGGCATATGTGTGCTACATCTAATGCATTGCCTAAATATTTTGTGGTAGGAGAGAGCATTGGGAAGACATACTTACATGTGCTGCATATCCCAGCACAGCTGCTGACCTCTGAAGCTCCTTGTGGCTGTAACTCTGCTGCTTTGGTTTATGCTTTGCAATTTGCCAACCAAACAACATCCACTGACGAACTTGCGGAGATTTGGTAACACCGAGCAAGTGTGTCCCGTTTTCATTCTCGTGCGGAAGTCCTCCATTCTCTTCTGAATGTGTTCCTGAAAGTGCCATGTCATTTCGATTTCGTCATAAATTGTTACAGAAAATGATACTAAGATCGATTGTTTTCAGCTAATTTTCTTGCAAAAAGAGAGCAAAAATCATCTGACAAGCATGAATGCTTTTGTTTACAGGGAGCATACACACCACGATTACGCTCATCCTATTAATCATTTTTCCTATGAACAGACACATGGGCACTGAATCCTCACCGTTAGCATGGTTTTCTGCAATCGGCCGCTCATGGAAGACCCTGACAGGGTAGAGGGCGGCGACCTGGCCGACCCTGCATCGCTGCCTGGTCCTAAGCAGCCTGCGCAGATCCCCGAGCCGCGCCTTCTCTCCAGAGAGCCCCTCCTTGGCCTCCTGCAACCAGGAGATCGATAAGCGATTGATGCAGAGGCCGGCCGGGGATAGCCAGCCAATCTCGCGGCGGCATTCAGCATTCTGCGTGGAGAGAATCAAACGGGTACCTACCTGCACTTGGCGGTGCACGGCGGCGAGGGCCCTGCAGAGCGGCAGCACCCGGTCGTCGATCTGCGCCCGCAGCTGCTCCTTGCGCCGCTCGACGCCCTCGACCGCTCGGCTCTTCCGGACGAGGAGCTCCTCCGCGCGCGCCCGCTGGAGCTCGAGCCGCCGCCGCATCTCGTCCAGCGCCGCGCCCTGTCGCACTGACTCGCTCCTGGCCTGCACCCACAGATATAGCCAGAGACCAGCACGTCAAATCAAGCCACGCCTGACAGGAAGGGCTGCGACGAGCAAAGCGAATAAAGCGAGAAACTCGCACCTCGAGAGCGGCCTCGAGGCGGCGCGCCAGGCCCGCCCGCGCCTCCGCCGCAGCCGCGAGCTCAGCGGCGAGCCGGTGATGGTCATGGAGGACCGCCGCCGCCTCGGGGCTCGGATCCTGCGGCGGCGGATCGGCCTTGGCCCTCTGGGTACTCATCGCGGCCGCGGCGCGCGCGACGGAAGGCGGATGCGGATGAGGCCCGCGGCGGCGCCCATGGCTCCTCCTGGCCGCCGTGACGAGACCGAAGGCTGTGTAGACAGTAAAGCTGCGGTAGGGAGAGATCACACGCAAAAGCCTAGGTCGCGTCCGAGGCGTGTGTCTTTTTGGATTCGGAGTTTGTCACGGCGACGCTAACGTACGGGAAGACGGAGACTGGAGGAGGAGGGAGGGTGCCGACAGGCGTGCGTGCCAGGATTCGACGATCCGTCGGCGCCAGCGGGACAGGGACGACGGGTCGACGGAATTCAATTCGACCCGCGCCGGATCGCACCACGCAGGCACCACGTGCAGCGCGGTGCGGGCGTCGTGGACCTCTTCCTGACTGATTGTTGACGCTGCTCGTCAGGACGTAGACGCCGACCGACGTGGTGCGGTGTCACGGCGGGCCGGCGACGGTGCCAAACCGCGCCAAGTTGGGTTTTTTTCTTTCGGAAAAGGAGGCAGAAGGCCCCGCCCCCGCCTCCGCCAAGTTGACGATGATGCTTTGGTTTTGTCTCGATGGAGCGACGCTTTCGTACGTAGCTGTCGGCGCCCGGAGCGACGCCTCGATGGCATTGAACGAGCGTCTCGCTCTGTCTCACGGCATGGTACGTCGTACACGGAGCTAACGCGGCTAGCCGATCGGCGATCACCCCGTGTCATCGACGTCAAACCCGCTTCCTCGCTCCGTGCGAACTCGAACTCAAGCTGTTCATCGCAAGTATAGGCCCCGGAATCAGAGTACACTGTACACACGGCAGCTGCATCAGCCATCAGAGATACAGTAGTTTTTTAAAGTGAATTCCACATTTTACCCACTAGATATACATTCGTCACACTAATTACCCTATGTATTAAAATACTGTCTAGATCACCCATTTTTAGAAATTTTGATCCCTCTTCTTTTCATGCATTTCTGTTGGGCAAGATGTGAGGTGGAGATGGAGGCTTAAAGATACAAGACAACGATGACGCCCTCGGATCTTTGAGTATTTTGACGCCACCCAATTCTAAGATGTCGGTCTATTATAATGAAACATGCAGAAATTGGAGAATGCTTGATATATACTTTCTAGTTCCGTTTCACTAAATCAGGTAATAAGTGAAAAATTCACAACTATGGGGTGAAAAATGAAATTCTAGTTTTTTCTCATCGTAATGTAAAGAATATGTTGTAGTACCAATACGAAACATACCCAAGTCCCTGAACTTGAAAATAAGACGTAAGAAAACAGTGGGACATACTGCAACCACCCTTCTCGGTCTACTACAACACAAACGCTAGTGGCGTCACTTAAGGATTCACTGTGACATGTCTATAACAACGCAGACGTAGGTGGCGTCACTTAATGATTCACTTGACATGAATAAACCCCACCGGATGAACACAGCGACACCACGAACGCTAAACAAAGTTATAGACCGTGCTCTCTTGCTATGAAACAAACAATTAAGTTCTAAACGATGGAGCTTCAATTTAGTCATCCAACTTTGATAATGTCCATCCGAGCTAAGCGACCACATGCAAATATTACACAAAACTATGGAATAAAGACAAGTGGAGCTTGATCTCAATATACCATACATTTTGGAATTTTTCTGAAAAAACTATACACCTTACAACAAGAAACAGAGGGAGTAGATATTCAAGTCTCCACACCCACTGTCGCTAGAGCGCTCAATTTGACGAGTGGAGCTTGATTTCGAGGGATTATAGGCGGATTTTCCTAGTGCGTGTCTTCGCCACCCCCTCCCCACTTTCTCGACCTTGTCGAGCGAGCAAACCCAGCCAATGGGCGCTTAACAGGTTGCTTGCCGGTGAGGGATGAGGATGAGTCCGCCATTCGCCGAAGTGAGGATGGGAGACGCGGCCTCCACTCTTGTGCACATGCCGTCGGGTCGAGGATAAGGGCATGTCGCCCCACATGAGGAGGGCGACAGACAGAGCGACCGTGACAGCAAGGGCCACAATGGATCCGGCGCCAACCCAACGCGCGACACTAGAGCCCTCCCCGGCGTTCTAGAGCGTGGGTATGGCCTTGGTGGCGGAGGGAAAAGAATCGAGATGAGAGAAAATAATCGACTGAAAGACGGGAGGGCTCGAGGTAAAAGACATATATGACAGATGGGTTGTCAACTTCCACCATTCAAAGGTCAAGGTTCGATTTAGTTAACCAATAGGAATTCAAGGATTAAATGGACGTTTGCAAGAAACCGAGCACTGTGTCTCGGGTAAGTGAGCGTTCTTCTCCCAACCCACGTACCCACACAAAACCAGAGCGGATACTTCCATTCACAATTCCGTAGCATGTTTACCTTTCGTACCCAGCTGTACTCGTACATTTCCCCTATTGTTCCAGTGTGAACTGACCCCCTGTCGTGGTGGGATCACGGCAGATGCCATAGGTATGGCTAAGATGGGGCCGAATGGTCGTTGGGGGAATCCGGGGAGGGTTTATGCACTCAAGAAGTGCACACGCAAGAACACGAACGAAGAACCAAGAAATCAAGAACACAAAGCACACCACGATGTACCCTGCTTCGGGGCCCTCTTGTGGAGGTAACACCCCTACTGCAGCACTATCCTACTCAGTGTATAGCTCAAAGTGACAAGTACAAGCTGCTCCTCGAGCTGTATGATGCTACAATGATGAGAACTTGAGGTAAAAGATGGAGCTACACGGGAGGAAGAAGGCACTCCAAGCTAGATCCGAGGTGTTTCCGGGGTGTTCCGAGGTTCCTTTCCCTCTTTCTTTCTCTCTTGATCGATCTGTCCTTGCGTGGGGGGGGTCTCCTCTAGCAGGAGGGGGGTGAAGCCCACTATATAGGCCAGCCGGGTTACCATTGTGCCCCTCGCTGAACACTGTTGCCATGCCTCTGCAACGGTCACCACCGTACCACCGTACCTCTGTCAGGGACAAGACGTGGCCTGCCCATCTCCTGTTGCCTAACGGCAGAACTAGCATGTCCCCTCTGACCGAGACAGGACGTGGCCTGGCAGAGCTACCTCGTAGCCTTTTCCCAGATCCCGCGTGGTCGGCGGTCAGAGACGTGCAGGCCCGCCGAACCCGGGGCACGCCTCCGCCAGGCTCCTTGACAGACGCTCCCGCGTCAGGCGCTCTTGTACCCGGCTGGAAGTGACAGGAGCATTGACTCCTGCCCGACCTACAGCCCACCACCTCGGTTAGCTCGGCACGGATGTGACGGGCTCCGTACCTCGGGTCTTGCGCTTAAGACCTTTACCAGGTCGGATCTTACTTCCTCCCCACAGCTTCTCCTGCTCTCACAACACAAACCACTGCACTGAGGTAGTTAGGTCGGCTGAACATAGCTCGGACAGTGAACCTCGGCCCTGGCCAACAGTATACCTCGGACCCCTCTGGGCCAAGATAGGTCGGCCTTTAAACTCTCCAGGTCAAGATGAAGCTCGGATTCTCCCAGGCCCAAGCAGGTCGGCCCTTTCCGTACCTCGGCATATCTTTAAACTCATCTTTATGCCAAGCCTTGACCCTACCCGGGGATACTCCCCCGACACCCCGGATGTACACGCGACGGCATCAGATACAAGACGCTTGATCGCAAACGTAAGCCCCGGAATCATCAGAAATAGGTTCTTCTCATCGTACAGAATATAATCGCAGAATGAAACAAGACACTAGACTCTGAATCTGACGATAAGACGTCAAGAAAACTTAGGTTTGTCGCTCCAACAACTGTCACCCACGTGGCAATTTACATGAAAGAAAACAAGTAGTAGACCATGTTCCTTTGATAAAAAACATACTCAATATACTCTGGTCATCCGACTTAGATAATGCCCATCCAAATATCCAACCCATCGAACCTCTTTTACATGGTTATTAAGTGGAAGAAGACGGGCATCCTCAGAGTTGGATGACCAAAGTGAGCACATCATGCCAAGTTGAGCTACCACGAGTAAGTATTACACAAAAGTACAGGACAAAGAACAAGGGACTCGTTTAGCCTAGCCTCTATGACTTTATTGCACGCCAGTTGGATATCTTGTTTGGACCCTGAAATCTCACTAACTTCTTCTGGACCACAAGAATAGCGTGTCAAATCTCAAATGCAAAATCAACACTTCGGGGAGATGGTGGTTCCGCTCTCCCCACTTTCCAGCATCATTTTGTAGGCTCGTTCTATTCATGCCACTGGAAAACGGCCGGCATCACGGTCAGTTGGGGAATGCATCTGTCTCGGAATCTTCAGAATGAGGGAAATACCCTTGATCATACTGGGGAACCGTCGGTTCATTGGATCGAAACACGAAGCTCGGTGCTGCAAATGAAATCAGTATTAACAACTTATTAACAACTGAAACCGGTGAAGTAGCAATACTATTAGTGGATGCATGACGAAGAAAAGAAACTGTACCAACCAGAAGAAAAGTCGGAGCACGGGAACTCATCGGGCGATGATGGGCAAAGAGGGGGGCAGAAAGACAGCCGTTGATAAGAGTGCAAAAATCGGTATCTCGTTCAAAGAGATCGAGCTCTGGAGATTCCATCATAGTGCCGCAGGGTGTACCGACAGAGGGGCTCGAACTGCCGACGGATAGCTGTTGGTTCCCGACAGGGCTTAATGCATGAGATTCTGGAAGCAGTTCTTCCAATGGACCAGTGTTACTCAGTGCCATGCATAAGGAGTCAAACTCTACGGTAGTATTGCTGCTGATGGGTGCATACTCAGATCAGCAAAGTTGGCATGCGGCATAGCACAAGTCCTTGCACACGTGGACCAACTGTTGAGATCAGATTCAGCAAATTGGAATGAAGGGAGCTCCATCTTCGAAGGACCATTTGTGGACCTAGAAGCAGAGTAGGTGCCATTTGAAAAGGCATGGCTGCCATCAAATTTACCTGCAAAATGCAACAAACACTTAATGTTGAAGTTAGTCGCACAGTGACAAGCAAAACCTAATACGAGCATCTTAGACTTGTCAAAGGATTGATCAATTGATGAAAACATACCATTCATTGTCGTATTCACCACATGAAATGGAATCCCAGATTCTCTCAGGACTTCTGCTTGGTTAACTTGATTCATGAAGCCATAATTTTCCGAACCGAAGTTTGAAGCAAGTAAATCGCTCATAGAAAAATCTGGAAGTTGTGGTGCATATGATAAAATATCCCCGTCATCAATGTGATTACCCCACGTGAAGTTGGGAACATATAGACCATTGGCCTGGACAAGATCATTGGCCAGCTTCTCGCGAAAATTGAAGTCAGCGGACTCAAGCTGATCCCCATTTGAAGCCTGCAGGCGTATATTAGCAGGATATATAGGGGTGTTGGTGCGCTGGCATTTCTTTATTCGAGTGTTCCAGTAGTTCTTTATTTCATTATCAGTGCGGCCTGGCAACTGAGAACATAACATCAAAGTTAGGAACAATCAGAGGTTATTATTAAAGAAAAGAAATGCATGTAGAACTGAGAAGTTACTTTAAAGACAAACTACAAACTAAGTATGTACGTGCAACCAGACAATTACCAATTGAATTTCTGTTAGTAAAATTTCGATCAAATATCTAGCTCTGGATTTACATAGCTACATGATAGTAATGATGTCAAATTACAAGAATGTTACCAGGTACACATGTTTTTTTTGTTCAATTGCTTAGGTACATACTTTTACTGGTCAGACGGAAAGGTTGCTTATTACTGTTAGTTGACAGTTGAAACCACAATGTGCACACTGTTATTCTATCGAAGATTATGTAAAAAAACACTGCCAAACATATTATGCAACAAATAAGTGGAAGGCAAGGAAGTTCAGAGATTAGCATAAGAGATTGGAAATGTTATCAACAAAATTAAGAATAAATTAGATAGAGTATAGCATTCTCAAAGAAAAAGGGATGACGCAAAATTTATAGGATGTATTATATGTGCAATATAGTACAGGTTTTTAAAATTTTATTATGCTTTGTAACAGGGTTACTAAACAGAAAATTTCAAATAGTTTGCCATAAGACGGTAGCAGAAAAGACCCAAGGAATGTATATTGAATATAATTAAAGTCATAGACCTGACAATTGATTGTAAGAAATGAACGGAAAACGTAGATCAATAATACCAGACAATGTCAATAGCTTGATACACTTCATCAGCACAAAACCACAATTAAAAAATGAAAATACTGGATCAATTAACATATTTGTGTGCAAAAAGATTTATTGTGTGTGTGTGGTGGGTGTGTGTGGGGGGGGGGGGGGGGGGGGGGTGGTAGTTGGAAGTAGGCATTATTTGCGCAAGCAACAAAATAGCTTAATCTGAACCAGAAGCTCAATACTATATCAGGTTGCACCAAGAAAGCGATAGAGTATTATATAATAGACATATGATCAGGAGTAACATGGCAAACATAATGAAAAAGAAGTTATGGTGTCTAACAAATACTTACATTATGTTCTTAATAAGAACTGTCACAGACTCAAGAAAGAAATTCCTAACAACATAAACCAGATACTTGCAACAGTAAATTCAAGTATGAGATGATCAAAGAAGCATAACATGAATTCAAAATATCACGATCTTAACTTTTAACGATACTCCGAGATCCGGACCAGCTGCAAGATTAGATAGTGTATGGGCAGAAGTAGACAAATACAATTTACTAGTGAATGATCACTTAAACATTAACTCTCTGAGAGAAGCAAGAGCATAATATTTGATAGGTGCAGAACAATAAAATACGAAGTGGAAACTGAACTCACATAAGCGGCGATCTGAGCCCACTTATTCCCCATATCAGAATGGAGCTTAATGATAAGGTTCAACTCCTCTTTGGTGAAAGTCCCCTTCTTTAGGTCAGGCCTCAGGTGGTTTGTCCAGCGTAGGCGGCAGCTCTTGCCACACCTTTGCAGTCCAGTGTCCTTCTGCACCACATTCCAGTTCCGCACACCATGCTTCTTAACATACGCCTCCAAGATGGCATCTCTGATTTTGTCCAAGGACCTTTCTTCAGTTGTGTACCAGCCCTCCTACGCGGTGACGCCCTCCACTATTATCATCATGTGACGGTGAGTCGATCTGGTCCATATCAGGCATCTCCCAGTCGCTCTCGCTCTTAACTCGAATCATCTCTCAGAAACACGGTGCTGAAATATGAATAAAGATGGCGAACTTTAGACAGATGGCCACATAAACTTGATTGCTACTAAATATTTAATAATTAAACCGGCATGGCAGTAAAGACATGGATGAGAGGTATCACTTTTTTCAAATAATTGAATAACTTCAGATATAGCGATACTACCAGAGATCTATGTTTCTATAACGTTTGAATCTGCACACGCGTTAATAGCTTGAGTCTACAACCGGTAAAAAGCCAAGTATACAGTAGACCAGAGATGCTTTCTCCCCCCCCAACCCAGAACCTAACTAAAGATCAAATTCAACCGCATAACTATCTATTTCAACGTCTTATAGTTATCGAAAGCAAAACCAGAACCTATAGACTTCTGATGCGCGCGATAGGAAGTAGTGTATAACTATGAAGCCCGAACTGTATTTGGTAAGCGGAACAACTCTCAGCGATCCACAAGATCAAACAACGGAATGCAATCCTACACCACGAGCACCGATCCCCATCCCACGGAAACAGAATTCCCGCTCCGAACCCCACTAAATCCAACCCCCAGACCACCGATCCCTTCACGCCTCGGATCGCCCGCCCGACGCCATTACCTGACCAAAATTCCCCGAGCTGGAGCAGGAGCGGGTAACCGGAGTGGGAAGTCAATCCTGGGAGCCCTGATCAAATCGCCCAGCTGCGATCTGCCCCTGCTCTCCTGGATTTGGGGTGTGTGGATCGGAGAGTGAGTTCGCCAGCCTCCGCCGCGCAGCTGACACAGTCGAGTGTGGAGGACTGGGTGAAGGAAGAAAAGGAGAGGATTTAGCGAGGAGATCAACAGCTCCCGCGGAGGAGCCGGGACGGGAGTAGCAACGCAAGTATGACTCGGCAAGTAAGCCAGGATTGGCCAGTCAATGGGCCCACTTCGAAGTCACTCTTTAAGGATGCTTTTGGTATTCAGCAGCTATTTTGGAGCTCGCTGGGGACAACTTCAAAGGCCCTGCTGAGCAGAGTCACCTTAAAACGATGTTGTGAACGTGATGATTATTCTTACCTTTTCACTTACGTGTAGTTACCTCTTATCATCACATTTGAGACATGTTTACGTACCCAATGACAAGCGGCGAGCATGACCACGGTGTGGGCGGCGGCGGCGACCGCCGCCGACTGCGTATGCTAGCGAAAATACGAACATGTTCTTGATTTAGCACACCACGGCGGTATGAGTTGCGGCAGCTATGAACGTCGGTGATGTGGAACGCAGCGCACAGAGAGATAGGTGAGACACACAAACACCATGAATAGCAACAGAACCTACAAACTGCTGCAACAGAACCTACAAACTGCTGCTACAAAACATGACGGCGAGCGGCGGTTGAGCGGAGGTTGAAAAAGACTTGTAAACCAAGTGCAGTCTAAATACACATTCTTACAGTACAAGATCTATTCATCTAGGAGCATTGAAACGCAAAACTTACAACACGAGAGTTGTGTGAAATGACAAGGTGAAGCTACTCCGAAAAGAATATTTCAATTTGTCAACCCTATGCGATTAATTTGACGAAATTCGTCTAAAAATCTGAAAACATGAACACATTTAACGTTCGACGAAACCGATTGCCGGAATAAAACCACATCGTCAATGCGCATCATTTTTGTGTACAACATATTTTGAATAAGCATTATAACATCGATTAGAAGGAAGAAGATGAATTGGGAGTAAGGAGAAGCCTATGTACATCTTACAGCGCTGAGGAAAAGAACGAGGCTAACTCCATGGAAACGGTCGATTTGAGCGTTCACAACGGTCCTAGACCAAGGCTGTTTTAAGAAGCGCGCTGACCAAAATGGTGGCCGGATGCAACCAAATGCCCGCGCAGCCCATCTCCGCAGCTGGCGGGCCTGATTGATTTCAGTAGTTTCCTTTCTGGTTCTACCTGTTTTGCATCCGCTTTGACCACTCTTCCAGATGATTTAGACACACTCACACTCTATGAGCAGGCTTCGTCTGATCCACAAGATCTGGGCTAATATTTTGATCGCATATGTTCTCTGCTTTATCGTCACATATATATATCTCGAGACATCGACTTGCCCACCCCCCCACCCCCCACCCCCCCAGCTGGAAGTGGTTGCAGCCTACCAAAGCTATTAAAGTGTTTACTCTCTTCCTCCCGGTTTAGCATACTCTCGGTCTGAACATTCAACATCAGTTTGAAACAGTTAATTCACATTTGGATTTGGAAAAAGTTTCAGGGGATACAGCTGTACAAGTTTGGTTGCACTCGCATATAATCCACATTTTATTTGGTAAACCATGAACCTCCAAATACAGCGTTTAATAGCGACAGGGAAGGTAAGTTGTTGCAGATGGCGGCAAATAACGTCTCTCTCTCAAATCTTCTACTTCGTCCGTTCGAATACAGTCAAAGTTCTATTTTTGTCATGGGTCAAACTTCTCCAACTTTGACCAGATTTAAAAACATATGTCAGTATCTACAACGCAATATATATAAATAGTATGAAAATATATTGTATGATGAAATTGATAAAACAAAATCAGTGCTATAAATATTGACACATGTTTCTATAAATTTGGTCAAAATTAAACTAGTTTGACTTAAGACAAACTTAGAACTTAATTATTTTGTGACGAAGGGAGTACATGGAAAACAAGATGGCAGTGTAGCGCAAGGGCCGCAACATGCTTATGTATTACGACTTTTTCAAAAGTGTAATTTAGTCTTTTCTCCTCCTTTAATGGAGGGTAGTACTATAAACCTTTTGTCTGACATAGATCGACTGCGTGCACGCCTCTTTCGCTTGCGTCGATGTTCATGATATTGGCTGAATAGTTGCGTCGAATCCCCGCTCTCTTGACTTGCATCGCTCGTGTTGCTGCTCCTGATCTTGAATGAATGGTCGCTTCTTCAACCTTTGAAACAATGCGAGCAGACTGTCGTCAACAGTTCGCACGTGCCTCCACCTCCAAGAGCGGTTGTTTGGTGAGTCGCCTTTCCATGAAAGCTCTCCATATTGCATTTGCGCTCCCCTCACTCAACCCCTCTGTAAGCCCTAGCTCCGCACCTTTCTCTCATGTAACAAGCATTGGTGTTGCCTCGCCGCCATAGAATACCGGAAATGAGTTTTTTCTATCCCAAGAGGTTGCTTATGTTGATCTTGAAGATTGATGTTGACGCAGCGTTGTTGGCGCAGTAAGGCGCATCGCAAGCGAGTGAAGATGAGGGAATGTGTACATATAGAATACTCCCTCCCTCTGTCTGGAATTAGTTGTCACCGGAACGGATGCATCTAGTTGTGAAATACTTCTAGATACATCCGTTTAGGTGACAACTAATTCCAGACGGAGCGAGTACATCTTTTTTTTAACTAATCGAGCCAGCTAAGTTGAGTGTGAGCCAAGTGTGGATCGGTGTGTGGGTTTGGGCTAAGGCTCGCCTAATAGAGTATAAAATGTTGTCGTCTACGCCGGATTTTAAAAAGGGTGCTATATATTTTAGTCCCCTCCTCTCCTCTTCTCTCGGCTAACTCAGTATAACTCATCACCCAAAAGTTACACCTCCGGGTTCCCAACACATAACTCAATTTGAGGAAGCTTGTGTTCTCATTGATTTGGCAGAACCCTATTTATACAAGGTTTGAGACGCCTCAAAGAGACGCCTGTTTACAAGGAGTTGGCAGTTGCCACTAGAGAAGTCGTTCGTGTGGACCGTCGCATATTTACGGCGCTTGGGAAATAACAAAAATGTGCTAAACTAAATGTTGGTTATTAATGATAATTTGCTTCATGCCGGTAATTTACAGATGTCGTTTTGTTTCTCAACACTCACCTTACAAATTTAGCTTTCAGAATACTTGATGGGATATCAATAATTTTACAAATGTCAAACGTCTACTATCCTTTCTAGTGTCGCTTGCTATGTAAATGTAGCCACCATCCTTGATAGTTTGTTTGCCTAAGGCGTGGACCTTTGAATGGGGAATTGCGCCGGCCATGGTGCACTGACAGGGGCCGGTCCACATGAAATTAAGACTCGGGTTTGATTAATATTAATATAATTTATGCTAAACTTTTATACTTGTTTTTAGCATGCAACAAACCTTAACGAGTATAATGTTTCATTTCTTATTTGAGATTCTTAACGACATAAATATTGGTAAATGTTAGTTCTAACATTCTTTTTGTATAGTTGTACTCATATAGTTGAAAAATACATTTGCACTGTGCTAGATAATTATATTGTGTATCATTGTTTTCTTTGTCAACTAATTTTGGAAAACTGCATAAACTATATAGTGTATATATATTTATGACAGAGATATCTAAGAGCATGGTCTAACAAATATATTAAAAGTGGATTTTAGTGTATGATTTGCTAAGCATATTTATATAAACTTCTAGAGTATAAATTGAAAGTTGGAATGATTGTTTACCACTATTTATGTGGTCAAATATGTCTTGCAAGTTACAGTTGGTACAATCATGATATGATTTTGACGTAATCATCGACGAATAAATAAATTAATTTGACGTAAATATGATTTGATATGGTCATCTGCAATCTGCTCGGTACCATCTTCTCTGTAGAAGCGTTCCTGCAAGTTCTGTAAATAAAAGATGCATCGAATTAAACATGAAAAAACTCTAGATATATATTTCAGTTTATAGTATAAACTGTAGGATTTTCACTGGAGCGTGCCATCAACCTAACTAACTCGCTACCTTTATTAGATTAGGTTGTTCTTACGCATGTGGTACACACTATTGGTCATTTATGCGAAGTTTCTCTTCAGGTTTAGTTTTTTAATAGATATTCAAGTCTCTTGGACATAGTAGATAACAATATAGTACTGATTATTAGCACACTTTTACATTGTCCTCCTCGTGTCGGGCCTGAAGCGTCTCTGAACATCGAGCGGGAGGCGAGCGTACGCTAGGAATTTTGATCAGTCTATGACTCGCGATGCCATTGTTGGTCGACTTCTCCTCTTGCTCTCTATCTCTCTCTCCCTCCTCGCGGAAGGGGAGGGTGTTGTTAGGATACAAGTAGGATTTAGTAGAGTCTCGGCCCACGAAATCGTGTGTGCTAGTGTGGGCTTGGCTCAATGATCTGGACAACAGAACTCTTGGGGAAGGGTGACCTTCAAAAAAGGTTTGATCCAGACGCACAAATTATCGATGCACCGACACATGGTGCAAGGAGCGATGTTTTACCCGACCTGGTTCGTATAGGAGTTGGTTTCCTTCATTTCTTATGGCTTTTTACTCGACACGGTTTGCCCGTGTGTTCTCCAGTTTTGCTCGTCATTTTTTTAGTACATGTGTGAGCAATATACATATGTATTTCACATGTGCACCGCGGGATACAAGTACATTAAAAACAGATTACATGTATAACACGGGAAATTTAAATACAACGGTGACTCATTTGGTTAGGTGGGTTGCCTCTAAGCACAAGTGTTAGTGGTTGGCCAATTTTTCGCACTATAATAATTTTTTGTAAAACTATTAAATGTGATTAGGCATTGTTCAAGATATTTTTCCAATATTCCGATAAATCGGCCGATTTATCGCTTCTCAGTGTCTAACCGATAAGATAAATCGGCCGATATGCCGATAAATCAGCCGATATGCCCATAAACCGGTCGATTTACCCCTTATTTTGGCTCGACCGATAAGTTCCTGATAAGCGATATCCCCAACATTGGATTTACGTATGAAAAAAGATGACGATTGATTTGTGTGGAACCCTGAAGCCGTCAACCAAAGATCATGGATTTTACATGAACCTCATAGCTTATTAGTGATCGCAATGGAGTTTGATGCGGAGAAGTGCTGAGAGGTGAATGTGTGGTAACGGGTAAGTTTCGAGAAGAGACGAAACAAGACGTAGTGAAGTCGCCGGCATCGGGGCAACGGTTTTTTGTATGACGGGACGAGGTTGCCACTGTCCATGACGCATGATGTTCGTGAGACATTGTTTTGTCTTCGAAGGCGACCAAATCAGATCTCCTTTCTGCGCAACGTTGGCTAGTTGGCCCTCGAAGGTAGAAACTTTTATTAATTACCAAACACAAAACCTAGCCAAGCAAGGCTAGTAGCCAAACACAAAACCTTCTAGCCTGGGTTCCAAACGCACTCGCGGTCGCATAGTTTCCTACACAATACTAGTAAAAAGCTTTCAGGTTTTTCTTTATGAACCTCCAAGTGAACATGATAAATGGGTGGTCCGAAGTGTTAATGTAGTTTTCAGGGTCTTGAGTAACTAAATAACAAGGTAGTGCTTAATCTAATTTCTAGGGTGTTCACTTACTAGTTACCAAGGTGGTGCCGATGTTGTTACCAACATGGTACGGATGTAGTAACCGAGTAAATAGTTACCAAGTTTGTAACATTACTGGCAGTGCCAACATGGTGTTAAGCCAACATGGTGCTGATGTATCTGATATCCTACTGGCAGAGCATAGTTGCTTGAGAACAGCAAAGTGTAACATTACAATTGTACTCTCGAATTTCAATACTCGCAGAAGCATGAAAGTAAATTTGTAACATACTGGTTTACACATGTAAACGATATCTAGGTTTCAGTCGGACATATGCTACTGAAATCAGCCGGACAGAGAGAAACCAGAGGAGCCTATTGTGCAAATTTAGTGCGCGTACACAGCTGGCCTGCTAGGACTCTTAGAGCATCTGGAGAAACCTTAAAACGGACAAACCCTTAAAAGTCCGGCGGCTTTACGGGTTGGGGCGTTTTTTGGGCCACACCAACGCCCATAAATTCGGCCCAGCCCGTAAACCGTTTAAGTGGGCCCGTGAGTGTCACCCGCCAGCCCTCATATATGATGTTCGCGAGGCCATTTGCAGTTCCGAACCCTTTTCTCCCCACCGCCGCCGACGAGCGATTCGCCGAGCTCTCCGCCACCTCTGACGAGCGATTCGTAGGCCCCAGCTACAGATCAGGCAACGCCGAGCTCTGATGGCACCGAAGAGGGAACCCGCCGAGCTCCCGGGCGACGACAAGTTCGGCGGCAACTACTCCGATGCTCGCCGCGTGATGGTCGTCCGGAGCGACGGCGCACGGAAGCGGAGCACCACAAGTGGACCAAGAAGAACCTGTCGGTGCCGGCGTCGCTCTTCGTCTGCGAGGTCGAGGAGTTTGACCGGCTCAGGTGGGAGTGCGAGCTGGTCCTCCGCCGCCGCGAGCAGCTCCTCCATGGCGAGGGCAGCTCCTGCGCCGGAGGACTACGACGCCGCATACTTCGGCACCACCCTTGCACCGAAGGATTTCGTCCCTAACGAGGAGCTCGAGCACACCGTGGCGGTGACGATTCTGCGGTCCAAATGGGAGGCGGAGGAGCGCCGCCCAGCTCCACCGCGACAGCGAGATCGACGACATCTTCCTGCACCAGGGCCTCGAGCAGGACAACGCCGCCACGAAGAAGAAGCTGGAGTGGCAGAAGGACGCGGCGATGGTCATAGACCTCGTCTCCTCCGACGAGGAGTGAATCTTCTCCACCGCTGCGTCGTTGTCGCGCCCGTGGCTCCGATGAGCCGTATTTTGCCTTCTAGGGTTAGGGTGGCGGCGATTTTTAGTTAGATAATCTTTAGTTAGGTGTCGAGTGTAGTATTTTGTGTAAAATGCCGCCGAGCATTGATCTATACGAAGAACATCGAAAATTGCTCGTCGTTTGTTCTCGCCAAATAAAAAATCTATGGATTGGCAGTTCGGTTTGCGGTTTCTGTTATGCGCGGTGAGTTTTGGATCTCAGAAATACCAAGAACGCGAACCGTAAACCTGTTTTAAGGTTTCGCAGTTTAAGATTTCTGCCAGAGATGATCTTAGATGCTCTTATAGCACCTCCACTGGGACACTCCAAATTTGTGTCCAACACCCCCCAATTGAGCCTTCTGTGAGGGTGCCGGACACACGTCCGGACGAAACAAAAGAAATGCCTCCAGCAGCACCCTCCAAATCAGCCCCCAAATTTGTTATACATTTCCACAACAGCTTATGGGCGCCCTTGATGTCGAGGCACCCGGCAGATCAGAAGACGAGAGCGAGGCTGCGCCGCACCTTCTCACCGCTCCGGTCTCCGGCACGAGGTCCTTGGGCACGGTGAGATGGCGTGGATGCCGAATCATGTCGGTGACGAGCCGATGCGAGGACGCCCAGAGCGTGGCGGCCACCCACGACATGAGCGGCCGCACCGCCAGCATCTACACGGAGGTCACCGGACTCCGCCGGTCGTCGCGGCTCCCTGAGATGGCCACCGCCAACGCGAGCAGCACCCACGCGGCCATGTCGTTGAACGCCGTCGACACCAGTGTCGACTCGCTGATGGACGTGGTGAGGAGCTTGAGCTCGGCAAGCGTGACCTCTGCTTCCGCACGCACTAGATTGAGGCAGAGCACGCACAAGCACACACACCGTGGTTTCAGCTAGCAGCCTAGCTCTTGACTGAACCGGCACTAGCACGCTCAGCCTAGCACGGACTGCAGAGGCGCAGAGCACGCACTAGATTGAGGCGCACGAGCACACTAACTGAACTGCAATCACATTCAGCTAACACACACGTCAGATTCAGCTAACACACAAGCAAATGCAGAGAAGAGCCTGGCACCGTGTGTAGGTAGAAAAAATTAACTAGACGCACAAGCTAGCCTTGATTGTCGGATGTTCTTGGCAGCTTTCGAAACTGAATACGGCACCAACTGCAGCTGCACCTTCAGCCACTGAAGAAGAAGAAGCCACGACGGTTTCGGACGTAGTCCACGGTGACATGACTAGGATGCAGCTCCCGTTTGATCGACGCGGCGTCCTACTCCTCTGGCTCCAGGAATATGACCTTGTCGGCGACGAACCTCCAGGATATGATGGATTGGCTTGGATAAGCGCGGGCTAACGGGGACGACGACACCGCGCGTCCGGTCGTAGGAGGAAGACGACCTTGTCGGTGATGATCCCTTGCGTTCTACCTCGAATCCTTCCGGGTCTGGACATATTCGACAACGCCGCACCTCATGGACATGATGGTTCGGCTTGGAGAAGCACAGACGACGACACCATGCGCCCGGCCGTAGGTTGAAGACGAGGTCGTCGCGGTGGCTTCCGTGCTCCTCCGGTTGCCGTGCTTGCAGGAGGCGAAGGAGGTCAATGGTGCAGTTCCTCTGGCGCGAAAGGCGAGCGGGATATAGCCTGGAGCTCCTCCATCTCCATGTGCAACAACGGCGACGAACTATGGTCTGCATCGCATCAAGCAAGAAGATAAAGGAGCTACATACTGAGTTGTGGGCTAGACATGTGACACACATGGAGCTATGACCGGACATGTCCGGCACCCCAAGACGGGCTCCAAATTTGGAGGTCTCTCGGGATGCCGAACATGTTTTTAGTCCAGACCACCCTTTGAAGGGTACCGTTGTGGGTATTTTTTGTCCGCGACACCACAAATAAACTTTGGAGGGTCATTTAGAAGGTGTCGGTGGAGATGCTCTTAGAAACAGAAATGACATTTATATGTCTGCCTCCAATATGTCAGAATGGCAAGGTCGAACATCGGAATTGACCTTCTTCAACTTTAATACTCACGACACCGACTTCTTATCATATACAGTAGCCAACTATCCTATTCAGAAAGATGGAAAGATCTTCACTTCAAACAAAGTTAGACTAGCAGATGATTATCTCGCTCACGGGTAAATTAACGAGACTAGGTATAGGATCCGATGGAATGACCAGTAGGTGCTCGAGCATCCTGCTCCCCGATCGATCCACCTGAATTGCTCGATGAACATTGCTCGCTATATGAAAGTTGGCCCGAATCGCGGCCTGTGGGAGCTCGTGGTCCTGTTCATTTCACTGTTCATCTACAGTGTTGAACAGTACCACGGTGGGCCCCACATGTCTGCGTTTTTATTTCAGAAAAATATTTGAATTTGCAGAATCAATTACTTTAAATCTACCCAACAGAATTGAATTTGCAAAATCAATTACTTTAAATCTACCCAACAGAAAAATATGAAAAAAATATCAAAATAATCAGAAAATTACATGCTATCTATTTATGGGAAAAATTCATTTATTTTTGAATATTTAAATTTGCAACTTTTGTAAATTCTAAAATACGGCTCCAAATCAATTCAAACAAAATTCGAAAAAAATGTGGAAAACAGAATAGCCATTTCAAATAGTTTACGACCTTATCCAAATTATTTCAAATATAATTTGCATCAAGTCAAGTGGGCCCCACTGCCTGACACAAGTTCCAGAAAAAGGAAAACAAATTACAAATTTAGTTGCTCTCAATTTGCGCACCAAAAAAAATCAGAAAAAATAAAGCAAAATGGAAAAAACAAATTACAAATTTAGTTGCTTTCAATTTGCGCACCAAAAAAAAAAACAGAAAAAAATAAAGCAAAATGGAAAAAAATAAAATGAATGGTATCTACATACGCCATGCGATCAAAATTTTAAATTTAAATGTTCCTAAAAATTTTAAATGACCCCCAAAACTTAACGTTCCGTAAATGTTAAAAAAAATTATAACCTCAATACCTTCCTAACTTACCGAATGTGTGAAATCCAACCAGCTTTTAAACGTAAACTTTTTTGCATTCCCAATCATTTCCAAGTTCGAAGAACTTTCAAATGTAGGCGTTGCCAGATTTAAAAGTACCACAAAATGCGTTCTCCCTAATTATATCTCGAGATATTCGAGATGACAAACTCACTAAACATATCTCGAGATATTCAGAATGACAAACTGTTTTTTTTCCCTTCATATGTTTTTAGTTTTTTTCCATTCTCCTTTCTTTTTCGTTGCCTTCTCCCATTGTCACCAACCTTACATATTTACTGACAATTCATCTCCTTATAGATTTCACATTTCAATTTGGAACCATAGTTGACGATTTAAATTATACTAACATATTTAGAAGTAATACGCCCAATATTTCCACACCATACGAGTAAATTTCCCCAAATGTGGATTCACGTTCTAATGGATTTTTCTGATTTCGATTAAATAGTGACGTCTCTAATTGTGTACTTAAATTTAAAAAAAAACTTTATTAGATGAATATTTGAAGCAAATACAAATTCACTTCCTCTAATTATGTACTTAATTTAATAAATGATTAAAGCAAAATACAAACATATTAAAACATTTCAAAATGGTTCACAATTAGAGATAATATAATTAATCTCTCTCCAAATATGTAGTTAAATTAAATAAATACTCAATCTGGTGAATATTTCGGTATAATCATAGTGTATTTCCTCAAATTATGAATTAAAAAAAACTACTTACGTCAAAATAGAAAACATATTTTACCATTTCAGTTTAGCTAACATATTATAGGTAATATGGCTAAGTTCTCTCTAATTTTCTATTTAGATTTAAAAATGCTTGATTAGTTGGATATTTGTAGGAAATACAAACTCATTTCAGGTAATTATGGCCTTACTTTAATAAATGCTAATACAAAATATTTCCTCCGATTATGAAATTCAATCACAAATTTATGAAAAGAAAAAAAAAGCATATTTGACACTTCAAAAAAAAAAAGCTTGCTTAGATGATTATTTGGCAAAAATGCAAATTCATTTCCTCAGATTATGAGTTTAAAATTGAATTCACAAAATGCTCAAACAATATATTCCCTCCAAGTATGAGTTTAAAATTGAATTCAAAAAATGCTCAACCAATGTATTCCCTCCGAATATTGGGTTCAATTAAAATTCCCTCCGATTATTGAGTTAAATTTAATATGTAAGATAAAACACAAACATATCATACCAAACCGACTAGGTTAACATTTACAAATAATATACCTAAACTCGCTCCAATTATGCGATTCAATTTACTAAATGCTTAAACTAAACTTAAATCTCTTTAAATATGAACTTAAATTTAAATAACGCTTCATTACATGCACATTTCAGGAAATCTCAAATTCTTTTCCTCCAAAGATGAATTGAATTTAATAGTTGCTAATAAAGTACATCTCCTCTAAACAAGGATCTAAACTACAAATTTACGTCAAAATACAAACATAATATTTAGACATAACCATTATAAATTTCAACTAAATATGGTGTTAAATAAGAAAAATAAGGCAAGATGGAACTACATTTCATCATTTCAATTTAGCTAACATTATTACAAGCAATATAACTTAAATCTATTTAATTATGTGCTCACATTTCTATAAAAAAAAAATCTTGATTACATGAATATTTCGAGAAAATACAAATTTATTCGCTCTAATTACAGAATGATTTCAAATTGAATATGCGCTAACTACATTATACACGTTATAACTACTGCCTTTCCTTACAATATATATAACACAATTAAAAAAACACAAATTACCACAAATTATTCTCAGCAAGGCCGCGGCGTGACACCGCGCAAAATTTAATTAGTGATTATCAAGACCAAGAGCTCGCCACAACTATCTAGGCATCTAGCTCCGTCACATTGGAAAAACAATAAAGCATATAATGGGTTTATCTTGGAGCTATAGGTGCGTCTCTGATAGGTTTTTTACGGTACCTAGCACTAGTACCCGTCTGCAATTTGCTGCACTGCCATTTAAGTAAGTTGAAAGTAAAAAAGGCCAAGAGGGAAAGCAGAACATGAACGGGCCGACGGTAAAACGTGAGACAAAATTATTCATGATCTTCCTTTTCACTTTTTATCTTTTTGCAATAACCTATTGAGAAGTTATTTGTGAGATTATATAAAATGCTCGATAGCAAGTAACTAAGACTATACTTTGTACATAAACCTTGGATTGCAACCTTGTGAATTCAGAGTGGACTTCTAGTAGCAATCAGCACAGGACCCCATCATATTCATTCATTCATAGTATATATAAAAGCTGTGCAGTTCGGCGGCCTGGGAGCGCCCCGGGCACTGTAGATGTCACTGGTCATCCACAGTGTTCCCCGCTTTTTCTGCTCAGATTTTTTTTCGTTTCCCCAAAACTTACATACATGAAATATATTCGCGTCGACAAGTGGGTTCCATCCCCGTGAACGGTTTCGAGATTCGTCGACTCTGAATCCTCAATTTTGGATCTAGATTCACACAAACATTTGACAAATTTTTTTAAATTTCTTTTCAGAAAAGCCCTCACGTTTTTCAAAAAGTTAACGGTTTCGAGTTTTGTCGGCTCTAACTTCGGCGGCCTGGGAGCGCCCCGGCCACTGTAGATGTCACTGTTCATCTACAGTGTTCTACAGTGCCCGGTTACTGTAGCGATTTTTTTTTTTTTTTGCAACATTTTTTCCCCCGCTTTTTCTCCTCAGATTTTTTTTTGTTTCCCCAAAACTTACATACATGAAATATATTCGCGTCGACAAGTGGGTTCCATCCCCGTGAACGGTTTCGAGATTCGTCGACTCTGACTCCTCAATTTTAGATCTAGATTCACACAAACATTTGACAAATTTTTTTAATTTTTTTTTCAGAAAAGCCCTCACGTTTTTCAAAAAGTTAACGGTTTCGAGTTTTGTCGGCTCTAACTCCTCGATTTTGGATCCAATTTCCCCGCTTTTTCTCCTCAGATTTTTTTTGTTTCCCCAAAACATATATACATGAAATATATTCGCGTCGACAAGTGGATTCATTCTTATGAACGGTTTCGAGTTTTGTCGGATCTAACTCCTCATAGTATATATAAAAGCTGTGCAGTTCGGCGGCCTGGGAGCGCCCCGGGCACTGTAGATGTCACTGTTCATCTACAGTGTTCTACAGTGCCCGGGGACTGTAGCGATTTTTTTTTTTTGCAACATTTTTTCCCCCGCTTTTTCTCCTCAGATTTTTTTTCGTTTCCCCAAAACTTACATACATGAAATATATTCGCGTCGACAAGTGGGTTCCATCCCCTTGAACGGTTTCGAGATTCGTCGACTCTGACTCCTCAATTTTGGATCCAGATTCACACAAACATTTGACAAATTTTTTTAATTTTTTTTTTCAGAAAAGCCCTCACGTTTTTCAAAAAGTTAACGGTTTCGAGTTTTGTCGGCTCTAACTTCGGCGGCCTGGGAGCGCCCCGGGCACTGTAGATGTCACTGTTCATCTACAGTGTTCTACAGTGCCCGGGTACTGTAGCGATTTTTTTTTTCAACATTTTTTCCCCCGCTTTTTCTCCTCAGATTTTTTTTTGTTTCCCCAAAACTTACATACATGAAATATATTCGCGTCGACAAGTGGGTTCCATCCCCGTGAACGGTTTCGAGATTCGTCGACTCTGACTCCTCAATTTTGGATCCAGATTCACACAAACATTTGACAAATTTTTTTAATTTTTTTTCAGAAAAGCCCTCACGTTTTTCAAAAAGTTAACGGTTTCGAGTTTTGTCGGCTCTAACTCCTCGATGATTTTGGATCCAATTTCCCCGCTTTTTCTCCTCAGATTTTTTTTTGTTCCCCAAAACATATATACATGAAATATATTCGCGTCGACAAGTGGATTCATTCTTATGAACGGTTTCGAGTTTCGTCGGATCTAACTCCTCGATTTTGGATCCAAATTCGCACAAACGTTGACGAATTTTGTCAATTTTTTTTGAAATATATGCGCGTCGACGAGTGGGTTCCATCCCCGTGAACGTTTTCGAGTTTTGTCGGCTCTAACTTCTCGATTTTGGATCCAAATTCGCACAAACGTTGACGAATTTTGTCAAATTTTTCGCAAAAAACCCCGCGTTTACCAAAAATTACATACATGAAATATATGCGCGTCGACAAGTAGGTTCCATCCCCGTCATCGCTTTCGAGTTTGGTCGACTCTAACTCCGCAATTTTTAGATCCAAATTCGCAGAGCCATTCCACGAATTTCGTCAAATTCGAATTTCCTTCGACAATTATTATGTCATTATAACAAAACATTTCATACATAAAATTTCTCTTAAAGGCCGCGGCGTGAATACTAAAACCCTGACAAGTGGGTCCAGTTCACTTAAAGAATTTACAGAAAATGAATTTTTTTTAGAAAATCAATAGTTTAAGAACTATCTACCAGAAAAATGTAAAAAGTATATCAGCATAAACAGAAAAACAAATTCTAATTACTTATATCATAATACAAACATTTTTTTCACATTTTTTAAATTGGACCCAACTCACTTAAATAATTTACAGAAAATGAATAATACTATAAAATTAATGGTTTAGAATCTACCTACTAGAAAATTATGCAAAATATATCGCAACAACCAGAAAAATAAATTCTAATTAATTGTACCATAATGCAAATATTTTTGGGCATTTCAAAATCGGTAAACATTTACAAAAAAACCAAAATGCACTTCTTCTGATTAAATGAAGCTGATTTCGAATTAAAAAAAATATTATATACTTTATTTCCTCTACTTAAGTATCTTAATTAACTATTTAAGACAACATAAAAACATATCATACCATTTAAAAACCAGTTTGCATTTAAAGATAACATAACAAAACTCTCTCTAAATATGCAATTTAACTAAATAAATACTCAAATTGGTTAATAATTCTATATAACCATAATATTTTTACTCTTAAAATGAAATTAAATAGAATATTTATGTCAAAGGAAAACATATTTTACCATTTTAATCTAGCTAACATATTAGATGTAATATAACTAAAATCTCTCTAATTGTATGATTAAATTTTAAAAAACCTTTATTAGATGGATATTTAAAGCAAATACAAATTCACTTCCTCTAACTATGGACTTAATTTAATAAATGATTAAAGCAAAATACAAACATTTCAAGATATTTCACATTTAGATATAATATAATTAATCTCTCTCCAAATATGTAGTTATATTTAATAAATGCTCAATCTGGTGAATATTTCGATATAATCATAATGTATTTCCTCTAATTATGAATTTAAATGAACTACTTACGTCAGAATAGGAAACAAATTTTATCATTTCAATTTAGCTAACATAATAGAGATAATATGGCTAAGTTTTCTCTAATTTCTATTTAGATTTAAAAATGCTTGATTAGTTGGATATTTGTAGAAAATACAAACTCATTTCAGCTAATTATGGACTTACTTTAATAAATACTTATACAAAATATTTCCTGCAAATTCATTTTCCTCATATTATGAGTTTAAAATTAAATTCAAAAAATGCTCAAGCAATGTACTCCCTCCGAATATTGGGTTCAATTAAAATTCCCTCCGAATATTGAGTTAAATTTAATATGTAAGATAAAACACAAGCATATCATACCAAACCGACTAGGTTAACATTTACAAATAAAATACCTAAACTCGCTCCAATTATGCGATTCAATTTACTAAATGCTTAAAGTAAACTTAAATCTCTTTAAATATGAACTTAAATTTAAATAACGCTTTATTACATGCACATTTGAGGATGATTTCAAATTGAATTTGCGCTAACTACATTATACACGTTATAACTACTGCCTTTCCTTACAATATATATACCACGATTTTAAAAAAAACACAAATTACCACAAATTAATCTCAGCGAGGCCGCGGCGTGACCGCAAAATTTAACTAGTACCTTGCTTATACTCCCTTAAAAACTCCAAAACATATGATTTGTGGCAAGCAGATGTACAACACAACTAGCATCAGAAACTCACAGGTCAAAACACTTGCATATAGAGGTACTAGTTGCTTATATGTCTATGGATATTTGTGAATTCAGTGTTGACTTCTAATAGCAATCAGCACAGAAACCCATCATATACCTCGCTTATACTCACTTAAAAACTCCAAAACATACGATTTGTGGCAAGCAGATGTACAACACAACTAGCATCAGAAACTCACAGGTCAAAACACTCTTGCATATAGAGGTGCTAATTGCTTATAACCTTGCAAAAAATGTCTATGGATATTTGTCAAGATAAATCAAGATCCACAAGCCCACAGGTCACTAGGACGAGTTGTACATGAGTAATGGATAAACAACGGCACAGATGTTTGCTCAATGGACGACATCCAAAAACACAGAATGGTACAAGCAAATCTGAGAGCATTGCAGGATGAGTCTAAGCCGCATGTTCTTAAAGCAACGAGATTCACAAGTCACAGCTAACAGCCAAGGTTCCAATAAAACTGAAGCTAAGTCTACGAAGAAGGTTGCAAATGGATGGCAAAAATCAGACAGATCAGCAGCAATACATCAATATACACGCGTCCATAGTGGGCACAAAGCCACCATCCGACAGAAGCTAAGTGCGGCGTTAACACGACAGGGCAGTCTACAGATCGAACTTAATTTACTGTCTTGGCAGTTCAAACTGGTGATAACTAGCCATCTTCGCAGTTCACATAGATAAGAGGCCAATGTGACATGAATAGAATCTAGGTAGGGGCGGAAAATCTGCAAGATGAGCAAACAAGTAGTGTGTAAAGCAGATACCCAAAAGACGGTATACATATGCACCAGCAAGGAATCCATAAGAATTAATAAAGATTCAAGATGCTAACATCTAACTTTAACTACTTCAGGACATAGAGAGTGAAGCCTTTCTTGTTAGAACTCAGAGCAACAAGGAAGAAATATGGATATTTTCAGCTTCGCAGATATTTTTATTTGATCGCTTTTTGTTTTTCCCTTTTCTGTACAATCCCCATGTACATTTTCCTCGTACAAATAAAAATACAGTAGAGTCCTACTGTTCTCTGTCAAAAAAGTATACATACAAATGCAATTTGGCTGTGGGTAAATAACATGTGGTGTGCTGCATTCCAAGATTAAAACTGTTCTTAACCTATGATCATCAAGATACATATGGAAGCGGAAGCAATTATCACAGTTTGTTATTAAAAGGATTTTTTATAAAGGGCATCACGGCATCAGATGTAGTCAAAAGTAATTATCACAGTTTGTTATAAAAGGAACATTGGCGCTAGGGGGAAGACAAAGTGCCAAATTCTATTATATGAACATAGAAAAGAAATGTGAATCACATAACAAGTCACTCAAAACATATAGCAATTTGGCAACAGATTAAATAGATGCATACTTGAGTAATAACGTGAACATATTGATATGTAGTTAATACAAAAACCAATCTGGCAAGGACCTTACCTAGCTTATTGGCTTACATGTTGATCCACCATAATGTACATGCTCCCAAATGGATCAAAACACCCTGCGACAGGTTAATGATCCACACAGGCAGTTCCTGGTCCTACGACTGGGCTCAGCTCCAACCACACCATAGTCATAAGTTAACTCTGTCATGGGTGGGATGTGATTAAGTGCGAAGAACATGATATGTGGGTGCTTGTCATCGCCATGGTTATATTGCACTGGTTGCCAGAAAACATTTGGGGAGCAACTGTGGTTCATGAAACGTGAGACATTTCCCATATTTTTTGCACTTATCTTGATGGGCAGTGGCTCAAACTCATCAGCTGATACATATGTGCTTTCCTCACCTATTAATTCAGGCCCAAAATTCCATTTTAGCGTCTTCTCACCAGGACACAGTGTCTGAAAAATATAATCATCTTCACTATCATCCAAATTAACTTTGAGCTCATCAATGACCTCCCCAGTATACTCACAAATAAATGCACCAGCACGAATAGGGTCCCAGCAGCGAAGACCCCAGCCTCGATCTGTGGTCCTGAAGACCTCAAAGTGGTACCTGACGATCCCTTTTTGGGTCACTCTGTTACGACAATTCAGGGTACAATGGCAAGCTTCACCACATTCATATACTACTGGCTTGCGGCACACCAACACTCCTGATGAATTGTAGGGTAGATCACCTCCATTATGTTGCCCACAAGCACAGTTGGAATCACCAGGTAGGCAAACACTCTGGCAACCACAACCCTGCAACGGTCTCATAGAACTGAGGGGTCTCAAGTATTTGACCTGATTAGTATAGGTGAAATGTCCAGGTCCTTTCTCATGATCTACCTCATTGATGAGACAAACTGGGATTGTTTCAGCCCCAGATGATAGGTCATGTAGTATAACCCTGCCTCTTGTTGATGCATCTTGTATCCATCCTTGAGTCATCTTCCATATTGCAGCTCCATGAGGCTGTCCAGGTTCACGCTGCAACCGGTACTTGAAGCAATTGATGCCAAACTTTGTTCTCTCCTTCCAGGACTCTTGTATCTTGTAGAGGCCATCATATATGTAGATTTTGCCAGTCACACAAGCTGGATCTTTGAATCCCCGCACAACCCTTATCTCATTCTTCCTGTGCAAACTCCTCTCAAGAGCAAGGTTGCCCCTCTCAAGCTTTTGGTCATGCCTCTCCTCAGTATTCCTACTATTACCCCCTGAACCACTGTACACCAGCGTATCTGTGTCATCATCTTCATTCTCATAACCACCTGCTGCGACAATACATATTGCTACAGAATCCTCATCATTTCCAAATTTAGCACTCATGTAATCAATGCCACCCATGCTAGGAGCGTGCAATCCAATGATGCATAGCTCCATCCTGAAATAGAAAATATCCCCTATTTCAACTCCAGGAGCAGCCCCTACCTTCTTTCCCAGATTGGCCCTGATATTACTGGCCATCATGATGGCGCCAGCTTTCAGGTCTGCACGTCTGCTAGCGTCCTGTGTTTCATCCATCTGCAGATGTCTACGTCTGAGTGCCTCGAAGATCATATGAACTGCTTCCACAGTGTCCCTAGGATTATTACCAGATGAAGCTGGCAAAAAAGCAAGTTCCTTGCCAGCAACAAGATTCTTGTAGACAGGCTTAGGACGCTTGACCTTATCTCCATTTGAGCCGTCAGCAGACAAACGAGTTGACCTCTTAGCCTTGCGTTCAGATACATAAGTCTGACTACCCGAATGAGGTTCACCGTCACCATTAAGTGATGCAGCCACAGATGATCTCGTCTTGTATGCTGAGATAGGGGTAGCATCAATGGGCCCATTAGCACTGGTGCCTGCATGCGAGATACCATTCGCAGTAGCACTGAAGGTGGCAAATGATCCAAAGGCAGGAAGGTTCCCAGAACCAAATCCTGTAGGGAACTGGCCAACTGGAGTCACGCAGACCAACGGTGGGGTACTTGACTGGTTGATGTTGACTCCCATGGGTGCAGGGAACATTGGAGCCAAAGACCTCAATGGCTTGATATCCAGGAGCTCCTGATTAGGGCCAGGTATGAAATTCGTAGCCCTGTCCATCTCAAATCTACCAACAATTCCTGCATAAGAATGTAAAAGCTTAGAGGAGTATATGGTAACAAAAGCATCACACTGGAGTAAGAAAGCTTAGTGAATTCATAAGCATGGTTACAACCCAGAAAAGGTATTGCATGCAAGTACAACCAGCATGAAAGCAAAACACCATTACAGTCTCACCCGCTTTTGCTAGTCTTTGATCTTCTCCAAACCAAAACAGAAACCACCTAAATCTAAGAGAACTGATTGGACCATCATTGCCGACTGCCCTTTGAACTACATTGGATGATGGATCATTGCAGTGCACTTATCAACAAGATGAATCATTGCCTTCTCATGTACTACAGAAGAAGTAGCATTGGACCAGTGGTACCAGGGTAAAACTATAGTATATGTCAGTACCATCTTACTCCCTAGCATTATAACGGAAAAGTTACTAGGAGATGCAGACAACAATAGCGTATATACGTAACCAATTAAGTATTATTATCATGGGTAGAGGAGCGACCAAATGCAAGAACCCCATTGTAAAAAATTGGTTATTTCCATGATAAAAATATAGTACAATATTAGAGCATTTCCACCGGCGCGCCCAACTCCGCTCCCAATAGACATTTTGGGCGCGCCGGCAGCAAACTACCCCCAGCGGCGCGCCCAATAGCAAAAAAGTTGCCGGCGCGCCCCAATACAGCGTCCGGCAACCCCGCTTCGCGCCCTGGTTCTAGGGACGCAGCGGGCGTGCCGGCAACCGCGGCAACGCGCGCCTCGTCGAAACCGACGGGCGGGCCCGACGCGTCAGCGACCCAACCCTTTTATTTTCTCCCCCAACGTCCCTTTGTGGCCTGTGCTCATCCCCCTCCCTACTGAGTCGCCCCTCCCTACTGAATCGCCGGCGCCGCCACCCACCCTCCGCCGGCTGGACACCCGTTTCCCCCCACGCCAGGAACGTCACACTATTTCTGTCGTCGCAGTGTCTGTAGTCTCTTCTCCGTCGAGCAACACTTGTTGTCCGGCGCTACACCGTCGCCGCCTCCGAGAACTTCCCGCAAGCAAGGTGTTCGTCGCATTGCTCAGCTCATTTTTTCTCCTATACTTCGTTTTTTGCTAAACCTTTTGTTGATATAGATGGATAGCGACGACGAACTCGAGCTGGCCGGCGCATTGCTCGCCGCCCATGCCGCCTCCAACGCCGTGGTCGACGAACACTTGGCGATCGGATTGGAGGTTCAAAGCCGGGTAGGAGGATGAACAAAGATCGCAGACGGATGGAGGGACATATGACGCTGCGGCAAGACTACTTCGCCGACGATCCCACACACGGGGACAAGGAATTCTGGCGGCGGTTTAGGATGAACAGAGACATCTTCATGGTCGTTCTGACGGGCATGTGGGAGTATGAAGACTACTTCAAGCTGAAGAGCGACTGCACCGGACTGGTTGGTTTCTCCTCTATCCAGAAATGTGGAGCTCCCGCAGATGCAGTAGACGACTACCTCCGCATGGCTGAATCCACATGTATCAAGACCATGTATGGTATTGCAGGACGGTTGTTGCAGTGTTTGGGCCAAAGTATTTGAGACAACCAAATGAAGGTGACACTGCTAGGCTCATGGCACAAAACGCAGTTAGAGGATTTCCTGGTATGCTTGAAGGCGAAGCTCCACCATTCAACTACGAGATCAATGGCCATGGGTATGACAAGGGGTACTATCTAGCAGATGGCATCTACCCGAGATGGTCTACATTTGTCAAGACCATCTCCCACCCTCTAGGTCAAAGCCAATCTCATTTTGCAGCAGAACAGGAGGGTGCCAGGAAGGATGTCGAGCGGGCATTTGGTGTGCTACAATCTCGCTTTGCTATTGTCAGGTCTCCTGCTCTAACTTGGTTCAAAGAGCCGATGTGGGAGGTGATGATGACTTGTGTGATCTTGCACAACATGATCATCGAGAGTGAACGTGCTGATCCTCCACAACATGATGACCATCCATACTATCATGTGGGTCCTCTTGCCTAGATTGATCATGAATATGCGGATTTGACTGCGGACTTTGCCACTTTCCTCACAATTAACGCTGAAATTAAGGATGAAGGAGCACACGAGCAACTGCAAAATGATTTAGTTGCGCATCTGTGGGAACTCAAAGGCCAAGCAGACGACCATCCTAATTGACTGCCCAATTTATTTTAATCTGAATAATTATATGCCCTATTTGATTTATGTATTCAGTTCTACATTGGGACATGTGGATTCAGCCATTCAACTGATTTTATTTTAGACATACTATTTGAATTTGTGATCTAGGACATCTATTGGGAGCGACCGGTGGGGCGCGGTGCTCCCAATAGGCGGCAACGGTTGCCGGCGCGCCCAATAGCGCCTGTCCGG
The DNA here is from genome assembly GCA_947311845.1 of Poa pratensis. Lineage (NCBI taxonomy): Eukaryota > Viridiplantae > Streptophyta > Magnoliopsida > Poales > Poaceae > Poa > Poa pratensis. Next base: position 32,079,573 of record CAMZMU010000067.1, read on the forward strand.
CAATGCCGGACGCTGTATTGGGCGAGCCGGTGGAGATGCTCTTAGATTTCTGAATTCAATATTAGGACACAACTATACCAAAACCAGATGGATATAAGCTATTTCAAAACCTTGCTGATTGATGGTGTTACCGTCCACCAATTGCCAGTGGCAGAGGAGGGGCCTAGAAGGAGCCCTAGTCACCCCAGGATGGAAATATGTTGAGCATATGTATGGCGCATTGGAATGTCTCAGTGGTGGTTGAATTGGAGTTCATGTGTTCAATTTGTCGGTTCAGAATTTCCTTGTTTTTGCAGCTACTGGAAATGTATAGGATAAGAAAATGAGGAAGATACCATCTTGGTTTTCAAAGCAGTAAGGCGTTCTACCCCTACTATGACGCCTAATTGCAAGGCGCTGTCAGGGCGCCTTGCCGCCAAAGCGTCCAAAGCGGGTTTAAAACACAGGACCTCAGAATCACCCACTTGGAGCTTTACCGCTAGGATAGTATAGCAGTCATGTTCACATTTAATTATTATAAGTATTTTTCTTATTTGACATATATGTCTGTCCCACTGGCATCTTTTCTCGGCCACTGAGGAACCCCTGACTGCCCTTACAAGAGCGAGAACGAACCAGGAAGTTTTTTGGAACATAGAATTTACTCAGGAATGGAATGGCGACAAATTGTGCTATGTTGTCACTACTAGTGTAGCACAAACAGTCTGGAAGTTTGGATGAAGGATCAGCCAACAAGTAGGCAGAGGCATTATTGAAAAGAAGATCATTCCATGTAGTCGAGAACTACCAGTTGTGGCATTGAAAATTTGAGTGGTGGCAGGTGCAGCCAATCAGAAGAGTAAGCGTTACCAGTTGCAGCAAAAGATAATTAGGAGAGGGGGCAATTTGGTCCAGACGTAATGCTGTTAGAAAGAAGGAAAGTTTGGATCATGCAACCAAAAGATTTCCGTTCAGCAATACCATACAAAAAGTGCACCGTTACAGCAGTTCTGTTACTTCTTTATCTTTTATCTACCTGATGTAAATATACAGGTCGACAACTGCACAACCTCCATGCGGAACACACCTGCAGCCTCTTCAAGGAATATCTAACGCCTAGAAGAGGGTGAAGCTGTAAATGTGTTTGCAAAAGCCCTGCCAATCACCATCACCTGCAATGTGACCTCCTCACCATCCTCAACTAATCCATACACTCACTCCCTAACATACAGGAACTAACATGCTCGCAGTCGGTACTAACGCCGCAACAATCAGCGAATATATAACAAGGATACTACACCGAGATCTCAAAGTAACAAGGCAGGAATTAGGGCATCAACAATGGCCATTGAGGTGGATGCCGCAGTGGCACGAGAGATGGAGAAGAATGCAAAAGTTGTCCGATTAAACAGCGGAGACGGAGAAAGTTGTCTGATTTAATAGCGGATTAAATGGTAACGGGAGTAAGGTGCATTTATGGTAAATAATTAACTAAACGAAATTCTTTTGATGTACATTGGATATTGCTAAAACTGTCTAAAGGCACACACACACAAACTTTTCTAGAAAGATTTGATGAAAAAAAAATCTTTGATTCGGTCTGTCGAATCTGTGCTGATGATGTCCAACCAGCCAGTAAAAAAGATCCATCAGGTATTGAATGGCACAGCTAAGAAGTAAGCATCGTCTCTGTTAGGCTTGTCATGAAAGGCGTTTTGATGATGCAGATCCGCAGGCAACACAGCCCACCCTGAAATCTACGCATGGGTTCATTCTAACACGCACCTAGCCACCCAGCGCAGGACAACCTCGCAGCAAACGCGCGCCCCGTCCCGTTGGTGGAGCTTAAGACTGCTTAATGCCCGATCCCAAAAATAAACTGCCGAAGGGCAAGCATCCCCATCCCGGCCGTATATCAAAACACAAGTCTGAACGAATCTAGGCCAGAACAGAACGATCCCCTCCCAGTCCCAGGACGATCGAAATGGAAGGGGGGAATGACTGTTGCGCAAACCCTAGGAACAGGGCAGCCCAGACGAGGAAGGGAACCCTATATACCTGAGCGGGAAGCCTGTCGCCCGGGGACGCAGTTCGGCCGGACGAGCCGAGAGAGGGAGAGCCGGAGCAGCCTAAAACGCCATCGCTCCGCCGCCGCGTTCTCTCTTCTCTCTGACAGACAGCGTCGAAATGAAACGAAGCGAAGGGAAGCGACGAGTGGTAGAAGAAGAAGTGACCAAGGGAGAGTGGGCGTGGAACAGGTGCCCGACTTTATGGGGTGGGGCCGTCAGGTCAGACGCATCCTGACCGTCGACCGCTGATCCGATGGGCTAGACTGATGGAGCCACCACCACCTCGGGCCGCAGCCCATCACCGCAAAAGGCTAGAGTGGCGCGGAACCTGAGGAAGGAAAAGGCGCAGCTATCTCGGCGTTTTGTGGGCTTCTTTTATGCGCGAGGGCCCGATGATACCGAGGAAAGGAAACATTGGCAAAGAATGTTTCGACGTATTCAGCTACCAAAATCACCCTAAAGAGCTTTAAAAAGGAAAAGGAGGATGCAGCCTACATTTGTGGTGCTACGGAGTACTGTAGTTCCAACAAATCATGTAGTAGTTGCAACAGTGGCAACGGATTTAGGCTAAGCAATCGTGAGATTTCAAGGTCATTCAGAGTTCAATAGAAGATTCAGAGTCAATGTGCGACCAAACAGCAAGCAGAACACGATCCGCTAGACCCCCAGCAACACGAGAGAGTCCTGCTTGCTACTTCGACTGGGCAAAAGCAACAACATCCTGAGGTGGTAGAAATCAAAGTTATGGACTCTGCTCATGTATCTATTACACGACGCGTGAAAGTGAATAGGAAGCCTGCAGAGCATCTCTTCTTAGTCGGCGTCCATCTCCTCCAGCGCTGCCTGCGCTGCTGCCTTGGCCTGCTCCAGAAGCTCGGCTGGAACCTGTGTGTATGTTGAGTGTGCCAAGTTAGTATGGAATTCATGGGGAAAAGGTGGTCATTTTAGAGGGAGATCAGGATATTTTCCATGAATGATCGTTTTATTACCTTCTCATGCTGACGGTTAGATTCATCGCATACCCAGCTAAGTTCCAGCTCGAAAGATTTGTCCTTCGCTTCGTCGTGCACACCATAAATTCTGCAGGTGGGCAAGGAAGATACGTCAGGCAATTTTAGAAAATTTGTGAGAATCAGGCTAGTTAACTAGTTTGAGCATCAAACTCAAGCCATACACGCACACATAAAAAAGGTAGTACTTGACAGGACACAAGTCCACCCACAAAGCACAACAATCTGTCTGTGCTAACAAAACCATGTAAGCACTGTGCTAGACTATTGCAACGCCAACATGTAATAGAGTATTGCAACCACAACTACTGCTTGTAAAAGTAAAAATCATGATATCAAAGGATCATAAACATTAAAACAAGTATGGACAGGAATGCCTCCTAAGACTAAAATATTCCTTCAGTGAGGCATAAATTATTAACTGGTACACTACTAACTACTTGCCATCTTCAGGCTTCAGCAAATATTAGCGCATCAATTTCAGGCCATTCATGACAGAAATTTTCAGGTGATAAATTTTTAAGGGAAACTTGCAGCACTAGGTAAAGGATTTAGGACATACATCTTGGCAACCTCAACGATGCCCTCCCTGCAGGTTAGCTCAGAAAGCTTCAATTTCTCTATCTCCCTGTAAGACAACATTAAGATAGATGAATCAGAATACAGAAACATGCTATACTAACAATAGACATAGTAAACATCATAAATATCATTTGAGGCCTCAAAAACATTTTGTACGGATGCATTTGACAACAGGTCTAACAGTTAAAAGCGGAATCCTTCAGAATTTTGAATCACACAAGTTCATCGTAAAACAAAGCTCTTGATGGGATAATGATCCAGTAACCAGATGCGTCAATGGTTAGAAAAATAACAAGGGGAGAAAGTGGATACACATCAAGTTCTGTCAACTATCCCTGAACCCCAAGGCCCCAAAAGACCAATACAATGACAAAAAAATTATGGTCCATGTATTAACACTATGTGAATGATGCTCCTCCATACTAAGTCTTCTGGCATTAATGGCCAGTCTGGTATTGCGGTTCTGCGTTGCGGAAGCTGGTCAATTCAAAGAATCATTTACCAGTTCTGGGCAAAGCATTGTGCCAGATGTGTGCAAGCAGAACTTTTGCAGCAATCAAGTTTTTCACCACAGGTGTGACAAGATTTCTCAAAACAATATCATGGCATGTGCCCTGTGGGGTACTTTTTAAGAAAAGTTGGCAAAGATGTAAATACAAGCTTAACAAACCCAAACTTGCAAACTCTGGCAAGCAACAAAACACCACCTAAGCTGTGTCCTGGTGGTAACAATCAGAATATAAGCAACCAGACCTTTTTCGCCCATTGAATATGAAGTGGTGCTGCTAATAATTAAAACTACTACCTGCATAAATGCTAATTGTGGACGGCATTTGATGTACACAAAATCATTGAGGATATGAAGAACATCCTTATTCCCCTTAATCCAACGGGTCTAGTTAGAACAATTAAGATGGTACTTTAGAAATTAAATTTACATTCGTGACTGTGGCGTGCTTTAGGAGTCCTAGAGGTTTGCAGCAAAACAAAAATTGGGAACTAATACAGAAATCATACAAAAACTATTGAAAACTTAATTGGCTTACGTCTTTGCAGCTTGTCTTCCTTTACCCAGAGCAGCGCCAAAATATTTCTGTCAAAATTCAATCAGTAAGTCATGGTTTCCATATTCATCTAATGCTGTTAAAATGAAACATTGCACATCTTAACACTTGTAAACAAAGTTGTCCGGTCACTATGAGTTTAAACTTGCCTAAATTCAAATATGTGCTACCTAACCAACTTATCCCTTGCTCGGTCATAATAAATAATAGCAAAATGGAAGAGCTACCGTGTGTTAATGAGAGAACTCACATAGGAGAGGCCTGAAGGTTCGATCATGTAGAGCTGTGGCCCATCCCTATCATAACCTCCAAGAATAACTCCACAGCCAAAAGGCCTGAGACAAACGGAGTTTAAATTGTATCAAGCTATCAAGTAGTGTGTCAAAGAAAGAAACCACCTTCTTGAACAAAAAATATCGTGTCTTACCTGAGCCACCAGTAGAGTGTGCATACATGAACGTAGCTAGCTACACGGTCAGCTAATTCCTTTACAGGTATGGGTTCTCCATAAGTCCTGGAGGAATACAGGGTTAGGTCAAGTTCTAAAAAGTATTTGGTATGAATCACTAAGTCTCAGTAGCTCTCACTTTTCATAATTGGCTGCCTCTGACTTTGCTCTTGAGACTATCTGCCTACCATCTGCTGCTAACCCAGCCACAGCCTGAAAATAAGAGCATGATTATTTAGTTACCAAATGCAATGAGTTACCAGAACAAGAATGGTAATTAACATGCAAGAGAACACAAGGACGTCACTGATACCTCTACCTTAAAGATAATGCAATTCCAAAAAAAGGCTAAAACATACTAGCATATAATATATCCTAAATTATTGCTGGACATTTTCAGAGCTTGAGCACCCTATATGCCAAAGCAATAAATGGAAGACAAATTACCAAGCCAGCGTTGTGGTTCACGGAGTGAAGTCTCCTATTCGACCCGGCAAGTATCATCTTTGATGTTATCAGCTTCTCCACACCCTACAGACCAACATCATAAGAGGTTATCACGCACGCAGAAAAGAACACTCCATCTGGGCAAAGTAAATACAGCAGTAACTACTTACAAGAACAATTCCATCTTTGCATTTGATCCCAACGATCGTCCTACACAAAAACATCCAGATCTCATAATGAAGTCGCACAGGCAGACAAAGGTACAAGAAAACAGTGAAGCGACCCAAGCCATACCCGCTGTTGTCGACAGCCTTGCCAGCATACTCGACCTGGAAGACACGGCCATCCGGGGAGAAAGTGGTGACGGACAGATCGTACCCAGTTCCGATGCTACTCATTGTTAAGTTGCTTCAACCTCTAAACCAATATGGAGTTCTCTCCTGGAACGAGAAATCGCAACAATCATATCAAGAATAAGCAGGACAAGCTTTATGGAACAGAGAAATTGCAAGAATTATTCATACAGATGCACTACGCAAGGCAATATGTCAGGGTTCCTTGGTCTAGCACATTTGGTAACGCGCCAATATCATGTCAGAGTCAGACACGAAACACTACAGATGCAATTGTTACTGTATACATGAGAGGACCTAAAATGGGTGGTGAGGGTTCAGTTGAACATCAGCAGCTTCCAGAAAATAGACTAGTCGCAGTACACCAACGCGCAGCAAACAATCCTTCACAACTGTAGTAGTATCCCTCCCCGTAAAACTATTGTTTACGTTAGATTGCTCACAGCAAAGGAAAAACCCAGCCAAGTTAGGGTTGGCCTTGGCCACCAACAAGAGAAATCTACTAGGGCCTTGAGAGATCTCCGCTCCACGCCGCCCAGTTGAGCGGGGGAGGAGAAGGACGACGGCGACTATGAGAAGAAGAATTCCTTCGAGGTGTCATGCTACGGTAGGACGACGGGAGGGTTCGATCGGATTTGGGATCTCGTCTAAATCAAGGTTGCATAGGTTTAAAAACCCCAGACGCGGCGGCGGCGATGCGTCCGGCGACTTTCCGGGAGCGCTAAGAGGCTGGGGGTTGTGCGGGGACGGGGCGCTTACCGATCCCGGCGACGGGAGGGGGGCGCGTCGACGGCGGCGAGGGCGGGCGGATCGTCGGCTCCGGCTTGTGGCGCAAGAAGGTGGGGAGTGAGGGTCTGCGAAGGCCGGAGGCAACCTGGGGGAAGAGTTGTATTTGCGGGGAGAGAGGGGTGCGTGCCGGACCCGAACCACGAAAGGCGACTTGCTCGGGCCGGACTACTGGGCCTCCCGTGCTAGGGTTCGGCCCATTTGCAGAAGCAACTAAGGCCTGGTCGTAGAACAGGTCTATCGCGGAATCACGAGGTCCAGTCAGTGCTGCCAAATTCTAAAAAAAAAAAAGTCAGTGCTGCCAAGATTTTGTATTACTTTTGTGTGTTTGTGTTGCCAATTATCGGGGGCGGAGCTAACGGGACAAGGTAGGGCGGCCGCCTACTTGATTTATTTACGCTGAAAATGCACGTGCTTTTTCTAAATAATTTGAGTGACTTTACGTTGAAAACTTGCTATGTATGATAAAGTTATGATTATTTTAGTAAACATTGCGTAAAACCGAAACCGAACCAATAACATGGACTTCATCGAGAACCAACTCTTTCTCAATTTATCAAAACCCAACTCGAAACAAGCTCCTAACTCCTAAGTGGTATTTAAGCATGACTTGAGAGTATTTTTGCTTGCTTATGGGGGTGGCTAAAACCAACTCTAGGCAAGCGATGGATTATTTGTGACTTTGTATGTTTTATAAATCTAACATTATAATTGTATTATTTCATTATATGTCTAAGTATGTGAGGATAATGTAAGACATAGTATTATTTCATACCATGGTACAATGTAAGACATAGTACCCAAATTCGTGTGGAAGTCTGGAAGACCAAAGAATCCGTAGCGGGCGCCAGAGGAATATACAAAGTAGCGACATAGCCACTCGAGGAAAGAAAACTGAAGGGAGACATGCATTTCCTCCGTTCAAATGCAGAGTTCAGATGTTTCTGAAGTCAGAGGCAACACATTCAAACTACGAGCCACCTAGCAGAGTAGCATTTGCTCTTCGTTCACCTGATCTCTTCCTCGATCCATATACAAAAACAGTACTAATACAACATATGTTCACTAATCAGTACGCTCGTTGCTCAGCCACGAAATGAAGTCACATGAAGCCGTCTCTGCGGTCTTGCTCCTCGGCGTCCTTGTTCGCCGTCTGCACGGCCTTGTACCACAGATATCCCTGAAATCCAGACCAAAAACCACCCGGATCAGAGAACTGAAACCTTACATACAATGCCGGGCTGCCGGAAGACCGAGCAAAGTCAGCAGCGGGTGACGGCACGTACGGAGGTCGGGATGCCGGTGACGGCGAAGAAGCCCAGGATCGGCGCGTAGAAGGGGCTGTCGGTGCCCACAACGCCGAACACCGCCCGCCCGTTGGTGTACTCGAATATCGACCCGATCTGCAATCAAGCGCGAGAAAAAAGCTTGTGACCATGCTCTGCTCGGAGGAACGAGAGAGGGGGATATGGAGGGAACGTACGGCGGCGATGGCCGTCACGGCGGACGCGAGCAGGTACGCGTAGAACGGGACCTGGACGGCGCCGTCGCCCCCTGCGCGGCCTCGCCCCGCGCCCACGGGGGCGCCTCGTCGGAGCCCGGCCGGGCCCAGGAGGGGACCTTCTCGTCCGCCTTCTTGCCCTCTGTTGCGGCCACGAGCACAAGCCTTCGGCGCGACGACGAGGGCCGCGCGTACAGCGGAACGGCGGCTGCTGCTTGAGAGGCGAAGAGAGGTTCACGCCTCAGGTTCGGACCGAGGCAGCGCGAGCCGCAGAGGGAGATGGTCGCCGCGGCCATGGGTAGGAGCGGGAGGTCTCTTGCGGTGGTGGAGCTTCGACGAGCGCGGTCTGAACCGTGTAGTTGGTCGGGAGTGTGGATAGGACGTGGGCGGCGTGCACGGTTTCCGGTTTCCCCACCCTGCGTTTGTCATGTGGTCTGGGCTGGGCTGGACTGAGCAGCCCAGCTGAGTGCTAAGGTTTGTTGGGCTTTGATTGGGCTGGTCTGAAATAGAGAACTCATTACTCAAAAAAATGAAAACACTTCAAGGAAAATCTGGAAAAAAGAGGCAACAAATATATGCTAGTGTTCTAAAGTTTGATGGTAAATGACATTTTTGTTGCTCTATGAAAAAAAATCATTGCTCATTTGTAGCGACAAACATATCCTAAAATGATCATTGTTTTTTTAAAGCGCCAGACATGTCATTTCACCACGAAACTTTGTACATATTTAGCACACTAGCATAGGTTTGTTGTCTTTTTTTTTTGAATTTTGAAAGCAGGCAGGAACACAAGGCAGAAACACATGAGCTCGGAAGTCAAAGAAGATTTTCGCCCAAAAGAGAGGACATTCTTGTCACGAAAAAAAAAAGTTCAACAACATCATATATCTGAGAGGACTTGTTGTCGACTGTCAGCCTGGCAGGAAGTTGGGGCTTGGGTATGTTCCTCATGATAAAAAACATTTTATCTCGCCGCTCTTGTTCTAAAAAAGTTGCAGCTGGTTATCGGTAGATAAACGTTGATGTGCCACGCCAAACAAATGAACTTAATTATGAAATATTGTAGCGAAAGTGTGTGCAGGATCATGAAGCAATTCATGTAGTATACACCAAAATGTACAAAGCATATATTGCAGTGAATCTAAAAAAGCATATATTGCAGTTAGAACCCTGCAGCATATACAAGCATCCACAACGAGTATACCATTCGTCACAAAATTCAGAAACATCGCACTACTTTCCTCATCGGCTCCACATTCATTACTGCCAAACGGAAGAACTCAAGTAAGTTCGGCCGCCGAATCACTTGTTCATGAGCACCTTGACGAACTCCTTGCACTGGACTCTCCCCTCGCCGCGGGGGTCCGCCTTGCGGATCAGCTCGTCGGCCTCCTCCTCCGTCAGCCGGTCGCCGTGGCTCACCATCACCTGCCGCAGCTGCTCCGAGGGGATCACGCCGCTCCCGTCGTCGTCGAACGCGTCCAGGCACTCGGCCAGGCCCTTCGCCGACACGCCCGCGTTCGCCTTGCGCGCCGCCACGGCCAGGAACGTGGCCAGGTCGACGCTGCCTTCGCCGGTGGAGCCCGCGTCCTCGAGGAATTGCCGCGCCTCGCGTCGTCGACGTTCTGGCCCAGGGAGCGTAGCGCCGTCACCAGCTCGTCGGCGGCGATGCGGCCGTCCTCGTCGACGTCGAACAGGTCGAAGATCTCCTTGCACTCGTCGGCCTGCTCCTGGGTCAGCTTGGCCGCCATGGCAGAGAGAGAGCTAAGGGAGAGGGATATGGAAATGGAAAGACAGCCTAATTGCTGTTGCAATGGTTGCTTCTTTTTGAAGCAAAGGCTTCTCTTTTGAGCTTATTTCGATAAAGTTTGTTTATGGATTCTTACCGTCGCATCAAGCAACACGTCTTTTTTGTGTGTGTGTGTGGGAAATTATACTCCATTGGCTAGACTAAAAACTTGATGGATTTTTTTGCCTGGAATTTTGGGAAGTTTTCTCGGTTACACATTTGTTTAAATAGTAATTCATAAAAATAGAAGAGTATTCTATGTAAATTTTGGCTCACACATGTTTGTGCTGAATAGAGTCATATTGTATTATACGACACAACTAGTTATTTAAACTAGAAATGAGAACTTGCCCGTGCTCATAGGGGTAGGGTGTGCGTGTGTGCGTTCATAGGGGTGAGTGTGTGCACGTGTATATGAGCGTCTGCGTTGTACTGTGTTTCGCAAAAAAAAAAAAACCGTGTGCATCAATCTCAATGAAGAAATAGGTTTTTCGCCCCGCCGTATTAATATAGCAACCACCCGAAACAAGATTGAGTCCACTGCTGGGGCAAACAGCACAGTCCAGCCCAAAAGAAAGAAAGAGAAAAAAGAAGAGAAAACAATGCCAACATCAGCGGATCAACAAAAATGAAAGTGACTCACAACCGCTGCGTCCTCTCCGGCGTAGTCCCACCACGATACTAGCGCTCTGAATCGCCGCGTACCAAACAGCACCTCCAAGAAGGAAAGCGACGACGACACTGCTGCCCGGACATGTCCTAGGGTTTCCCCCGGTACGCTCCGAGGAGTGGGGAAGGGGTACACCCGACGCCCTTCAAGAAGGAAGGGCGACACTCTGAAGCGTCACCGCGTCGGTGTCAAAACGACAGGGATTTCTCCCGACCCCCAAAAAACCACATCCCGGAATATCTGTAGCGCTCCACCAAATCTTGCCGCCCACCAACAGACGCCACCACGATCTTGAAGTCACCAACGCCGTCTCACCATGGCAAACACTGCAAGGTCAGACTGAGAAGAGACAACCGTAGACAATGGGTGGCGGTACCACAACCACGCGGGAGGGAACAACCTCCACCGCCATAGGCGGTAGCCGACCGGACCCGACAGCAAGAGCACACCAGACCATTGGAGCCGGAGGGTGGCAGCAGCACGGCCACCTGGAGGACGTCCTCCACCGCCACCTGCGGGTGCCGACCGGACGCGGTAGCAAGGACACACCAGGTCGGACAGGCCCGACCGGGTCCCATGAGGACCCGTAAAGTCCCCGCCACCACGCTGCTGCACGTAGGCCACACCGCCGCTACCCTCTTGACCGACACCATAGGTCCGGCCGGACCCAGACGAGTCCGCGAAGCTCCCGCCGTCGCGCTGCAGCAGGGGCGGTGTCGTCTCCGCCAACCATGTCACGAGTGTAGCTCGTCGTCAACCCGAAGGCAGCTGGGTCACGTCCGGCCCGCCCTGACCCAGATCGGGCCCGTAGGTCCCAGATCTAGGCCGGCTGGGCTCCGGCCGAGCGCTTCCCGCCCAGCCTTGCTACCAACGGTAGCTCCACCGCCGTGACCACCACCTAGGCAGCCGCAGGTCACCCCGCCGTCGCCCAGCCCTCCGCCGCCAGGAGCATCTCCCGGAGCCGCGCCGCCACGCGCGCGGGCGCCACCGCGAGGGGGAAGGCAGGAGGCCGCCGCCGCCGGCGCCGCCCGGGCCTGGCCCGGCGACGGACGCCGGCGACGGCGGATGGAGAGGAGAGGAGGGAGCTCTTCTGGACGAGCCGGCGGCGCGCGGCCCAGCCGCCCGCGCGGGGGCGACCTGGTCGCGGGAGTGAAGGAGGAGGGGGGGAGAGGAGGAGGGGAAGGGGCGGCGCGGCGCGGCCGGCCGGCGGCGCGGCGGTGGCGCGGTTAGGGTTGGGCGGGAGAGGTCGGGGAGAGGAGGAGGAGGAGGAGGGGAACTCGGTCGAGTCCAAAGTCTCGGTCTCATCAATCTCAATCGGTGTAGAGAGACCGGAGAATGCTGCTTTTCGAATAAAACTTTTATCAAGAGAGTTGATCCCCATTCACCTAAAAAAAATTGCGTTCCGCACAAGCACAACCATCACTTTCTCCGGAATAACAAATGAATGATCCATGATGCAAACAACCAGACATGATAAGCAATGGAAAAAGAAACGAATAATCCAACGGGGGCACCACCAGCCAACCCAGTTGATCACATCATGCTACCACATTGCTACTTCCATAGTCGCATGCCATGATGGCTGATGTTTGTTCAAAAAAATATTGATGCCTGATGAAGCTCGTTCATAATATAGGCCGTGGTCCGTACCTAAATGCCAAGTTGCAAATACATGAATCACTGGTCATTAAAAGGTTGGCCATCAACTCCAATCGCCCAGGAAAAACAGCAGGGAACCGCGGCGCAACGAGCTGTATCGAGCAGCAGCGAGGCATCCAACTAGCCTCTCGATCCTGCTATGGTTCAGCAGCCTGGCACCGTGCCTGTTGGCTTGGATCTTTTCATCAGGACAAGATTCCAATAATACAAACGAAAGTGCTGGTTTTTGCTGTCGTGGGCACCATTTCCACAATTATTGATACCAATACTGCCAGAACATGAGTTCTATTTTGTATGTACAAAGCTACCTGCGCACAAGTTTTAGTATTCATTCACCATCAATATGGATTACAGCTGCAAGGACCATGCTTCGACTGTGGCTGCACAACCTAACACTTGTCCAAACTTCTCAGATATCAAGCATACATGCTGCATTGCGAAACTGATAGACGAAAGACTGAGGCTTGCACAAAGCTCTAAAATCCATGACGAGACGAACCTAACAGGTGCAAGATAAGTGCCACAATCAAGAGAAAAACCAGGTGTCCAGATCTTGCTCCCCACAACTACACCGCCTAACCCGAGATCACTACCCAACATTACAGCCCACGAGCCGAGAGTACTTTAAAAGGGCACATAGCAACCAAAATACAAGTCTGGTGTTTCCAATCCACTTCGAAGAAAAGCTTATTTCACGGGATCCACTCCTCACTTGGCCATCATGACCTTAACGAACTCCTCATAGTTGATCTGGCCGTCGCCGTCCACGTCGGCCTCGCGGATCATCTCGTCCACCTCCTCGTCGGTCAGCTTCTCCCCGAGGTTGGTCATGACGTGGCGCAGCTCGGCGGCCGAGATGAAACCGTTCTGGTCCTTGTCGAAGACGCGGAAAGCCTCCTTGAGCTCCTCCTCGGAGTCCGTGTCCTTCATCTTCCTTGCCATCAGGTTCAGGAACTCCGGGAAGTCGATGGTGCCGTTGCCATCAGCGTCGACCTCGTTGATCATGTCCTGAAGCTCTGCCTCGGTGGGGTTCTGCCCAAGGGATCTCATCACGGTTTCCAAGCTCCTTGGTAGTGATGCAACCTGCAGATAATTCAAAGCTCATCATACGATAATACTTTTGGTAAGCATTTGGTACACAGTACTATAAAATAAAATACGAAAACGTTAACTATTGATTTAAGACTGGTTGGTTCCCACTCATAAAATATCCAATTTGGGACTACATCACCAGTTTTGTCCTAACAACACAGGATACACCATAATACCGCCAATCAGCATGCTGAATTGCTAAAGTTTCATGCACCTATAGTATTACTTTATAAGAAGTGGCAAGTTGCAATGCAACAGCAGGAAATCGTAAACAAGGATGGCTTGAAGCACTGTATTGAAGCATAAACTATAAATATTATAGGCCAACTAGTTAACATGAAGGGAACAATAACATAGGTCAACTTCCAGACGCTTTCCTGAAATGTCACTGATGTGCATCCCAGCACACTGAATTCTAAAAACCGGTTTATGAATTTATTCCAAGAATGATTACAAATAATGTGAAGAAATGATCAACTGCCTATAGCTGAAACCTTAAGTAGACAATCTTAGGTTCAGCATCAATTGGGTGGTTTCTCACCACCAAATAATATACACTTGTTCTCCATATATACATATGATATTCAAAATCCTACTTAAAAATTAAAGGATTAATATGCATACTAGATATGACATAAATCACAGATGGACCACCTTGCGTCTCAAGACATGCTGAAACATATTCCTTCAATATACCAAACAAGAAAATAATACGCGCATCAGCGGAAGACTTGCAGAAATGAGCTACTACTACTACACTAGAAAAGAAAAACCTAGGCATTAAATGTTGGTCTTGACTACATAGTAAAGTAGTAAACACTTGATCTCCACCTTCTAGGCTATCAGAAGTAAGATGGACCATTCCACGCTATCACCAAAACCACATGACCTCATTGACCTATCTCCAGCAACGGGAATACCTAGAAGTTACTCAGAGCAACATCATGTGAACCTTTGCTAAGTACACGAGAACAACCTGGATCGCATCTCCACCCTTACAAATTCAGAAACACTCAGCTCTAAACCCTAATTCCCAAAGCAATCCCTGCCCCCAAACAGTTCCTACTACAGGAGCACCCCGAAATCACAGTCATAAACCGTAACACCTAACAAGACAACTCTCCTCAGTTGGCCACAAACAACTATCGTCCCCATCAGATGCAAGCATCCCGCGTACGCCCAAAACACCACGAATTGCCTCACAAACCATCTACCCCTAGCCATCACCAACACAGGGTCTACCGGATCTAGAGCCCTAACCACGACTGGTCCATCCGAGACACAATTCGGCCGGATCGGGCGACGCGCGAGCTCGATCCGGCCACGAGAGACCGTGGAGAGACGATGGGAGGGGTGGAGAAGAGGGGTTACCGTCGCCGTCCTTGTCGAAGAGGCTGAACGCCTCTTTGAACTCGGCGATCTGCTCGTCGGTGAGCTGGTCCGCCATGGGTGCTTCGAGAAGGTGAAGACGGACACGAGGGACGGCTGCGCGAAGGGGAAAAATAAACGGGCAGATGGCGAGGCTGGCCTGTCCGTGCCTTCTGTGGTGGGATTTATAGGCGGCGATGGTGAGGGGCAGAAGCGGTTCTTTGCGGCAATTTTGACACTGTTGACCTCTGGTGAAACTTTAGCACAAAATGAACCTCGACCGAAACTATTTCACGGATCTGACCCTTTTGAGTAGCGCCTCACGATCAGGCGCTACCCTACACAGGGTAGCGCCTCGTGATCAGGCGCTACACTAGTTGCCAGCGTGGCGAGCCGGGGCCACGGGGGGCCCAGTCTGGGAGGATAGCGCCTCGTGATCAGCGCTATGGTGCGATCAGGTAGCGCCTGATCACAAGGCGCTACCCTTCTGTTACATGTAACCTGCCTGGTCTGCTCGCGCTCCTTCTTCGCACTGGCCTCGCGCGCGTTTCGGAAAAGGAAAAAACCAATCGCATGCATGTCTGCAGGCCGGGAGGATCGGAGTGATCCATTAATTAATTATTGCGTGACCAAAGCTGACTCACCTCCCTAGCTAGCTAGTAGTACAGTGTACAGGGATCCATGCATGCATATGGACACAATCCGAATTTTTTTTCGTGTATAAATTTTTTAACGGTACCAAACAATGATTTTCACCAGGCAAATTAACCTAAAGGTCGCGTCGTGCACCGCGTCAATTTTAAACATGTTTATGCACAGGAGCTAAATCATCCATTTGTATAATACAAACTTTATCTCCATTTAACTGTCTAAAATTCGAAATTTTCAAATCTACAATTGAAATTCAATTACATAATATACCAAATTCTGTAAAATTCATAACTTTTTGTGTGCAATTCAAGAAATTGTCAACACAAAATCAACACACCCAAACATTCCAATTTGCTACAGAAATTGGAGATACTCTTTAAATGCAAACTCATTTGGACAATTCAATTTGCTAAAGTACTATATTTCACAAAATACTAAAACAAATTAAAAATGTCCAAAAAAAATGTCACAAATCTTGACATTCCAAACAGCTTCAAATTTTTTTTTAAATAAAATATATCATCATTCCCACGTTCCAATTTGCTAAATGTTTGGAAATACGATAACATATTTCAAAAAACTCATAAAAATCATAATTACAATACATTTGAACATCACAATTTGCTAGAAAAAACGCTTTAAAATATCAAAATACGAATACCACAAATATAAATAATGAAAAATAGCTATTCCAAACTTACTTCCCAAATAAACATAATTGAATCAACATACAAAATTTAAAGTAAAACATGTTCCGAACAATTTAAAACACTTTATATATATATTGTTTTAGGGTATTTATACAATTTTCAAAAACCTACTAAATGCTGCAAAATCAGCAACTTAACCTATATCCATCAACAAAATATGAAAAAACTGACTATTTATAGCGTACGATAAATTTCAATTTTAGATATTTTAAACTTTTAAATATCTTCCAACTCTGGCCATTTTGCAAAAGTAAATAGAAATCAAATCTATAAAACACCCCAACTTGAACAATTTTCAAAATCTAAACAATTTCAGAACGCAAACTTTTCTAAATTTCAGAAATTTTCAAACCTATACAATTTCTAATGATGTACGTGTACTCCCTTCAAAAAAAAAAAAAAACTAGTACTAGGTGCATGTGAGCCTGGCTGTATATACACTAGATCGAGGTTGTTGCATGCATGCATGGATCCTTGTACACTGTACTACTAGCTAGCTAGGGAGGTGAGTCAGCTTTGGTCACGCAATAATTAATTAATGGATCACTCCGATCCTCCCGGCCTGCAGACATGCATGCGATTGGTTTTTTCCTTTTCCGAACGCGCGCGAGGCCAGTGCGAAGAAGGAGCGTGAGCAGACGGTAGGTTACATGTAACAGAAGGGTAGCGCCTTGTGATCAGGCGCTACCTGATCGCACCATAGCGCCTGATCACGAGGCGCTATCCTCCCAGACTGGGCCCCCCGTGGCCCCGGCTCGCCACGCTGGCAACTAGTGTAGCGCCTGATCACGAGGCGCTACCCTGTGTAGGGTAGCGCCTGATCGTGAGGCGCTACTCAAAAGGGTCAGATCCGTGAAATAGTTTCGGCCGAGGTTCAATTTGTGCTAAAGTTTGAGATAGGGGTCAACAGTGTCGAAATTGCCGTTCTTTGCTGGAACCGAGGGTTATGTATCCGGTTCTTTTTGGGAAATTCGCATTGGCACCCGGGAGCATATGCTCTCGGTATTTTCAAAAAAAAATCAAAATTTGAAAACTTATCAAAAAAATCTGAAAAAAATCATGCACGTACCTGACCATGGAACGCACCACCGTGTATTTTTTCGCGCCGAAATGACATCGTACGCGCCCTACAAAAATGACAAATTTCCTGTCAGAAATTCAAATTTTTAGATCTCATTTTCTGACAGGAAATTTGTCATTTTTGTACAGGGCGCGTACGATGTCATTTCGGCGCGAAAAAAAACACGGTGATGCGTACCATGGTCAGGTACGTGCATGATTTTTTTCAGATTTTTTTGATAAGTTTTCAAATTTTGATTTTTTTTTTTTGAAAATACCGGGAGCATATGCTCCCGGAGCCAAAACGGCGCTTTTTCCTCCTTTTTCTAGCTTTCCATTTTTTTGCTTTCCTTTCATCTTTGGCAACCCAAGGTTCGATTTATTGAGAGAGAAAAAGGCAATCTAAGGTTCCATGCTTTATTTTTTAACATTGGTTTTAGATTGTCCTTGTATGGTTTAGTGGTTTTGTTCTACTTTAACCTGTATTAGGCTATGATGAGACCTATGTTTCTTATAGAAAAACCGACGTAGTTTTGGCGCGAAAGATCGAAGTGAGGTGAAGAGTTGTTATATAACAGGTAAAAAAAATTGCAGCAAGCATCCAACATGGTTACGACAGGTGCTTGGCGCACAGGGCGACAAAAACCGAGAAATGGCTAGAAAAAAAGAAGAAGAGAATGACGACTAGGCAGATCTGACAAAAGATGGTCAATACATACGGGATATGAGTTATGGGAAAGTGGCGGGAAATAGGCGGGCATATGTGTGAACTTAGAGTAATAATGGTCGTCAAAAGGTAATATAAATATATAATCTGCCATTTTTCATAAGGTGGAACTAAGTATCATTATGAGTTTCTTCCCAACGCCATATTGCATAAAACAAATGTACAAGCCAAATTACATTAACAAAGCCTTATATGCATAAGGTATTGCTTTTCAAGATTGCACAAACTCATAGGCGGCCACGTTTCTTCCCATTTTATTTTGACAACTTCCCATTTTATTTTGGTGTCGATTAAGATGGCAACATGGACGTTGATGGCCGGGGATGACTCCGCCGTCCCTGCCCATACCCCGCCATTTTTTATTCCCGCCAGTCCCCGCTAGCTTATCATGGAGGGGGATACCCGTCACCGCCAACAACAGGTACCCCGTACCCGTCATCTATCCATGGGACTGATACGTCTTAAACGTATCTATAATTTCTGATGTTCCATGTTGATATTATACCAATTGTTACATGATTTATATACACTTCATAGCATTTTTATGCATTTTCTGGGACTAACCTATTAACAAGATGCCACAGTGCAGTTCCTGTTTTCTGCTGTTTTTTATTCCAGAAAAGCTAGTCTGGAAATATTCTCGGAATTGGACGAAACTTGGACAGAACCTCCTATTTTTCCAACACGAAGACGGAGTCCAGAGGAGACACGGAGGGGAGCCACGTGGCGCCCACACCATGGGGCCGCGCCCCCCCCCCGCGCCGTGGGGTGGTGTGGGGCCCTCGTGGCTCCGCAGCCGCCGCCCTTTCGCCTATTTATTCTCCCGACGCGAAAACCCTAAATACCCGAGCCATTATCCACGAAAAGTTCCAGAGACGCCGCCGCCGTCAACCCTAGCTCGGGAGGGTTCAGAAGCTCTTCCCGGCACCCTGCCGGAGAGGGGAATCATCACCGGAGGGCTCTACATCACCATGCCTGCCTCCGGAGTGATGCGTGAGTAGTTCATCCTTGGACTACGGGTCCATGGCAGTAGCTAGATGGTTGTCTCTCCACTTTATGCTATCATGTTTAGATCTTGTGAGCTGCCTATCATGATCAAGATCATCTTATTGTAATGCTACATGTTGTGTTTGCTGGGATCCGATGAATATTGAATACTATGTCAAGTTGATTATCAATCTATCTTATATGTTATTTATGATCTTGCATGCTTTCCGTTACTAGTAGATGCTTTGGCCAAGTAGATGCTTGTAACTCCAAGAGTGAGTATTTATGCTAGATAGTGGGTTCATGCCTCCGGTAATCTGGGAGAGTGACAATAACTTCTAAGATTGTGGATGTGCTGTTGCCACTAGGGATAAAATAACCGATGCTTAGCTTAAGGGTACGCCGTTAGGTCTAATGCATTTGTTTACTTTACGCACATTACTTAATGCAATTATCCGTTGCTTGCAACTTAATACCAACGGGGAACTCGGTATGACAACCTGGCGGTGGATTATTAGTCATAGACGCTGTTGGATAACGGTCTATGTATTTTGTCGTAATGCCCACATGAATATCATAGTAATCATCATGTCATATATATGCATTGTCATGCGCTCAATATTTTGTCAATTGCCCAGCTGTAATTTGTTCACCCAGCATGTTAGTTATCTTTTATGGAGAGACACCACTAGTGAACTGTGGACCCCGGTCCATTCTTTTACACTGATAATACAACCAACTGCAAACACTGTTCCTTTTCATTCTCTGCAATTTACTACTGTTTTCCACACCATACGTTTAATCCTTTGTTTTCAGCAAGCCGGTGAGATTGACAACCTCACTGTTTCGTTGGGGCAAAGTAGTTTGATTGTGTTGTGTGCAGATTCCACGTCAGCGCGCCACTGACAACCTTCCGAAGTGATTTCTTGCTCCTACTGGTTCGATTAAACCTTGGTTTCATACTGAGGGAAAACTGCTGCTACACTGCATCATACCTTCCTCTTGGGGTCTCCCAGCGAACGTGTGATCCACGCAATCAAGCATATTTTCTGGCGCCGTTGCCGGGGAGCAGAAGCACTTCGGTTCAGCAATCTCCTTGCCTTCCTTCCACACGCCATATTTTCTGACGCCATATTGGGAAGCAAGAGGATTTCTGCAAGGGGAGTTTCACGCTTCCAATCTCTTTACTTTGTTATTGTCTTGCTTAGTTTATTTTTATTTAGTCTTGTTTGCTTTATTTATCAAAAACACAAAAAAATTAGTTACTTTTATTTTCAAGTTGTTATCTTTCTGTTTTGTTTTAATTTTGCTAAAATGAGTACCCCTGAGAACACTAAGTTGTGTGATTTCACTAGCACGAACAACAATGATTTCATTAGTACACCTATTGCTCCACCTGCTTCTAACGCAGAATTCTATGAAATTAAACCTGCACTTTTAAATCTTGTTATGAAAGAGCAATTCTCTGGTGTTAGTACTGATGATGCTGCTGCTCACCTTAATAATTTTGTTGAACTTTGTGAGATGCAAAAGTATAAGGATGTAGATGGTGATATTATTAAACTGAAACTTTTTCCTTTCTCTTTGAGAGGACGTGCTAAAGAATGGTTGCTATCTTTGACTAGAAATAGTATTGATTCATGGACTAAATGCAAAAATGCTTTCATAGGAAAATACTATCCTCCTGCTAAGATTATATCTTTGAGAAGTAGCATTATGAATTTCAAACAATTTGATAATGAGCATGTTGCTCAAGCTTGGGAGAGAATGAAATCATTGGTAAAGAATTGTCCCACCCATGGACTGACTGCTTGGATGATCATCCAAACCTTTTATGCAGGACTAAATTTTTCTTCAAGAAACCTATTGGATTCGGCCTCTGGAGGTACCTTTATGTCCATCACTTTGGGTGCTGCAACAAAGCTTCTTGATGATATGATGATAAATTATTCTGAATGGCACACCGAAAGAGCTCCACAAGGTAAGAAGGTAAATTCTGTTGAAGAAACCCTTCCTTGAGTGATAAGATTGATACTATTATGTCTATGCTTACAAATGGAAATGCATGTTGATCCAAATAATGTTCCTTTAGCTTCTTTGGTTGCTCAAGAAGAGCATGTTGATGTGAACTTCATTAAAAATAATAACTTCAACAACAATGCTTATAGGAATAATTTTGGTAATAACAATTATAAGCCCTATCCTTTTAATAGTGGCAATGGTTATGTTAATTCTTATGGTAATTCCTACAACAATAATAAGAGTGTACCCTCTGATCTTGAAGTCATGCTTAAGGATTTTATTAGTACACAAACTGCTTTCAATAAATCTGTTGAGGAAAAGTTTGGGAAAATTGATGTTCTTGCCTCTAAAGTTGATAGTCTTGCTCTTGATGTTGATTTGTTAAAAATTAAAACTATGCCTCATGATGTTAAAGAGAGCAAAACTCTCAATGCTATACAAGTTAAAATTGATAATAATGTGAGGATGTTAGCTGATTTACATGCTAGGTGGGCAAGAGAGGATGAAATTGCTAAAAAGAATAGTATTGCTAGAGTTTATACTATTACTACTACTGAAAATGCTATAAACTCAAGTGTTAACAAACCTCCTACTATCAATGGTAAAGTAATTGGTGTTGGCAATGTCTCTACTTCTGTTGCAAAACGTTTAAAATTGCCTGAAAACACTGAAACTGTTCCTGATAAAAGTGCTGAAATTTTTCGAGATGTGGGAGACAATGGTCCTATTACTTTTGATAATAATGATTTTGATTTTGATGGTTGCAATATTTCTGAAGTAATTAAGTTCTTGCAAAAGCTAGCTAGAAGTCCTAATGCTAGTGCTATAAACATGGCTTTTACTAAACATATTACTAATGCTCTCATGCAAGTTAGGGAAGAGAAATTAAAACATGAAGCTTCTATCCCTAGGAAGTTAGAAGATGGTTGGGAGCCCATCATTAAAATGAAGTGAATGATTTTGATTGCAATGCTTTATGTGATCTTGGTGCTAGTATTTCTGTTATGCCTAAGAAACTCTATGATATGCTTGATTTAGCACCTTTGGAACACTGTTATTTGGATGTTCACCTTGCTGATAATACTATAAAGAAACCTTTGGGGAGAGTTGATGATGTTTTTATAATGGTTAACAATAACCTTGTCCCCGTTGATTTTGTTGTTTTGGATATTGAATGCAATGCTTCTTGTCCTATTGTTTTGGGAAGACCTTTTCTTAGAACTGTTGGTGCTATTATTGATATGAGAGAGGGGAATATTAAATATCAATTCCCACTCAAGAAAGGTATGGAACACTTCCCTAGAAAGAAGATGAAGTTACCTTTTGATTCTATTGTTAGAGCAAATTATTCTGTTGATGCTTCATCACTTGGAAACACTTGATTCTTACTTTCTGCGCCTAGCTGAAAGGCGTTAAAGAAAAGCGCTTATGGGAGACAACCCATTATTTTATTTCTGCAATTTTTTTTTTGAGTCAAGGAGTTGTTTACTTCTGTAACAATTCCTTTGTATCTTTATTTTATCGCATTGTTGTGCCAAGTATTGCCTCTAATAGGAAGATGATGCTAGATTTGGATTTCTGCGCAGGAACAGATTTCTGCTGTTCACCGTTTTAATTCTGTAAAATCACAGAAAAATTATTTAAATCTGAAATTTTTTGTGCGTGATCCTCAGATATGTACGCATCTTTCGTTAGTTTAAAGTTTTTCGATCTGAGCAACGTAAGTGCCTCGAAAAAATTCGTCTTTGCGGACTGTTCTGTTTAGACAGATTCTGTCTTTTATTTTTCGCATTCTCTCTTTTACTAGTGTTGAGTGGAATTCTTTTTTAGGGTGAAGAGCTTCACATAACATCAGTGGCAGTAGCTAATGTTAAAAGTAACGGTCATGTTTGTGTCCTTATAGAACATGTGAGTTTTTGATTGTGCACTAACCCTCTAATGAGAATTACTTTGAGTTTGGTGTGGCGGAAGTTTTCAAGGGTCAAGAGAGAAGGATGATATAATGTGATCAAGAAGAGTGAAGAGCTTAAGCTTGGGGATGCTCCCATGGATCACCCCAGCATATTTCAAGAAGACTCAAGCGTCTAAGCTTGGGGATGCCCAAGGCATCCCCTTCTTCATCAGCAACTTATCAGGTCATCTCTAGTGAAACTATATTTTAATTCTTTCACATCATATGTGCTTTACTTGGAGCGTCTGTGTGCTTTTATTTTCAGTATTTTATTTTTCTTATGGTCAACTTGATTGGACCCCAGCATTCTTGATTGGGAGAGAGACACGCTCCGCTTTTTCATATGAATACTCCTATTCTTCACTTATACTTGTTGAGTATTCTTGTCTAGCTATTGCTATGCTTTTAGCTCCTGTTTTTCATGCATCTCTTATTCAGAGCTGTTAGTTCTTTTAAAGAAAGTACTCTCTTGCTTCACTTATAATTGTTTGGAGAGTTTATGTTGAAATAAATTGATTGGTGTTTGGTTGGAACAGAAAATGTTGCATGTGGTAGATGGTATAATGGAAAAAGCTTACATATTCTTGTAGATCATGTATTGGATAATTTGATACTTGTCAATTGTTTTGAGTTATCAAGTAGTTCATGTTTAAGCTTTTGTATCATGTAGTTAAAACCTATTAATGAAGAACTACCGTAAAGCTCGTTGAAATTTGGTTTGCATGATTGGTATCTCTAAGGTCTAGATATTTTCTAGTAAAAGGGTTTGGTTAACAAGGAAGACAGTGTAGAGTCTTATAATGCTTGCAATATGTTTTCATATAAGCCTTGCTGTGTCGGTTGATATCCTGTGTTTGCTTCAAATAACCTTGCTAGCCTAAACTCTGTACTGAGAGGGAATGCTTCTCGTGCATCCAAAACCTTGAGCCAAATCCATGCCATCTGTGTCCACCATAACTACCTATATGTGGTATTTTCTTGCCATTCCAAGTAAATTTTTCATGTGCTACCTTTAAACTATTCAAACTTTATTACTCCTATTTTGTGTCAATGTTTACCAAGCTCATGAGGACGGGGTGGATGTCTTTATGTCAACTGTCAAACAGACTTTACCACCGGACTAGCGGCATATACATCCGCTTATCCATTAATTTTGCAAAAAGAGCTGGCAAATGGGGTGCCCAGTCCCAATTAATTACAACTTTAACCGCTTAATTCTCTTCACATTTTTGCCCTGATTTATCAGTCAAGCAATGACAAACAGTGAAATATCTGCATGTGTAAACAAAAGAGAAAGAGGGATGATCTGCCTTGCTGGTAGAAATAACGTCCTTCATGGGAGCCGCTCTTAAAAGTCTGGTTGGCAGGGGTCATATTGTACTTTCCATTTTCTGATTCGTTGACAATTAACAAACACCTCTCAAAACTTATTTTTACTCTCTATATGATTTCAAAAACTTAAAAAGCTCTAGCACATGATTTAATCCCTGCTTCCCTCTGCGAAGGGCCTTTCTTTTACTTTTATGTTGAGTCAGTTTTCCTACTTCTTTCTATCTTAGAAGCAAACACTAGTGTCAACTTTGGTGCAACAATTTTTATATGCTCGTATATTGCACTTATTATATGCTTTGTGTTGACAAATATCCATGAGATATATATGTTGAAAGTTGAAAGCAATTGCTGAAACTTAAATCTTCCTTTGTGTTGGTTAAATACCTTTTACTTAGAATCTATTGCTTTATGAGTTAACTCTTATGCAAAACTCTTGATGCTTGTCTCGAAAGTACTATTCATGAAAAGTTTTTGCTTATATGATTCAGTTGTTTGCTCATTATCTACTTGCTAGCAAACTATAGACCATTGACCTGGATCACTTCATTCATAACATGTGCTTTACAATATTATTTGATCAAGATTATGATTGTAGCATGTCACCTCAGAAATTATTTTGTTTTTATCGTTTTACCTACTCGAGGACGAGTAGAACTAAGCTTGGGGATGCTTGATACGTCTCAAACGTATCTATAATTTCTGATGTTCCATGTTGATATTATACCAATTGTTACATGTTTTATATACACTTCATAGCATTTTTATGCATTTTCTGGGACTAACCTATTAACAAGATGCCACAGTGCCAGTTCCTGTTTTCTGCTGTTTTTGTATTCCAGAAAAGCTAGTCTGGAAATATTCTCGGAATTGGACGAAACTTGGACAGAACCTCCTATTTTTCCAACACGAAGACGGAGTCCAGAGGAGACACGGAGGGGAGCCACGTGGCGCCCACACCATGGGGCCGCGCGGGCCCCCCTGCCGCGCCGTGGGGTGGTGTGGGGCCCTCGTGGCTCCGCAGCCGCCGCCCTTTCGCCTATTTATTCTCCCGACGCGAAAACCCTAAATACCCGAGCCATTATCCACGAAAAGTTCCAGAGACGCCGCCGCCGTCAACCCTAGCTCGGGAGGGTTCAGAAGCTCTTCCCGGCACCCTGCCGGAGAGGGGAATCATCACCGGAGGGCTCTACATCACCATGCCTGCCTCCGGAGTGATGCGTGAGTAGTTCATCCTTGGACTACGGGTCCATGGCAGTAGCTAGATGGTTGTCTCTCCACTTTATGCTATCATGTTTAGATCTTGTGAGCTGCCTATCATGATCAAGATCATCTTATTGTAATGCTACATGTTGTGTTTGCTGGGATCCGATGAATATTGAATACTATGTCAAGTTGATTATCAATCTATCTTATATGTTATTTATGATCTTGCATGCTTTCCGTTACTAGTAGATGCTTTGGCCAAGTAGATGCTTGTAACTCCAAGAGTGAGTATTTATGCTAGATAGTGGGTTCATGCCTCCGGTAATCTGGGAGAGTGACAATAACTTCTAAGATTGTGGATGTGCTGTTGCCACTAGGGATAAAATAACCGATGCTTAGCTTAAGGGTACGCCGTTAGGTCTAATGCATTTGTTTACTTACGCACATTACTTAATGCAATTATCCGTTGCTTGCAACTTAATACCAACGGGGAACTCGGTATGACAACCTGGCGGTGGATTATTAGTCATAGACGCTGTTGGATAACGGTCTATGTATTTTGTCGTAATGCCCACATGAATATCATAGTAATCATCATGTCATATATATGCATTGTCATGCGCTCAATATTTTGTCAATTGCCCAGCTGTAATTTGTTCACCCAGCATGTTAGTTATCTTTTATGGAGAGACACCACTAGTGAACTGTGGACCCCGGTCCATTCTTTTACACTGATAATACAACCAACTGCAAACACTGTTCCTTTTCATTCTCTGCAATTTACTACTGTTTTCCACACCATACGTTTAATCCTTTGTTTTCAGCAAGCCGGTGAGATTGACAACCTCACTGTTTCGTTGGGGCAAAGTAGTTTGATTGTGTTGTGTGCAGATTCCACG
Source organism: Poa pratensis (assembly GCA_947311845.1). Lineage (NCBI taxonomy): Eukaryota > Viridiplantae > Streptophyta > Magnoliopsida > Poales > Poaceae > Poa > Poa pratensis. The sequence continues at coordinate 32,105,931 of CAMZMU010000067.1, forward strand.
TCAGCGCGCCACTGACAACCTTCCGAAGTGATTTCTTGCTCCTACTGGTTCGATTAAACCTTGGTTTCATACTGAGGGAAAACTGCTGCTACACTGCATCATACCTTCCTCTTGGGGTCTCCCAGCGAACGTGTGATCCACGCAATCAGGGACCTTAATGCCGACAACAAGAGATGAGATCAAGGATAAAGGGGAGACTAGGAAGGGTGTAGAAAAATAATGGAGTGAAGTGTGAAGTATCTTAAGTTTCATAATATATTTGTGTCTCTGTGACCCACCTGCCAAAACTTGCCGGGTCCCATGGAGTCCCCGTGGAGCCCCGCCACACAGTTCTCAAGGGTTAATTTATCTCCCATCCCCGCCCCACGGTGGGTAAATCCACGTGGGTATCTGCCCCCATGGAAAACATTTCCGCCCATAGTACCGATCTTGGTCCTCTAGCTCTCATCATGGCATACTTGTTTAGCGCACGAGGCGACAAAAAAGGTGAAATGGCTAAAAAAGAAGAGAATTGCGACTAGTCAGATCCGCCTAAAAATGGTTAGTACCTACGTGATGTGAGTTATGGAGAAGTGGCGGGAAAAAGGCGCACATATATGTTAGTTAAAAGTAATAAATTGTTATATTTTTATCAGTGATAGTAAAAAGAAAATATAATGTGGCATTTTTTCATATGGTGGTTCCTCATTCAAAACCAAGTATGATTATGATTTTTTTTCCTTTTAACACCATATTGCTTTGGACATATTACATTTGCAAAGCCTCGAGATTGCGTAAGCTCATATCCAACCACATTTCTTCCCATTTTTTGTCAGGTTAAACCACGATCTTGGTAGCCTCTCTAATAGTGGCAAACATATTTGGTGTAAGTTTTTTCTCACAATGTTAAGGATACCGTGCATGCCACATTTTCATTTTCTTACATATTTAGTCTTGATTCGTACTTTGAATATTTGTGTCCCTTGTCAATGTAACTTGTAAGGATAAATTGATTCATTAGCCAGCTAAATTACAATTTCATACTCACGCTATGTTGAAATATCTAGAAGTGTTTATTCTTGATATTCAAGTGCACCATACAAAATCGTAAAGCTGAAACCTAGAGTAGCATACAATATGCTAACCACCATTCCTTCTTATAAGGTGTATTAGTTTTTTGAAAAATCAAATTACACGAAGTTTAACCAAGTTTTTAGAAAAGGTATCAATCTCTACAATTTTAAATAGGTATAATTACATTCATCATTAATATATTTTATTTAGTATTATAGAGGCTGAATGTTTTTTTTCTACAAACTTGGATGGACTTAGCATCGTTTTACTTTAAAAACCTAATACTATTATTTTCTTCTTCTCTATTGTTATATACATCTTCACAAATTAATATGAGCGTTGTTGGAGGCTTTTTTTTGTTTTAACCCAGACACATTTTGTTCTCAAGATCTTGACTTAGTCCAATTTTTTACATCCGTTCCAAAAAGAATAAACCTAGATTCGCATTTTTTTAAAATTAGCACACGAGGTATTTGTAACTTTTGCAAAATCTAGCAAAAATCATGCACATATGACATATATATTGAGTTTTGAAACTTATCTATAAAAAAGGGAAAAAATAATGCCACCATTTGAGTTTCAAAACTTATGATGTAGTAGCTATCTCATTTCTAAATCATTTCCCAAGTTTTAGCGGTGAGTTTCGATTTACCTAGGTTCCAATAATCCGGTCGCCCCATCCCCACCTTGGTCTAGTGGGTGAAATTTTAAGAAAAGTCATGGCTAGGTTCCAAAAATCCGCTCTAGATGGTTGTATGAGAAAATAAATTCTCACGGTAATGTAGCTGCACATGGATTCAGGTGATGGTACGTTTTTTTAATTTCCAATTTTACCCTTGCATTGCTAGGCTAAGTCAGAAAATATTACACCTTTGCCACCGCCAAGTGAACTTACCGGTTCATGTCGCGCACTTTGCGCTTCAGCGCCTCAGGTGTCGGAAAATTAACCCGCAGTCCCTTATCCTCTTCGTCGTGCGCGGCCGCCGGCCTCCACAGCTCCACCTCGCGTGCTGTGTCGCCTCCATCCTCCTCAAGCGTGGTTGCCACCGGACTCCCCCATACACCTAGCGCGCGGCCAAACTCTCCACTCCCGTTCACAAACAGAAGAGGGCCGATTTCCTCCCTGTTTGCAAGCCTAGAAGCAGCGGCGGCACAACGCCCAGCCTCGACCAGGAGACCCGCAGTGCGAGGCATGCGGACGGTGGCCGAGGCACGCGTCGCGGCGTTGCGGACGACGGTGCAGCACGCGCGCAGGGAGGCGATTCACGGCCGAGTTCCACACCGAGGCGCGCGTCATGGGCTGCTCGTGGGCGAGGTAGCGGGAGAGATGAGCAGCGGCGGTCTGCTCGTGGGCGAGGTCGCCGGAGCGGAAACGGAAGAGGTGAGCAGCGGCGGCGGCGCCCGTGGTGAGCAGCGGCGAAGGCGGCTCGGAGGTGAGCAGCAGCGGCGGCTCCCGGTGGTGAGCAGCGGCGGCGGCGCCTAGGTGGGGATTTTTTGGTGCGGGATTTTTTTTTTTACTTTTTGGTGCGGATTTTTTATTTAGCAGACACTGCCCTCAGCTAGACCCAGGTTGCTTGCGCATGGAAGCGCAGTCAGATATCGATCTGAATTTTCCCCCTGTATTTAATGACGGCAGCTTGCATGTTTCACTTTATTTTTGACTTTGATTTTCTTTGTGTATTTGTTTCTTCCGATCCAAACACACTGCTGCGAACAGACACATTACAGAGTCATTTGGATTGTTTACAAGCTCAAGTGCCCAAGTAAGTGTCCAGCGTTGTACTCTCTTTGTGATAACAAAAAGTTCATCTTGTTGAGCCAGTTCTATTCACGTTAATTCGTTTTACAAAAACAAAAAAGGAACTAAATACTTAATATACTCAGAACAAATAGAAAATGTGCATGGTCCGGAATTTCTTATATTCATTTCATCAATGTTGATTTTTAAAATATAGATGCAAGCAAAAAATCGTTATATAGCTGGTCTCAAACATGATACAAACCTCACCAAACGAATTAATTCGGAATTGGTACTCACCTTGTTAACTTCTCTTTGATTGATGAAAGTACATTTTCTCAAAGAGATTGAAATGTATGATTGAAATGTATGTGCTACGTTTTTAAAATTTTGATCAATTTCCTTTTGGTTTCGTGATTTCGTATGTACAAAACTACATGTCTGTTACAACTTTATATCCCGTAGCAACGCACGGGCATTCAACTAGTATCTAATAGTCTCCAGCCTCGCAAGCAAGGAGATGCTGACGAGCCAAAGCGATGGATGAAGAGGGAGACCAGGTCCAGGTCACCGCTGCGTCACAATCACACGCACGAGTCAGACAAGCGGTCCCGGTCAACAGCTGGAGAAGTCGTCGGCTAGTCCGCTCTTTGATAACTTCCTGACGTGGCAATCAATGCATTGTGTCCGATTGGAAAGTGATGTATCGCTGGGGCGGGCCTCGTTTTTTCTGTTCGGGCCTAGCCCAGTCCATGCGCTTTCACGGCTCGTGAGGAAAAGGCCCATGGAGTTATTACGAAACCGTTGCAGAGAGCTTGGAGGAAAAAAAAAAGAAACAGTGAAATAATAGAATGGGAAGAAACTGGTTTGTTCACTGAGTGTCTTCCTTTCTCTCCTCTGCCCCCACCGCTTTCCTTGAGAGTCAGCCGCCGCCTCCACCGCTCATCCCTGGCTCGCTCCTTTTTCCTCTCCAGCGGCGTGGCCGGCTGGTGTGGAAGAGGATGCGCAGCGCGGGCTGTACATATTAGCTCCCTAGGATTAGTTTTAGTTGAGTGTGGCCATGTGCCGAATGAGGGTAGGTTCTTGGATCTTTGCAGCCAGATCCATGGCACCGTGGACTTTCTCCGTCGAGCTGCGCTTCGCCGGTGGCAGGCGGTGGCGCATGTGAGGCCGTGGAAGCTATGCATCCCTCTGAGTAAGGACTGCATCGAAGCTATGGAGCTAGATTTCTCGGGCCAAATCTGGCTTCACATGGTGTTTCTTCTCCTGCTGGTGGTGCTTTCATGGAGGGAGCCAAAAGCTGCGCCGGAGAAGATGCCAAGCGGCTTCCTGAATAAGGTTCGAGTTTGGGTTCGAAGCTACTGCAATCTTTCTTTCCTGCCTCCTCTAGTCCGTGGCAGGAACTGGAGTTTTGACGGCGGGTCGATTATCAAAGAGTGGTGGCGACGAATCTTGGTTGCCTCCGACTATTTGTTCGCTGCGTTGTTGTTCATCTTGCTGGCCGCCATGGTGGTGGAAAGGAGATGCGGGGATGCAACAAACGGTGGTGTGCGGCGGCTTTGGAGTGAAGAGGCCTTCAGTTCTTCGAGCTCATCCAAGATGGTCCATGGTGACCTGTCGCAATCGCTGGTATGTTCCAGCACTCATTCAACCTCCTTCGTGAGGCCCTTGTTGAAGTCAGCTGGTGCTGCGGCTCTTGTCGGCATCGAAGCAAGTGGCGATGTCCCCGTGACGGTGCTCGGCGACGGCAAGCTCGACTTCCTGCTCGACGGTGGGAAAGAGAAGGACTCGATTGTAATGCTCCTTCATTCAGCAAGGTCCTTTCTGCATTTGTCGGGGACCCATGTGTTATTTCTTGTTGGTATGGAGTCCTTTGTAAAATATCTGTACACCCACTGTATGGTATAAGATAAGGCTTCTAGCCCCTTCGGGGCCTCCGTGTTCAAAAAAAAAATCTCCCTCCCCAAGTTATTTTTTCCCCTTCGTCCAATAGTTTTCCATCCTCACAAGTATATATGCAAACTACAGTCATCGGCAAAACAGTGGTTGATTTTATCTGGCTATAAGTGACTGATACTTCTACACATGCATCATACAAACTCGCCTCTCTATCTGGGTTTCAGAAGATCGTCTAGGATTAAAGCTCCATCGTCTCCCTGTCGCTGTAGATCTTTTTGACAAAATGCTGTTAAGGTTGTGACCGCCTTCCACGGTGGTCTCTTTTTGTATGGTAAGCATCCACATCGCATGTATGGACAGATTCTTTCCTTCCAGTGCCTTGGTTACCTACGTCTCCCCTATTAGCGTCTCAACTTTATCCGTCATGTTGAACTGCGCACACCTACCAGTTCGCTCCAAAGTATTTGAGATGAAAATGACAGACGACACAATTGGATCATCAGGTTTGCCAGCTCCGTTTATTCCCGTGGCAGATCACAAAACAAAACCGGAAACTTCACCAACACGTACTCTCTTGTTTCATTTTCTCAGAGTTCGGAGATTTTGTTCAAACCTCATGCTACCAGAACAGTTTATTGAACAACGAAAGAAAGAAAGAAAACGAAGAGGTGCAGGGAGCAGCATAAAAGAACAAGGGCCCCTGCATTCCCCTTATGTACATTACCAGCTAACACACTCCCTTATTCACTCCCATCAGTCCTAGTCAGCCACCACTGCTTTCTCCATCTTCCGCCGGCCTCGTCGTCGTCAGACTTGTCACCTCCTCAGCAGCGGCTTGTAGAGCACGAAGTTCACGTACTTCGATTCGAACCGGTGGGTGATCCCGAGGGCAAGCAGAGACTGCGACCCCCATCCTTTCTCGATGAAAAGATGGTTGAGGACGACGTGCTCAGGCTTCAGCTTCGGAGCGTGTTCGTCGTAGCTGTCTGTGCTGCCAAGGACAGACATGAGAAGCTGAGGAGGGAGGGTCGGTGGCTCCTTGGCGAACTCCTCGTCGGCTGGGAACTGCAGGTCATAGCTGTGTTCAGGCGATGGAGGTGCGTCGAATTCCGCCACGCTGTCAAGACTCTCTGGGACATAGTCCTATTCAAAATAGAGACGTTTTCAGATAAAACCAAGATCCTGAATTCTGGAGAGCCTCTTCAGAGGAACCGGAGAAAAACACCCATGATCTTTGTGTTGGCATTTGTCATTTAGGCGTTCACTAGCTTTATTTCTGAAATAGACATGTATAATCCTTACTGACATGGACATCGAGGAGGTTGGCCACCTGCCCTCTCTCATCTGTAACATGAGGTAGCTCAGAGACATATCTGGGCTCCCCTTCGACAATGATCCGGTAATGATATATTCCAGATGGCAGAACTAACAATACAGCGTGATCTTTCCCGGACCTCTCTAACACCTTCCTGAAAAGTAATCATATGAATTTTTTGAAATATTAGAATATCATTTTCGAGATTGGATAAAACATCTGAACAGATTAGGTGAAGCGTATTCGCAAAAAAAAGGTAAAGGGTAAACCTTGAAGTCCAGTTATCCCATGATCCTTCCACAAACACCTCATTTCCTCCTTGACTCCATGTAATCAAAGTTGGAATTCCTTTCTCCGGGGGGTTATTGTTGGTGGATTGATCTGAGCCATTAACCCATGAATGGTTGAAAACAGGCGAAAATTCAGTCGGTATCTGTAGTGGAGCTACTGGCACCTGCAAGGTGCACTTAACTGTCAGTGCAATCAGCACCAGCAATCATGTTTATATATGTGACTTGATCCCAAAACAAAATATGAGTTAGCAACATCCTATGAATAAATATGGCCAAAAGTAATAAATTCAACTTGTCACGGCAGTCGGCACACGAACTTTAGAGTAACCTGAAACATGATCCCTTGCAAATATGTCCAAGTATAACAGGATCTGAGAGATCAACAACACACATGTTTTTTTCATTACATCAAAATGAATTTAGTAGGAATGAACTTAACCATGTCGAGACCGTAGGCTTTAGTATATTCATTCTAAAAAGAGCAGAAACAAACACTGACTGCCAGCCTGCCACTTATACAGATTAACATGAGGCTTATTTTCCTTTGAACCGGGGTCTTCCCCTTTGTCCTTTCAATTGCATCAATGGAGATAATATTGTCTTACAAGAGAGAAAGGGAGCGTAAAGCAGAAAATCAAGTTCGACGCACCAGTAGGAAACCCGCTGTTCACCATCGATCCAGGCCATGAACTACAGAGAAAAAACCTAACAGAAATTTTTACCTCCACCTACTGCCATATTACAGCCATAGTTTGATAAAGCCAAAAGCAAGGCCACTATACAGAAAAAGGATTACAACACTCCAGAGCGGAGTAATATAGGGGCTAACTGCTTTGTTTTTCAGGAGAATGAACTATTGATAGATCAAATAAGTAGCTAATGTCTACTTAGCTACTGCAGCTGTGTAACATGTATACTTTCATCAAATAATTTCCATCCTATAATAGCAATACGAAATTCAGGTGGGGAAGCCCCTACATGCCCTTGACTTATGAAAACATAAGAATGCATGGCATATTCTGACGTTCATGTACAGTGTGCATAAAATATTTACTAAAATGAATCAAGAATAGAAATACCACCATAAATCATTGTGACTGCAATTCAAAGTTATATACGACGACAGACAAACCTGTGTTTTGTTTCTGCCCCTTAGCACGTGCTGCAAATTTCAGTTTAAAATTTTACATACGACTAAATGTCTCATTACATTCAAGCGGTACCCAATAAAGTTGCAAGCAAATGTTTTCAAGGATCTCATTTCGAGTTATAGTTCCAAATGTGGAACACATTTAAGCATGATGCCACACATTTCGAGTTATAGTTCCAAATCTGCAAATGTGGACTATGTCTATCCTAGTGCTGAGAGTAAACAATTTGTTCTAGGATGTTGCACCAACCGTTGTAGCCACACAGTATATGCACACAACAAGACCAACTACCCACAAAATAAGATAAGGTAGACACGCTTTGTCAAGATGCCGCGCAATCACCGAGGGAAATTAAGATAATTATCCAGAGATTAAAGATTATGCGCCATTTGAGAAAGAAGGAGCAACTTGTCCTCAACACCGAACCAGATCCCAGACGCAGAGTTACCAAACCCGTTGGCCGAAACCAGGTGCAACCAAATCTACTCGTCTTTACCAAAGCTATTTTCTTTAAATGGCAAGTTGTAGCCATGTCCTAAACAAGAACCAATCCTTCGATGATATCAGGAATATCAACAAGCTGCAGTTCAATCGCAGATACCAAAGATATCTGCTACGGCCTACTTCTAATAAAGTTAAAGGCGTGAAGCAAATGAATCTGCCATTTGAAATTTTAAAAACCAGATGGATCTGATCTATAATGCCTGATGCAACAACTAAGACTTCACAGGACAATTGGCTTTGTCTGAACTCTCATCGAACCAATGCTAAACTAATCAAGGAAACAAAACCAACATCAAGAATCAGCTCCGCCGCGAGTAACTCCTTTTCATCACCGAGAAAGGAACAATCAAGCACAAATTGTTAACAATCACTGCACATCCGCGCGATTCACACTGACCAAGAACGTAGCATTTTTTTAATCACAAAACGAGGAGGAGATATGAAGAACACGAGATGAGGGTTTCCTTTTTTTTTTGCCATTTCGGGCTAAAAAAATATCACCTGCGGCGCGAAGACGTAGGGAACCGGAGGAGGAAGCTCCCGCATCACCGCGTCCGGCGGCGCCGCGGCCTCGACCGTGCTCCCGCCGCCGGAGGGCACCTGCTCCAGCGACGCCGCCGCGTGGCCGTTCCACACCTCCCTGGCGCTCGCGTTCCCCATTCCCGGATCGCCGCCCGCAGCTAATTCTCCACCTCTTCCAACTAGATAAGCGCCCGCCGCCGCTTCTTACACGACTCCCTAAGCTAAGCAAGAGGCGAAGGCGAAATCGAGCAGTCAAACACAGGAAGAGCGGCGGAAGGCTACAGCCTCTACGGGAATACCACGGGGTCTCGGGCTTGCGTGCCACGAAGTTGCTGCCAGAAATCAACTCGGGCAGCCACCGGCCGCATCGCCGGCGGCAGGGAGAGAAGGACATATAGGATGGCAAGGTACGTGACACGCACGCCGCCTCCACCAGCTCGTCATGAGAATTGTTGCTGGAATTATGTCTGCCGTTGGATGGAGCAGGTCGGGCGAGGATCGTGCGGCTAGAAGTTCACCTTGGCGTTCCCCACGTGGATTGGATAAAGGCTGTCCCAGAAGTCAACCTTTTTGACTTGGACGATGTTTTACTTGGTGTTTGGATAGGGACGACGAAAAATGTGCCCAATGGATAAGAGTTACCGAGATTTTATTACTTTTGTGTTGCATTCTTCTAATTTGTCTAAATACGAATGCATCTAGACATATTATGGTATGTAGGTACATCCGTATTTAAATACTAGAAAATACCCCGCGTGTTGCAGCGGGTATCACTTTTATATATCGTGTAAATAAAATGGTATAAAAGGTATGACATATTAAATGAATATACGAAAATCAATTGGTCATAGTCGATATACTAATTTTTCATAGACATGAATTGTGTGTGTATTATATATTGTTAATATGAACTATTAGATGGTTGGAGGAATGTATGATTTGTATATTAATAAGTGGAAATGACATGGACAATTGATTGGCTAATACTATGGATGATTTGTATATTGTTGACTTCACATTTCTCATTAGCGATATATTTCCTTTTTATAAATGTAATGCGGGGTCTTTTCCATCACGCACATAGTTTACGTACTCGAAAATTTGGAAATTAGAATGTTTTTAGGCTAACATTCATACATGAAAGATAAGCACGAACTAATTAGCCAATTTTGTGATGAACATCTTGGTTGCATTTAGCTTAGCAGTTGATGGCGGTCAACTTATCCGACAAGTCTGGTATAGTCAACTAGAGTTTCACTACTTCACTCCTTTACGATCAAATCTATGTATAGAGATCTTATAGACGATCATACTAGATTTTATAAAATATAATTTGAAGCTAAAAGTGCCTCTAGAAAATATCTTCAAGTGATTTTTTATATAAAACGTAGTGTTAACAAAGGACAAGAAGTGTTACTTCAGTGACTCGGATGAATGTGAAATGCCGTCTTGCTCGCCTTGTATGGCGAATAGTTTATGTTACTTTTTAACTTACCGCTCCAAATGAATATGTTGGGAAATTAGTTGAATACATTGGGGAAAAAAAGCAAATTCTTGTGAGTTTGTGCTTTGTGTTGGGATATATGGAACTATCACAACGTTATTGTTTTCAACAAAACTAGAGTTTGTCACTTGTTCCATGTTGTCTGTCCTCAAGGCTGTCCATTGGGTCCATGTGTGGTCATGTATGCACCCTATGAACCATGGAAACGACAATTCCATTTGAGCAAAGCACTATATTTTTACGAAATCTCCTAAACACCACAAGATTATACCCGTGATCATTATACAATTTCGTAGGTGCGCAAGATATCGAAAACCTCAAACAGAGCATGGGAAACGAAGACCAAACCGAATTTCGTAGTGTGAAGACACTGTGAAGTGTGCGTCGAACTGGTCGGGAATCTGAAACTATGATCAGGCTCGTAAGTTTTTTCTAACTCACGCCACGACGCCACCTCTTATGAATGATTAATTAGCGTCGGAAAGACCATCTAGCAACTGCATCTAGGGTGGAACGTTCGTACTTGAAAGAGCAATGGAAGTGCTACAAAAGCAAACCACTAGTGTAATGAAAATTCGGGTTTAAAGAGTGGACCCCATGTACAGTATGTGTGTGCTTTGGGCAGTAGAGCAAGAAGGAAGGACTCTAATTAGGAACTGGATGTGGATGATGGGACAGGGCGGGTGGGTGGATCATTTGATGGATAGGGTAGGTAGGCTCGTGCTTATCCAATCAGTTCCTCCCAAATCTCCTCTGCTGAAGTGTTGATCGCTGCGCGCCGGTAGGCTGCAGGGAGCTGCAGAGGAGGGGTGTGTCAGGCTGTCAGAGTGCGTGTTGGTGGTGGGTGGCATAGCACCGGAGTAGTAGCAGCCATCCTTACGGATGCAATGGTACCCGATAGCCGCTAACCTGATGGGCCCGCACTAAATGGGGAGGGTTTGGTGACGATCTAAACCCGTGGGTGTACTTAGCGATAAAGATCTAGACCCGACGTGTCTAGCGGAGGCTGGTATGGGGTGCCAAACCCGTACCCACGAACCCGCATATCGACTAGTATATGTTTTTTTTTCAAGAAAATCCCCAAGGCCTAACTAGCCTACTAACGCACTCACCACAGCCAGCCCAACTAGCCTAGCCCACTAAGCACTAACGTACTTAGGCCAAACACGAGTACAGCACAGCACATATCGATCCATCTCTTTACGACCCTACCTTATCTCCCACGAGTCCATGACTGAACAGATCGATCCACATCCACGGGACGCGAGCATCTCGTTCTTCCTCCCGTCGTTGACCAAGCCAGCTCCCTCGCGGCCCTCTCCTTCTTCCTCCCGCCGCCGACCAAGCCAGCTCCCTCGCAACCCTCTCCATCTTCCTCCGCCGCCAACCAAGCCAGGGCCCACACGGCCCTCTCCTTCTTCCTCTCACCGCCGACCAAGCCACGGGGCGGGAGCAGCGCGGCCGCCGCGTGGAAGGATGAGGAGGCGGAGGGGCTCGAGGCAGACAGAAACAGAATCAAGGAGGAGGACGCCGCGCCGCCACTCTATCCCATGTCCTCGGCGGGTACCCGTCGGGTCCTGCAAACCCGGCGGGTGGCGGGTATGGTGGAGGTTTGTACCCGGCGGCGGGTATGGGGACGGGTGGCAGGGGCGGGTATGGGGATGCCAAACCCGGCCCCAAACCCGGCGGGTGCCATCCGGAGTCATCCTTATCCAGTGCAGCTCGGACATACGGACGCACCAGACATTGTTTGTTGCATGCAACTGCTGGCCATGTTCCATCACCGGCGATAAATATATCTCGGCCGGCTGCAGGTCGTGCGTGGTAGTCGCGACAGTCGTGGCTGAAGGGACCACGGAGATGGATGAAATAACAGTTGGCAAAAACCTCCAGCCGAAAGATTATGTGAAGCTTAATGTTGATGCATCCTTCGACACCGGCTCTAGATCGGACGGCACGGGAGCGATCCCGCATGATCAATTTGGAGCTTTTGTTTCAGGTTGTCATGGGACTCTACAATGTGGAGGATGCCGGATGCTGCAACGGCGGGGCTGTAGACGTGGGTTGCAACAAGCTCTTGGTTGAATCAAACTGTAGTAGATACCATGCAAAATGGACGTAATTCTTTGGGGGTAGCAACGTCAATCTATCTATGAAGAACGTACCTTTCTTTGTCGAAGTTTTTCACGTGTCGTTTTTTCTCATTGTCCTAAGGAAGCCAATATGGTAGCTCATGATCTTGCAAAGTTGTTTAGAAAGGAGGACCATGGTGTTTGGCATGACGATCCTCCCATCGTTTTGAATGTCGTAATCGCAAACAATGTATTTTTGTTCCTAATTAATAAATTAGTAGTGGTGGCTTTCCCTCAAAAAAAAAAACTAGACTTTGTTTGGTGGGATAAGTATTAAGGGCTAATTAATGATCAAGCGAGTCGGCGGGCCATGTGCCTTCACGAGTAGGTATGATGTCTCCGGCTTTCCTGCTATCGCGACTGGATTCGTCATTCGTCTCGACGGTCTGATGCTTATCTTCAGGTCTCCTACGTAATACGTCAGTTTTTGTTTCTGTTTGCGAGTAATAGTACGTGAGTTTTTAACCTGTGAATTATCAGTGGTCGGCAAGCGCGCGGAGGCAACAAAATGCAAAGGTATACGCCGCGATTTCATTACGGAGGCTGGTACAAGAGACAGAAACCACCCTACTCTTCTGGTAGACACACACACAGCTAATTAAACCTCGCTTACTGAATCCAGATGGCCACATCGATCGACCCTCCAGGCTCTTGCTAGCTGCCGCCACCCTCTCGACCTAGCAGTCGTCATCGTCTGGCCCGCCTCCCTGCCTGCGGGTCGGGGCCTCGCGTTGTTGGCGAAGATGCTCGGGGGAATGTTCTTTGCTATGATCGCAAATGGTTGTGATCCATCCTCATGTCATCGTGCAATCCATGTGTTACGATTGAGGGTATAAAACATGAGAACAACTGACGTGTGCAAAGCATTTGACAACCAAAAACTTATAGGAATCTGAGGGAGGCGAGTTTTCGGAGCCATGCGGGTATAGGCCCTGAGATGTTGTTCTTGTACAGGTCTAGGCTGGTCAGGTTGCTTAGATCACCGAACTCTTCTAGGGATCGTCCGATGAATGTTGTTCCCGTGAAATTCCCTGTCAGACGCCAAAGGAGCCGGTGCTAGTGCAGAACGAGTTAACTAGCGGCACCGAAAGGTGGATAAGGGGGAGTAGTGCTCACATATCCTTCCGCTGATCCAGTTTGGCAAGCTCCTGCGACAATGGACCGGACAAGTTCATGTAGCCAAGATCTCTGTTTCACAAAGAAAATATTTCTGCAAACATTTAGCCTTTTCATTTCTTATGAATAATAAAAATATTAGCAGAAGATCACGGCTACCAAAAAAAAGTTACTCTTATACACAATGCTCCTAGCCAGCCCATTTGGCTCGGCCCATCAGGCGTCAGCCTCTCCAGATCCAGGTTAAGGGCCTTTCGTATCTGGGTCTTCTGGATCGGACCAACAATTCTCACACCTTTCGCGTTGGTTTTTCACGTGATCTAATAAGCTGCACGTTTCTTTTTCCACGTTTTGCTCGCTGGATTTATTCCTCTCCAAATTATCAGCAGAAACCGCGCGTCAAATCCAAATAATGCGGCAAGCAAAATTTACTCCAAGTTTTCAGCAAATCCAAGTCGGTCTAGTCCAAAGGCAATTCGAACGTTCCGATTGCTTGAACAAGGGTCCTAGATACAAATGGAAAGCATGCAGATGATCGAAGCGGACCACGGGAAGCAGCAAAAGGATCCGTGTGGACTAACCACACCGCCGTCCCCTAATAGGTGAATTAACCACCGGGATACGAGGAATGGGGCCTGTTGCCAAATTGACTCACATGCGGGTGACGCTCTCGGTGGCCTCGCAGGTGATGTGCAACCAGTCGACCAGGTGCAGGGTACCAGCTCTGGAGCACACTGCACCGCCGTGACCTGCAGCCCGCTGCGCAGGGCCAAGAGCGCGACGTCGTCAGGGGACCGGTCCGCCAGGGTCGACGCAACCGCCGCCACAAGGACGATCGTGAGGGCTCCAGCTGTCGCGGCGCCATTGGCAGGTGGTACGAGCTCGCGTGGTGGCGATCGTCTCTCTGTGTTGTGAACTACCTTGTGCGAGATGTGTGCTTTGAACTGGGTTTGCTGCGCGGGGGGGGGGGGGGGGGGGGGGGGTCCTCGTCTGCGTGGGGACCGTGCTGTGCGAGAGCATCTCCAGCCTGATTGAGCAAATTCGCTCATGTCTGTGGACACGGTCTAGACAACACTAAATGTTGGCTTCTACAACCATAACTCTCAAATCTTGTCCTGCCCTAAAACATCAATCACACAATTATTGAACGTTTCAACTTGAATTCAAAATAAGTTTCATGTACTAACCGAATTCATCACAAAATAAAATTTAACAATTTCATACATGTAACCGATACAAGAATGAAGCAATTGCCGCCAAGGTCGCGCTACTTGATATTCTTCTTCATGTGCATGACCCACTTTATCTCTCATCATCAAAGAGGCTAACATTTTGACATGATTCTGGACTCTTCCGTGAATCTCGCAAGACTAACTATCTCCTTCTCACTTGTAAGGGTTCCACCCATCTTCCTTTTTTCCAACTTAGTTTTCATCCAAACATTATCCTTCTCCAGTTTCAACCTTCCCTTCTCCAACACCCCTCTCACATAGCCGCACTCGGTTAAACTCCATCCTCTCCCTTTGCACATCAAGAATTGTTTGTATTTCTCATCCTTCTTCACCTCTCTTTTCTCCTCCAATTTAGAAAGGTTAATTGAGACCCCTGCCGAGCCCTCTCGGGCTATCCACGATATGGACAAGATATCCGTCCATGTGACGGACATTTTTCTTGCACCGTAACACGCCACCCTATCCTTCTCCCACCTCTTCCCCATCATATGTCTTTTTCTATTTGAAACTGACCCTTGTACGTCGCTACATCATTCTCATCAAGTCCAATAGATAGATTGGATAGATCCATAATTGATCTTCATCTTCTTTCTGGGGTTCTTGAGATCATCGTATTGGGTGCACCACTTTGGTTTGTCATTCAATTCGAGCCAACAGTGGGACATGTGAATGGTTTTTTCTCCACTTGATGATACATAGTGGTGGCCAACCCCATCTAGCAAGCAGGTAGATACACTCAACAAAATGCAATGGAAGGCAAGGAAAAAATATAATTCAAAACATGCAAGCAAGAGTTACATGGCTATCGACGCCGACGCCACTTTGATTCCAACTTTGCACTTGTGCACAAACCACAAAATTTGTTTACGGACTCTTGGGTTGTGAGCCAAAAACAGGTCAGCCAAATACTCTAATATTGCACTACAGTCAGTGGACAATAGTGAGGAGTTATTTACACAGCGCTCCAGAGTTTAACTAAAGTTATAATCAAAACTATTTTGTGTTCTTTAAAGCATTAAAATGATTGAACTGTAGTACAATATATACTAAATAACAATGAATCTACTGACTGAACCAAGCTTCGGCTCTAACGGCACCCAACATGTGTTGGCGGGGAGATTTCACTGGGGCAGGGTAAAAAATGCACCCTACACGATCAAGAGGGATTGACTTTTGTTGGAAATAATGCATACATTAGTTCCGTCTTCCGTGAATTCCAATTGCCATTAGCTGCTATGAATCAGACGGTCACGTTCAAACTTCCTGTGACAAGTCGTTCTGCACCTTGGACTGCTGGCCGTTGGATGTTGCAACTCCTTCCGAGTCTTCAGCTAGAACGTGCGCAGTATGCCACTTATCCTTCCGATTCGCCTGCATCCAATCTGCGCACCGTGCTCAGGCCGGAAGACGTTTCATTGAAACGTTGCTCAGTTGGACTGAATCCTGAGAAGGCTCTATAAAGAGCAGGGCATCGGAGATATGGATACACACGACACACGAGACCACAACTCCATCTTTTCCTCTGCCACAGTGTTGCGCCGTCTTCCGAACCAAGTCGACCGTGCTGTCCGCCGTGTAGCGGCAGCCCGAGAGCGGTGTCTCCGAAGCTCCGGCCGCATCATCGACCCTGCACGGGGGCGGTCTAGAGTTTTCTGGGCAGCGTCCTCGCGACGCTCTATCTCCGTCGTCGTCGGCAACCTCTTCTCTGGCAACTCCGTCAGGCTGTACGTGTACGCGAGGAAAGCCTACGACCACATCTACATAATCTGCACTAAGTTCTTTGGCTTCGCGTCAAGACATAGCAGCATCGTATTTCCTATAATTTATTTGTCATTCTGCTCTCTTACCGTAGCCATGGTTGACGGTACTAGTATTTCTGATGCTTTTGTGCGCATGCTAGTAATACATGATTTACTACTGTTGGTTAATTTTTGATTTAAATATGGTGCAAATTATTCAGAGCAGTAGTCTGTCCATGTACTATGATTTTGCACGCATTATTTAGAGGAGTTAAATTAGTGACAAATTGCCTCTTAGTTCCAACAATTTAAATATAGTTTATATTCAACTTTTATACTTATTTTAGGGCACAATGGTCCTAACGATCATAATATTTTATTTATTATTTTGCATTTTTAACGATATAAAAATTGTTAAATGTTCATTGAAACATTATTTTTATATAGTCATAACTCATATAGTTGAAAAATACATTTGAGGTGTGCTATATTTAAACTATATTTTGTAGCATAGTTTTTTGCTCAATTAATTTTGAATAACCATATAGTGTATATATATTTATGGTAGAGTTATCTAGAGATATGATATAGCAAATATATCTTAAAATTTAGTTTGTATACTATTAACTAAGCATATTTATTGAAACTCACGGATTATAAATTGAATGTTGGAATGATTCTTTAAGCCTATTTATGTAGTGAAATATGTCTTGTAAGTTACAGTGGATATAGTAATGATATGTCAATGTGTGCATGAGATGCATTTAGTATTCAAATAGCAACGCTAAGAGTAATCACTAAGTAATCACTAACGTATAAATAATTTAATACATTCTACTGCTATTAGGTAAATAAGCGGCACGTTTCTTTTCCATTGTTTTGCTCGCTGGATTTATTCATCTCCAAATTATTAGCAGAAACTGCGCGCCAAACTTAAAAAACCGGGCAAGAAAAATGCACCCTACAGGATCAACAGATCCAGCCAGTTTAATCCAAAGACAATCAAAAGCAATTCTAACGTCCTAATTCCCCCATCGATGGGCAACTCCAGTTCCCCGAATACAAATGGAATCCATGCAGAGGAAGGGAAGCATGGAAATGATCCGTGTGGATTGACTCACATGTGGGTGATGGACTCGGTGGCAAAGCAGCTCGCAGGTGATGCGCAACCAGGTGCAGGAGTCCACCAGCTCTGGAGCATGCCGCCAGGGTCCTGCAGCCCGCTCCGCGGGGCCAAGAGCGCGGCGGCGTCGGGGGAGGGGTCTGCCAGGGTCAAGCCGACCGCCGCCACAAGGACGATGGCAAGAACTCTAGCCTCCGCGGGCGCCATGGGGCAGGTGGTGAGGTGATCTGAGTCAGAGGGTGCGAGACGAGTTCGACGGCTATTTGCCATGGTGTTTGGTAACTGTGAGGTTTGTGCTTTGAACGAGCGTGATGGCGTGGTTTTGTTGGGGGTTTGAAAGGGGGGATGCGCTGGGGAGGGGGTGGAGGGGTGCCACCTTGTCAGTTACTACTGCTCTAGCTGGAGAATGCTGGGAATGGAAAAGGTTTTCCAAAAATTCAAAGGAAAAATCGGCAAACATTTATTTTTCTGTTTGGGTGACTCACAGTTAGCCATAGTTTCTCTCGATGCTTTGAAACCGTCGGTACGATATAGTATGTTATGTATATTCTGGTTGTAAGCATAGTTGTTATTCTAACTGTTGGACTGAAAACCCGATCCATGTTATTATGCATGACAACAGATATTGAGCGAGAACGTGGACCGATCAAAATAGAAAATCCAAAATAATAAATGATGGAAAAATTTCATCACAAATGGTATGAAAAAAGGTAAGTGTGGAGCGTTTTCGAGAAATGAAACATGGTATGTACATAGGTTTACAAAGTTAACTATTTGAATTCTACCCTCCTCTTAAAAGCTGATATGGGTAGCATCTGGTCGCCATATTTCTTTTTGGCAGAAATACACATTTGTGGATCGTATGCCTAATTTCGTCAATCCTTTCTCTTTATGATTCAGAAAAACATGGATACAAGCGAAATATACTCCTCAATAAACATGTGCATATCTCGATATGAAACCTTTTGCGAGTCACTAGAAACTGGTCGTCACGACATGTATACACCCCACTTCTCACGTTATAGCAGTGTTTCAGTGGATTGTCGGGTTATTCTTTTTGTGGTACCATAATAGAGGGACTACTTTTTTTTGTATTGACCAAGTATGCAATAACTTAGTTGCTGCTGAGTTATATGTGCAACCATCTAAAAACTAGTAATAGTCTTAGAACAAGTAGTTATATGTGTGTCTGTCCATATATTTTGGTTGTATACATTGTAATTTCGCATCTACAGTGTCAAGCATCGAGAGTTCTCATTGCCTCATGCCTTCATGCATTCTTCAAATAGAATTGACAATCTGGATCGATCAAGAACTGCAAGATGTTTTTCTAGTGATATGTGAAGGTAAGTATTAAATGGCGAATGAAGAAAAATGGGTGTATTATGTATACTTATTCTCAACTAGCTAACTTTTTAAACTCGCACTGCTTGGTCTTAAATCTCACGTAGAGCTCATGGCATAAGTAATTTGTGCTAGAATTGTGTGCATGCTATAAATAACTAGCCGTCTTCACACCAGCAAAAATGCTACAAGCACCAACCCACCAATAAACACTGTATGCATATTTTTGCTTGAGTCATCATAGTTGGCCACCCACATAATCCAATATAGCATGGTAATTAGTGAGTTGTTTGTCTAATCATACATAAATTCATTCCATAATCATAGTAGTTCTCAATCCATGGAACCAGGAATTGGGGTTCATTTGCTAAAGTCATAGTCCATGTTGTTGAGCATGATAATTGATACATACCGATAATGTACCTTATTCGAAATTGAATTGTCCACCCAGATCAGTCCACAATAGAGAATAATTATTTCCTCACAAAGATGATAAAAGGAATTACCTATTAACTCTTTGAACCTGATCGAACATGAATAATATGTGGCTGTTACATTTTTTGGAAGCGCGACTAGAGCACAATCGAGCGAGAATTAAGTTAACTCCCAATTTCAGTTGTAGGTCTCGTAATTTTCGACCTGTGTGAATTAACAATGCTTGAACATTGGGTAACATTATGCGACAGCGACAAATGATCGAAAATCAGGCAGACAAAAAAGCAAGGCAAAGCAACGTAGCGATTTCATTACGGAGGCTGGGCACGTCCTGATCGAGAGTTCGAGACGGCTTGTACAAGAGACAGAAAACTACCCTGCTCTTCTGCCACTCACACACACAGCTAATTATAGGTAAACCTCGTTCACTGAATCGAGCTAGCTATATCATATCGACCCTCCACTCCTCCAAGCTCTTGGTAGATAACTGGCCACTGTTGTTTATTTACGCTAGCTGCCGCTGCCATGTCGATCTAGCAGTTGGCGTCGTCCTGCCCGCCCCCTGCTGCTGGTCGGGGCCTCGCAGCCGCGGGTTGTTGGAGAAGTTGCTCTCGAGACTGTTCTGGAACACTTCGGATGTCGGAATCGTGCCGCAGAGATCGTTGCTGGAGAGATCCCTGCAAAGAGAAAAGGAGAGGGGAGCTGAAGATCACTACTGATTGAGCGCGCGAGAGGACAACTGAGTGCTCGGAATATAACAGAAGTTCAGCCGTAGAGTTAACACAAATTAAGCCGTGCTGTACTTACACACACCCCAGCTGGGGCAGTCCAGCCAGCTCTCTCGGGATTGGCCCCGTCAAACGGTTGTGATCCATCCTCCTTTCATCGTGCAAACAAACAAAAAAATTATTACAAGAACAACGGGCGGGAAGAAAACATTTCGAAAATCATCAACTTACAGGTATACGAGGGAGGTCAGTTTCCCGAGTGATGCGGGGATACGGCCTGAGATGTTGTTGTTGTAAAGGTCCAGGCTAACCAGATTCTTCAAATTACCGAATTCTTCTGGGATCGTCCCGTGGAAGTTGTTCCCCTGAAGTTCCCTGTTGAGAAGCCAAAAGAGTCCAGTGCTACCGCATTCACTGACATGGTAGCATAAAGAGCAAGAGATTGATATGGGCTAGAAGTGAGAAATGCTCACATGTTCTTTAGCTGGTCCAGTTTGGCAAGCTCCGGCGACAAAGGACCGGACAAGTTCGCATTTTCAAGATCTCTGTTAAAAATGAACAATCAAATTCTGCAGTGAAAATTATGAGAAACGAACAGACGCAATGCATGCCGATGATCCGTGCGCACTCACATCCGGATGACGCGCCCGCTCCTGTCGGGGCTGTCGCAGGTGATGTGGAACCAGGTGCAGGGGTCGACCAGGTCCGGGTCCCAGCTCTGGAGCGCGCCGCGGGGGTCCTGCAGCCCGCTTCGCAGGGCCAAGAGCGCGGCGGCGTCGGGGGTCGGGTTCGCCAGCAGGGTCGACGCAACCGCTGCCAGAAGGACGATCGCGAGGGCTCCGGCCGCCACGCGCGCCATGGCGGCAGCCGGCAGGTGGTGCGGTGATCTGAGTCTGAGTTGTGGCGATCGGCTCTGTGTTGTGAACTAGCTTGTGCGAGATCGATGGTGTGCTTTGAACTGGGTTTGCTGGGGGTTTTATAGGGAAGAAGACGCAGGGGGTCTGCGTGGGGACAGTGGGGTGCCACCTTGTGACTTGTGAGTTACTACTGCTCCAGCCGGGGAATGCGGATGCTACCTAACAGTTGGCGGTCTTTGCTCACGGTGATCCGGAACCATGCATTGGTCCGATATAGAATTGTTGTCCCTGTTGTGTGTATTTTGGTTGCAAGCAAATATCGTATGAGTAGCATCTCTCGCCACATATGGTACCGGTGGAAATGCACATATTCATAGATCTGCACAAATATCGCTAATCTTTCCTCTATGATTCAAAGAACATGGATTCAAGCGAAACCATGCAACAATTTCCACCCCCGTAAAAAACATGTGCGTATAAAAAATAAGAAGCCTTTTGTGTGGTAGTAGGAAGTAGGAACTGAACATCGTTTCCCACAATTTCGTACCGTCGGTTTCGATTTAGCCGG
Organism: Poa pratensis; assembly: GCA_947311845.1. NCBI lineage: Eukaryota > Viridiplantae > Streptophyta > Magnoliopsida > Poales > Poaceae > Poa > Poa pratensis. The sequence continues at coordinate 32,127,184 of CAMZMU010000067.1, forward strand.
GTTGTCAGCAAGTTGTCAAGTTATCTATCTATGGTGCTAAATCTAGGGAAAGTTTTACGGAGACTGTCGGTTATGTTTCCATGCATGGAATTTAGTATTGACCTACACGTCATCGTTCATGTATATATATGTATCGTGTTTGTTGTTTAGGTCACTGACAGTTGGCCACCTTTCCTCTTGATGGTCTAGAGCCATTCGTTCAGACATCTTAGTTGTCATTGAGTTATATGTGTGGTCATCAAACAAAGGTTATTTGTGTGATTGTGCATATATTTTGGTCGTATGCACAATAATTATGTATATATGCATAGTGCTTTTGTATCGACGGTGTCGAGTATCCAAGAGGTTTTATGGATGGCTAAAAATTTGGCGTGCTGACATCATGCATGACGATAGATAGTACATGCGTTCTTCGAAATATATTTTGGTAATATAGGACGATCAATAACCGCTAAACACTTCTTTTATTAGAGTGATATGTCTATGTGGGGTAAGTTTTATACACAAAAAAAAACAGAGATGCACATACACATATTCTCACCTAGCAACTCTTTCAACCCGCACGCCTTGTCTTAAAATCCCACTTAATGCAGTGCCATCATTTGTTGCTAACTTTGTGTGCATCTTTGCTCATATGAATAATTAGCAGTCTTCATACTAGCAAAAATGCTATATGTGCACCAAGAAACACTCCAGTATGTGCATTTTTTGATGAGTCATTGATAGTTGGCCACCCACTTTTACTCTTTAGGTTATGTAACCTTTAGTCCACTATAGATTGATTAGTTGTTTGCTCAGTAATATATACATTCAAGTCATACACATAGTGGTCTTCTTTCTATGGAACCAAAAACTGGGGGCTATTGGCTAATATCATACTCCATGTAGCTGAGCATAATAATAGATATAGGCCAAGAGTGTGTGTTGTTTAAAATAGAGTTGACGATCCAGATTCTTCTTCTTTTCCTCATAGATGATATGATAAAGAAAGAATAAGCATTGACTTCTTGAACCTCATTTCACATGACATGTGTCTGCTATATTTTTTGCTGGAAATGTGCACACTTTTAGTTAATATGTATAGAATTATGAAGTTTATTTATGTCACCATTGACATTTGTAAACTCATCTCATTTCCCTGTCCCACATAACAAGCATAGCTTGTAGTTGAGTTCAACCAATCCACATACCCCATTCCCAGCACTCATATCCCACAATCCTGCAAGTTAATTATCTAGCGTTAATAGGCTGGGGCTTCCCCTTTTCGAAAAAAATCTAGCGTTAATATCCATATGCATGTATAAAAGCATCTCACCTGCATGAAAATGTAAAAAAATCCTACAGTGAATAAAAGGTATACCCTTGCCCTAAAATGCAAAAAAGGGTCAGGGCTTGTTTTTTTAGTTCAACTATCACTCCTTTACTAGCCATGATTCTTTCTCAACCAAGCTCTTCGAGTCTGAGCAGCACTAGAAGGAAAGCTTGTGCTGTGCCTAACTTGGGAATCTTGCCAAAGTATCAAAATAAAAGTATTATTACTCCTTGAATTGATCATTGTTATATGTCTATCCATTGAACAGAAATATTCTCCAATATGTCAAATTAGGGTATGTTGTCAGGCAAACGAGCGTATTAATCAATAAACATAATGCTGCACCATCCTAGATCTACGGCAGAGGTGTCAATATAAGCTAAGCAGATTCCAGGACTAAACCGAACAGAAACGTAACTCCTATCAGATAGCTCATGTAGCTTCAGGGCCTCGGTATTGCGTGTAAGCGTAATCTATTTCCTGCTACATGTTTCAACTCAGGGCTATTCCTTCAGAAGAAGGAAATGCTAGCTGGAAACTTTAGAACATCCTCATAATTACAAAGAGCGGTATGACGGCATACTACAATGACAACAAACACTTGGTCGTGACTGAAGGGGTCGGCGCAGATCCGAAGGCCCATGCAGCGGTCATTCTGTTGTTAAAATGATATATATTCACATGTGATCGGCCATTCGTGGAGGTTAATAACTCAGAAGAATTCCCTTGTTAAGGAGGGCCTTTTGCTTTATGACTTGCTCAAACCAGGGTTTACTTTGAACTCATCCACTTGGAATGGAGGATCGCACATGCTCTTTGCAGAGAGTTCTTGATCCCATGGACCGATCAAATGGGATTCAAACCCTGGCCATGCAACACCCCGGACTGAATCTGGCGACAGATCATCCATCCTTGGTTTCTTGGAAGAAGGCTGCATGTGTCAGGGTAGTCATCTAACCTTGGCGGCCTCTCATCGGAACCTTCAAGGGAGCCACCAAGCTTTTGCTGCTCCTCTATGATCATCTGCAAGTACTTCCCTTGTGCTTCGATTCTCAGCTGCAATTGCTTTTGAACCTGAAAAGGTAACACATAATGATTTAATTTAATCTAACAGAGCTCGGGACGAATGGCAAAATTACCAAAAGAAAAATTAGTGCAAAAAACAAAATTGGTAATAAGAGGCAACGGGGACAAAGTTCATCTACGAGGAACCCGCCCAAGTAAACTTTGGTTAATAATTGTTTGGTAAGAACAGGGTAAATGATCAGTCTGTACGAGTAATTTCCCAAATAAAAGCTACAGCAAAAGTAGGTGTGGCAAATTAAATTCTAGAAGACAAAAATTGTGATACAAAGTTCACATGCTTTCATGACAAACCTCGAGTTGTTCATGGAGCCGCTTCTGAACCTCCATTTGCATCTTTAATGCTTCATTGATTTGTGAACCACTGAAAGATAAGTGACGGATATTTCTGTAACTATATGATTCATGAACATGATACCAACCAGCATAAAAGCCTATGCTACCAGAAGATAATAACATGTGCAGACAATTGAGCAAAAATCACTTACGGTGCAGAATCCGTATTAGAGAGGGAATCGCTAGAATCCTTAATCTCGTCCTTGGAACCTACACAAGGTGCCAATTATAAGAACCAAGGCTTGTTAAATTTCTCGGTATGACACAAGGCAAGAAGGGAAATATGCTAGAAAGGGAATAAAGCATAGATGGGTTTTACCTTCAGCAGGAGATTCTGGTATGTACTTTGCAAGGCGATACTTCTACACGAGTAATAAGCGAAATAAAGATAAGCGAAATAAAGTATTAGTGAGCAGGCAAAGATTTATTATCTGTCTCTCTCCTTGAAGAGAAATTTCTTTACCTGCAAGTGGCTCTTCACATGATAAATTGTAATCCCTGGTACACCCATTACAGTGAGCACTCCTTTAGGTGTTGCTCCTGAAGAAATGATGATAGCAGTACATTAACAAATGTTTGATCCACCGTACTTGGTGTACAAAATAAATAAACAAGCATTATAGAATAATGATTACAGTTTTCGATACTTAAACAGTTTCCAATGTGATTGGGTTAAATAATATGGCAGACACAGTTCCGAAGGGTCATATCTAGCACCCTACTCCCTCCGTCCCTATTTACAGAGCGCACGTGTTTATCAAGGTTCAACTTTGAGCAACAAAACATGTGTTATTTGCTACAAAAACTATAGCATCAGGTTCGTTCAGAAAAAGTTTCTAATGGCATAATTTTTATGACACATATCACATATTTTACTGGTCAAAGTTGAAGCACGCCAAACAACGTCGCCATGTAAATCAAACTTATCTAGTGGTCCTATATGCACATTTGATAGAAAAACTTGTGTATTATTAGCATGGTTTTTGAGTCGCGGCTCATGCCCACGACTCGCTGATAAATCGCCATTAGTCGCTGATATATCGCCCAAGTCGCCTGATTAGTCGCGAGTCGCCCCCATTTTGAGAAAACGACTCGGCGATATATCAGCGATATATCGGCGACTCAAAAACCATGATTATTAGCCCATGACCTGAAATAGGTTGTAATCTCATGGTGTAAAAAATGCACAGATCTGCTCATAAACATTTGGAATATCGAAATTGATTTAAACTTCAGTTTGCTAATACGCATGATACACAATGGTTTTCAAAATAAAACCACCAGACTGCAGGTTCTAGCTATGCAATATTCTGTACCATCTGAAAGTAATGTCAATCAGTATTTGTGCTGCTATCAAGGTTCATGAAATACCAAACAGAACGAGCTCAAGTATAATACATGACATTTAGGACATCATATCAAGAAAAAACACAAAAACTAATACTTAACAGAGAATACCCACTATCTGGTCCACCGAGTTGGGCGATTGCATCCACAAATCGATTATGGAGATCTGAGGTCCATCTTAGACGTTGTTTCCCATTCCCAATAGGATTAGCCGGGTTGCTGATGTTGGGTCCACCGAATGCTCCAATATTACTTACAAGCTCATTGTTCTGAGCCCTCTGCGGTGCAAAGGGCACAGAAAACTTCTTAGCATGGTACATCATGAGAGTACTGCAAAAATTGTAAGAAATTGTCATAAACATGAGTAAGCCGAAGAAACGTTAGAATTTCTGATGAGCAAGTCCACAATATGGTGCCATCCTGTATATCTAACAGAATATATCAAGTTATTCGTAAAATGCAAATACAGCACACTGAACATGTTTTGGCATGAGAAGATTGCATCATCTCTTGTAAGTATATCTATCTCAAGATCTCGAGATGTTGGTAAGTCTTCTATTCTTTTTGCAAAATACATGGTGCATACTTGAAAGAACTTTGGCTACAAGTTAAAAAAAAGCAAAGATGCCGAAACTGAACATGAAAGACAATGGTATTAACACAATAGAGCACTGTAACTAAAACATGCAAATCTTTATACCTAGTGGCAGTATCGAAATACCCAAATATCCAACACCAACTTAATTTATAAGTTTACAGTCGTATAGAAGCAATCTTAACCACAAGAAATCACAAGAAGGAACACGAGTTCATGCCAGTCCGCAAACTGAATTCCACATCATAGAAAGACAAAATTTACAAGCAACAAATTGTTGGAACAAATCTTGTTAGTTAGGTTTAGTCTCATGTTTATTTCTGATTGCATGGTGTTAGAGCTAGCTGTATGCATGTAAACATGGCAGAGGGGCATCGGCAAGAGAGCACAGCACGCAGCGATAGAGGGAGTGCAGTGCAGCGGCTAGACTGCCAGCCATTAGTCGAGTACTCGCATACACATGTTGGCAAGAATTGGTCAAGAGTTAGCTGTTGTTAGTGTCAGGGTAAAATGGCCGAATCGTGTGGCTGTTGCGTTAGTGGTTAGCTGAGATAAGGATGCATGCAGATCGTGTGTGGCCGTTGGGCTTAGGAATAGGTCAGCTGGGTTAGTGGCTGGATGTTAGCTCCGTGTGTGCGCGTGAGTATATAATGCCATGTAACCAGGTTGTTTATTTGAGAGATGAGGAATACAGAAAAGGCACAAGTGCGTGTGCCACAAAAGCTATGTGTGTATGGGTTCTTCCTCTCCATTGTGTACAACACGAGAAGTGTAGTTGTGTCCACTGTGTACTCGTGTGTGTATCTGTTGATCCTTGGGCAAATCCATCACAAATTAGACAATCAAACTAGTAACACTAGACATTAACACCACAAAAACTGCAACCCCGGAGGAAATCGTACAGAAATGCCGATATAAGTCCTAGACGACCAGCTTAGTCTGATGGAACCTAGGAGAAGAACAAGAAATGAATCTGGGCAAAAGGTAAGCTACAAAGTGAAAATGGGTCACATAGTATTCTGAAATCCTATGCAACACATCATAACTGAATTTCGCACAAGTCAGCACATGAAGGCTCAGCTCGAAAACCATAGCCGCGAGGACTCCACAATTATACAAGGAAATCGGGAGCAGATGTACCAAAAGAAGTCTCGCCCCCGAAACATCAGAACGGCCAGCAACATCGCCACCCAGACGTGATTTCTCTGTCTGTGTATTTTTACCGCTCTTCGCCGTCAGCAGCAAGTGGTCACTAAAATTCAGTGACTAGGCTAATCACTAGGGACAATCAACAGAGCATGTAAACAGTCGAAGAGCGCTAGTCGGAGAACGTCACTCCCGAGCCGCGATCCCGACCTGACAAAACTGCTCGGCGGAAACACCTGGGACCTGGCCGTTTCCCCAGCACACTAACTGAAGACGTCTCCACCGAATTTGAGCAAGAGAACGGGGGATATGAGAGCTCGGAGCCGAGGCTCACTTACCGGCACGGAGAAGGGGAGCCGCCGCCGCCGCGACCGGTACCCGGTGGCTCCTCGCTGGCGACTGGGCGAGCGTGCGGCGCGCTCGCGGGGTGAAGTGAAGAGACCGAGAGGGAAAGGAAATCGAATGCTGGCCAATCGGGTGGGGGACGCCCAATCGGGGCTCGGGGAAGTGGTGGTGGGAATGGAATGGGGCGGGAGGTGTGGGGAAAGCGGCAGGCCGGTGGTGTCCGGCGAAAGCGACGCGGGCGGGGGAGACGGCCTGGGAATCAATCGAGAAAGACAGATCTTTTCTTTCCTTTACCCCCCACCTCCACTTCCACTCCCCTGCTCCGGTGATGAGTAGGGTTTCGCGCGAGCAGGACGGGTGCACCGTGGACCGAGCCTATCTAGCCACCCCGGGGCGAAACCCGCGAGGCCAGGAGGTGACCGGAGAGGTGACGGCGCACTGTAGCCAGCAGCTGGGTACCAAGCTCTGGCTTTCTCCCGTGGTGGAGACGGAGTGGACGCTGTTCACCGGCGGTGTCGACGTTTAATCTATCCGGGAGGATCTTGGCATTGATGAGAGATTCCCGCTGCCATTCTATCCCATCCGTCACGTGGATGGATGGATGGACTACAGTGACGTTTCTTTCCCTGGATGATCGGACGGTGCACGTGCACCGTTGCCCGTTAACCGCATAGGAAATGAAGAGAAAATGCTTTCTGATTATGAACGCAGGACTCGGCTGTAAGAAAGTTTTATTTTTAGAAAATGCGACCTCAAAGGCAAAACAAAGCAATATGGGGCGGGAGGGATCTCGGAGAATTGCAAGCGATCTTGTAATGATCATCATCGCCTATCTGGCTGGCTATCTCCTGGAAAAGAGAGGGGAGTAGGCGGCATGATACGATTCCCCATCTAACGGCAAAGGTAAAGGGATGAGGAGACGTCGGACGGGACGGAATCATTGCGATTTGCGAGCTCGAAAGCGCCTCAAAAGCAACAATGGTTTGGATGGAACGGAACAGAACAGAACAGAGCATGCATGCCCATGCCCGTTCGTCACTCCCGAGTTACGATCACCACAGACAGATCGCGCTGCCGCCCGGCCACTCGCGCCGCGGCGGCCGGAATAAACATTTACCGACGACGAGAGAGAAGAAAGAAAAGCTCCGGTCGTCCGGTGACATGTCATCTCATCTGGTCTGCTCTCAACCTCTCCAATCTTAAAATAAAACCGTGGACTTTCTCTCACAACCTGCACGCGTCCACGCAGATAGTCCCAAAATAAAATTCCTTGGACTGTGGTAGGGGCCGGGGAGCGACAGGGAGAAGGGGGGCCCCGGCCGGCCGCGAGTCGATTCGACAGGACGGCGACGGCATCAGTTAGTAAAAGAAAATGCCGTGGAAATGGCCGAAAGGTTGTGCCGTTGGAAGGATCCGGTGCCATGGCAGCTGCCGAGAGTCAGACGGAGGTTCCACGTTGCACCTTGCCACTGGGGAGCTTTTTTGCACTGCTAGCGTGTTCGGTTCTCGAGCAGCTGCCACTCCCAAAAAAAACGGGAGGTGAGGTCATTCCACTAGTGATTAGATTAACAGGAACGATCTAAAATAAATAAATTAACATGAACAATAGATTATGTTCTGGTACCTAACCGAATCAAACTATGGGTGGAAGTACTGGTTCGTTGATGATAAACGAGTAGTCAATACTATCTCGCAAAAAAAAAAAAAAAACCGAGTAGTCACTACTCACCTGAGTTTAGAAGAGTTTATAACGAAGTGCCGTGACAAGTTGAAGAGCCCGAACGAAAAAAAAAACCTAGCTGCGCTCTGGCGAGAGACCAGGAGCCTCGAGTGCACAAACCACTCTCAGCCCGTCTCCACCTCCTCACCGCCGGTGGGGGCCGTCGGCGGTAGGGCCTACCCTTTTCCACTTCGTGCGGAGAATCTGCCACAAGCTACTGAGCTCAGCTGGGGCGTCATGCTAAGCAAGGGGCGTGACAACGTGGTCATCTTCGACAACGACGTGGTGGCTTCGCGGTGAATCCTTTGCCCGTGACGGAGTCCGTGACACGGATGTCGTGGTGGTGGCGGCGGTTGTCCTCGCGATGGCGGTGGTGAATTCGCGGCGGGGGGGGGGGGGGGGGAGACGACCTTGGCCTCGTGGTCGGCCGAAGGCGGCTCATGGCAGCGGGTCTCAGCGAGGGTGGCACGGGAAGGGGGCGGCGTGGGTCTTGCTGGTCTGTGGCAACGGCAACTATGGTGTTTCGGCACGGCGGCGGGGCCTCTTGGGCCTAATCAGGGCCTGACGGGCCCTGTCTGCTCTTGCATCCGAGAAACGATTAATCTTGGAGGCGATCTTGTTCTCGGACAAATCCATGTGGCGTCGGATTTCCTTGAGGTTGTCAACGACTTGCATGGGGATCATATGGGCATCCTTGGGAGCGTCTTTTTGGACGTCACGGCAAGAAGTCGGCACCGAGGAGGTACCTCTTTCATTACAAAAGGAGGGAGTCAAACGGTGAAGCCCGTAGATTGGCTAGGTTTGCCTCGTCACTGTAAGTAGAGAGACAAGTGTGGCTTACCGACAGATTTGAGCATACCTTACTCATTGTCCCTACTTGAATAAAGGTGTGTGAATCCTCGAAGAAAATCGCAAGACAAAAAACGCTCTCGCGTCGCCTCCTCTCTAGGCGACGGGAGGGCAAAATCCGAGGCTGCCGCCGGAAAAGTCCGCCTGACGCCGATGAAGGGGGGGGGGGGGGGGGGGGGGCGGGGATTTTCCGCTCGCGGATCCCCAACTGCATACGAGGAGGCGCTAAGCTGGGACCCGCCTCTCCCCCGCGCGTCCCCGTCGCGCCGTCGACCGGCTGCCCTTCGCGGCCCCGTCCGACGAGCTTCACTGCTCCTGTGGCAGCGCCTCGTGCTGGCAGCAGCCTGGTGTGCGCTCCGCGTCCCTTTTCTGGCGCCGTCGAGCAGACGGCATGGAGATGCCCCCGTCCTGGCTCCACACTAGTACAGAATGACACATCAGAAACGGACCAAAAAACCTCATCGGAAACGGAGAAATGGTCCGTGTCCCCGCTTCCGATGCTGATGTGAAAAGGCTCATCGGTAACGGAGGCCCAAACTCCGTTTCCAATGTGGGACGCAAATTGCAAACGGTTGTTCTTTTTAAGCGTTTCTGATGTGGTTATTAACTATTAAAAAAATAGCCGGCTCGCAGCCGGCTCACAGCAGGAATTAGCCGGCTCACAGACATTCAATACAGCCGGCTCACAGCTGACTCGCTAGGCAATCTAACCAATGGTTCATTTTCACAATATAACACCAAAAATCAATTACACATAGGAACAAGTAGAATGCACAAAAGGTATATACACACATTATGTGCAGTAGTAAATGACTAACGTAAAACAACTACCGTCTAGCAACAATCCACCTAGGTTGCTGCCGTAGTCTAAACTGCACCGAAAAGACTTCTTGCATCCGGCAGCTTATCTGGTTCGGAGAAGGCAGCGTTGCTGCAGTTGCAACAGATGAACTTGACAATGTAAATGGTGTGCCGCGTGCAGAGTTATCCAAGTAATAAGTGAAGTGCACCACACCAGTATCCATTTGTGTACACTGTAAAACAAGTTATAAGATGAAACATCAGACAAGTCGGAGCAACAACTAAGTATAAGAAGCATGGAAATAGACTAGTTGCAATAAATATAGAAGCTATCTTCATATTAGCTAACAGAACAATTGCAAGAAAGAACATGCTAATAAGAACCTAAAGTACTATCTCTACAAGGTCTCTGTAAGTCAAACTAGGAGTCATGCGTCTGTGTCATACTAGGAGTCATGCGTCTGTGTCTTACTATGAGTCTGTGTTAAGAGTCTTGCTAGCTGGCTTTAGCTCTGAGTCGTTCGAGCTAATCAAGCACGCAGAAGCAAACAGGCAAGCAGCTGGATCAAAAAGCTAGCTGGGAGGCAGAAGCACCCAAGCAAGCAGCTGGATCAAAATCAAAAAGGCGGAAGCACCCAAGCAAGCAGCTGGATAAAAAAGCAAGCTGGGAGGCGGAAACACCCAAGCAGGCAGCTGGATCGATTCGTGCATGCTGGCACGGACAGGAACGGAGGCGCGCGGACTCGATGCATCGCCTCGTTGGAGTCATCCTTACCTTCCTACTCCACATCAAGTGTTAAGTGCCTACAACACAAATATTAAGGATTTCAACACAAATAATTGTCCAGAGGCAACAAGAAATATCAATATTCAGTTATTCACTACATATTACAAGTTTACAAATTAAATTACAAGTACAACTGAATCGATTACAAATTCCATAGACAACTAAAACAAATTTACAAGTACTTAATGTGCCCTGAAGCAATTCCAAAGCCAACCGGACAACCAGTATCGGTCTTAAACTAGCTAGCTAAACCGATTAGCTACTACTAGTACAGCAGTACTCAACGAAGTGAGCTAGCTAAATCGATTAGCTACACGGTACTACTCAACGAAGTGTACGTACTCTGCTCGGCCAGCAGTGGAATACTTTTACGGTGGTACCTGGTGGCCGACTTGATTATACAACGCTATTCCTCAGATCAATTTAAAAAACCATATTGTGCATCCTACATCTTGATTAAATACTAAAATTATTCTGGTTGTGTACCTTGTGCTGAAGAAGCCACAGGTGGAGGGATCTAGCGGTGGCGGGGTACCCGAACTGGAGCAGCGCGCGGGCGTAGTTGTCGCGGGACCAGGTTGAAGCAGGTCCTGCTGGAGGTGATCTGGTTGCTGTTTCGCCGGCGTAGTCGATCGCCTTTTGCATCGCCGGTCGGGCTCGCGCCAGATCGGCCGCCATGGCAGCAGTAGCGTGTTCGTCCTGCGCGGATCTGGACGCCGCGCCATCCTTCTCGCGGGAGGCCATCGTCGGACGCCTCGTCCATGCTCGTCGGCGACGTTGAGGGACTGCCGCCGGAGCTAACGGATCTGCTTGAGGACCGCCGCCGGAGCTAATGGATCTGCTTGAGGACTGCCGCCGTAGGAGCTCGTCGATCTGCTCGGGGACAACCGCCTCGTCCACGGAGGTGGCCGGCAACAAGGACGAGATAGGTGCGAGGATGGATGGAGAAGGGGGATCAGGCGCGTGCGGCTCTGCGGGAGAGGAAGGAGAGTGATGGGATAAGATCGGTGGCTAGGGTTTTAGAGTTTTTATACTATAACGATTCAGTTTGCATACGGGTCAGAATTTTGACCGTGTACGATATCGTGGATTCACATTGCAAACGGTTGAATTAATTTAACCGTTTCCGATGTGTCGCGATTTGCGGGCGCGGGCTCTAATTTTCCGCGCACAGTGTCGTTTTACCGTTGTTTTTTTGCTGCCGTTTCCATAGAGGGGTATCCTTAGTATCGTTATGTACTAGTGCCATGCTCCGCACTGGGCGACTGTTCGCGGCCCTTTCCCTCGACGCCTTGCCCCGCTCCCTGTAGGTGCTGGTCCCCTCCTCCGCTGGCGGTAGCGTGCTGCACGGGCCAGACCTGGGCTCCGGATGGACCCTGCTGCTCCTGATCCGGCCCTCCCCGAGCGAGGCCGCAATTGAGGTCGCCTTTTCGGCGGTCCGGCCGTTGATCCCGGGCCCGAGAGCGCGGCTCCGCGTCCCCTGCCCTTTGCGCCGTCGACGCTCTGCTCGCCCCTTGGACGCAGCGGTGTTGGTTGGCTGGGTGCAGCTGGGCGTGTTGGAGTTGCGGCGACCTGGCAAAGAGGATTCCCGGCGGCGTCTTGTGTGGGCCCTCTGCAGTTTGTCCGTCGGCAGATCCGGTGGCCCTGGCCTGTTTGGGCGACGGCGCGCTGCCTCCCCTCCGTCGTGCTAGGGCCCTCTGCTCCGCCCCATGGTGATGCAGCAGTGGTGATGCTGACCCTGATGCGTTTGGGAGGCACTGCAGTGGCGAAAGCCTATGGGCAGCGGCGCCTTCGGGTGTCGTGCTCCTTCCTGGAGGTGTCCTTTGTGCAGTGTTCTCCTGTCGGCTGCCGGGAGAAATCCCCGATTCTTTCTGGATCACGCGATGGCGTCGCCTCGGCGTCGCTCTTCGTCCTTGGAGGCATCGCCTTGGAGCCTGACATGCATTGGGCAACTTTTGGCTCTTTCCCTCCCGCTAGACCTTTGGCTCGTATCCTTGGGGGATTGGGCGGTAGTTTCGGCGGCTCCGACGAAGCTTCCTGGATATTCTGGGGTGGCCTCGGCATGCGTCGCTTTTTGACCACGGGGTCGGCACACCGGTGTCATCGCCCCAGTCTCGGCTATACGACACCCTTCGACTGTGCTTGGTCTCGGTGGCACAGTCCTTCGGCTACGCCTACGGCACACCGGTGTCGTCGCACAGACTCGGCTATCCAACGCCCTTCGTCTGTGCCAGTGACGTCCCTTGATGTGCTCCTGTTGTGGTGCCCATGTTTCTGCTACCTGCTCCCCGAACTTCCTGGGGTGGCCTCGGCATGCGTTGCCCTTCGACCACGGGTCGGCACACCGGTGTCGTCGCCCCAGTCTCGGCTATCCGACGCCCTTCGACTGTGCTTGGTCTCAGCGACGCAACGTCCTTCGGCTGCGCCGACGGCACACCGGTGTCGTCGCACGACTTGGCTATCCGACGCCATTTGTCTATGCCAGTGATGTCCTTTTCGGCTACTTGCTTTCGGTGTCGTGGTTCTCACCGGAGATCCTCCTCTAGCGGCTGGCTCGAGTTCTCGAAGTGTCGGCCTCACGGGGGTTTCGGTGGGCTACATTGCTAACCTCCCCCTCCCTTAGTGTTTCTCTCTTGTTTCTAGTTGTATTTTTTCGGTATTTTATTTGTCTTCTCTTCTCTTGTATCCCCTGTAAAAATTATATCTGTTGTAAGAACATGGCCCGCCAGGCTTCTTTCGATGAATATAACAACCGGTGGGGGAGCAATCCCCCGTCTTCTTCAAAAAAAAATCGCAAGACACGTAACCCGTGAATATTTCGGGAGTATGTGCGCTCGGGAGCCCAACCGAATTTCCGACTATTCTTTCACTAGTGATTAGTCTAAGTAGTATTCTTTAAATACCAAGTGCGAGAGAACACCGTAAACCGCCACCCTAGAGCGAGTTCTCTCGCATGGCGGTGTAGGTTGGACATCGAGGAGCTGGTCATCCGTAATTATATCCTATCAAAACCTGCAAGCTATGACACGTCGAAGGAAAAACAGTGGCCGAGTTATTGAAAAACTCAATAATGTCTCCAAAGAGATAGGTGGGTGTGATGCACAAATTAAGCGAAGTGCGATGGATTGAATTTGGGACGAGCTCATGATTCTTGGTCCCAGTTTCTTGGTGTCATTTTTGTGTACATTATCCTGCATGATGCTATGCGTTTGAATCCACAGTCCAAAGCTAAGGCAAATCAAGCACCGCATCCCTCCACGACCTGGTATATTTCGATACGAGGTCGTGTTTGCCCAGACTGATGAAGGAGACAGAAACGAGATCGCCAATCACCCTCTTGCTTTCTTACCGTATGGATGATGGCTCCCATTTTCTGATTTCCCAATCGCACGAGCTGAGCAAAGTTAGAACACATGCCTCTTTGTCTTCGGTTGAACCAGGTAAACACCGACTAGTAGTGAGAGGGGTAATATGGAGGCCGAGCTACACATAGCTCTTTATTTTGAAAATTCAAAATCATATTTCCCTATCTTGAATGTAGATGATATTGTATTCCACCAACGTATAAAATCGCAACTAGAAATATGCTATATTTGGGTTGTGTAAACATGACGGAATCTTCAAATTTTTAACAGGGTTTGTTATTTTCGTGTAGCCTAGAATATGAAGTAGGAGTATTTTGAATAGATATTGAAGCGTTTGTAGGATGAAGGCGGCAGTAGGTGCATCTACTCCCATTGAGAAAAGAAAATTTTAAAATATTTGAAATGTGAAAAAAAATCAATGTTTGTTTTGGATATTCATCTTTGCATTTTATGTGTACGCATAAAGTTTCGCACCGAGAAGACATTTTTTGTGACTTTTGTAAAAAGGACAAATTTCGGTGTTACAAAATGAGTTTTTAAACGACATTTTTTGTCTTTTAACACAGGCCACAAAAAAAATGTATTTTTGTCTGAAATTTTATGTGCCGGCATAAAATGTTTGTGGCTACACCTGAATTGTTTTCGGTATTTTTTGACATTTGAAAATGTATTTTCAAACAGTTGGAGTAGATTATCCCACTAGCCGAAATGGATTTCCGTTGTAGGACGCACTATTAGGAAAATTTCTTAGGATTCAAACCCTCTAATTTTTTTATGAAAATCCTACGATTCAAAGAGGGCCTAAATTGTTCTTCTCATCACCCAGATTATTTGGCAGGAAATAGTGGACTATTTTATTCTCTCGAGCGCCTTGGATATTGGAAGCCAACCTACGAGATGGGGCGTTGACAAACGGATCCGCCGAATCTCTACTACGGTCTACGTAAGTGGAATCATATGCTAGGCTGGTCAGGCACGCCCTGCATCTGCATGGAACTGAATAAAGCCTCGCTTGCTGTTTACGTTGTCTCGATTGCGAAATCCTTTGGCGTCCCCTTTTTCTTCCTCACTGAAAAAGTCCATGTCACGGAGATAGAAATGAACGGAGTGCCAAAAATGAATAGGATGGAGAGAAATCATATTCAGTCCTCCTTGTTGGGGAGAAAGAACTGAACAACAGGACGGCAGCTTGATGCATCCGTGACGCGTGGGTTCGGTACCGCAGGCCCAGGGGCCGTCCAATCGTCAGCATTCACCTCGACCAGCAGCAGCGCGTGCTACGGCTCGGATCCAGTCTTGCCACGGCCGGTCGAGCGGGGCGGGAAATCGCTAGAAAAATGGTTCCTTTGTAAAGGGAACCCAGCGGATTATCTTGTGGTGACAAATGTTGTCTTCTCCTTCATACGGCACCAATAGTTGCATACATGTTCGCGAAGTGTCATAACCAGATTAAAAGTGAGGAGCAGGAGAGAAAGGGACACCCGAGAGCAGTTTTTGCATTTTATTTTTCAAAACTGAAACTTCAAAACGAAATATCTTTAGAACCGTTTATCCAAATTATGAACCGTTTTCACTTATGAGCTACTCGTGTCGAGATATTCAAAATTAGATCACATGTTGATAGGTTTCGAAGAACTTTTTTTTTTACTTCCGGTTATGTATAGTTGTACAACATATGTCTGTGTAGTTGTACAACCTAACTCTGTCTGCACAAACTGTGTCTGCGTAGTTGTATAACCTGTGATTATATAGTTGTACAAGCTGTGTCTGTACAACCTGTGTCTGTCTAGTTGTACAGTCTATGTCTGTACAAACTGTTTCTGTGTAGTTGAACAACTTGTGCCTGTATAGTTGTGCAATCTGTGTCCGTACAACCTGTTAGTTGTACAATCTATGTCTGTTTAGTTGTACAACTTGTGTCTGTTCAATCTGTGTCAGTCTAGTTGTACAACATGTGTTATGTAGTTGTACAACACGTGTCTATTTAGTTGTACAACCTGTTAGTTATACAATTTATGTTTGTACAACTTGTATCTGTGTAGTTGGCTCCCTGTTCTCTATAGTGTGTACACTGTTCTCTATGTAATTTGTACATTGTGCTCTCTTTCCATTGTACTTCTTATCTTTTGTCCTTTGTACATACTAGATGCTTGAATTTGTACATAGTGTAGGATGCCCAGCTCAAGACCTACGCGAGTAGCAATCATTTTTGTACATCCGACCATGCATGCGCGTCCACTTTTGCATGCATGCGCGCTGGCTCGCTTGTACGCGGCCGGCCAATAGCAACGTACGCGGGCTAGGGACATGCGCGGCCGGCCAAAATGCGCGTTCTCGAGGAAGCAAAATTCGAGACGGTAGGCTAGGGACATGCGCGTCCGCGGCCAATAGCTTCGTACGCGCGGATGTATCAGCCGTACGAAACGCGCCAGCGGCTTGGACGCGAGGTTTCGCGAGTGACGGCCGTGACCTGCGCTGCCTACCGTCTCGAATTTTGCTTCCTCTACGTGGTCAGCACGTGGCATTCACTGGGCTCGTTTTCGCGTGCGAGTCGCAAAGGCTCCCTCTAGCTAGTGGTACCCAGCGGGGCGAGTTCTCGAGAAAATACAACAGTTTTTTTTATCGCTTGTCACCTGGGCTAAATCTCAACTCACAACTGGGCCTGCTTGCCAAGGGCCGTCTCGCTCCGGGGCGTCAAACCACGGGTCCGTTGCCCTTTGGAGGGAGCCCCTATCCTCCGCTCAACGCGGGACGGAGCCGCTCCAGCCTGCAGACATTTCTTCATGAGCCTCTGAGAATGCAGCCCAATGACATGTAGTATTGTTTCTCTTCTATATTTTCTTTTGTATTAAGGTAAAAAAAAAAATGTGTTCAAGTTTTTGAAAACAGAAGAAAAATAAAAATACATTGGAAAAAGTAAACATATCCACAAATGTAAAAGAATAACATTTATCTTATTTGAATTCAAATATGAGCATTTATGGTATTTGAACGATTTTACAAATATGGACAATTATTTTATTTGAACGATTTCTCAATATAAACATTTATGTAATTTCAACGATTTTTCAGTAGGAATATTTATCTCATTTAAACGGTTTTCCAGTAAGTACATTTATGTTATTTGAACATTTTTCAATCTTAACTTTTCTATGTTATTTGAACGATCTCGCTAAGAGCATCTCCGTGATTTGAACCAAAATTAGTGCCGTACATTTTTCTACAGCATAAAAATTTATTTTTAATATACAAAATAAAAATACAAAATTAAAAGGAAAACGTAAAATTCAAATAGAAGTATTCAGATACTTTACATCCCTATTTTCAGTGCCCAAGAGAATCTGAGTTTTGGGAAATTTTGGTTCACTCACATTTAGTCATGTCCAACACTTAGAGGGCTGGCTCAGCGGATTTAGAAGCCCTCCCTAGACAACCCGATGGTCTAGCTCAAGGACCACAGGCTGTGGGGATGAAAGAGCTGATCATCACGACACGTATTCGTACGTTTGGTGGCAAAAAGGACAAATCTCGCAAAATGAGATTGTTGCATCGCCGCCTTGTACAACACATGCCATTGCCGCTATTACAATGAACTAATATTAATATAGGTAATGCAAGAAAATTTCCCGGAATGGGTCGCAAGGGGTGGGAGGAACATAATCTTTATACTATTAAATGAGAGTTGGTCGTTATACTATTAAATGAGAGTTGGTCGTTCGTACGTCCTCCTCCGTGGTCTGCCGAATTTATCAATTTAGCCTCTCCAGAACTTGGAAATCAACCCGCAGTATCACATCTGTGAGTCAGACCATTTTTACACTTTAGTCCAACCCGCAGCACCGCACCTCCCCCGCTCCCCTCGCTCCTCTGAGCGGCGGCGATCGACGGGACACAAAGCTGCCGCCCCAACAACTTCCTCCGGTGCTGCTGCCCCAGTCTGCACGATTCCCTTTGGCGTAGATAGAATCGCCGCGTAGCGCCGACCGTGATAGGAGCGCCGCCTCGGGCTGCCGCTTCCACGTGCAGAGCGCGCAGGGCGATAGCGCCATGGATGTGCCCGCGGTGAAGTCTCCGATGGAGCGGCTCTCCGCGACGGGAGAACTCGCCTGGCCATGGAAGCACCCTAGACGCTGCCTATTGTGAAGAACAAGCCAACAACGGAGACGTCTCCTCGTCTCTTCTCCTTCTTGGTTAGACTCCCCTTTTGATCCATTCATGTCGTACTAGAAAATATCGCCTCACATTTTAGTTGTGGAGGCGAGCAATTTTCTGAGATCGCATTAAACATCGGATTGTTTTTGGGGTGGAGTATGGATCAGTAATGTAAGGGGAATCTGAGATTGCTCTGCTCTTTCCTACCCCTTGATTTCATTGATTTAGGCGTAGCTGACGCGGGCCTCAGCATGTTGTTAAGATCTTCAGATAGCTGTTTCCTCATAAACTGAATCTAGCCCTGGAGTGGATTGCGTCACTACTTGTATTTGGCATATTACATGGATTCTGTTGAAGTGGTGTTTAGTTGCTCTAGGTCAGGCCGTAGGTGAGAAGGAGGAGCTACTGATCCACGCCATTCACAAGGGGATTTTAATACCTGCTGTTGTAGGACCAAGACAGTCAAGACTTGCTATGACAGTTGACGCAAAAAATTGCTAGCAAAAGTCCACCGGCCAAAACGGCACAGCCAGTGGATCAAGATAAATATGTATGGCAGAGAGGAGCAAGGTGAAGAGGAAGAAAGGTATGCAGTTGCTTAAGATTAGCAAAAAATATATTCTGGAGGTTAAGACCGTCACCAGCATAACATCTTTATTGAACCGTAGGTACATCCCAAGATGCGCAGAGTTTGAGTTTTCCGTGAGCAACCCCAAACGAACAAGCGCAGGTCTACACCTTAGCACAAAATATTCCTTTCCAATATTTTGTTTGCCATTTCATCTGTGTAGTTTTGATTGTCATACATGCAGTTAAGCTATTGAGATGGTGCTCGGGCGCTCGGTATCCTGTTAAGAAAGACTGAAGAGAGAAGAAAAAAAGTCACCCAGGAGAGGACACAGTGGCGGAGCTTAGTTGAGGTCAGGGGGGGCCACCGCCCCCCCCCCCCCCCCCCCCCAAGATTGACACATGCATGCAGATTTTTTTTTGAGGGAGAGCTTAAAATATGACGTTTTGTGTGTTTTGCCCCCCAAGCTCTCATATATTGTGTTTTGCCCCCCCCCCCGAGAGGACATCACGGTTTCAACAACAATAGTGAGGCAAAAAAGAATCAGCCGCATCAATGAGTAAGCAGGGAGCCTACGGACAACAGGTATACAAAGAAGATAAAAGATTTCTCTGATTTGCACAACACGACAATAGACTTGCTGTCGGCAGGTGCTACTGATTTGTTATCTTCGTTGTCAGTAGTGAGCCTGTATTTTTTGTTTGAGTCGGAGTGATATCATGATTTTTATCACAAATTATCCCTGCCTTCAAAGATACCAAGTTCGTGTAGCCATCTACCACAACATTGGCCAGCGTCCTCTACTGAGAACCATAATTAGTGGCGTTTATTTCAGGTAAGACATGTGCTAGAGACTGGAGTTTGAAACATTAAACTGCACTCATTGTAGCTAAGTGGAACATACGAATACCCTACCGAGCATTGACGTAGGTGGTTACACCAGTTGTACTTTGTGCGATTTAGTCAATCAGGATTTCAATAAGGATGGCCATATAAAGTTTCAGTTCTTGAGGCAGTATGCATTTCCTGTAAAACCCACTGAATTCATATTTGTTATTCGACTTACACGTATTCAGATTGTTATTTGGCTATTTCATTGTAGTATCTTGTTCTTCACATGACAGTATGAGTGGAATTTGACAGCAAAATGTCTTGTAGGGTCCGAACAAAAGAAGCATGCAAGTTCAACACTGAAGAAGAAATTCTCGATTGAGGTATGGCGTCTAATTTCCTCCAGGCTGCACTTACCTCCTGCTCTGCTTCCGTCGAGCAGCACTGGCAACCTGGCAACATGGTGGTTAGACTCTCTCCGAGGTTTGTCCAAGGCTGACAGAAATACGAGTAACTCCCTCACTATGCTAACATGGTGGCTGCTTTTCTAAATGTTGTACCCGATAATTTAATTTTCCCTTCCAGTGCATAGTAGTGTGGACTCGGTGCAAACTAAAATAATATATTCATTAGTTTTTTTTTAGAAGAATGTGACTTAAACAAGATTTCTACTTGGAAGTGCTAACTGAAACGGGATGTACAAATCAAATGCATCATATCCATCTGGTATTTGGTCCGAGAAAGATGAATGATAATAAGTGCATCTTATCTGTATATATAGTTTTCTTTCATTCCAAAATATGTACCTTCCATCGCTTTGCCGCGCTGAAACCTTTCCAATTTGCTTCATTGTTGAATCGTTTGGGTACATCTACCTTCATATGTCACTTGTTTTCTTCCAGTGGGTCATAAAGGAGACAAGACGACTCGCGCGGAAAGTAATGCGAGAGAGTTGTTATTTGGATTCATATAGGTGCAAATTATATCCCTTCATATTTGACCCATATTTGAGATCGAACTATTGTTTTGATCAATGCGTCTTAATTTTCTATTCTGTTAAACCGCAGAAATATTCAACTCTCACATTTATTGCTCGAGCTTATAGAAACATCTAGCGGCAAAGATGTAATAAAAATTCAATCAGACAAATATGTGTCATGATAAACTGACGCATCCACCAAACATTTTGGTTTCAATGAATGTGTTATTCACATTTATTTTATCTGTATATTCCGTGATTCGTGTAACCTGGCGAACCATCTCTCCAGCAACGTGGTCTGCCCGCAGGTCGTTCCCTCGATCGCCCATTCCCTCCCTATCGGCTAACATGTGCCGGCCCAGTAAGAAACGTTTCCTTCACGAGCCCATTCCCTCTCGTGCGAAGCGAGCAGAGCTGGTAGGATTCCGCTGCGCCGCGGCCTCATAGCGTCGCCGCCGCCGCCTCGCACCTTGACTTGAATCCTCGGCGGCCACCCCAGCACCTTCACCGTCGGCTGTCCCCGATGCTCAGGAGCCTCTCCTCCGTTACCCCTCCTCCGGGTGAGCACGGAGCACCCCATGGACAAGGGACGCGAAGGAACATATGCACTTGCCGGCCCGCCGCCATGCTCGCGATCTCTTGAGTTTCTGGTCACGCCACATCCAGCAGCCAAGGGAAGGGTAGGCGGCGGAGCTCCATACGTGGACCTGGTGGCCGATGGGAACGACCCCTTTTTTTATTGTTCTCGCCTTTGCCTTGGAGAGAGTAACTAGCAAGATCCACAAAAAAGACGGAACTACGGCTTGGCTCCTCTATGATCAGAAAAAAAGGACTGTTTCGGTATTATCCCCCTGGGCGTAGATAGAATTAGGTAAGATAAAAATAGATTGGAAAGTCCTAAATTAGACCAATTCCATTCCCGAACAGCTTCAGATCCTTCCAAGGCGCAGGGGTTCTCTCTCATACCGCGGCGGGGCGACGGCAGCGCTCGGCTACGGCGGCGGCCGATGGGAGGGGTTTATGCATCGAGGACGAGCTGGTCCTCGCCTTCCCAAGGTACTGCTGCAGGCGACCAACTCCTCAAGCCGCTACTGATGCCGACGGCCACCACTTCGACCTTATGCCGCCGCCCACCTCCACAACCAGCTGCTGCCGGTGAGCTCTCCCTCCTCCTCCTCCTCCTCCTCCTCCTCCTCCTCCATGGCGCAATCTATTGCAATAATTTTGCGGGTACTATAAATGAGCTAGCCACTAGAACTTGTGTCAAGGCTGCAGGGTTGAAGCAAGCAAGCAAAGTAGTTGGCATGGAAAGCAGCAGCTCTGATGTCGTTCATGTTGCTGCAAGGAAGTACGAGAAGTTGCTTCCCTTTGTACCGTGTTTGAGTAGTACTGATTTCTACACGACTACACGCATCTACTTATGCCTTACCTGAAGGTTAATTTGTCATTTGCGTGCGTTGCAGGCTGGAGGGCAAGGTGGCGGTGATCACATATAATTGTTTTCTCTTTCTATAGAGAGATCGAGTTTGCCTATTGAGAAGTTGATCCAGATCAATGATCCAATTGAGGACAAGAACTAGCAATAAGTTCAATACGCGCCCATGCTTCTGATATAGGCTTTTGTTGTCCTGATATACAAGATTTTTAATCTTGACTGGTAGTTTTCATCTCTGAAAATTTGTGCCCTCCAACACATGCCGTCTGTTTGTTTTAATGCTTTGAGGATATGCATATATATTTGGAGGGTCACCCAGGATTGATTTATCACTTGGGCAACAAATCGTACCTTGGGCGCTTAGTTCTTTTCCACGATAGGAGCCAATCAGCCATATGCCTTTTTAGGCTGACGTAGATGAAGCTTGCAATCAGATCCAGAAGACTTAACCCCTCGAATTGAAATTTCTGCCGGTCCTTCACAAGGCTCGAAAGCTTATATGGTAAGTGCCTGTAGCAGATGTTCTGGTTGATGTGCGAGGAAATGAGAGTGCAGGCTCGGGAATGGAATTGGGAGAGACGATTGTAGAGTGACATCGTCTCCAATTCCAGGAGTTTGTTTGTCCATGTTTGCTCTTTTCATTGTTTTTCAAGTGGTTTCTTCTTCCTAAGTTCATCTTTGAACTTTCGTTGTCTCAGCTTAGCTTGCAGTTCCAGCTTAGATTTATCAGATTTATAGGTTGGCCAAATTGTTCAAATTTACATCGTCCAGTTTATTTATAATCAAACTACACACAAATATTTGATTGATTCACAATGTTCTCATTCTTTTACTTATGTTTATCAGGTCTGGAGACAGGAACCAATTACCAAGATGCCTTTCCTAGGCTGATGCAAATGGAGCTTGCAATCAGATTTTTTTGGATGCTTGCAATCAGATCCAAAGGACTAATGAAGCTGGAGCTGTCAAATTGATGAAAGAGGATACAACCACATCTTAGGCTTACAATTTTGAGATGCATATGGACGTAGGAGTCTACTCATATTTACATATATTTCATATACATTTTCAATGATCCAGGAACATTTTTCTTTTATGTGTGTGTGTGTTAATTTTGTCCCAAGACTCCGTGCTTTGTTTCTATAAGCATTAGTTAGTGTTTGCTGCCAAGTTAGTCGGTAATTAGAGGATATCGTTTTGTGGTTTTATTTGGTTACTACTGTTGCATGGCTACTTCTGATCTCTTTCTACTTGAACACGTTTAGTGGAGTGCCATATAATATAAAGCAGAATTGAGTTGACTGCCAAGTCATTGTTTGTGTTACATATCCTAATTGAGAAATTTCTGCCATACTACAGACTTATGGTTTTAAGATGCCATGTATGAAGTGCGGTTTAGACTTTTTATGACAAAGCTGACATATCTGAACAACCGGCTGTAAATGCATATATGTAAATAGACCATATGTCGTAAATGCTTATTTGTCATTGCCAAATGAATGTATTATAGCTCAGCTGAAACCATCGAATATCTCCTTGGCACAAAAAACAGATCCAGGCTGAAATAAAACTAACATTCTTGCTTCTAAATATGCTTAGATGTAGATCTGGTTTCCTCTAACCTACATTTTGATGTTTTACCCTTTTTTAGCTGGCATTTTATTATCGTGGAAAGATCCATAGTTATTGGTCGTCCCTGATGGAAAAGCTTCATGTGACATGTTCGAAGATGTTTGTGAAGGAAGGAGGTGTTCATTGGATTCTGGTACATGCATATCTTCACCTTCAAGAAGCAGCTGTCGCTGTAGTACTGTTATTACTGATAAAAATTCCTTCGATGAACCAAAGGGTTTATACTGTTGGGAATATGTCAATCACTTAGCTATGACAATTGGCGAAAATTTGAAAACTGTGTGCTTATGTTGATCTACATTAATTAGACAATGCACGCTGCTCTCGAGTGTACAATTGCTATGGAAAAAATAATTGTAGTGATTTTGTAAAAAAGGTGAAACAGTAGAGATTGCAAACACCGCCAATCTGGGTCGTGTTTACAAACTTGAATGACCTTTTTGTTTTCCCTTTTATCTTACCATTGCAACACATATACGTGGAGGCGCCGAGACAACTTTTTTATGGACACATGCCGAGACAATTGTGGAGACAATCACGTGATTCAATTGGCACGTGATTTTTTCATTTATAGTAAAGAAATTGAGTACCCGTAGCAACGCACGGGCATTCAACTAGTGGTTACATAAAGCGAATGTGGATGTGGCCTTCTCTGCGGAATATTGCATTGGTGCGACGGGAGCGGTCATTCGTGACGACAAGGGTATCTCCACTGCAAGTAGATGTTTTAGGATTAATTCATTATATGGGCCTATGTTGGCACGACAAAAGCTCATGCTCTTCGTGATGGTGTATTGCTCACGGGACATGTTGGATGCTCCAAACTGATTATAAACAGCGATTGTAGGGAGGTTATATCAACAATGCAGAAATGTGGTATCTCCGTTGGACAAGCGACGACAATCTACAAGGTACATGCTTTTTTATATATATCTCGACTCCTTTCTTGTTTAAATTTTACTCATACTCCTAAGGAAAACAATAGAGTGGGTCATACTCTAGTTTGTAACTTTGTAAGGGGGAGAGACCGTAGTCAATGGTTTGGCTGGAGCATCCACCAGATTTATTATTAAGCTCCTTACATGCGATAAAACTAATTTTGTAAATCAATAAAGGCATCGGCAGAATTTGCTAAAAATACAACGCCAGGGATAAAACCAGCACTACCTTCCCCTATCCAAATTAAAGTACCAGCAGCCAACACATAGCATTCCAGACTGACAAACAACTGTGGAAGGTATCATCCATCGTGAGCTTATCGGTTCCATCTCTTTGAATAACATACAGCTCTATAATTCGGCAAATTTCATGTTTCACAGATTTCATGGAACACTTGAAAAGTGCGCTGGTAATACAGAAATGGCAAAACAAAGTCATGATTCGAAAAAAATGGCAGTATAACAAATGTAGGTCAAAAGAATAAAACCAGTTGGTATCATTCCATGGGAGCGCTGCAATAGACACAACCATCCGCATTTTATCCAATAGTCGCTAGTTTTCATTTGTATCAAGCATAGCGCAAAAAAATATGTCAATCAAGGTCGACATGATAATTTGGATGAAGTGTTACCTGGAGATTTTTTTAGGATGCAGGATATGAATATTCTGTACGGGAAGAAACTATATATGTACTCATCATCATGCAGTGGCTTCCCACTAAAAAGGTTCACTCCACTCTAACCATGCATAATCAATTGGCAAACAAATATTTTTTAATACTCCTATAAAAGTAGCCTACTTAATTTCAGCTTATGTACACTCAACATGTGTGTAGCTTCCTGGAGCTATCTAAACTGATGGAATTACTCCTGATGCGTTGATTGGCAAATTAAACATCTAAGGTCAATGATAAGTTTAATTATATCAATTCATGCATGGTATTGACCTTTTTTCCTTGCTTCAATACAAAATGAACATGGAGATGTCTTTTCCTCAACCAACTTAGTCTTTGTTAACATGCTATGGCCCACGATAGACAAAATAATCAAATGAGGCATTCTTAATTTGATGTGCTGCGGCTTTCAAATGTATATTCAGATGCATTGTTAAATA
This sequence comes from Poa pratensis, assembly GCA_947311845.1. Taxonomy (NCBI): domain Eukaryota; kingdom Viridiplantae; phylum Streptophyta; class Magnoliopsida; order Poales; family Poaceae; genus Poa; species Poa pratensis. The sequence goes on from CAMZMU010000067.1 coordinate 32,152,519, forward strand.
GTGCATGAGGTTGATATATATTTGCAACAAACGATTTTTCTTAAATTGAAACCAACCTATTCAAATATTAGGACTAGAGAAATGGCTTATCTCTTTCAAGACTAGAGAAATGGCTTATCTCTTTCATCTTAGTCTATCATTTCTCGAGATGTGGCCTGAACAAGCTAGAGCGAGAGTGCGGTTTCAACTGATCCCTAATGAAATCTCTTAGCTAGGTGCATGTTTGACCTACTCCCACCGGTTTTAAATACAAGGCCACTATCAAAATTAATCTTTCCAAGAAGAATGTGGGTCTGATCAGCTCAATGCTGATGTATCACGTACGTCCGGTCGATGAGATGTGGTGGAGCATGCCGGGGCAGCGACCCCTCGAGTGTGCCACCCTCTCACATTGATGTTTTTGAAGGAGGCATGACTGAAAGCAAGGCCGAAGGCCTCAAAATGCTTCCCACGTCTTCTCCGACAATGTCTGAGGGCCTCATTCTCTCAGCGCAAGGATCCAGCTCCTGATAAGGTGTCAGCCGGTAGTGACGTTGTTGACAGTGATAGTTTCGATGACAAGCAAGGACACACTTTGGTGAAAATATAAGAGCTCATCTCAAGCAAGATTGATTTGTGTGTTGTGACTTTGCTGAGGTGGTGGCTCGAATCTCGGCTTGGGCATAAAAATCATGAGATTGGCCTATAATTGGACTCGTATTTAGTACCACACGTGTGAAAAACTCTTATCGAAAGCTTTGTCTGGCAATTGTGTATTTTCCGTTGTTCAGAGACTTTACATAGGGATTATGATAAACAACCCAAAGATATTGTCTCGAGGCATACGGTCTATGTTATTATTTTCTCATTTTAGCCGGTGTTTGGCATCGATGCGTGGCTTTGCTCTACATTGTTGAATAATTAATAACATATGGGTATGTGCATGGTCATCCTCCTTATTCTAAAAATGGAAGGTTTTAAACATAGCATAGTTTAATGTATTGTGCTACTCCCTTCGTTCCAAATTATAAGATGTTTCAGATATTTTAATATGGACTACGTACAGACTGAAATGAGTGAATCTATACAATAAGACACGTCTAGACACATCCGATAAGAGAAAACTAAAATATCATATATTTTGGAACGGATGTAGTACTTTCTAATAGGTAGTACCATCCTTGGGATTCATCTGGTCACAATCATATAGTTAAGTCGATGTAGTCTGATGTCTTTTTAAATGCCATTAATAACACACAGAAAAGACAGTTTTCATGTACTTGACTAAATTAATATTCGTTTGTAGATTCTTGACACAACTTTACCTTCCGATCAACCAACGCTTACAAGTACAACTTTGATCAAATTAATATAGGCAAATTAGTGCAATAGAGACGTAGGAAATGACCAACTTCACTAAATTAGATATATAAGTTGAGTATGGACTCTATGCCAATTAGATCATTTGAAACCTAGAAATTGTTAGATTAATTTAAAGGTATTATAGCTAGTAAATGATTTTGAACATATATATCAGTTTTCGTGTACTCAAAATATGCCATTGATGCCCTCTAGATTGATGCCCTGTAGATGCGCATCATTAGTGACTCAAGTGAATCTATATATCTCATTTGTTTTTCGATGGTAAAGCATGAACTTAGGACAATTGTTGTCAACATATAAAAGTGCAAGGACCAAGCTATAGCCTAGAGGATACGTTTAGACAAAATTTTCTAGCCTTGTCAATATATAAAACTTCAAGGACCGAGCTAGAGCCTAGAGGATATGTTTAAACAAAATTTGTGAGCGAATTAATCTCAAACGAAGCTAATACATTTTATAATCTATTGTTTCGTAAAAAGTAGTGATGCTAGCTACGTTAGAAACACGACTGAGCAAAGAGAGAAATATGCCACAAGTTTCAACAGGGAAACTTTCCCCTCATTTGGTGGGTCCTCATTACCACTAATCAGCAGCATCCATTAGATCATGCCGCGCCACTGCGCGGCCTAAATGGCCCATTCAAGCGTAAAGATATATTCTGCCTGTGTAAATTAAGCATATACTTGTTTTACTTGGAAAGCTGGAAGTTTGAAAAAAAGATGCTAGGATTATTTTCTGGATCATGATTTCGAAAACAAATGCACCTATACTGCTAAAATCCCAGTAATAATGTTGAATCATCTTTGCATAACGCATATGCTTAATTTACTACATCACGAAATATCAGGGCGAAGGCACATGCTACTCCAGCATAGATCGAGTCCCCAGCTAGACAGATAGCCATAGGAGTATACATGCGAAGGCCAGTGTGGTGGTGACACACTGCCAAAAGTGAGCTAGCTTTGTATCAAAGGCAATCTTTGTAGCCGATCCTCTTGTGACATGTGTCGCTTCACCGCACATAAAATCTCAAAGAAAACGGCACTGAAAAAAAATCCGATACTCTCGGTTTCAAACACTTAATTATAAGTTATGTCAACATTAATTGCAAATCATCATCAGATAACTAAACCCAACCAATCAATTTAAGAACCAGCTGGCACCCACGAAATACAGTCAGTAGACATTGAAGCAGAAAAGTTCACTTTCGCCACAGTAGAGTACTGTAAACCGATTTGGAGCAGCAGTACACAATTTAATTTCAGTTTATCTAGCTAGCTACGAATGGAAACACACATATGCACATATGATACAAGTACAGTCTTCATGCAATTAAGAGCAATACATACATGTTTCTGCTGCAGAGCTTGATCGATCGATGGGCAAACTTGGATGGATTGGATCACAGCTTGGCTGGATCGGATCACAACTCGCTGTGCGAGCTGTAGAGGAACGTCGGCGGCGAGAAGACGGAGTACCTGTTGTCGATCAGCTGCGGCGGGAAGCTGTCATCCTCCTCCTCCTCGTACGCGTACCCCGCCGGCACGGTCGGGCCGAGGTCCTGGCTGCACGCGGCGGCACCTTCCGACGACTCCGCCGTGCTCCCAGGGCTGGGTGCTGGGCCCATCAGCGGCCCGGCAGGGCTTCCCGCGCTGCTCTCTCCGCCATCGACAGCGCCACCTCCGCCGGCGTACTTGGAGGGGTCGGCGTGGCGGCCGGTCAGCTCCTGCACGAGCGAGCGGAACCCCGCCGCGTCGGTAGACACCCGCATCGGATTGGAGATGTACACCACCTTGATCGCCTTCCCGCCGCCGCCCTTCCTCTTGTTCTTGCCGGAGCCGCTGCCGCCGGCCGTGGCGCTCCGGTGAGCATTGCTCTTGGAGCCGCACTGTATCTTCTCCATGACCAGGCGATCGATCTACTAGATTACGAGAGCTACCAAGAAAGGGGGGCTATAGTTCCTGTGGTGCACACAGGAGATGAGAGGGAAAGGGGTAGCTTAGCCAGCTAGCTCTCGCGTATGTGTAAATGTAATGGATGCTGGAGAGTGCAGGACTGCGGATGGTTTCTACTTTTAGAAGCCATCAAAGGACCAATGGATGGAAGTGGTAGTAAACCGGTGGATTTTGTGAATGCTGTTTCTGGATCAGAGGTAACTCAAACTCCTCACCTATGGATCGAGAAAGGGACAGTGTGCAATGCGGGTGAGATGTGCCTTGGATAATGCACAGAGAGGTGGAGGGAAATTGTTATGTCTACCCCGTCTAGCACACTGAGAACATTGATATTTGTGAAGTAGATAAATTTTAATGCATACATAGTTTTTAACTTGAACTTTGAAAATCTCTATCTTTTGGAAATCTTATTAAATATCTGGATATTATGGGAAAAAATCATAATCAATCAGATGAAATTATTATTGCCTAAATAATTAATTCAGATTTATATGTAGTACAAGTCAAAGTAATATAAGTTCAACGAAATGCTTATGGCTCACGCCTTTGGTCTTCATATCATTACAACATGGTCGTGCTGATAGGGTGCTTATATCCACAGAGCTAGATGGCTAATCCTTGCAAAATAGTTTCTGCGACGCTTCACGACTGACGGAGAAAAAAAGTGTCACATAAATTACATTTGTTACCCTTTAGTAAGCTACATGATTAGATATCCGCCCAAAATATGTTCCACTACACTTATGTATTGCACCACGATAAATCAACGGACGGTGTATATTTGTAAGGTGGTAGGTATACACACTAACCCAACATGAACTGATGCCTTGGTATGTATGACCAAGCACGACACATTTAGTGCCTCCTATGTCTATGGTGAAAAATATTTACCTCTAGATCCCAATTCAAGTTTTCATATTGGAATGACATTCTCAATAACAACACTATCAAAATTTTCATTCAAAATAATAATAAATTATTCTAAAGAATGGGAGCTTTAAGAAATCGTTGTTCAGTAGGTCCTAGATGTACAAAACTAACTATAAAAAGATGGTTGATTCACTTCTACGTGGCCAAAGAAGATCCTCCTAAGTGTTTCACAACTTCTTTCCTCATCTCGCGGATGGCTTTCAGCAAGTCGTTGTATTGCATGACATCCTCCTCGTGACAGATCTTAGGAGGTAAATTTATGCTAATAGTCTTGAGAAGAAACTAGAAATTTAGAGAAGTATGAAGAAGAACCTACCAACTAGTGGGGAACACTGATGAAGGACTCTGGCACGTAAGGCTTCCTCCAGGCAAGCGAGACAGTACTCACCTAAGAAATCATGCATGTATTGAGTTTTCGCACCATCTTCGTTGCGAGGCGTCAAATGAGATGCAGGGGTAGGGAGTGCGGTTAGGGTTTACAAGCGGGCGATGTGGAGATTGAAGAGTATTGTAAGGTTTCTATATAGCAACACACAACTAGAGTTGGGGTGGGGATTAGGGTATTGGTACATGGCCACTTGAGAAAGTGCAACACAACTATATGGGCGTGGTTGCTCAAGGTCACATACCTACTAGCGACAAGGGGTTAAAGGCGTGTAATAACACCTTGCTTGCTTCCCATTACCACATCACTCCTATGTCCTGTTAAAATATTTACAAGGACACATTATGAGAACTGTCTTTGTTGTGCGTCTAGAAAACCGTAGGTGTTGCGAGAAGATTTTTCCATGACATTTAGGGATGTCGACATAGTTGCAAATGGGACACCATGTTTAGTGTATGTAATTATGTTCTTATTCGAGTCAATACTTACATTTGAATGTTGTTATGTTTTAGTGTATGTAATTATGTTCTTTGGTGTGTGATTTGCAGAACTCTCGAAACAAGTAGCATTATGTTCTTTGTCCGATCCCTATATCTCGCCTCCTCATCGTAATTGGTTGTAGTCAATTTTATAGCATTCCTTTGAAATTTGAATGAAAATGAGACCTAGTGGACGGGTCATTTTATTGGGATATTTAGCTTTTGGGTTTGCTATAAAAAGGAAGAAACCAAACTTAGGGGACACTGACGCATGCGGCCATGTTATATTTCACTAAGAACGATATCACGAGAACTATAAATATAATTTGTTGTGTAGTACTATCTCGATATTGCTGCTATGGATTAGTACACATATTTTTCTGTGTGCACGTTGTGGTGAGGCTAGCAGCCGGCGATTAGGCCTGTGGGGATCGGATACGAATACGATGGCGGGACAGGTAAAAATGCGGCAGCACATAAGAGATGAAGAAAAGCATACACACACAGACCGGGCGATGAATGCGGAAATAATGATCCCCACCCCGTGACGTGCCGCGCTGACGCCAAAGGCGGAGCCAATAGGCAGCCCGATCGCCCCGAGCTTTTCTCACCGCCCACCACTCCTTACCCGCCGTTCCGTACGACGGAGAAACTCCGATGACATGTGGGCCGGCTGATCGGGACAGGAGCGAGACGCGTGTTCTCGGCCGCAAAAGGCAATGGCGTCTGGGACTCTTTCGTGATTTTTAAGTTGGACTCTGCAGGAGCGCTGTCTTTACCTGGCAAAAATGTTGCGTGGGCCCCTCGTAGTCGGCCGGGAGACACGATCTGGAGACACCAGCTCTATGCTGTTTGTAGCACACTTCACCACCATGGCAGATATTTTCTCCATTCAAAGTTGTTTTACGTTGTAAGTTTAATCAAAATGAACATTATAAAATCTGATCAAATACATAGAGAAAAAACACTTGATCAAACTTACACAGCCTTGACTTGGAAAAAACTCAGCTCGCAGGTAATAAAAACGGAGGTAGCATCTTTTTTTTGCTTGCCTCTTTCTTTCTCGGAGAAAGCTAACCGCATGTATGTAGAGCTCATGGCACCCTAGATAGTTTTCCGTTTAGCAGAGAGCACATAAGAATCTAATCTCGACTATTGAAAAACATTCGACCATTGGCAATATTCCCTCCGCCCTAACAGCATCCTCACTGGTAGTAGGATTCATAATAATTGGTTCGACATCCCAAAAAATCGCCAGCTTTATGGGGTGCTGGTCACATGTCAGCTTCTATTGGGGCGGCTGCTGGCCTGCTGCCCCAGCGACACACCTCAAACGGTCGGCTCTATTCAATTAATTTCATTACCAACACATGCGATGGATAGTTAATGTCAACCAGCACAATAAATCATCCCGTTGTACCTTGTGCCATCCCGAGATAATACAAGCCGCACAGAAGGATGGATGGGCCCACCAGGCTGCCCTAGGTGTTTGGTTCAATCGAGCTACCTGTGGCTTGCCAGTCGGCCACGTACAGTTTAAGATATACTAAATCATAAGATGAGAATATCCGATTGCGACGGACGTCTGCTTGGATGGCGGGTATGGCGTCGGTAACAATGTACCCCTCCGTTTACAAAAGGATGTCTCATTTTAGTGTGTAGATACATCCAAATCTAGAAAAGATTGAGACATTCTTTTATGAACGGAGTGAGTACAATCATATAGGGTCTTGTGAGGTACACTACGGTGGAGTACTACGTCGGCACCTGGTGCTCGGATCATCCTCCGTCCGTGAGAAAACACATGTAACTATGATAGTTGTTTCTGTCATCGCTGCTAAAAATATGGAAACACGGACACAACTGCAGCTAAAATCTACTCCCTCAGTTTCAAAATATAAGTCGCACCACCTACTTTCCACAAACTTGTATCTAGACATGTTTTAGTACAAGGTTCACATGAATCTTGCACTAAAACATGTCTAGATACATGTGTGTGGAAAGTAGATGGAAAGACTTATATTTTGAAACGGAGGGAGTATTATATACTAAAAGCAAAATGAGAGAATTTTTCGAGGCACCACGTTAATCCACATAGGTTAGAAATATATAATCCGTTGATTTTGGGTGTGATGGTTGAGATTAAAAGATGGATAAATTACGTACAACATTAATAGGGTTCAAATAAGTCACATTCTGACAGGTACAACAAAAAACCAAGTTCCGTTCCGTAAACAAATAAACAAATCACGTCCCGTGATAATATATGTATCAATCTAGATCTCCACTACCATATTATTTAAACACGACCCGCACGTCGTACATGCACCATCAACTAAATTGATTCTCTGGTACGTCCTACTAGCATGGTGTATGGCCCATACGGACCAATTCCTACTGTTCCAGACTTCCGGTTGAAAAACTACAGGAAACGTGATACATCGCTGAAGCCTGAAGGAAAAACATGAAATGGACTTGGATTGCTGCTGTCATGATCTCAGGTTGAAACGAAAAAAAGAAAGAATTACTCCATGCCGTGTTGCTCCGACTCCAACACTATGTCATACTCAACCGATTTGTCCACGGCATAGTACTCCACGGTCATCCAAACTTGTAGCAGTAAACGTGAGCAACACATCTACTCCCTCCGTTCCAAATTAATTGATTTCCATTTTTCTAAATGTGGACGTATCTATACTTGTAACATGTCTAGATACATCCACATGTGGACAAACAGAGGTCAATTAATTTAGAACGGAGGAAGTAATTAGGATTTGATCTTGCTACTTGCACACACAAAGTTAAACCATAAACTTGGGTTTTCCCCTGTGCACTTAGACTAATTGATGTTGCACGTTGAACAGATATGTTGTCGAAAAGAATTATGGCCGACAAGCAATAATATGCAGTCGTAATTTGATCGCATTAATTTTTGGAAAAAGGTTACACTATTCTTCAATTTATTTAACATAAAGAAGAACTTAAGACCGACGTGGCACTGATTCCCAGAAAACTGAAGATCGACATGGTGATACCTACCTATCGGCGACGGCTAATCAAAGCAACCGGTTTTAAAAATTTGGAAGCCAGAAAAAAATTAAGACGCGAATGTGATAGAGATCGACGAAATAATTTGATGGCCGAGTAAAGAGAGGAGATTAACGCATGTAGAAGAGCAGCCCACCAAAACAAATATTCGATAAAAGGAACGCACACCAATGCACATCTAGGCACAAATATGCTCGTGTGGTGTCCTACCTAAGACAAACAAATCGTGCGACCATACATGAGAGAAAATGTTACCCTTCACCACTGCTATTTTTAGGGGGGCTTCTAGGTTGACATATAACTTTGATCTGCGCATGCGGTGGACCAAAAAATCCAAACAAATCATGGCATTGCACTTTCTCTTTCCATAAACATGTTATTTTCTAGAGTTGTAAGCATGTATTGATTGATTCAATAGCCGTTGCATCCCACATACACTTTGCTATCTTTGATATATACGGCCATGTCCGACTGGGTGAAAGAAAGGTGTATGTGCTTAATACTATAAGAAAATATCACATATCACTTAATTGGACTAGAAGATATAAACAATTGGCCGGACAAATACGTTTTTGTTTTTCTGTAACATTTTACATTCTTTAATCTTTAAGTTCTGGCCGGCACCAACGCTAATTGCAGTGTGCGTATAATAATTACTAACATGTCCATTATCCACCACATATACAACTCTGGCCCACCAGGATGGAATAGAAAAACCTATGCCCTGACTCAAATCTAGGAACAAAGGAAACAAATATAGAGACAACTAAAACAATTGTCCAACGTGTCAAAATGGGCATGCACATTAAAACAGGCAAAAAAATCTAAATAAAAATAACAATATTTTATTAATTATGCATGCTTGAGATTAATTACAAGTAAAGTAAAATTATAGAATTAGATATTGTAGACTTTTGGAGAAAGTTATGCTTTATAGCATATTATAAATTTTATTTTGTTCAAATTAGCAATTATCTGCCTCTACCACTAAAATTATAGCCGCCATGATGCGACACACATATAATAGAACACACATGCTATATAGTGCGGTCCATTGTAGACCTACTATCTCACAAGATTCAGCGAATAAATTTGTGGTTTATCCTACCCCAAGATTTAAGCCTTTACCAAAAATAAAAGATATGAACTTGGTAAAAAGAGATATCTCTACCCTGATCTGTGGCTTCAAATAAACAAGTATGCACATACTGAATAGCAAAACGGCTATTCATTTAACGCTCAAACTATCTACAGAAAAATGGCTCCATAAAAATGTATTAGCATGCACAATGCGACCAAAAAAGATAAACATGTCTGATATCTTAATAGAAAGTAAAATATTGGACCGTCAATATAGCAAAAACATATTTATTGTTAAAGGACACAGTCAATAAATCTTCATTTCTTAAAAGACAAAAACAAATACAAATAGTCATAATCGTATCCAATATAGCACATCCGGAAGATATTCATATTTGTACTTAATTAACAAATCAAACCAGACGAATCTTCAAAATTGTACCTACATATGTCACAACTGATAGATCTTCAGAATTGTACCTAAGAGAGTTCACTAAACTGAAACTAAACAGATCAAAACTAATAGATTCTATAAGTGTGTACCAGAACGTGCGCCCTATTTAAAATATAAACACTTGAATTGGCATCAGAGGATGACTAACAGAAATATATATTTCTTTTTATATGCTTGATTATTAATTCGTACCGGAAGCATTTGATTTCGTACCGGGATTGTTAAGTCGATATGAGTACCAGCAAACATGATTGCTATTAGGAGTCAGTTATAATATAGAGATCTACACAAATTTACTACATTTCTTGATGTTTAGTTGGTCTAACTGTTTACAAGGATAAATCGCTTCATTGAAAAAATTGTTTTCTATTCTCAATGTCATATTTGGGTTCACCTAGAATTATTAATTGGACAAAAACATATAAAAATGCGTAACTTTATATTTAATACCAATGACAAAGATCATAATGTTTCAAGATCACAACAAAAGTAACAACGACCTCGCGGTCTTAACTCTAATTATGCAAATTGATTCAACATGATGTTAAAACAATAACAAAAATCAATAAATTTATTACTAATAATTAATTCACAAATTTAAAATGCATTCCATAAATGTGATATTCTATTGTGCATAACATTTCAGTGTCGATAGTTTCCTACCACATCTCATAAAAATTATACTTAACTTTTGTCCGTCACTTCAGTACTACAATAAAGAGTTGCCCTCGCAAATGCTAGTTATAGAAAGAAGAGACAACGACCAAATGTGGTAGGTACGTCGTGATCGCGTATGCCTAAACCGTGACTCTGTAATTGGGCCAAGCCGTCCTGCGCATTGGTGTGCGACTTGTCGACACCCTTGGACGTGCGTACGAGGAGACCATACCCATCCCACGGTGCACAAGCTACGTAGCCATCGATATGTAGACGTGCGTGATGACTTTGTCAATCTTAAGATGTATCCCGTTATCTATGTATTTCGGTCTTTAGGAGGTGTTCGTAGGTGCTAAAACCTCCGTGCACGCGTCCATACATACGGGGTGAGTACGTTCGCACTGTTTATCATGTGTTTGTCAAGAAAAAAATACTCCCTCCGATCCATATTAGTGGGCATAGATTTGTCTAAATTCATATGTATCTAGTTAAGTATTTAGACTAGATACATTCACGGGCGGACGCAGCGCCCCTGCAGCCCGGGCGCTTGCCCGGGCTTCGATGCCGCCTGCCTCTTGGGCGAGAGAGCTTCTAGCTAGCTAATTTCCATCCGTCTGGGGCAAAAACTGCTACGTGTCATCGTGTGTGCCAGAAAATAAAAATACACTTCAGCGTGTGGTGGCCTCTGGCCTGGCGGGACGTGGTATTGTCGCATGGGTAGCACGCCAGCAGGGAACACTCGATGGAATCGACCAACAGCCTGTTTGTTAGCATGCATCTCAGTCCCTAATTTACACAATTATACTTCGATTTGAAATAGTTTGTAAACGAAATATGTGTGCTTCGACGACTAGATTCCATTCCAGTGATCGGCTTCGAGTTTCGTTGACTGCAACTTCTCAATTTCGGACTGATGTTTGTCCCTTTTTAGACAAATTTCGTCAAATCCGTCGCACTCTTTTGAAATTTGCTTTGACGAGTAGGTTTATCTCGCCATTTCCCACAACTTATGTGTTGTAACTTCTCTATTTCGGCAGATATATACGAATAGATATTGTACTGTAGGTATGTACATGTTCACACTCTTCTTGGTGTACATGTGTTTTTCAATCTCTCTGTCATCTTCGTTAAACCTCCGCGTATCGTTTAAAGGGTTCAACTCAACCAATTGTGAACTTTCCTAAGATCGGAAGTGGATCTAGATGGTTTTCAAAAGTATGGTATGATAAATTGATAAGTATGATTACATATAATATAGCGAGTCTTCTATTGCTTTCTTTTAAAGCCACTCGGAAGCGCACACCGTTTTGGCCCAACTCAACCAGTTCAGCGGTCGGAGTTTCGTTAATCTTTTGAGAGTTTTTGTTAATTTCTATCATGTCTAATTTTGGCGCATATGAGCATTTTAATGTGTTGTGAACTTGTGAACATGCAAATGTGTGGTGAGTAATGTATTATATTCCTGTTTCTGCGTTAAAACTATTTTGAACACAATATTTGCTCCATATTTCGTACATTTGTTCGACAATTTTTTAATTGCACTGCGGCGCGCCCAGGCTTCAACAAATTCCTGGGTCCGCCACTGGATATATTTGTATCTAGACAAAGTTGTGCCCACTAATATAGATCGAAGGTAGTAGCATTGTGCGGCCGGCTTTCCGCCCGCGCTCGTTGCCGGTGGATAGAACGAAGAACAAATTTAGCAGTCTAAACTGCTAACGTTCTAAAAAAAAAAGAACAACATCATGCACGCACGCGCGCGGGCATGCTTAATTCGTGAGAGTTTTGTCTCCTGCCGCGCGGTAGCCGCCAGCCCGCGCCGCAGCGCTCCAGGTCCTGTCGATTTGGCGGCTAGTACTCGGCCGGTGCGTCGACAGTCGACACGCCCACCTCCACCGGAGTATCACGCACGGGAAAAGACCGGAACTTGAGCAGATTTTCACTCTGCCGTCGCCTTCTCTCCTTCCTTGATGCTGCCGCAGCAGCATGCGAGATCTGCCGCTCCTCTGGACTGAAAACTACACCAAAAATTACATTGTTCTGAAGCACTCGTTTCTCTTGTCACCATCCCCGTACTGTATGTAATATTTGATTTATTTTTGAGACAAAATCCTGTCTATATTCTTGTGGTTGAGGATTGTCCTAGTTTGCGGACTGATGCATATGCGTGCCTACCACAGGCATCAACAGAGGTGGTCCAGAGTCCGGACTGAAAATGCCTACTTTCTCCAGCAAGCACGACAGGACGATGCAAACGAGCGAGCTAGCTAGCCTTGAGACCACATCGTTTTCTTTCGTTGGTTGCCTACAGTGCTGCTCCGCCCGCCCGTCTCTTGATTGATCGATGCTCGTCGGTTTCCCATTTTCAAGCCAGCGAAATTGCGATCGCTACGTACCCTCTAGCTGCCCCCTCCCCCTCGCGTTATAGAGATAGAGAGAGAGCTATCTATGTCTGACTTTCTTTTTGTGGGGGAATGTTTCTGCTTCTGGAGGCTACAGATTCAGAGCAGTGTACATATATTGATATATACTCACTCCGTCCCAAAATAAGTGTCTCAAGTTTGTCCAAAATTAGATGTATCTATACGTGAAATATGTCTAGATACATCCACTTTTGGTTAAAGTTGAGACACTTATTTTTGGACGGAGGGAGTATCAGGTCGTCTATGCAAACTGTACGTTTACACACATGAGCTCCACCCATCTGTCACGGCAGACATTGCTTCGGACGCCCAAGAGCGCGGAAGGTGTTGTGCGGTGCTCACTCCTGAACAGTATACTTTTGAATTTGTAGTTGGTGTCGGATCAGTCTGAATGCGCGTGTCAGTTTGATTTTTGTTATGCGGCACTCTTTGTTTGTTTGCGCTCTGAAAGGGATCTACAATGTCCGTGTACTCTGGACTATGCAGTGGCAATGTGTGTGTTCTGAACTGAATTTGCAATGCCAATGTGGGTTTCTGACTTCTGAATAAGGATGTGAATTTCAGTTTGAGTCCTACTAACCTTTGACAGTGAAGAACTGGACTTAAATTACCGAATCTGAGAGTGAACAAATGCCATGGACTTGTTGATATAAGTATGCAGATGTTAAGGATCTGACTGAGTGTCCTTAGTATCAGTCAAAGAGAATCACCAGATTTTGAAGAGGTGAGCAGACCAAATCATTGCACACATGACACAACCAAACATTTGTATTCCGCATTTGCTCACATTGAAACCACATATGCAGCTAAGCAGACAACAGACAACGAAATGAGCACCGATGCAATGCGGGCAACCCAACGAGATGCGGAATCGTGGCCTAGATGACGTTTCAGCCCGGGTTTCATGCGTGCAGGAAGACTGAAATCACTGCGACAAACAAAACACGCCCATAATGTCTTCCCTCTGCTACTCCAAGTTCTTTCATAATGAGTTTCTACAATGTTAAGAAAGGTCTCTGTTCCTCCCTCGCGTCGCCCCCCCAGGCGACGCCAGGGGCGCACCCGCCGCCGCCGCAAGCCCTTCCCCACCCAGGCCCCCTTGGCCGCTGCCGCCGCCGGCTCCTCGCGGTGGTGGCGGCCGATCCTCGCTGCCAAAGGCAGTCGGGGGTCTCGCTCGCGCAGGTGGAGGCTGGCCCGTGGGGGCGTCGTCGGCCGGGGCTGGGAAGGCCGGGTCGGCGGTTTTCGGTGAAGGTGTGGTGCGTGCTTGGCCTCCGGCGGTGGTGCCGTGCGGAGGGCGCCGTCGGCGAGGCTCGCGGCGGCAGGGAGCTCGCGCGCAGGATCTGAGGCCCGTCGGGCCGGTTCTGGGCCTGGCGGGCCCGTGAGGGCGGTGTGCTGGCTCCTGGCGAGAGGCGTGGAGGTGCTGAGGCGCGACGGTGCGGAGGCCGCGGTTCGATGTCGCGCCGGTAGGTGCCGGTTTCGCCGGGCTCGATCTAGGCCTTGGCGGGCCGGTCTGGACTTGGCGTTGGAGGTGCAGTGCATCTAAAATAAGGAAACACACGGACACAACTGCAGCTAAAATTATAGAAACAACAGACAACGACCAAATGTGGTAGGTACGTCGCGATCGCGTCTGCCTAAACCGCGACTCTGTAATTGGGCCAAGCCGTCCTCCGCATCGGTGCGCGACTTGTCGGCACCCTTGGCACAAGCTACATTCCCAGTGATATCGAGACGTTTGTGATTACTTTGTCAATCTTAAGATCTATAAACCATATCTCTGTATTTCTATATTTCGGAGTTGCTCGTAAGTGCTAAAGTGTGCGTGCATGCATGCATTCATACTTGTGAGTACGTTCGCACGGTATTTGTGAGCGCCTGTTTGTTCTGCGTTTCTCAAGAAAAATACTAGTATAGCATTGCGCGTCCGGCTTTCTGCCCGCGTTCGTTGCCGGTGGATAGAACGAAGAACGTGTAGCCGCGCGCATGCTTAATTCGTTTTGTGTGGGCCCCCTCCTCTGCTCTGCGCCCGTGCCGCAGCGCTCCAGGTCCTGTCGAGTTGGCGGCTAGTACTCGGCCGGTGCGTCGACAGTCGACACGCCCACCGCCACCGGAGTATCACGCACGGGAAACTTGAGCAGATTTTCACTCTCGACTCTCGCTCCTGCCGCAGCATCATGCGAGATCTACCGCTCCTCTGGGCTGAAAACTACAGCACAAATTACTCTGTTCTGAAGCACTCGTTTATCTTGCCACCATTCCCGTACTGTATGTATTCTTTCATTTATTTTTGAGACAAAATCCTGTCTACATTCTTGTGGTTGAGGATCGTCCTAGTTTGCGGACTGATGCATATGCGTGCCTACCACAGGCATCAACAGAGGTGGTCCAGAGTCCGGACTGAAAATGCCTACTTTCTCCAGCAAGCACGACAGGACGATGCAAACGAGCGAGCTAGCTAGCCTCGAGACCACATCGTTTTCTTTCGTTGGTTGCCTACAGACTACAGTGCTGCTCCGCCCGTCTCTTGATTGATCGATGCTCGTCGGTTTCCCATTTTCAAGCCAGCGAAATTGCATCGCTACGTACCCTCTAGCGATCGCAATTCTGAACTGAATTTGCAATGCCAATGTGGGTTTCTGACTTCTGAATAAGGATGTGAATTTCAGTTTGAGTCATACTAACCTTTGACAGTGAAGAACTGGACTCAAATTACCGAATTTGAGAGTGAACAAATGCCATGGACCTGTTGATATAAGTATGCAGATGTTAAGGATCTGACTGAGTGTCCTTAGTATCGGTCAAAGTCTGATGAGTGGCGTGCGCTTATATATAGCTTTGTTTCGGGTGGAAGTGTAGCCATTAAAGTCAATGATAACACTGGTAAATACTTCCAAACCAAAAAAGGCCTTAGACAAGGTGACCCGTTATCGCCAATACTATTTAACATAGTGGTAGATATGTTGGCTATCTTGATCGAACGCGCTAAGTCTGAGGGCCAAATTGAAGGAGTGATTTCACATCTGGTTGATGGTGGCTTATCAATTCTTCAATATGCCGACGATACAATTCGCTTTATGGAACATGATATCGAAAAAGCCCGTAACCTCAAGTTAATCTTGTCAGCTTTCGAGCAACTATCGGGTCTTAAAATTAATTTCCATAAGAGCGAATTGTTTTGTTTTGGCGAGGCCCAGGAAAACGCCTCCTTGTATGCCGAGTTATTCGGCTGTACGCAAGGTCAATTTCCGATCAACTATTTGGGAATTCCGATTCATTATCGGAGACTCTCTAATGTTGAATGGAAATTGGTGGAGCAGAGACTTCAAATCCTGTTAAATAGCTGGAAAGGCAAACTCCTATCCCTAGGAGAAAGATTGTTTCTCATTAATTCAGTACTAACAAACATGGTACTATATATGATTTTCTTCTTCGAACTTTCAAAAGGAGTCTTAAAACGATTGGATTATTTCCGATCAAGATTCTTTTGGCAAGGGGATAAGGAAAAGAAAAATATCGACTGACCAAATGGAGTGTGGTTTGCTGCCCAAAAGACCAAGGTGGGCTAGGTGTTCATGACCTTGAGGTCAAGAATAGAGCCTTGCTTGGTAAATGGCTATTCAAACTTCTTTTTGAAGAGGGAGTTTGGCAAACCCTCCCGAGGAGAAAGTATGTGGGCACTAAGGCGATATCTCAGGTTCTGGGCAGGCCTCATGGCTGCGAAGAAATTCTTTTTCCCACATGGATCATTCTCTATTAGGAATGGATTGGAAATTCGATTCTGGGAAGATAAATGGCTGGGCCAATCTACTCTCCGAGAACAATATCCGGCTTTATACAATATTGTGCGACACAAAGGCGACACACACTCGCTAAGGTGATGGGTACTTCCCCACCAAATGTATCGTTCAGAAGAAGTCTATTAGGGCCTAGGCAAGCATCTTGGAATGCCTTGCTTCTCCGGTTGGACGTTGTCCAATTGATGGAAGACCCAGATAAATTTGGATGGAATCTTACTAAGAATGGTAAATTCTCGGTTGATTCTATGTATAGAGCTTTAATCCAGCCTGTAGTTCCAGTCGATACTAATAAGAAAATTTGGAAGATGAAGATACCGCTAAAAACGAAAGTGTTTGCGTGGTATCTTCGTCGAGGTGTAATTCTTACAAAAGATAACCTTGCCAAATGCAATAGGCACGGGAGTAGAAAGTGTGTTTTCTGTAGTCACAATGAGACCATTAAACACTTATTCTTCCAGTGCGACTTTGCTAGGTCTATATGGTCAGCCATCCAGATAGGTTCTACCTTATATCTGTGAGATCCTGGCTCAGGGCTTAACAGGATTGATAGAATACTCATATCAACAAGTTGCAACTTCTTTTCCGGAAGCTCATCTGGAAGGAACTCCGAGGTTTAGCGTGCTTGACCCGGAGCACTCCAAGGATGGGTGACCGACCGGGAACTGGTTCTCGGGTGCGCACGAGTGAGGACAAAATGCGCAGAAAAGACTAGTGTTGATCTGTGGGGCCAGTCTAGAGATCCTAGAGAACTGCCAGGGGTGACAGGCCCGACCCGGGGGTGGGTCGGGGTGTTACAATTTGGTATCAGAGCCGACCTTCGCGGCAACACGGGCGTGTGCGGGTTAGGGGCGCGGACATGTGGAGCATGTGCCGGCACTGGACGCACAGACGTGTACCAAGAGGGAAGTTCCTGGACTGGGGGCTGACCGGCGAGGGCGTCGGTCTTCTAAGGGGGGAAGGATGTGAGATCCTGGCTCAGGGCTTAACAGGATTGATAGAATACTCATATCAACAAGTTGCAACTTCTTTTCCGGAAGCTCATCTGGAAGGAACTCCGAGGTTAAGCGTGCTTGGCCCGGAGCACTCCAAGGATGGGTGACCGACCGGGAACTGGTTCTCGGGTGCGCACGAGTGAGGACAAAATGCGCAGAAAAGACTAGTGTTGATCTGTGGGACCAGTCTAGAGATCCTAGAGAGCTGCCAGGGGTGACAGGCCCGACCCGGGGGTGGGTCGGGGTGTTACAATATCCCCCGCGCAGTGTTGCAAACATTTTTGGCAACTGGCTAAACGGGGTAGATTCTAGGTTTAAACTACTCATTAGGGCGGGAGCGATTGCCGTTATTTGGTCGCTATGACTATGTAGAAATGACAAGGTTTTAACGATAAAAATTCTTCTATTATGCAGGTTATCTACTGATGCACAGCTACGCTCCGATCATGGTCGGTACTGCAGCGTGTGGAGTACCGACAGCTGTTTTTGGAGGTGTCGTCGCGTTTGGAGGCTGTCGCGCGGGAGTTATTCTCCCAGCATGGATGGCAACGTAGTCTCCGGATTGACCCTCCACCACCATAGACGTCTTTACAATTTCTCATTATGATATGTAATTCGTCTTCTATTTCTGCTTGCTTTGGAACCTTGGAACTTGTTGGGGCTGTGTGCATCCTAGTTATGCAGAGGCCGGGTGTAATGCTTAATACTCTTAAGTAATAAAATCTCTTTATCTAAAAAAATAGTCAAAGAGATGGTAAAATCACTAAATTTTAAAGAGGCGAGCAGACCAAATCGTTCCACACATGACACAACCAAACATTTGTATTCCGCATTTGCTCACATTGAAACTCACGGTGGGCATAAAACCCGATACCCGAACTCGAATAACCCGAGCCCGAACCCGAACTACCCGAACCCGACCAACCCGAACGCTGCAACGGGTATCAGATTTGAAAACCCGAATTTAGTTTGGGAAATACGGGTTTGAAGTCAAGGAACCCGAATTGCCCGAAAAACCCGAACTAAATTCGAAAGCCCAACAAAATTCCACGAGTGCATGAGGCTCAGCCCAAAAACTTGACCCCAAACCTAGGTTTTCTATGTCCCCGTCCCCATCCAGACCTGATTCACCCCGTCCCCTTCCAGGGCTAGCAGCCGCCAGCGCCCAGCGCCACACCACAGACCTCACTCCTCACCCCGTCGCCGAGCCGCCGATTCGCCGCCGTCCAGCCCACTGTCCGTCGCCCCATCCGGCTTCCGCTCTGTTGCCTACCTGAAGCGCTCTCTGCGCCGCCATCTTCCCTAATCCCCACGCACGCGCACTAGCGCAGAGCCACAACAGCACAGCTACAGAGCTACTCATCGCATCTTCCTGTCCCTGGCCGCCGCCCCATCACGCGACGCGGCTGGCCGGCCGGCCTCTCCTTCCCTGCCGCCATCGCCTCAGAGCAGCAAAGGGCAGCATGACCGCCGCGCCGGTCGCCTCCCTTTTTCCCGCCGCCGGGGCGCAACCACGACGACGACCAGTGCCGTGACGGAGCGGTGCATCGACCCGCCCGGCCGCCTTCTTCCTCCCTGGTATCCCATTGGTCACCGGTGGTTGGAAGCTGCTTTTCCCCATGCTCGAAGAATTTCGGGCAAATCGAGAAAACCCGAACCCGAACCCGAAATGTCGGGTACCCGAATTGTCGGGTTCTTGATTTTTTGGCAAAATCTCGGGTGTCATTTCTCAAAACCCGAATTTCTTAAAACCCAAATTACCCGGCCCGATATTTTCGGGTAACCCGAACGCCCACCGTGAATTGAAACCACGTATGCAGCTAAGCAGACAACAGACAACGAAATGAACACCGATGCAATGCGGGCAACCCAACGAGATGCGGAATCGTGGCCTTGATAACGTTCAGCCCGGGTTTCATGCGTGCAGGAAGACTGAAATCACTGCGACAAACAAAACACGCCCATAATGTCTTCACTCTGCTACTCCCAGTTCTCTCATAAAGAGTTTATACAATGTTTCTAACTAGTTGGTAGGTGCCGTTTTCTTCTTTTGCGAGAAAACTTCTGATCTATTCATCAACTGTTAAGCAATACAAAGAATATAAGAAATAACAAAAAGTTACATCCAGGTCCGTAGACCACCTAGCGACGACTAAAAGCACTGAAGCGAACCAAAGGCGCGCCGCTATCATCGCCCCTCCCTTACTGGAATCGAGCAAATCTTGTTGTACTAGACACTCGGGAAATCGTCGTGCTAAGCTCACACAGGACCAGCGCGCTAGAACAACAACCGTCGCCGATGAAGAAGTATAAATCGAAGAATCCAACCTGTAGACACACGTGAACGAAGACCGGATCCACCGAAGACAAACACCGACCGAATCTCACGAGATCGGACGAAGACACACCTCCACACGTCCTCCAATGACGCTAGACGCATCTCCGGATGGGGGGCTAGACAAATCAGGACGAACGAGCAGTTCTGTTAATTATACATCTGATTAGTAAACACAGTAACAACCCACGCCCCATTTCATTCCATCTGACAAGGCTCACTCCTTCCCCTGTCCCTCTCTCCTCTACCTCCTCTATATCATCGTACAAAATGTACACGAGAACATGGCCTTTGGCGCGCTCTCAGTCGTCAGTTCATCTGGCCTCGACGACCGAGATTCTTCTCCGTTCACGGCCGGCGTTCCCTGATCGACCTCGATCGATCGGTCGTTCTTTCAGGTCGGCTCGACGTCGCTGGATCGCTATAGCACGACGTCGCGCCTCTTCTTGGCGTTCGGCGCCTCTGGGTTGCCTTTCCTCATCATCGCCGCGAACTCCGTGTAGTTGATCCTCCCGTCCTGCACCAACGGCGTGACCGATCAGTCTCCTCCATTAATTCAACCAGCCAAGCATTTTCAGCGTCGTATTAGTAAGCTTACGTTGTCCGCGTCGACCTCCGATATGATGTCCTTCATCTCCCGGCCGTCGAGCAGCCCTTTCTCCCTCAGGGCCTGCTCCAGCTCCTCGGTCGTGATGTACCTGCAATTCAGGTTCCGGCATGCATATGAACATTCGAGTTCTGAATTCTGAACATTAGCAGTGCATACTGCTACTGCTGTCTGCAAGTCTTCAAAACTTCATCAGCATTCCGTCAGAAAATATCATACACAGTTACACACCCGCTGTTGTCCTTGTCGAAGTACTGGAAGGCGGTGTAGAGGTGCTCCTCCCGGTCCATCCTGTTCATGTGCATCGTCGCCGTGATGAACTCGTCGTAGTCGATCGTCCCGTTCCCGTCCGCGTCCGCCTGCAACCAACGCGCGCATTGCGTGATCAAGAGCGGATTTGTTAATAAGTGCCGACTGAATGAGATGTTTCGGTTTATTGCTTACGGCTTCCATGAGCTGTTGGACTTCGGCTTCGGTGAGCTTGGTCCCCTTCTTGGCCAGCCCTTTCCGCAGCTCATCGACGGTTATCGTGCCGCTGTTGTCGGAGTCCATGCCCTTGAACATCTCCTTCAGCCCCCTGATCTCCTCCTCCGACAAGCACCCGGCGATCACCTGACACACACATATTTTTGAAGTGGGTGAATTCGTCATGAACTTCGTACTGTCCGGGTTTCAGAATTCAGACTGTATGTCTGAAACAACAGTCAGCAAGTACCCTTAGCGCCGCCTTCTTGAACTGGTTCATGGCTCTGAACTGCTTGAGCCTGCCAAGGACAGCGTTGTCGATCAGCGTGTCAGGCGCCTCGCCGTCCTCTTTGATCCACGCATGGTCTGAACAGCAAAAGAATACAGAGCATTTTGATCTTACAAACATGTGCTCATCGTTATAATTGCAGAGAGTAAGCTGAAATTCAGAAGTGGCACGCTTACTGAGGACGTCGTACGCAGATATCCTCCTCTTGGGATCAGAGGTGAGCATCTTCCTGACGAGGTCCTTGGCGCCGCTGGAGATGCGCGGCCACGGGTCGCTGGTGAAGTCGACCTGCCCTCTCAGGATGGAGTTGAAGATGCCGTGCTCCGACTCTGTTCCCACCAAAAGATCAATTTTTTGTTCAGCTCGGGCAATGGCAAAATCAAGCGAGAGAAAGGGGTGAAAGCTTACCTGCCCAGAATGGCGGGACGCCACAGAGCAGGATGTAGAGCATGACGCCGACGCTCCAGATGTCGGCCTCGGGCCCGTAGCTCCGCTTGAGCACCTCCGGCGCGATGTAGTAGGCGCTGCCGACGATGTCCCTGAACACCTCCCCTTCCTTGAAGAAGACGGAGAGGCCGAAGTCGGTGGCCTTGAGCGGCGCGTGCTCGTCCTTGCTGAGCAGCAAAAGTTCTCGGGCTTGAGGTCCCGGTGGATGACGCCCATGGAGTGGCAGGTGTGGATGATCCCCACGATGGTGCGCAGCAGCGACGCCGCCGCGCGCTCCGTGTAGTGGCCCTTGGCGATGATCCGGTCGAAGAGCTCGCCGCCGGCGCAGAGCTCCATGACGAGGTGCACGTTGTGCTTGTCCTCGTAGGCGCCCTTGAGCTCCACCACGCCGGGCTGGCCGGCGAGGTGGTACATGATCTGCACCTCGCGCCGCACGTCCTCCACGTCCTCCTTGGTGGACAACTTCCGCTTGCTGATGGTCTTGCACGCGAACTTGTGGCCCGTCGCCTTGTGGGTGCAGAGGGAGGTGACGCCGAACTGGCCGCGCCCGAGCTCCTTGCCCAGGCTGTAGATGCTCTTGACGTCCTCCATGGGCCGGCCGAGCACCGGGCCGATCGGGGCCGGCGGCTTGTTTTGCTGCGGCGCGGCGGACGGCGACACGGAGGCATGCCCTCCGCTGCTGTCGGCGCCGGGGTGGGACGAGCTTCCGTGGTCTGCCGCGTGGTCGTTCGACTTCCGGAACCCTGGGCAGCAATTGCCCATTGCCGGCGCCGAGGGGGTTGCTCGCCGGCGAGCGGGACGTGCCGGGGACGGGCTTGTATGGGCGGAGCTGGATTGGGGATGATTTCCAGCTGGGAGGCATTGGCGGGTGGGTGCGCCGCGGAGGAGAATTTGGGGGTGGCCGCTAAAAGGAAGGTGGGGAGGGAATGGCGGGAATGTAACGGCTTCGTGGTTTGGCTTCGGTTTCTGCCTTTTTGCTCAGGGGGGCAAAATAACGGACGCTTCCGGGAGCTGGGCATCCAGCGATGTCAGCTTGCGGGAGTGGTAGGATCTCTAGGAAACTTTCGCTTCCTCTCATGTTTCTGGAAGAAAGCTTTTACACAAGTTTTTGGTTATCTGAAAAAAAAACAGATGAAATGGCACCACCTCCACCCACCCAACGTGAAGAATTTGTCGCAGTTAGCCTATATTTGGTATTGAGTTGGATTCTGATGATCGAATACTTTCAAAAAGCTATTGTCTATTTTTTATTTGGCTAACCCCAATTTCTTTCTATTCCCTAGACTTTATGATATGTATTTTAACAAAAATGGTAAGGTTCAAAGGGTTGTGAATTTGGGTCTATGGGGTGAGCTAGCATCTGCCTTGCTTCGATATGTTGAACATTATCCATAGTGTTCAAATTGGGAGAGTATGTGGCGATTCATCAATTTTAAGACTCGACCGCGGCTCAGTCTTTCGGCCGTACTCAGTGGGGTAGTGTGTGCGTTCATAGGTGTGAGTGTTTGCGCGTGTATGTGAGCGTTTCGTCTATACAGTGTTTCACAATTTTTTTTAGCTAGGATCATCTATGTCGTTGGGGGGCCAATCCGAAAATCACGCGACCATCCAAGTCGATAAAAATATCCCTTCTCTGTGTTTTTCAGTCGGGCGACATTACGTAAAAAGGTTTCGATTTTTCACGCGTGGTAATGTGGACCACAAATGGAGCAAACTTGCGCACCGGTAGATTACCTGCATGAGAGAAGATTTTTTTTACAAAAAACCTTGTCATTTCTACATACTAAAGCGACCATATTACGGCTATCGTTCCCACCCTAATTAGCGTTCTAAATTTGTGATCTATACCATGTAACCAACAACCAAAAAAATTCGCAACGAATCGTGGTAGATATAAATTCGAATTTACCTGGATGGCTGACCAAAGAAAACATGCAAACTTGCAATCGAAGTTTGCTTTATCTAGTATTTGCTTTCTGGAAACTTGTGACCATATTCGTCTTTTCTTTTTCGCAATCTGTAGTATTTGCTTTCTAGTTTCTGTAGTTCGCTAAACTTTTCCACTGCTTAGCTTGTGGCTTGAGTCGCCATAGGCTTAGATAGCGTCGGTTTCATCTTCTAGTTGATGGTCGTGTTCTTCTTTTTGTGTAACTTTATTCCTTCGAGTCATAGAAGTCTAGGCTTATGTTCGTGTTTCAGTCTTATGCGAGTTAGAGAGGTCAGACTACGTTAAAACCAAAACCCTAGCATTCCAGACAGATTGCAAGAAGCATTTCTCTGAATTTATCCCCACCAATTTGTATCGATCTGGTGGTTTTACTACTGTAAAGTTTGCGTGTTATCTTCTGTTTCATTGGGAATTAGAGTGAGTGCGACCAAAACAAATGGGTGGCGTCCATTAGGTTTAGAAGAACTTTGTGGGGTCTTCAGCTAGGTTTGATGATCTGAAAGCTCTAGTTGACAACATTAAGCTAAATGAAGATCGTGACAGAGTGAGCTGGAATAATTGGATCTTCTGTGATCTTTCAGGTTAAAAAAAGTATGCATACAGTTGAAATCTCATGAGGGTTTCCCTTAATTTCTTTGGTAGCTCAAAATTCCTTTTAAACTCAAGATTTTGTTTGGCTTATGATGAGGAATTGCATCTTAGCCAAATATTTCTTGGTTAAATGGGTGTGGACTGAAAATGACTAATGTCGCTTATATTGTTAGAAAGAATTAGTGGATCTTCTACATCTACTGTTTCAATACTCCTTGGCTAGACTGGTTTGGCAAACAATTATGTGTTCCTTGGATCTGGTCTGGTTTCCAGAAAAGTGTTGATGATCTTGTTGGGATTGTATTCATTCTTTCCCACCTTCTCAATGCAATTTGGTTCTGAAGGGAGTTGTTGTGTGCTGGACTATTTGGAAAACGCTAAATGATGCTTCTTTCAACAAAAGAAACTCCATATGACCATCCAGTTGTCATTTACATGCTTTGTAACATCCTTAACATTTGGACGATATTGCACAAAAGCCAAGATCAAAAAATATTGAAGATGACATCGTCAAGATCAAACAGGTCTTACATGAGCTCTTCTAGGAAGACTTACGAATTGAAGACTTCTTCTGAATGTATGTTTTTTAATGTTACCTGAATTATAGCATGTTCATTAGTATGCATGCCAGGTTATGAACTTTGGTCTGGAATTTGACGATGTTTTTTTCCTCTTTGTTTTTAGTTGGGTTTGTAAACCTAGCGGTTTCTTTAATAAAAATCAACAAGGGGGAGCTTGTTGTTTCAAAAAAAGATCTTCACTACATATAAAGTTTAGAGTGATGGTGAATTGACTGAATTCACTTGTCTTCGTCTAGTCTAACTCACGTGTAGGATCCTCAACTTGCAATGCGGGCTTAAGTGCGCCATGGCAGTTTGAGAGAAAATTGTATTGAGTCCGTACAAGAATCCCTGTAAGGCCCCGCTTGGATAGGGGGTATTTAGGCCGGAAATGGCCAGAAATATTATACGGAGCACAGACAGTCCGTAATTTTGTGATGCATTCCGTCGTTTTCCACCGGGGGAAATATATAAGATGAACCAAGCGGGGCCTTAGTGTAGAAGTCATGTCATGAGATACACGTGTACTGTGTACACCCCGCACTCAGTTCGGTCAATATGGTTTTAGTCTATCTATACTACTATTAAAAGAGCAAACTTGTTCGGATACATTAAATCTCATACGTTAAATAATAGACCAACGATCGAGATCGCTCCAACAATGTTGAGCAGCTCAACACAAACCAGCCCGAAACGTTTTTCTGTGTATTTTTTGTCCTGTTCCATCTTTTCCCTTCCTCTCTGCTCTCCCTCCTATTCGAGCGCACCGCCGCCCGCCAGTCCCAGCCGCGCGAGCGCCAACGAGGCGCCTCCTCGCCCAACCGTGCGAGCCGCCTGCGTCCCTCCTTCCATGCTCCGCACACGCGCCTCCGGCTCCCATCACCGGCCGCCTATCCAACGACCTCCGTCTGCCTCGCGTATGCATCCATACCTTGCCGCGAGGGTCGACTGGCAGCCAGTAATTGCGCTGCTCTAACACACCATCTTTCCTTGGTTCATGGTTTTGTATGATTTCTGTGGTAAGGAACTAATTCCATGTCTGCAGCAAACTATTCTTTGGTTCGATAGTATAGGTTACAACAACGCCTTGGAGATGCTCGATAGAATGGCTGAACCAGCCTGGTATTACACTAATTGTTGCGGGGACCCGAGCGCCATGGTGCTGCCAGTGCGCAAAGACGAAGGAATCGAGCAGTATGAGGCTGGCGCCCTTGACAGCCGTGCTCTACCTCAGCGGCGCCACGCCTTAGGTGGACTCCGACCCGATTACTTTTCCCCGGCCATTAAATTCATCATCAAACAATTGAATCTACGAGCACTGTTCTTGACTCTTTCTTTTTTATTTGAGCACTGCTCTTGACTCTACAATGTCTTATTGAAGAGGATGCAAGCTAGCTGGGGGGATGTGCATCGCCTCCAAAACCACTTGATTATCTGCATGGTATGTCTAGCCATTCCACCTTTCATAATTATTAAGCGGAGGTACGGCCCCTGACTTTGAATGTTTTGACATAACTTTGAATTTTTATCCTTGTCCATACAGTTAGTGGTAGCTTTGAATTTTGATCGTTGTCTTAACTGAATCATTTGCTACACATCCTTCATGCAGAATACCATTACTTGGTGCCACAGAGTGCAAGCTTTTCAAAGCATCAAGCACGTAAACTTTTGATTCAGGTTGATCACTTCTCAGCAAGGTAGGCAACGGACTAATAGTTCCAATGTTTTGGGGGCTATCTCTTTCCCATTGTTACTTATTTTCTTGATAAGCCATAGAAAAGCAGGAACTGCATGAGCACATTCAACACATTCTGTATAAGTAGCATGTAGGCATGTTGACAAATAATGTAGATAGCAGAGCATTACTCATATTTGTGAGTTCTTACGAATCCCTGCTAAATGATGCATTTTTTATTTCGGATTATTATGTCTGTTTAATAAGCATGTACATCTATAGATAATTTTTTTATAGATCAAAGGACTACTCATATTCTTTCCCAACAACTATTTAACCATATACAGTTATCAGGCTGCAGATCTTCGCGGGGGCAGTGAAATGTATTCCGGTGAGAGGACGCTGGAGAGTAGAGTGGGGGCAGTGGGGGAGTGGGGAGGGAGGCGGCCTTGTCCGATTTTTTTTGACCTTTTTTCTTTCTTAGATCGGGCGTGTCCGATCCAGGTGTCACAAATGAAAAAAGAGTATGATCATTTTATGATTTTGAGTAACATTTCTTCTCATGTTTTTTATCCATGTGTTGCGTCCTAATGCCTCCCCTTCGTATGAAAAAACTCCAATCCTCTTGCACGGTGATGCTCATAAATTTATCCATGACTTGAATTGTAATGTTTTTGCAACAATATATACTCTATTTTTTACTCACAACCATTCAAATAAATTCGCGTAAATTGATTGACACGTGTGTTGCACATGCACACTAACTATATCTATACTACTATTAAAAATTGCAAAGATGTTGGGAGACATTAATTTGAGTCGTTCAATGTCTAATCAATGACCCAGATCACATTAGATATTTGCATGCAGTGAACCTAGTCACTTCTCCCTATTTAGAAATGAATATCAGTTCTATACACCTATTCAGTTGTTAATTTTATTAGCTTTGAGGTTATGTCTTACTTTTTTTTGCATGATTTGTAAGGTTGTCTAATAGTTCCATTATTATCAAATAAATATTTTTTATATGTGATCAAATAAACGAGAGCCTAAAAACACTTAATTTTGCAGTCTTATTTTTGGTGAATCCAAGCGAGAGATGTTGATGACGCTTTCGTTGTTGGTTTTTTATTTCCTGAGAGGCACTAGCTGCTCTAGCCATATGGAAGTTGGGAGACTCAAAATGCTTGCAGAGAACCAAAGCACATGACGTTTCAAGGTTGCCATACATGCGCCAAGAACGATTCAGTTTCAGTTACTCTTTTATGCATGCCACTGCACGTTTAGTTGGCCACATGAGCAATGTCATTTGACTACCCAAATACCCCAAAATATTATCATGAGGGCTACAAAACAAATCCCTCACAAATATTACATGGGCTTTTACGTAATATTTGTGAGGGCTTTTACGAGAGCTACAAAACATAGCCCTCACAAATATTACATGGGTTTGTATCATGTCTAATTTTATTTGTTTGTTGGTTTATGGCTAAGCCTGAATATCTATAGTTTGTTTCCCCAAAATATTGTTAACATTATATGGAATATTTTTCTTATTAAACATGTGCCTTCTAAGGGCCTCTTTGGATTGCAGGATTTTCAAAACGTAGGAATAGGAAAAAACAAAGGATTGAGATGTCATGCACTTCAATTCCTACAGGATTTCAAAACACGGGAATTTTGTAAGAGATGCATTTGGATGTGCACAGGAATTTTACAGGAATTTGCAGGATTGAGGAGAGAGAGTGGAGAGAGATAGAGTGTGAGTGCATTGGACATCTCAAAGGAAAAAATAAAAAGAGGTTTTAGCTCATGTTGACATTCCTATGAAATGGGAAGCATAGGAATAGATTCCTTAGGAATTTGATGTTGACAATCCTATGATCTAAAAGCATTCCATAGGAAAAATTCCTATGGATTGGAAT
The DNA here is from genome assembly GCA_947311845.1 of Poa pratensis. Taxonomy (NCBI): domain Eukaryota; kingdom Viridiplantae; phylum Streptophyta; class Magnoliopsida; order Poales; family Poaceae; genus Poa; species Poa pratensis. The sequence goes on from CAMZMU010000067.1 coordinate 32,180,923, forward strand.
CCTCTAAAATTGCTACGAAATTCCTTCAAACCAAAGAGGCCCTAGAGACGTGCGTTGCACGTGCAAATTTACTAGCTAGTTGCAGTAAAGTTAAAAAGAAAATTTAATTTTGTTCATACCTAGCTGGCATTAGAGTGTTCGCCTTCTTTAGCAGAAAAGCCGCAACTTTTTTCACAAAAAACATAAATTTTTGGGGTTTACGGAGATCAGCAAAGTTTCTGTGAAACTTCGACCTGATTAGCAGTGTCGGATGCAAGGTTCAATGAAATCGCCCGATTATTTGACGAAAAATGGGGAGCCCTCGAAATTTATATCACGTTAATGGGATCATTCACAAGACACCATACTGATTCATTAACAACATTCATGTACAACATTTACATTTTCTGATTTACTGGAATCAGATGCGCTAGGCTACAATTGTGCTTTTTACTACAAACAAGCCTAGCTAGCTACAATCTGCATCTTAACCACCGATCAGCTAGCTCCTGGTTGTAGTCGTAGGGTTGGCGTCCTTGAACCACCTATGCTGGAGCGCGCGTGCCGCCGTAAGCCTGTTCTCCGGGTTGCATCGTAGAAGGCCGCTTAGGACCTCGAAACCAGCATCCGACAGTGTAGGCGGGCCTCTGACGATCCTGGCGGCCTCCGACGACGGACACGGAAACTTGTTGCGTAGAAAGCTTTCCGGTTGGCATCCGCCGGGCAGCCGTTGTTGTTGCCACCACGGGCAACCCTAGCTAGCTCTCCCTCTCTGCACTCGATCGGAGGTGGAAGAACAAGACACAGGACACGAAATTTTCACGGGCCGGCGCACGAACGCCGCCGTGGGCGCACGAACGCCCAAATCCTTGATTGTATTCACAAGCTACATGGTTCGGCAACTTGGTGCGGAGAGAGTACAGGAGGGGTGGGTTTATATGGCGCTCTAGCTCGCACACGACGCCACGCCCGCGCACCCACGACGTCCATGTCCAGCACGCCCCAGCTCGCGCACACGACGCGCTCCAACGCGATCGACGCGTCCGGCCTGCTGCTGGACTTGGTCCTCCACTCATCTCGCTAACAACCTAACCGAACCCACGCACACACACGCGCACAGACGCGCCACACACACGCCCGGGTTCGCCATGGACCCGTGCGACACGCACACAAACGCACCATGCCGTGTCCTCGACACAGACGTCCTCCTCGCACACACGACGCTGGACGCCACCGCGGACAAGGCATGGCTTGCTGCTAACAGCCGTCGGCCGTCGTATCCTGACCACTCCTTGATATCTGTTGTGCCGAGAAGGTCCAAGATCTCGCTGAGGTGCTCGATCCGTGTCTGATCTCCCATGGAAAGGGTGCTTGCCGGCGAGGAGCTCGGCCATCATGACGCCTAGAGACCAGGAGTCGACACGCTCGTCGTAATCCGTGGACCCGAGGATGATCTCCGGCGCGCGGTATCCCCGTGTCCCGACGGGGTTGCAGTAGGAGGGCGGCCCATCGGTCATGCTGCACGACAGCCCTAGGTCGCAGATCTTGAGGCTTCCGCGGGCGTCCACCAGCACGTTCTCCGGCTTGAGGTCCCGGTGCATGAGGCCGAGGCGGTTCATCCTCCTTACGCCGGCGAGGAGCTGCCTCATGATCAGGCGAACCTCCAGCTCGGTGTGCCTCCTCCTGAATCGCTCTCGCTTCATGACGTGCCGGAGGGTCGGCCCCACGAACTCCATGGCGACGAAGGCTTCGTTGTCGAGGCGGCCGGAGGCGCGCGGCTGCACGATCGACGGGTGGCCGCTGCACGTCTCGAGAGCAGCGACCTCGCTGGCGAAGGCGGCGCCGACATAGTGGCCGTCGCGGTCCTGGGCGTTCGCGCGGAGGCACTTCATGGCCACGATCTGGCCGTTGCGGCGGTCCCGCGCCCGGTATACGACGCCGAACGTCCCAGCGCCGAGCACCTCGAGCCTCTGGAAGCGGCTGGCCATGGCAGAGTTCGCTAGCACTGCCTGCTTGGGTGTGGCGGTGGGCAGGTCGTCTAGGGCAGCCGCGCATCGCGGTGTCGTCGAGGACCGGCCCATTGCTTTGCTGCTCCGCACGTACCGATCTAAGGCATGGTTTGGGTTACTGAGTTAGCTTATAAGGTCTGTCATATTCCGATGCCGACCGGGACTGTATTTCTATAAATCTTCTGATGAAACCAAGTATGTGCATCTTCGAACGTGCGGCAGAAATACGCAAGGAGTGGACTCGGCCGGAAACGGAGTCCGGATGCGCGACGGAATTGGTCCTCGACCACACCACCAGGCACCAGAGACACTATGGTCGTGCAACCCACTGGCGGCAGCAAGTCCGTCAGGGACGTTCGTGTCCGTCGTCACCGGCGTTGCCGAGGCCACCATATATAACGGGCCGGAGGCGTATATGGTCCTCACCCGGCACGCCAAGCTCCTCTTCGGATGACCGATCGGCTGGCGCCATTGACCCACAATAGGCCATTAATTTGTTGATGCTTGCATTTTTGTACTGCTGGAATCCCCGTGTGTTTACGTGTATTCCAAATACACGGCAAAAGCAAATAAAGTCGTCGCCAAACCCTTTACTCAGTGCGGCACTCGGCAAAGAGGACTCGGCAGCAAAACCTTTGCTGTGTATTTTCCTCGGGTAATCGGCACGAAAAAGGTGATGACGGCCGTCCGGCCGTCATATCTTTGCCGATTGCCTAGGCAGTAGGCACGGTACTCGGCAAACCTTGGACCACAAGACGGCGCCAACCGTCCAAAAATTTGGATCTTCGACCACCGGAAGGTTATTTTTCTAGTAGCGCGGCATATGAGGTAGCATGAGCAAAAAAAGGGTTTTAGAGCTCGGGCTACATTTACCCCATTTTTCTGAAATAAAATGAAAACGATATTCTAAAGGTTCAGAAGTTTCTGAATTTTTTCCTAAATGTAGTCAATGATGTATTTTATCAGCACGAAAAATCTTAACGCGGTTTATGCCTTATATTATGGGATATACAAAATCGAAAAAATGTCTACGGCTATCTAGCTAGCTAGGCAGATTCAGCCTAATCGCAGAGGCACATGACATGAGCTGCGTCGCGACGTCGCGTCGCTGTTGTACTGCCGACGGTGCACGCTGCAGCGCGATCGTGAAAACGAAAGCGTCCAACCTGTCTGGTTCATATCCGCGATAGATAAGCCGCGTCGATTCTTTCCGACGGGCGGTGAGGGGCGTATGTACGTGAGATACCTCAAGATATCTGATTTTAACAAGAAGAAAGATACCAGCAGAAGATATTTGCTGTACCTACAGATCTGTCGCCGGCCGACACTTTGAATGAACCGTGTCCGTTCCTAATTGCAGCTGTATATATATACTCTCAACAGTTCTCTGACTCAAGTGCCAGTGATCTGTTCCCCCTTGGTGCCACTCTTCCTACTTCCTTCTGCAGTTCTACGACAGAGAGATCCCCTGGTGCGACTGCATGATCTCGCGTTCTCCGTAAGGATTCTATGGTGGTAATCATCATATCCTCCACCATGATGCAGTGATCTTGCATTTTCATTCTCTTTTTTTGGTGCATGTTTTTGGCTGTATGAATGGCTCGATTTCTTCACTGTTTTCTTCAGAGTAGTACATTATGATGCGTGACTCTGCTCCCAAACCTGTCCCTCCAGCTATCTGCCCCTGGTGTAATTGGTAGCTGGGAAGAGCCTAACATGGATTACGCGAGCCCTGGCGGGACCGATACATCGGCAGACCTAGACTTTGACAAGATGAACCAAGCGGTACTGGTAGCTCACTGGTCAACTCTGTTCTATACTAGTTATGTTTGATTGCGATGATTTTTAAAAAAATTATCCTTAACAATGTGGTGTCTCCCTGTTTATATTGTTGATGAATCTTAATAGCTGGGTTTTAACGCCCATGTGCAACATTATTGCAGTTTTTCAATTACATCAAATTGTTGGTACATATAATGTCTAGTTGTCTACTGAACTTGTCTCTGATCTGATCAGTTCGGACAAGGGCACGTTGCTGCTCCCACACCTTCAGAGTCCAGTGACAAATCAAAAGGCAAAAAAGGTCAAAAGGTATACATACAGCCAATCAGTACACCTCACTACCTCAGCACATGAATCATGATACCATTCAGCTGCTACAAATTTCTTCTCATTCTTCGTTCACTGACAGACACTTCGCCGTCTTGCCCAAAACCGTGAAGCTGCTAAGAGAAGCCGTCTAAGAAAAAAGGTATGTTCATCTTGTACCTGCTCTGTGAACATCTTCGCAAAGGATTTTAATGGCAGCCTTAATTTGTTCATCCTTCATCGCCCTCCTCAGGCATACGTCCAGCAGCTTGAGAGTAGCAACCTGAAACTTGTTCAGCTGGAAGAGGAGCTCCAGCGTGCTCGCCAACAGGTAGGTATCTTCTTCGTCGATCGTTTTTTCTGCGCATGCTGATGCTCAGGCATACGTCAGAAATTGCGTTCGCTGTCGAACACGCTGATGATGTGCCTACTTATTCAGGGCTTTCTGATTTCTACTTCGGGAGACCAGACTAATTCAGCGAGTGGAAATGGTAACAGACTATTCAGACATTTTTTCTCTCTGCTTTACGTGAAAACTAACTATGTTGCGATCTACAGGAGCTTCTGCATTAAACGTGGGGTACGCACGGTGGCTGGAGGAGCACAGCAAGCAGGTAGACGAGCTCAGAGCGGCCGTCAGCGCCCACGCCGGCGACGGCGATCTTCAGGCGATCATCGACACCATCATGGCACGTTGCGACGAAATCTTCAGGCTGAAGGGCGCCGCGGCCAGGGCCGACTCCTTCCAGGTCCTGTCGGGAACGTGGACGACCCCCGTCGAGAGGTGTTTCCTCTGGATGGGCGGCTTCCGACCATCGGAGCTTCTCAAGGTCCAACCCACAAGGCCTCCACCATTAGTACTATCACCTGGCTAGCTCTCTCTTTCTAAAGTTGATGCATTTCTACGCAGCTACTTGCCAGCCGGCTAGAACCGCTGACAGAGAAGCAGCTCGAGAGCATCTGCAGCCTGCGCCACTCGTCGCAGCAAGCCGAAGAAGCTCTTTCTCGAGAGATGGAAGCGCTGCGGCAGTCGGTCGTGGAAGCCGTCGCCGCGTCCTCAGGATCGTCGTCCCTGTGCCGCACACCATGCCCCTCCGGCGATGGCACGGGCCAAATGGCGGCGGCCGTGGCACAGCTTGGCGCTCTGGAAAGCCTCCTGCGGCAGGTTGGTAGACTTCTGCTGGCCATGGCTGTACTGTAAATTTGCGTGTCTTTCAGATGCAGGATTTACTCAAGTGATTTCTGGTGATCTGCTGCTCTGCAGGGAGATGATCTGCGGCTGCGGATTCTTCAGGAAGTGCAGCGGATACTAACCACACGTCAGTGTGCACGAGCGCTGCTCGCGATCAGCGACTACTTCTCCGGCTGCGCGCTCTGAGTTCCCTCTGGATTTCCCGTCCATCCACGGAATGAACCGAGTTTCGCTACTGAGTACTATATTAGTAGAAAAATAATTTATTCAGAAAAACAGGGAATGTAGTTGCTCATTTGCACATTGTAAGAGGGTCTGCTTATGGCGAATGTTACTCCTGTACTTTTCGATCTCTCGAAGAAGCCAAATTGGTTTGCAGCCTCACTGACGATATACATGTAGTGCAATGGACTGGACACCCATGAGCAACATTTGCTCCGGCTATAGAAGAATCAAGTGAAAGCCATTCTGGAACATGGGAGCACATCTCCTGCCACTGGAATTTTTTTTTCGAAATGTAAACAAACATCAAAAAAAAAAATTGACGTGCACATACTACAGTACATTTTATGTGCGCACAGCCGCACACCATGTGTCGCGGAAAACCGATAATGTTTTTTAACAAAATGTCTTTTTTTTGTGAAACGAATTTGTGCCCGTATAATATGGCGAGATGTACGCTCAATATTTTTTTGTCGAACTTTGATATTTCAGTAAGTGTTTAATGTTTTTTTTTAAATTCGGGGGCACATGCTCATAGGAGGCAAAGTGCCTCTCTTGCCAAAGTAGGCTAAGCTTACTAAGAGTATCTCCATCGGGCACCCCATAGGCCTTTTCATCGGCTCAGTGGGTCTGAACATGAACATGGCCCCCAACGGTCCGTGGTCCGATAAATTGTTCGGAAACTTCTTGTCCGCCCCAACCTCCGGGCCCGATTCTAGGTGTCGGACTTGTGCGCCACGTAGGAGTCCAACAGGCAGGCCAAAATATGTCATCAACACAATAGTCCGATCAGCGTTGTTTAATAGCGCCCGCCCACCTTGTCGGTTTCTCAGGCGGACAATGCTACTTCCTCACGCGGCGGCGCTACGGCTTCCCGGCCCGCACGTCCATGCATTAACATTTATCGGCATTAGCGTACCCCCAACTAACCACCCCAGCCCAATTATCTACCCTTCCCCAGTAGACTGCGTTGGCCAAACCGCCTGCACCTCCCCACACCACACCCTCCCCTCTAGACCGGTCGTCGACACGCCGCGATTCCATGGCTAACAGCCACAAGGCTGGCAGCTCCAGCTCGAACCAAGAGGAGCCTCACCATGGACGAGGAGAAGGAGTTTGCAGACCATGACACCCCGATCTCAGGCTGCCAAACATTTGCACATCAGCTTCAGCGTTCCCGTAGTACTGGTTCCCACTCGGGTCAACCGTGAACCGGAGATATACCAGTGCCAGGAGCGGATGACAGTGATGGAGAGGGCCGACCCTGCCCTCGTGAGGCCCGATTGCCTCGTACCGCCGCACTACTCCAACACCAAAGAGGGGAGGAAGAACTGGGTGATACTTAGTATCACGGTGGAGAACATCATCATGAAGGCCTATCGCCATCGCGAGACTTACTGCCGCTCCGCATGGCGACCCTTCGTAGGGCATCGGTAGGTGGGGTGTATCTGCTGAAAATCTAGATCTGCCGGCTTAGTTTTTCGGAGGTGATCATAGGGTAGGATTTGCACGATTTTCATAGGGGCTGAATTTACGGAAAACTAACAACATCTCTAGCAGACCACGTAAAAGGCCCCCGGCCCGGAATTTTGGCCGATGTCCGTGTTTTGGGCATTTTTGTGGCCCGAACATCCCTGCATATCGGCCCGGCCCAGATTTTTTTTTTGGGAGCACACGATATCTCCCTCCTCCGGCATTATATCAAGGGTATCGGGGGCATTTAGGGTTAGCTCCCCGATCCCTCAGCCGTAGTTCATCTCATTTGCCGCATTTATCAGACCATGGTGGTGCACCTCCTCCGGGGGGTGCAGGTGGTGCCGGCCTCGGTGGTCCGGTGGGGTCGTCGCTACCGCCATTAGGCGAGTACTCTGACTCTGACGGCTCGATCTCCTCCCTCACGAAGTGAAGGAGCCCACCACCTACGACAACATGGACGAGCTCGCCGCAATCACCAACGAGGCCGAGCTGCTGCAATGCATCAAGAAGAAGTCGTTGCGCTCCTTCTATCGTGCGGAGAAGCGGCATCGATCTGCTCCAACCCATTGGGCTGAGGTGCTTAACGACGCCCAGCTTGAGCACGGGCTCTGGTTGAGTGTCGAGCACGCATAATGGAAGCAGCGGCGGGAGAGGGAGGAGCATTGCCAGAAATTCTTCCTTCGCGAATTCTGACGCATAAACAAGTAGTGCGGTGGAGAAGCGGCGCCGATCTACTTTTGGTTCAGTTTTAGGGCTAGATTCGTTTTTGCTAAATAAAATCTAGCTCTATGTCAGTATGATGAACTATGTTTGTGATGTTGATCAATTAAATTACAACGCCAAGTTCACCTTTTAAATTATTCAATACGAATATAGTGTATCTGGTATGCCCGATGCATTTTTATACTGCATAGTTATTTTCGGGGGAGCCGGATACTTTAGGGTACGGGTTTTTAGCATATCTGTTAGAGATGCTGATGCACTCGAGGAGGTGCGATATTTTTCTCTACTGTAGTTTCCTTTGGTACGAGTTTGATTTTTGTAGGACAGCCGGCCAAGTTTTATTGCCCAACATCGTAAAAAAAAAGTTTTATTGCCCAGATTAAATGCTCCCTTTTTAAACGAGTTTGGTAGTAGTTTGTTATAGAGCGCCGGTCCAGCAGAGAAGAGAAAACCAGAAAGCGCAACGAGCGAGGCGTGCGTATATATATGACTCGATCTACCAATCGATCGATTGATCGGCCGCGCTCCTGCCTTCTGCTCTGTGTTTTCTTCGTTCGTCTATTCCCTCGATCGGCCCTCACCGAGACGGCTAGAGACCGCAACCATCTCCCAGCTCTGTAGCGAAAGGTACAGTTGTTTGAAGCTCTCTCCGTAATTCCGCTCTAGAGAGACCATATTCTTTGCGTGCTGTAGGTTCAGTTTTCAGTAGTAGTTGGTTGATGCATGTTCTTCGCACTCTGGGTTAGGGTTTATGGTTGTGGTAGTGGATGCCAATAGATGTCAACTTCTGTTAGAGTGACCGAGACTTCAGATCTTGAAAGCCGCTTCCCAACGGCAAGCTTATACGATATTATCATACGGGTAGACGTGAATTATTCTGAACAATTTGATCCCTTTGATCTATGCACAAAGTAGTTTGTTTTCTCCAGGCCGTGCTTGTAATAAGTTGTCTCGTTGAAATCATGTCCAAGGGATCGTTCCTTTTGACCAGTTTCTTTTCGAAGTATATTAAGACGATGCTTGTAATTATGTATTTGTTCAACGTTTCGCGGGCGATTTTCATTCGTAGATATAAGACCAACGCCGGATGCACAATCTGCCGGCTTACGGACGATGTTGGCGCGTAAGCAGAAAAAGGGATCACCTAGGAGTCATACCAAAAAAAGTAAACCGGCAACGTCATGGAAAAGAAAACAATAAACTGAAAATAGTAAGACGGTGCTTGTAATAAGTAGTCTGTTGAAATCATGTCCAAGGGATCAGTGTAAATTCTTTTGTTTCGTGTTTGCTTGCCTTTTTTGTGTTTTATGTTTAGGCTGGTTGTATTGTAGGGGTACTAAGGCGGTATACAAAGGCAGCGTGACCATTCAATTTGGTAAACAAAATATAATACTCCTCCGATCCATATTAATGGTCTCAACATTGTCTAGATACGGATGCATCTACTCATCCATATTAGATGCATCCGTATCGTAGATGCATCCGTATCTAGACAATGTTGAGACCATTAATATGGATCGGAGGTAGTAGGTGATTCTTTTTTCTGCTAACGCGCCGTGTCTAGTTTTAAGTATTTGTACATAACATCATCCGTAAGCCCGCGGTTTGTGCATGCGGTGTTTTTACTTATCTCTATGGGTTTGTCTAAGGTAATGACGTACGTAAGCCGCCGTACCTACCGGGAATGTCCACCGGCTTTAAGTCGGGGAGTGGGAGTCCAGCTTTGGTGTTGGTCCGGTGCCAGCACTAGGCGTGACACGGCTCATACGGCTCTCTCTCTTCGTTAACTACTACAAGTAGGCGGGGGGATTGGTTAAATCTACGTACGGTTTTTGTGAGATCTATATGCAAACTGTTTAAAAGACACGATCACATATCAGAGGATGCAAATGGATTCGATTCCACGAACAAAGCCCTCTGATTTAGAGGGATTTGAGATGGGAGGAGAGAGGGCAGCGAGGAGGAAGAAGGGGGGCACGGGTTGGTAACTCATCCATAGCCCGCGCCAACTTAACTCTTGGGGCGCTACCGCCGGAGGGGTTAGCGGTAGCGCCCCATGCTATATCGCCGGCGTACATGGTGGTATGGTCTGACGGATACCTCCACGACATCCGACAGTAACTTGGCCCAAGCGACAATGTAACATGACTACACCGACGAATCCAGGATCGCGAATCTTAGCGTGGTCATATTTGGGGGCACGGAAAAGGGTGAGAAGATGCTAATTTTTTTAAAATAGTTTATTTTGGGCAGCAGTTTTGTCCAAAGGTTAGATTGGTCGTTCTGACCCGATCTATACCCCTCAAACCGGAATACTTTGTTTCTACCATTGGCGGTGGCAAGTGTTGAATTTCTTTTCTGTGATGGAATATATGGGTGATTTTTTTTCTTCTTTGGTCATATTTGTAAATGTGGTATTTTTCATAAAAGTAAATGGTCAGGAATTTTACAGCCTTTAAAATACCTACTTTAATATTTAATCATGGCTCTTATTAGTAAAAATTATACTTTTTATTGTATTTGTAATGCTAGGAGATTATATTAAAATATGTGCAATCAGTTTCTTTGCAAAAAATAAGTTTATTTCATGGATTTTTGATATACGTGTAGATGACACTACCTTTACTTAGAAATTATTAGCTCAGCTTCTTAGTATAACACGTTTTAACAGATTAAGTTGAACTATCAAAACATATTATATTTGCGAACAGATGGAGTATATGGAAATCAGATTTGAGCGTGTGATGTACTCGTCGAGTGTTTGTTTGTTTGAAAACTATATGAGAACTAAATGTCCTCAGGCAAAATATTAAGAAACGAAGAATCGAGAACAACAATCAGCCATCTAATCTAAAAAAACAATCATCCATCTTTACAAAAATCATAACAAAAAATTAAGAAAAGAAATCTACTTCCTCCGTTCACAAAAGGATGTCTCAACTTTGTCTAAAACTGCATATATTTAGACATGTTTTTTTTGTGAACGGGGAGGGAGTACTTGTATATGGATGTAACAGTCCACCTATGTTTTTTTCTGGAGAAGCGCCACCTGAGAGCGAAATGAGGACCGAGCGTAGCTCGGATGGCAGGTCGAGGCAGTGGCCTCCCTCCCCACCCGGGATCGACTCTCACTGGGAGCGATTTTCCGGGCGCCTCACCCGCGGGCACTGTAGCAACACTGTTCAAAGGACATTGTAGCTGTACTGTTCATTAGGGATAGTATAACATTCTTTGCTGGCATCTCTCAGCACGCGTTCGAGCCACAGCGATAGGAGTCACAAAACGCGTGGGGTTTGTATAGATCTATAGGTCTTAGCTTGCACACTGGAGTGTGTGTGTGGTGTTGTGTGTGGTGTGAGTTGGTGTGTTAAGTTCAGATACTACAACTGTACCAATCCAGAGTCATAAAAAAAAAAAAAAAGAGCGAAATCTTGTGATACAGTCACGGCCGCCCAAGGTCTACTATCCACTGCCGCGGGCGGCGGCGGCGGCGGCGGCAGCGTCTTCTATGTGATCTCGCCGGCTCGCTCGCCGCAGCGGCTCGTCAGCGCTGTCGCCGACGATGCCGCCGTCGGCGGGCTCAATGATGCAGCCACCACATTTGCTCTCCGATGGGCTCTCCCCGACCGCCTCTGCCGCATCTGGCCGTTGCGCCCATGGCCGCCAGCTGCTCTTCATTTTCTGCCGTGTTCTACATAGCTAGTAAGAACAAATTCTTTCCGGTCGCACCTAATCCCCTAACTGAATCGCAAATTTCACACCGATTTGCTTTGTGGTTGAAACCGTTCGCCGAACAGGCCATAAATCAAAGGCAAAACTTAATTAATGGCGGTTATGTACTGTGCAAATTCTTATCTCCTAGTTGTTCAGTCTCTGTACTGCACGTTTGTTCTCCAACACTGTGGCATTCTGATTCTGGACATTTCAGTTTCGCCTCTTTTTGCTGAAAAAAGATTAACATATACCACATACAGTTGTGTGATTTGTAAGGACTAAAAGATGTACATGTGCGTGCAACTGGATCTTCCGATGAAAATAACGTTTGAACACATCCTTGTAGGATTACTTAGTAGCATCGATTGCTCACGTGGGATTACTTGATATATGCAGGATACTTTTGAAGGCTAGAGATATCATTTCTGTCATTACCCTTGAAAGCTATCAAACACAAAACTCATAATGCATGGATGTTGCCGCTTGTGTAAAGTCAATTAGCAAAGTTTTTTATAGTATCAGCAGGCTAGATAATCTTTTTATGGAGCCATTTAGTATTTATTTTTTTGTAATATATCCAGTCTCTTGGAATCCTAAGGACCATTCTATTCTGTGTTTGTCACTTGTGTAAAGACTACTGGGGAATACAATTTAGTAATATTGCTGCTTTTGATCACCCTTGTGTATTATTATTTTTGTGACAGCAATACCCCTTTACCAAAATGTATTCGATTGATATAGATCTGCTCCTTGTTCTTTTCATTGAATGAACCTTACTTTGATTTTATAGAGCCCCTGCATATGTTTACGCATGTTAATACACTCTTCTATGATAGCTGAAGCATATATAATGTGATGAAAACCTATCTGTTAAAAACTAATGTTCCTCTTTGGCTGCGCTACATGTTGTAAGCTATAAATGTAATCTACTTCTTAGATTCTGTGCTCATTAACCCTAAAAAATAAAAAAACTCTTTCAATGTTTTCTGTTTATAGTGTTAGCATATCTTCTGTAATTCTTATTTTATAGTCAAACTTAAACGACGTGCTTTTTAAATGTTCAATATTTATAATTTGCTCCTAACACTAAAAGTTAAGGTGCACATTGTTCAGTTTGCTGTTCTGTGTACAGGGCATTAATTCATCATGAGGCAACCACTTTTGAACCAGGAAGCTTCTTCCTCTCTGAGGCAACAAGCACTAAATCACTTTTCACAGATGCTGGGTGGTTTAGTATTATCACTTTTTCTTGGATGGGCCCTTTACTTGATCTTGGGAGAAGGAAAACGCTAGATCTTGATGATGTGCCGTTCTTGGATGACAATGACAGTGCCATGGGGTCCTGCCTAACTTTAAGGCAAAGATTGTCTCAAATTCTGCGACAGGGCAGTTCACTGACGTTACAACTGTTATGTTGGCCAAAGTTCTTGTGCTCACAACATGGAAACTAATCCTCACACGGCAGTCTATGCCCTACTCAGCACTGTTGCTGCATATGTTGGTCCCTACCTGATTGAGTACTTTGTCGACTACCTAAATAAAAGCTCAAGATCCACTAAAGAGGGCTACATTTTAGTGTTGACATTTGTTGTTGCACAGTTCATCGAAGGCTTCTCAACAAGGCATTTGCAGTTTAGATCAAAACAAGTAGGTGTGCGTGCACGTTCGTCACTTGTTGCTACTATTTACCAAAAAAGCCTTGCCCTCTCCAATCAGTCCAGGCAAAGCAACTCAACTGGAGAGATGATCAATGTTGTGAGCCTCGATGCTGATTGTGTAGGAGATTTCAGTCGCTCCATGCATGACGTTTGGCTTCTTCCAGTGCAAGTTATTCTAGGCATGCTCATCTTATACTCAGCACTTGGTTGGGCAGCATTTGCTGCCCTTGCTGCTACTGTTTTGACAATGGTGGCTAATATACCTTTAGGGACTATCGAGCAAAATTACCAAGAGAAAACGATGGCCGCTAAGGATGCGAGAATGAGGGCTATGTCTGAAGCCATACAGAACATGCGCATTCTCAAACTTCAAGGATGGGAAATGAACTTCTTGTCGAAGATCATAGAGTTGAGGAAGGTAGAGATGAATTGGCTAAAGAAGAACGTATACATCTCGGCTATGCTTCTATCTGTCTTCTTTTGTGCTCCTGCTTTTGTTGCTATGGTCACTTTTGGAACTTGCGTGCTTTTGGGCATTCCATTAGAAACAGGTAAAGTGTTATCTGCTCTGGCTACATTTAGACAGCTGCAAACACCTATCCATGGTCTCCCGGACGTGATCTCTATGATCATTCAGACAAAGTATCACTTGACAGGATAAGCTCATTTATGTGTCTTGAGGAACTATAGTGATGCTGTAACTAAGCTTCCTAGAGGTACCACCGATGTATCAATTGAGGTGAGGAATGGTCAGTTCTCTTGGAATATATCGTCTCAAGTGCCTACTCTTCAAGACTTGAACTTCCGTATACAACAAGGGATGAGGGTTGCTATCTGTGGAACTGTTGGATCTGGTAAATCAAGTTTATTGTCTTGCATACTCGGTGAGATACCAAAATTATCAGGAGAGATAACTTGTGGTAGGGTTGCCTATGTTAGCCAGTCACCTTGGATACAGAGTGGGACAATAGAAGATAATATACTTTTTGGCACAGAAATGAACAGGGAAAAGTATGAGAGGATCCTTGAAGCATGCTCTCTTATCAAGGACCTAGATATATTGCCATTGAGTGACCAGACGATTATAGGAGAGAGAGGCATTAACCTTAGTGGTGGACAAAAACAAAGGATACAAATTGCCCGTGCTTTGTACCAAGATAGTGATATCTTTCTATTGGATGATCCGTTTAGTGCGGTTGACGCTCATACTGGATTGCACCTATTCAAGGTATTTCTTGATATCTTGTGTTTTATTGTTCTTTATGTGTATGAGATAACCTAATTCTAAAACTAATAATTTAACTAAGGTGGCAGATTTTCTACTCATTAATTTTGATTCCATTAATTGATGTTTTATTGTCGCATGTGTTTCAGTGTTCACCTTTAAATTTTCCACAGTTTAGTTCTCTATGAAATTTCGTTCAAGCAATTTATTTCTAACTGAAAATTGCCACAATCTATGTCTCTTTCACACTATGTTATCTCCTCTATAGTCACTGGTGGTATCAAATTTTATATCACTCTGAATTAATCATTGTCATGTTGTTTATCGGTATTGTGCAATTTTAGAATGTAAATTGAAAATAGTAGCAGCTGCTGCTCTGTGTGTATTAGTTATCATTTGAGATATGATACTACCAGCTTCCAAATAGATCTTATTTTAGCCCAATGCAGTACAAAGGCAGTTATGTACCTTACTCCCTTGTAAAGTTTTCCCTTGTGAATTGTCTATCTATATATCTGAGTACTATTACTGATAAGCATTGATTTAATAGGGAGATTTGGTGAAAAATATTGCTTAGACTTAAGGATATAATTTTGACTGAATGTAGTACCTTATTTCAAGTTTTTCTTGTGCGAGAGTGCTAATTAATACCCTGCTAATCATTTCCATGATGTATGTTCTTGATATTACATTTCAGAAAATTTGTGTTCATAGTTCTTTTAGTCATGTTAAACAACTCCAATTTTGTTATTTTTCCAGTATGGCAAGCAGTTTTGAGCTACTATATGTACTTTTGAGCGACTTTGGGGTGCAAAGCAGTACTTACTGCTATTCAGTGAATTTAGTGACTATAATTTGTATTTTGCAGGAGTGCTTGCTTGGATTTTTAGCTTCAAAAACAGTTGTGTATGTTACCCATCATGTCGAATTTTTGCCTTCAGCCGATTTTATCATGGTATGCTGGCAACAAATACATTGCCCTTTCTGTATGCTACATGCTACAAATCTTCCCTTTTCAATTCCTCCTGTCACGTTTCAGGTCATGAAAGATGGAAAAATAACACAAGCAGGAACTTACACTGAAATTCTTAATTCTGGAGAAGAATTCACTGAACTAATCCTGTCCCATAAGGATGCGTTATCTAATATGGACATGTTGGAGCTCCCAAGTAGCAATTTTGGAAGTAGTCTCCATCTTAATGTCAGTGGAAGTACGCTATCCATAGCAGATGAGCAAAGATATGATAACAATGCAGAAGTAATTGTGCAAAATGGTCAACTTGTACAAGAAGAAGAGAGGGAGAAAGGCCGGGTTGGGTTCACTGTCTACTGGGAATATATTACAATGGCATACAAAGGAGCACTTGTGCCACTTATTTTGCTAGCCAGATCATTTTTCAATCTCTTCAAATTGGAAGCAATTTATGGATGGCTTGGGCAGCTCCAATATCTAAAGATGTGAATCCTCCAGTCAGTACCTTGACGATGATGAATGTATATGTTGCATTGGCTCTGTTTACCTCGCTGTGTGTCTTCATACGATCCGGTCTTCTTGTCATGGCTGGATGTAAGACTGCAACCATGCTATTTGACAAGATGCACCAATGCATATTCCGAGCACCCATGTCTTTCTTTGACTCCACTCCTAGTGCCCGTATTTTGAATAGAGTAAGCAAATTACCTTCAGAAAATTATTTACAATGATAAATTGAAGTTACATATACTCCTTGCAGTTAGCAATTGTGGTTAGCTTTTTATTCGTTAATTTTGAATGTCGGAACAAATTGCAGGCCTCTACTGATCAAAGGGCAGTGGATACTCATATTTTTGACCTGATGGGCTACCTTCTATTTCCTGCCATCGAACTTCTTGGAACAGTTATTCTTATGTCACGGGTTGCATGGCCAGTGTTCATAATTTTTGTCCCGTTATTATTGCTTCTCTATGGTATCAGGTAGTATCTCTCATATTGTTTTGTTCAATGTAAATTTTGTTGACATCCATGTCCTGAGTACATATAGGAAAAGTACAAATACATTATTTCTTTCTTACCTGGTTGATTATGCACGAGAGTTCCGCACCTGGAAAACAAAGTACAGAATAACTTCAAATTTACTCCCTCCGTAACAATATGTAAGACGTTCTTTGAAGCTAGTTTAGCTTATCTAAACGTCTTATATAAAGATACAGAGGAAGTAGTTTGTAGGGTACAGGAATTAATCATACATTTTGGCAATGATTTGCTACATTCCAAATGTTAATATTGATAGACTAATTGGTAGGAGCAGTGGTGGGAATATCTTCATTAATCATGTACATATGTCACTCTGTATATAACCTGCAGTGGTACTAGAAGCTTCTGTTTCATGAATGAGATGTCTCGACACTTCAATGGTTTGACACATAGGTTCCTGATTATAACTACGTTTATCCCAAAACTTGCATAGGTAGTCAGAGCAGGTCCAATCCAACTTACTTACCTTTTTGTTGTACAAGTGCTGACAGATGACTACACAGAAAGCCAGTAAATTTAGCTTAATGAATAAGTCAATGATTTTGTTCAATGTACTTTAGATACTACCTTTGATCCATAATAAGTGTCGCAGTTTTGAACTAACCCCAGTTCAAAACTGCGACACTTATTTTGGATCGGAGGTAGTACTTGTTTACATTCTAAAGGTTATAACCTCACTGATTTCACAAGATGAATGATCAGATGGTTATGTATATGCAGATTACACTAGTGCTAATCACCAGTTCAGTATAGTTTGAACCTGTATTAACTAAAGAACCTAAAGATGTACCTCACATATATGTTCAGGACCAAAGTGTCACAATACAGATTTATGACCAATGGTGAAGTTTTGGTTAGGCAGATTAAGACAATTTTTGGCCTACCATATTGTATCCGAAATTTATAGTTAGGTGTGTTCTACAAAATTAATAAGTAGTTCTTGCTATCTTCTTTTAATTATAATAATATTCCTTCTATTCCAGAGATACTACATAGATGCTGCTAGGGAGTTGCAAAGGTTAACAGGAGTTTGCAGAGCCCCCTTGATGCAGCATTTTTCTGAATCAGTAACTGGCTCAAATATAATTAGATGCTTTGATAAGGAAAGTCAATTCATCAGTACTACTGGCCTTTTGATGGATAATTTGTCTCGGCCAAGTTTATATAATGCTGCTGCGATGGAGTGGTTGTGCTTACGCTTGGACTTTCTTTCGACCTTTATTTTTGCATTCGCCTTAATACTTCTCATCACTTTGCCAACCGCTCTAATTGACCCAAGTAAGTAAACATGCATGTTTACGTTATTCAAATAACTGTATTAACATCCCTAATTTGTATTGATTTATTATCTGCTTACACTTTACAGAGATAGCTGGTCTTGCAGTCACTTATGGACTAAGTCTAAATATGCTACAAGGGTGGGCGATTGCAGTTCTCTGTAGTTTGGAAACTAGTATGATATCTGTGGAAAGAATTCTGCAATACATGAGTATTCCTTCTGAACCGCCCCTTACAATATCAGAAAGTAGACCGGATTCCCACTGGCCAACAAAGGGTGAAATTGTGCTTCGCAACCTTCATGTTCGTCTCTTCACCCTTATATATTTTGTTCTTAGAGTATGTGCAGTTCCATATTGATGTAACTTCTGAAATTCTATGACATGGATTCAAAGTTCATAGTCTGATTGCTCGATATTATTTCCTCATTATATTCCCCCAACATTTGCTTTTCTAACATAGTTGCAATTTTCATGCATGTTGTGCCAGCTGCTGATATAATGTTGCTGTTATGTTTCTTAGTACTCTGAGAATATTATAGAAAATTTGATCTTTTTTCATAGTAAAAAACAGATATCTGTTAATGAATGTTGCACTCAGTTGCCTTATTCCCTAAGTGCTTGTATGTCATGCAGGTACAGTATGCACCACACCTGCCCTTAGTTTTGAAAGGCATTACGTGCACCTTATCAGGAGGTATGAAGACTGGTATTGTTGGAAGAACAGGTGGTGGAAAGTCAACCTTGATTCAGACACTGTTCCGCATCGTCGATCCGTGTATTGGACAAGTATTGATAGATGGTGTCGACATCTGCACCATTGGACTGCATGACCTACGGACAAGACTGAGCATCATTCCACAAGATCCTGTTATGTTTGAGGGGACTCTGCGAAGCAACATTGACCCTCTGCATGAATATAGTGACGAACAAATCTGGGAGGTACTTTAAATTGACTTCATTCCTTCCAAAAAAAATCAATTTTACTTCTTTTTCTGATACTTACCTTCTTCACAAGCTACATGCATTCTTAACAGCATCCTTATTTTCTATTTGGTGGCTGAAGTAGTTTATGCATGATCTATGCTTTGTAGGCATTGGACTCCTGTCATCTTGGAGATGAAGTTAGAAAGAACGAGCTTAAGCTTGACTCTACAGGTTTGATGTCTATTAGAAATTCTCAAGATAGACTACTTTTCTTTCTGATGTCGAACCAATGACTTGATCTTTTAAACTGAAATGCAGTCACAGAGAATGGCGAAAACTGGAGCGCAGGTCAGCGGCAGCTTGTTTGTTTGGGAAGGGTAATTCTAAGGAGGAGACAGATCTTAGTTTTAGATGAGGCAACTTCTTCATTGGATGCAATAATTGACAGTTTGATTCAAAAAACCTTAAAACATCAATTCGCCGAATGCACCGTGATTCCAATAGCACATCGTATTACATCTGTTATTGATAGTGACAAGGTTATTCTTCTGGACAACGGTTAGTCCCCTCCACGGTGCTATAAACTTAAGTGACGAATCATATATGTTGTTCTCCTTGATTTTAACCCTTGTTGTCATGAAACAGGTGAAATTGCAGAGCACGAATCACCAGCAAAATTGTTAGAAGACACTTCATCTTTATTTTCCAAACTTGTGTTAGAATACGCAAGGCCGTCAAATTAGTAGAGAATGCAAGAAGAGTGAAGTCGATATCTCCGGTATTTAATTTCCATCCTGAATCTTGTGTTTCTGGCTAAAATTTATTGGTTGTTCAGAACTCCATATTCCTCCCTAAGAAAAACATTATATTGTGGTTAAAAAAAAGACATTATCGCACATCCAATTTGACCACACGCAACATGACAGTCATGTATGCACTTCTCACCCTGTGAGTCGCCTTCACGCTGAGACCCGGGGCCCCGTAGGGAGGCCTTCATACTTGACTAGGTTGTTAGACATGCGGAAATGGACTTGGACCACGTACTATTGGCGTGATGAGGACGACCCTAGCCCTCACGCCCTGGAGTGTGAGGGAGCTGTCAAAGAGCAATGTCAATATCTGGTCGCGCCCCAGCGATGGCGACGGAGGAGACCACATCGGCGGCGGCGGAGGAATAGAACATCTTTCATTTGATTTTCTATGCATTTGATGGTGTAATATGGGGTGGGGGGGGGGGGGGGGGGTGGTTCGCGCTGGGGCAGTCGGCCACAGAGTCCAGTTGAGTGGCAACGTGTGTCGACACTCCCAATAACGCGTCTCCGACACAGTTGTCGGATCGTCGTATGCACGATCGGTCGGAGCGAGACACATGTGGCAACGGTGGGAGAGAGCACCGCCTCGCGCAAAACTTTCAACATGGGACGGCCCTTTTCAGGTTTCTTTTTGTCGTTTTTATGTTTTCCCTCTGTTTTTTCTTTTTCCTGTTTTCTTATTTTATTTCTTTTTTGGTTTCACTTCTTTTTTCGCATATTTAAAAAATATTTTTAAATACGGTTCAGATTTTGAAAATATTCACTTTTTAAAATGGTTCGGATTTAATATTTATTTTTGAAAATGGTTCATATTTTGAAAAAATGTTCATTTTTTAAAATGGTTCATTTTTCAAAATGTTTATTTTTTGAAAATGGTTCAGTTTTTTAAAAAGGTTCATTTTTTAAAAAAACTCAGATTTAAAAATGTACTTTTTAAAAATGATTCATATTTTAAAAGGTTCGGATTTTTAAAAATCAGACATTATCTAGGAAAACAGAAAAATAAATAAATAAGAAAAAAATCATTCCTCTACATGGGCGGGACAAAAGCCGGCCCAAAAGTGAACGCTGGCAAACCCCGCGGGCGAGTTAAGAGCAGAATATGTACGTATTTCAAAGTGGGCTGTGGGCCGGCCCACGAAACCACGATCTGGTCTCCCTGTTATTAATTTCGAAAGGTACGTGTGTCTATGTTAAACTAGGATCAGACCCGTTCATTTAGTACCGCATCGGTTACGAAGATCGGAACAGACCAGTTTAAAATCGGGACTTTGGACCTTCAGCTTGCCCCCACAGTAGGTGGGGGTACGGGCTTAGGCCCGTTCCTTGTACAGCGGTGTAGAAGTAGGACTCCTGTACATGTATAATATGTATAGTGTGAATAGTGTATGTGTGTATATGTACAACACATGTAACTGAAATATGTATATATAAATTAAAATATTATTTTTCATTTTCAGTGTATTTATCATTACTGCGCCTCGGGGAAACCCTAATCCCGCCGCCACCCCCACCAGCGCTGCTCCTCCCCTCCACGCTGCCGGATGATTTTGCAATGTTAATTAAGCCCGCGCAGAAGAGGGCAGCAACGGGGCTCTTGCGCTCGTTATGCCCTCGGCTCGGCCACTACATCTGTGACCGGCACGACGGCCATAGTGCTAGGCACCTGATCTGCGTCTCTTGGTAACCTCCCTATAGCTTGTGGCTCGGGATTCTCCCCTCGGCGCGGTGATGCCGACTCGAGCTACGCCTCATGGCCGATGTTTTATAGTCGGCGACGACTATGCTTTGGCCCTTGTCCGTCGTGCTGGGGTGGGGGGTAGCGCTCCTCTTTTTTGCTACGTGGAGATGGTACTTGTGTGGATGGAGTTGGCCGGTTGTGGGTGCTTGCGTCGCGGCCACATTTGGGGCATCAGATCCGGTGGGTCTCGGCTCGACTTGGCCCGTTGGCTGCTACCGATGGCGAGGAGGGTGGCTCCTATGCAGTGATGGCGTTATCGTCGCTCGGGAGGTGTTAGTTTTGTGGGTTTGTAGTTTGGCGGTGATATGGGTCTTCATGCCCCTGTCTAGTTGTGTCGGGGGGAGGGGGGTCGGATTGCTCGTGCAGCGTCCGTGGATGTCGTTTCCATCTGGGGGGGGGGGGGGTCGTTGTGGTGCTCTCTGACCTTCTCAACCCTCGGGTCACATCGATCTTCGGGTGAAGACCTCGTGCG
The DNA here is from genome assembly GCA_947311845.1 of Poa pratensis. NCBI lineage: Eukaryota > Viridiplantae > Streptophyta > Magnoliopsida > Poales > Poaceae > Poa > Poa pratensis. The sequence goes on from CAMZMU010000067.1 coordinate 32,202,452, forward strand.
ATGCAGGGTCAGATGATGGCATCATTCCACTTCGTTTCCCCTCTTCAGGGTGTAATCTTGAAGACTATGATTCATGAGTTATTTCTTAGAGCTGGATCTACACAACATTGTGGTTGCAGTTCGTCAGCTGGCGATGTGGGAGTTCGGTGTGGTGTCTTGTGCGGCAACAACGACGATGGTGTGTGATGGTATGTCGCAGCAATACCTCGTTAGTCGGCTTCTTGTTTCTTTGTGTCTGACTCGTCTTCCTATTGGTCTTCTCCTGTGGCTAAGTCATCACATTACTCGCACTAGAATAAATAGCAAATTTTCAAACCAATTTTTGCGACAATTTAAATAAAACTCCATATTCATCAATAAATTTGCAAGTAAATGCTTCCTAATTTTTGCACTGCAGATGTACATATCTTATTGAAACCACCATGTGTGTCAGCGAATTCCACTAAAAAAATGGTATGGTACAACAAAAATCAGAAAAGAAGGGGCAAGGAAATGGAGAATTCATATTTTGATGACAAACACAAATTTGTACGCGTATGAGTTAGCAATTACAGTTCACGGGCAAACAAATGAAGAAGGAAGACTATCTGCTTCAGGCTAAAAATCACTGGAGCTACGTACAGTTACTGACGGAAAGAACACTAGAGGAATATGTGACACGATTTACATTGGAAAATGTGACACCTAGAGCTACCTACAGTTACTGGAGCTACGTACACGATTTACATTGGAAAATGCTATCACTGGATAGAACATCAAGAGGAATATCTGTGAGAAGAGGAAAAATCCATGGAATCTCACCACATATTTTCACGACAAAATCATGGAAATGCACCGAAAAGACAGAGGGGGTCCACAAGTGTGAAAGTGGAACACGAGCCTGCGAGCTTCCACGGAACATCTGAGCGCGAAATCATGGAGTTGTCTGGATGGATCACGACGGCAAGGAGGGAGAAACGGCGGAGAGGGCCTGCGCGAGCGCGGCCATGGCGCGCACCTGCATCTCCAGGGTGGGGATGTAGTCGGACGCCTTGGACAGGAGCGCCGGCAAGGAAAGCTTCGGGCACCCGGGCAGTCGGGCACCGGCAGCCCCAGCGTCAGCGCCGGCACCGGCCGACCCGCGCGCGGAGGTCAAGCTCAAGCCGGAGCAGGGCACGTCCGTTGGCGGGCAACCTGGCTGCAGGCTGCAGCGCCGTGATGCAGGCACCCGGGCGGCGCGGACTCGCACGCGGTGCGCGCGGCTGTGGGAGGCGAGGAGGATGGCGCGCCTGCGACGGGAGGACGCCCGCGGGCGGACGAGGATTTGGCGGGTGCCGGTCCGAGTGATCCGTGAGGCCAGCTCCTGCTGCTCCCGAGCTCGCCGATGCATACAAGGCCACCGCAGGGCCGAGGTTCCATGAATCTGTGGTGATAGAGGCTGCCGGCCGGTTACGGCGAGTTCGGGTACGCCCCTTGAAAAGCGCAGCGGCACGGCATATTCATGCGGCAATGACGGTGGCGGCCTGGCGGGTAGCTTCTTCGTCTGTCGAGCAGAATATTTAGGTGTTTCTAAATAGGCCGTGGGATTACTGTCGTTACAGTAGGAGTTTAGTCCCGTACCGGTAATCTACGACGAGGCAGGCGAGTTTAAAAGCTTGACGTTGGGACTTCGGCTTGCCCCCACAGTCGGTGGGGGTACGGACCTCGAGCCCGTTATTTGTACAGCGGTGTAGAAGGACTGTTGTACATGTACATTAGTATTACTTTGGTGTAGTTTTCAAAAAAAAATAGTATTACTTTGGTGTATGTATTGTACAACACATGTACATATAAATTATAAAAAATATATTTTTTCATTTCATGTGTATTTATCATTACTTCGGTGTCTTTGGCTAATAAATAAACGGTTACTCCCTCCATTTCAAATTAGATGACTTTTATTTGTCCACATGTGTATGTATCTAGACATGTTGCAAGTATAGATACATGCATGTTTAGACAAATGGAAGTAATCTAATTTAGAACGGAGCGAGTACATACAAATAGCGATCCTCATCAGACATCAGCATGGCGGGGGCGTGGAGGATCAAATCGCCCGAGCAATTATCTCGGCCTAAGTCATTCCATGCGGCAAAATCACGATCATTACTCGTATTCATTGTTGACCTGCTGAAATATTTGGGCTCCGGCCGGCGTTGGATTTCCCTTACATGCACCTTGCTGTCCACCTCTATAGTACCCTTGCGCTGTCCACCTCTATAGTACCCTTGTGCTGATCAACACCGTCCCCGCTGATGGAATTTTCTGTGACAATGTTACTCACAAAGGTAAGGGGCATGTATGTGCCGAAAATAGGTACATTAACATGAGAAATAATCTGAAAATTATCATTATCTTGGTCATTTTGGTTGAAACTAATAAAAATTCACACCTACAAGGCCATTTTGTGAAGCAATTTTTTTCAAAAAGAAATAAAATTTTATTGGGCATTTTTGGGAAAATAGGACCAAGAAGTGGTTTCATTTTGCAATTTTATCATATTCATTCATTTTATCAAAATGGATTGTAATTTGTCCGCACAACTTTCTACGGCGATCATTTGATTTTGTAACACCCTTTGATCTTCATGAAATTCACCGCAAAATGGATGAAATTTCATGAAAAATGGATCAAGAAATTTCATGAAATATCATATCGAGAAGTTCATTTTGTGAATCAATCTTTAAAAAAAAAATCAAAATTCAAGTGGGCATTTATTCTGGAAGTAGTACCCATAAATGGACTACATGGAAATGAATGATTTTGTGATCAATTCATCACATTATTTCATTTCTTTCAAAATAGGGTGGTGCAAAATTATCCGCACCGCTTTCAATAGCAAGTCTTTGACTTTTTCAACACCCTTCATGATCTTCAATTTTAGCAATATCGGTCTACTTGGCAAAAGAAAAGGACAAAGTAGACCGCTATATTGATGCAGCAGCTCGGAACACATATGTAGTGGAAGTTGAAGGAAGATGTAAGTTGTCAATGACGTAGAGGGATGCCGATCCTCCATGGCGACGAAAAGTTCCAATGATCCTCTTGATCTGACAACCATGCACGCAAGAAAAGGAGGCATCAAAACCAACAAAATAGTTCATATCATCAGTTAGGTTCATGGACGACTATGGAACAAAAAAGATGGCAGCATTAGAAACTTGAATGTGCAAAGAGAACCCCCAACGTGTAAGAGAACAAGGTGTATCACTAGTGTAGTCACTAGTCAGACGCAAGCTGGAGCGGTCAGAGGTCACGTGGAAAGAAGCCGGAGTTCAGAACCAAAGTTTGAGGAGGACCCACAATAGACTAGGAGACAGCGGACACATAAGCACTTCTCGTTGGTGGCTCGGTAATGGCAACTATACAACACATCATAGATTGGAACGAGATCGTCTGACTTAGAACCAAGTACTGCAGAAGGACGTACATGCGTGTAGTCCGTTCGTTGCGCATCGAACGGCAGCAAGGGGAACCCGCAGGGAAATACAGCGCAGAGTCAGCCCATGCGGCCCAATATGTCGAACGCGCGAGCTCCAGAAAGAATGGTGCGAGGATTGGAAGAATTTAGCGCGAGAAAGGGATGCCCTGCTCTGACATTGGAGGAGGCCGGCGATGACAGTCACCACTGGGATCCTCATCCACCTCGACGAGGCGAAGGACTACTCACCGCTCGACCTGCGCGAACGCGGCAAGGAGTGGCTTCGTGTCTTGTGCTACGACTGGGAGCTCGGTGTCAACTGTCAAGGACGGCGTGCCAACGCTGCGTGCGTCGCGCCACCACAGGGGTTCTTCACAGCAGCGCCGTGACAGCGAAGACCGTGGTCCGTGTTCGCAGGGATGAAGGCCATGATCGTGGACAAGGAAGCAGGCACGGCGAACGCCCGTGACGATGATGGGCGTGATGATTTGCATGGGCCCAGAAACGGACATGGCCGCCGGCGCACCGCAACCGGCGCCGGTACTCTCCACGGCTAGGCTGCATCACGCTCTGGAAGGGGCGGAAATGGATGGATCCACCGCCTCCATGCTGGCGGCTTCGCGCCATGATGGAGCAGCGGCTGCTCCTTCCCTGTTTGCCGGCGTAGCGAACCCTATGTGAATCGAGAACGACAGGCGAGAGCGACGGCGAGGAGGCGTTAGACTGGGTCGTATGGGCCGCCTCTCTTTTTCCAACGAGCGAGAGAGCGAACATGTTGTCGTTCACGCGAACGTCGTCCGATGCCTGATGGACGGTGATGTGCGTACGACGTCCCTCTGCAGTACTTGGCTCTAAGTCAGAGGATCTCGTTCCCATAGATTAGGACTAAGACTAAGCAGGTGCACGACGCTACTGGTCGAGAAGGGCTTATCTTGCACGAAACTCAGCATACTTCTCTGGGTGAACCTGGAAAGAAGTATTTATGTGTGGTCCTACCTTCTTGTAGTGTTTTTTTTACAAGGGGTGGGGCCACGAAGGACCCCCTCAGCTGCTTTCATAATGAACCACGTGGCGGTACAAATTACGAAGAGGCCCTTTTCAACACTTGCACTAATGAACCTGCAATTTGAGGATAAGGCCTCCCGTCTTACAAACACACCCCTGCAACTAAAAAGTAAAAAGCAATCAGGTCCAGGGGGTCTCCACCACCAACGCTCGCCGCCGACCTCCAAGCGCTGGCCGCACCGAGATCAGAGAGGGAATAGCCCGTCGTCTCTCCTCCGGAGAGGAGCCACTGCCATTGGCCTTCTCGGAGCCATCGGGGACGCACCACTTGACGGCTCGGAGAAGTCGAGCTCCAGCATAGGACTCGAAGAGCCTCCGACGAAGAGGCAGAAATATGGCCGCCATACCGACCGAGGATCACGGCGACGACAACAGCCACCGTGTGTGACGCACAAAGAAACAGCAGCAACAGACCTTCAAGCCGAGCAAGCACCCAACATCGCCCTCCATCTCCCTCGCCACCACGGCCGACCAAGAAGAAGGAAGATATCAGAAGCGTACCAAGAAGAAGGTCGCAGCGCTTGATGAAGGAGTCTGTTGCCGACACCACCTGCTTCGGCTTCCACCTTGGAAGCCCACCGGGGACGCACAGAAGCAACTGTCCGCGTCGCGCTCTAACGCGAGGGACAGCTCCCACGTCGGAAAAGCTAGAAACCACCATCCTCCACCCGCTCCTCATCTTCTCCTCCTCGCCACCAAGGCCGGCCAGGAAAAGCAGAGCAGCTAGCAGAGCAATGATGCAGGGGCTCTTATTGAAGAAGGTCGCCATCAATTCGACCTCCCCGTCTCTCCTCCACCTTGGAGCCTTGACGGAGCGCGAGACGAAGACCAGCTCGGCGCCGCGCCGATACGCCAGAGCCGTAGATCTCCGGGAAAGGGAAGAGGGCAAGGCGCCATCCACCAGAGAGGAAAACTCACCGAACCCTAACCTACTACCTAAACTACTGCTATACAAGGGGGGCCGGCACCCTAAACCATCTCCACGCCGGCCAGCGCAAGCGCCGCGGCGGGAGCGGCCGGATCTGGGTGGACTCGGAGGTTGACTTTCAAGGGGAGAGGAGAGGAGTCGATGAGATGGAGAGGATTGACGTACCATCTTGTAGTGTGAGTACAAGTCATATGAAAGTGTAGCTCTGAAGGAACGAGCCACTGAGGAAAAGCCAATACACTAGTGCGCTGAGACTGTGCAAGAGTTGTCGTACGAGAACGGAGCCAAATCTACTCGGCAACCAAGCTAGCAAGTGCAAGTTTAATGTTTACGATGGGAGAGGGAAGGGCGTGGAGAGATGCAAGCGGTTTTGTAGACGCAGCGCGCCGGTGAGGGGTAAATAAAGGGTCGGGGTGGTGGCGTAGTTTTAAGGCCGGCGAAGTTAATGTCGGGTACATGGGAAAGTTGCCGCCTCATAGAGAAGCAACATCGTCGGCCTGGGGAACCGGCGAGGTGGGTGGGTGCGATCAAATGACGCTGACCGGTCGATTTGTCGATGACAGATTCGGGCCACCTGCCGGAAGGGCAGTCTGACACCGTGCGCCGTCCCGAAAGTTGGGGGGGAGGGGGGGCAAGAAAGTGGTTGTCGGAAAGTTATCTGGGCCATCCGGACGATAAGAAGCACCACGGGGCGGGTTTTTTGTTCATGCCACAATGGAACGATGGGAGGCTTATCGAGAACGCTCGTGGATATGCTTTTAGGGTCATGAACCACACCCACCGCTAGTACGTCATGTTCAAACTTTCTAAGCTTAGGCAGGACGAGTTGATCGCCTGGCACTTCACCGTCGTTGCCTGTACAACAACGGGTCTGATAATGTTTATAGGCCATGAAAAGAGCTGTAATAGCATAATTTTGCAATCCTTCCTATATGTGCCTCTTGAAGACTGATCGGCCGGAGCGAGAGATCCGTGTGGCCTATGCCTACCGGAGCTGCTATATATAGCGCCCGCTAGCGGTGTAGGAGCCTCATGCCGCCTGAAGAAAATGCGAGACGGGTCGGCTCATTATTGCTTTGGTCACGTAGAGGTGTAGCGGAGGAGTCTGGGATATGAACATTTTTTTAAATATGAATATTTTAAAACTTGAGTATTTCTAAATCTGAATAATTTTCAATTATGAACATTTTCGGAAGATGAACAATTTTCAAACTGAACATTTTTTAAAATCAAAAAAGGTGACACGAAAAGGAAAACAGAAACAGAAAAGAAAACGAAAAAATAAAATAGAGCAGAAAGGGAAAAAAGGAGGAAAACAAGAAAACCTGACTGATGGGCCGGCCCACTACCGATACGCTTTAGGCGACGCGAGCGTCAGGCGCCGCTGATGGGCGGTAAATAGGACTCACCTATGCCTACGCAAGGGTATTTCGAGTCTATGGCTCGGCCCATTAAACTAGAATCTGGCCTCTCACTCATACTTCGCGCACTGCACTACGATCGGCTCGTTTAGTACCACATCGCTAATAGAGTGGGGGATATGCCAGTTTAAATTATGGGATTTGGACTTTCCGCTTGCCCCCACAGCAGGTGGGGGTACGGGACTTAATCCCGTTCTTGTGCAGCGGTGTAGAAGTAGGACTCTTGTACATGTACATTAGTGTACTGTGGTGTATGCTATGGAATGTACAACACATGTAAATGAAAAATGTACATATAAATTATAATAAAAAAATATTTTATATTTTTTACCACTAGATACCTCTCTCTCCCTTTGGTCAACTTACATGCAAATGCACCATACTATAATTTTCCAGAACACAAACAAACGACTATAGAATCTAGCTCAGTACGCTTACAGTTACAGCAGATTCGAACTCAGATGAACTTGTTCATTTGGCACCTTTTCTAGTCTTCGGTGTGGAACAGGAACAGTCTTCATTACTGTGCTGGAAGAACAGCGATTAACATGCACCCAATAGAATTAGCAGCAACTGACACCCCGTTACCACAAATATTACGGTGTACCACCATAATATATAAATTCTGCATTAAAGAAAAGCTCAATAAGGCACGTACCGTTATCCATCACACTGCACGTGTTACCAAACTGAAATGGGACCTGTGCGCTCCTGATGACTCATAACTCAGTCTCAGCTTTCCCTAAAAAAATACCTAGTACAATAACTAAGTTGGATCAGTCAACCTTGGTGGCTATGTTCCAGATTTTCCATCCAACAACAGCCAGACATCGTAGAGTAATGACAAGACAAGGACGAGCTACACAGTACCACAATTCACCCAAACAACCCACCGTGTTCCCTTCCTCCTTCTGAAGCCATACATGTTCCCATCATCAGCCTTTCAAGGAAATCGCAAGGCTCTCATTCACCGGTTTTTTCTCATATAAGGAAGCAAAATTTTATGTGTAACGTCGGCCAGGAATAGATAACTTGTTCCCTCTGGCATCTTGCCTTCACAAGAGATGAAATAAGTTTGTCATGTTTCATTCAACAAAATCAAAGTGAAAAATTATACAGCTCAAGCTATAGAAAGTTACACATTGAGTAGATAACTTTTAATATGAAATAAGTGGTGTCTAAACGCGGTGATTGAACTGAGTATCACGTTTGTAGAAGCTACCATTCTAGTGATTATTTTTTTTGGAAACCGCAAAGTGGGGCTAGGTGCTTTAGTGCAATAAGTCAGTGGAAAAAGAGAAGACTCCTTTTTCCTAGAGGTATATCGTCAGCTTCAACTGGTACCAAGAAGACCGACTTTGGAGTCAACAATGGTAGAGAGATAACCAATTGTTCCCCCAAACTTCCTCACCTGTCGTTCCAAACTTCCAGTTTGCATCTCTAGAAGAGCAAACAACCAAAACCATGCCGATCGGAGAAGCTGTTCTGTCTGCCTTCATGCAGGCACTCTTCGAAAAGGTGATTGCTACCGCTTTCGGTGAGCTGAAATTACCTCAAGCTGCCACAGATGAGCTGGAGAAACTATCCAGCACTCTGTCGACCATTCAAGCTCATGTTGAAGATGCCGAGGAGCGGCAACTCAAGGATAAGGCGGCACGAAGCTGGCTTGCAAAGCTCAAGGATGTCGCATATCAGATGGATGACTTGCTCGATGATTAACGGCTGAGGCCCTTCGATCCAAACTAGAAGGCCCATCCAAGTACAAGGTTAGGAGCTGTTTCTGCTGCTTTTGGTTGAACACTTGTTTATTTAACCACAAGATACTGCAAGAGATAAGCAAGCTTGAGGAGAAGCTCAATAGGCTTGTCAAAGAAAGACAGATTATTGGCCAAAACATGATCAATACCACGGACAGGAAAGAGATAAAAGAGAGGCCTGATACCAGTTCAATAATTGATGACTCAAGTGTGTTTGGAAGAGAAGAAGATAAAGATATCATTGTGAAGATGTTGCTTGATCAGAAAAACTCTAACCATGCCAACCTTTCTATTCTGCCCATAGTGGGTATGGGCGGTCTAGGCAAGACAACTCTAGCACAGCTTGTCTACAATGACACAAGAATAAAAGAGTATTTCCAGTTAAGGGTTTGGCTGTGTGTTTCTGAAAACTTTGATCAGATGAAGCTTACCAAGGAAACTATTGAGTCAGTTGCCAGTGAGTTTGAATCAGTCGTCAGTGGGGTCTCATTGGTCACGACCAATATGAACTTGCTTCAAGAAGACCTCTCAAAAAAGCTAACAGGTAAAAGGTTTCTTCTAGTACTTGATGATGTGTGGAATGAGGACCCTGAAAAGTGGGATACATATCGTCGTGCTCTAGTTACTGGGGGGAAGGGAAGCAGAATCTTAGTAACCACGAGGAACAAAAATGTGGGGAAACTAATGGGTGGGATGAATCCATACTATCTAAATCAGTTATCCGACAATGATTGCTGGTATTTGTTCAGGAGCTATGCATTTCCAGATGGTAACTCCACTACAAACCCAAATTTGGAAACAATAGGCATGGAAATTGTAAAGAAGTTGAAAGGTCTACCACTGGCTGCAAAAGCAATCGGTAGCTTACTATGTTCCCAGGATACAGAAGATGACTGGAAAAATATATTAAGGAGTGAAATATGGGAATTGCCATCAGATAAGAACAATATATTACCAGCTCTGAGATTGAGTTACAATCATTTGCCTGCCGTACTGAAGAGATGCTTTGCATTTTGCTCAGTCTTTCACAAAGATTATGTGTTTGAGAAGGACAGATTGGTCCAGATTTGGATGGCCCTTGGGTTTGTTCAGCCTCAGCAGAGGAGAAGAATGGAAGAGATTGGAAGTAGCTATTTTGATGAATTACTAAGCAGGTCCTTCTTCCAACATCATAAAGGTGGATATGTGATGCATGATGCTATTCATGACCTAGCACAGTCGGTCTCACTTCATGAATGTCTCAGGCTGGATGACCTTCCTAACAGTAGCAGTTCAGCAATAAGTGCCAGACACCTCTCATTCTCTTGTGACAATAGAAGCCAGACTTCATTTGAAGCCTTCATTGGATTTAAGAGAGCACGGACATTCTATTATTGAGTGGATATAAATCAATAACGAGGTCTATCCCCAGTGATCTGTTCCTCAAGTTAAGGTACCTTCACGTGCTCGATTTGAACCGACGGGACATTACTGAGTTGCCAGATTCTATTGGAAGCTTAAAAATGCTTCGATATTTGAATCTCTCAGGCACTAGTATAGCAACGTTGCCTTCGTCGATTGGTAGGCTCTTCAGCTTGCAAATACTTAAGTTGAAAAACTGCCATAGGTTAGATTACCTTCCACAAAGCATAGCCAATCTTGTAAACCTTCGATGCCTAGAAGCAAGAACAGAGTTGGTCACAGGCCTAACCAGAATAGGTAGCTTAACTTGCCTTCAACAGTTGGTGAATTTGTGGTCCGTACGGACAAAGGATACAAGATCAGTGAACTGAAGGCACTGAAGGGGATCAGAGGGCATATTTGTATTAGGAATATCGAGAATGTGGTTAGTGCAGAGGAGGCGAGTCAAGCTTCTCTGAGCGAGAAGGCCTTCATCAACACCCTCGACCTTATATGGTCAGATAACAGGAACTTAACATCAGAAGGAGCAAATCAAGACAAAGAGATACTTGAAGCTCTTCGGCCACATCATGAACTGAATGATCTAACTGTCAAGGCATTTGCAGGCTCCTCCTTTCCAAATTGGTTAAGTAGTCTTTCCACTTGCAAAAAATCCACCTGTCTGATTGCACGAAATGTTCGATTTTACCAGCACTGGGAGAGCTGCCTCAACTCAAGTATTTATATATTGGTGGTTTTCCGGCCATTATTCAAATCAGCCAAGAATTTTCAGGCATCAATGAAATTAAGGGGTTTCCAGCACTGAAAGAACTCTTATTTGAAGACATGACTAATTTCAAGCAGTGGGCTTCAGTAAAAGATGGTGAATTTCTTCCGTCCCTCATAGAACTCGCGGTGATGGATTGCCCGCAAGTAACAGAATTCCCTCCTCTTCCATCAACGCTTGTGAAGCTCAAATTTTCTGAAACAGGGTTCGCTATTCTTCCAGAAGTCCATATTCCAAACTCTCAGCTCCCATCATCGTTAGAATGCTTACAGCTTCATCAGTGCCCCAATCTCACATCCTTAAAGGAAGGACTGCTTGGCCAGCAATTGTTGGCTCTCCAGCAGTTAACCATCACTCAGTGTTCAGACCTAATTGACCTGCCACCTGAAGGATTCAGATCCCTAACTGCTCTTAAGAGTCTTCACATCTACGATTGTCCAAGGCTGGCACCATCTGGACAGCATAGCTTACTGCCCTCCAAGCTTGAAGACTTGCGCATCAGCTCATGCTCCGATCTTATTAACCCTCTTCTTCGAGAGCTCAATGATCTCTCCTCCCTGACACATCTCACCACCGCTGATTGTGCTAGCCTTCAGTCTTTTGCAGTAAAGCTACCTGTCACTCTGCAAAAACTGGAGATCCTCAATTGCAGTAATCTAAACTATTTGCCTGCTGGTCTAGAAGATGCATCGTGTCTAACAGCTATAACCATCTTGAAATGTCCTCTCATACCATGCTTGCCAAGGCGCCTTACAAAGTCGTTGAAAGAACTGTACATTAAAGAATGCCCGTTTCTAACGGAGAGTTGCCAGGAAAACAGTGGAAGAGATTGGCAGAAAATTGCGCATGTACCAATCATTGAGATCGATGATGATACCAACATACCCAACAAGAGCATACAAAGAAGATTATCTTGAATTCTTTATATCAGTACGGCACAAATGGTACGAGACTGATGTATTTTTCTTCTTTTTCTATTGCCCTTAAACATGTTTTGTCTACTATCTGTAAACGGCATACTCAAACCAATTCTCTACAGGAGATTTTGTATTTATTACTTCACTATTTTGCATGTTAGCAGGCAGACATAGTAAGGTCACATATCTTGTATGTCAAATAGTAAGCATTAAATCTTATACTAAACATATCTTGTATAATCAATTCTTGCATTCAAAGAAGAACGAAGGAAAAATAACAGGATTTCCAATTCAAATAATAACAAGGTAACCAAACTTAAACTAGCAAACACTGCATTATTAGCCTCGTGTACTAAAATTAAACCAGCAAAGAGAGAAGTTTACTGCTCACAGCAACTTCGCACGGATCAATCATGTACCATGGTCAAGCCATATGTGTTCACAAAACAAAACCTAAGACTTCAGCTGAGACACTAGAAAGTTTGCCCATGCACCATCCATGCATGTATAGTAGTTTCTAAGTAAGAATGTCCAGAGTGATAAGTATATACTGCCGGTAACAAATTTCAATAAACTATCCATGAAAATAACCCAAGTCTTGGCTACGTACATATGCGCCGCCTATCCACAGAATGCAGTTCATTAAAATAAGAGCAGAACCCAAAGAAGGTTCATGTATTCACCTGTGCACTTTCTTTTCGTTTTTTCAGATCATCTCTGGAATAAAATAATGTTTGGACGATAGTGACATTTCAAGAGCACGTCCCACCTGCCATCAGAAGACCACAAAACTCAATCGGTACTTTTTGAGCAAAGAAATCTGGTAATTTCAGCAGAGGAAGTAAGAAGACACTAAATTTTTCTACTCCTCACCGGCGCTTCCTACTCTCGGCGAGTTCATGGCGGTGGCGCGGAGGTCTCCGGCCCGAAGGCGCATCCCGACGCCGAGGCGTGCCATGGGAGGGTCGACGGCGCGACGGTCACCGCCGCAAGGTCCAACGCCACAGCGTCCGCTGGTTGCTGGTGGGCCCCGTGAGGGGCCTACTTGTGCTGGTCTGGCCCGAGCGGCTGCTGCGGAGAGGAGCTCCGCGGCGGCGCTCCAGCCGGACCTGGCGCAGGCGACCGGCGCGCGGTGGTGGTGCCCGCGACGCGCAGGTCGGGAGCGGCGGCGCGCTCGGTGCCAGCCAGAGACACGATGCCATCTCTGTTGGGCCGTGGGCCGGCCTCCCTGGCTAACCCTAGGCCCACAGGAGGGATCCTGGGCCCAAGGCCCATTATGGCTTGGCGCAGCCAGGACTTTCGCGCAGGCCGTGGGCTGGGAATTGCAAAGGCTTCTGAGCCCATCCGGCGCAACGTGGCCTCGCCCAGCGTGAGTCCAGCTCAGCCCACTCATCCCACTGGGCCGGATGCGGCCTGGCTGTGGATTCACAGAGGAGCTGTAGACCTAACCCTAGCCAGCGCCGCCTCTCCCCAGCAAATCGCAAAACACGGTCGAACTGCGCGTCGCATCGTCGTCTCCAAACCGCCGGCGCCCCTGCGCCACTCCTTCGCCGCCGCCGTGATGAAACGCCGCCGGAGCCGGAGCCCTTCCCCGCACCGCCGGGCCGCCCGCTCTCCGCCTCCTGCCGTGCGTCCCCACCACCTCGCGACCAGGCTGTCTACCGCCCTCCGCCTCGGCGCTCCCCGGCGCGGCGCTCCCCTGGCAGGCGGCCGTCTCCTCGACGGTCGCGCTCGCCGGCGAACCGTGCACGTCGCGGGGCTCCTCCCGCCCGTAGCGCCCCCAGGCCTCGGTCTCCGCCCGTCGTGGCGCTTCGCCGGACGGTCAGCGCAGGGAAGCTGAGCTGCGGGCCCAGCTGGTGCCACGGCAGCGGGATGGTGGCAGGGGACAGGCGATGGAGGGATCGTGGCGTGCGGACAGGGGTCGCTCTCCCCCTCGCCGGGAGACGGCTATCCCTCCACGGGCCGGTCCGGCTCAAGTGGCTCAAGTGGCTAAGAAGAAGAAGAAGACTAAGAAGAAGAAGAAGCCAGCGGTGACCCCGGCCTCGGGAGTGCTCCAACCAGGCCCCGGTGCACCGGCAGCGGCCCGTGTGGCGGTAGGGCGCCATATGCCGTCCATCCTTGAGTTCTACGGACATGGCATCGATGGCGGATTTTACTACGTGGACACCGGAGGTATCAAGTTGGCATCTCCGGCTCACTTGGCCGTGGTGACTGTGCTTCCGAGCAGGATTTGGATCCATCGGTGGTGATCTCGGCTGAGACCATACGTTCCGAGCTTGAGGGCTTGGAGAGTGGGTGGTCTTGGGTGGTGAGGGAGCGCTCCCCGACTGAGTTTGCGGTGGCATTCCTCACTGCTGAGCTCCTCGCCCACGTCTCTTGGAGCGCTACCATCACCCTTCCAATCCACAACATCCGCGTCTCCATCAGGCCCTCCGACACCGACCCGGACGCCCCGCCACCCCTCGCCGAGGCGTGGGTCCGGATCCACGGGATCCCCTCTAAGCTGCGGAAGGAGGTGGCCTACGTGGCGTTGATCTCCCAGGCCGTTGGCCGCTTTGAGGAGGTGGACGAGAGCTCCCAGGGATGGCCCCGTTCGGATCCGCGTCAAGGCCCGGATCCCGCCAAGCTCAACATCCCCCTGCCCACCTTCTACTTCGACGGGGTGGGCTGGACCCTGGTGGTTGACCTGGAGTCTGAGGTGGTCCGACCGAGGTCCACTTCCCCACAGGCCAGTCGCTCGCCGTCCCCTCACCGCAGCCCTTCTGGTGATGGGGAGGGGGACACTTCGGGGGGCAGTCCGTCTGACGGCGACGTTCCTCGCACCACGACTTCAGCTCTTCTACCTCCTGCGACTTCAGCTCCGACTACTGCAGCCTCGCCCTCGTCCTCCCAGGTTCAGGCTTCTTCGCTTGGACAGGGTCCCCAGCGTCGGCCCCTCTTCCCAAGAGTGCGCCGGCGAAGCTGGGTAGGCCCGCCGACGCCCGCGACTCCGTCCCGGCCCCGCCACTGTCCTTTGGGTTCCAGCTCTCACAGTACGGTTCTAACCTTTGTGAGGGGCAGGGATCCATGGACATCTCTGGCTTCGCCTCGACAGTCTTGGGGCTACAGTCTTCTCCTCAGGCGGAGGTGGAGGACTCTGAGGACTCGACGAGTGTGGGGTTGGAGGTCATGGCCCCCAACACCCGCGCTCCCGGGCGCGGTCTGGTACACCCGCTCCCCGGGCACCCCGGCAGCACCAGTCCTGGAGCCAGTCACGGTCTTCCCCGACACTCCCGTGGCTGGCACTAGGGGGCGCCCTAGGCGCCACCGGTCCTCCCCTCCTGCTCCTGGTACTCGCCGCCACAGCGCGCGCTTGGCGAGGGCTAGGACGGGAGGCGAGGCGGTGGAGCCTACTATCACGATGGTGGCGACACGCCGTCGTGAGGCGCTCGAACGAGGGACTGGTACGTCTCGACCTACTCCCACCCCTCCTCCCCCCCCCTCCCTCTCCTCCTTCTGGTTCCGTTTCTCGGTTCTCGATTCTGTCCCGCTGGTGCATCTAGCTCAGGTTGCGGGTGCCTGTGACATTATTTTCCGTGGAGAGCGAGGGCCTCCCCTTGAGCAGATTGCGGCCATCAAGGCTAAGAAGGTCTATGAGGGGGCCCTAGTGGCAGCTCGTGCTCAGGCGGAGCATGAGCGGCAGGGGCCCCCGGCTCCCGCTGGACCTATGCAGGAGGCACAAGGGTCCGGCAATGGAGCCCTCCTAGGCCTGATGATGCCACAGTTGCTGTGCCTACTTCCCAGCCTGGGAAGAGGCGCGGGAGGCCCCCTAAGGCGACGTCCCGGCCCTCGACCTTGGTAGGGCCCAATCGGTCCCCCTTAAGGGGACCAACCCCGACATTGTTTCTCAATGAATGTCCTCACATTCATTTGGAACATGAGGGGGTTTGGGCAGGAGGGCCGCCGCCGCCAGCTGATCGACTATCTTAGAAACGAAGATGTGGACATTGTGGGATTGCAAGAGACGATTCGTCAGGATTTCTCGATCTCAGAGCTGGAGAGCCTTAGTCGCCACAAGTTCTCGTGGCATTGGCTCCCGGCGACGGGACACTCAGGGGGCATCCTCCTTGGTGCCAAGGAGGATACTTTGAGATAGAAGATATGGATCGCGGGGAGTTCTTTGTGAGTTGTTGCTCACCATAGACGATCTAACCTTCGTTGGGAGGTGATTATTGTCTATGGCCCCGCTGAAAGGATCGGTATGACACCTAGAGGGGGGGGTGAATAGGTGCTACTCCAATTTTAGTCTTTTTCAATTTAGGCTTGACACAAAAGGTAAATTCTCTAGATATGCAACTACGGTGAATTTACCTATATGACAAGCTAGCAACTAAGCACGATAATAAGGCGGTAAACAAGGATAGAGGTAACCGAAGTCAAAGCACGCGGAGACACGGATGTAATCCCGAGTTCCTCCTTTTTAGGGGAGTACGTCTCGTTGGAGAGGTGTGAACCAACACAATGGTTCAACGGCCACAAAGGCCTCACCCTCTTCTCCGGTGAACCGCACCACAAAGGTTTGGTTCACTTCAACTATCGGAAACCTTCGAGGCGGAGTCCGGAGCCTTTACAACAACGATTTGGGGCACAACCCACAAAGGATTGGGGGCTCCCAAATAGCTACAATCTGTCACAAAGACAATCAAGTGAGTACAATAGGGGGCTAGGTTTTCCTAGTGGAAACCCTAGCAAATGGTCCCTCAAGTGAATGAGGGGGAAATGACAAACGGCTTGGTGAAGATGTAGATCGGGCCTTCTCCTTCAATCCTCCAAAGATCGACAGTTTGGGTGGAGGGATTGGGAGATCTAGTGATCTTGTGTTTCTTGAGCTTGCAACAATGGTGTTTCTTCAGTTGTGGGCGAGCTACTTGTCCCAAGGTAGGTGGAGGGGCTTTTATAGCACTTGACGAAAAATGGCCGTTGCACACTGTTAGCCCGGTCTGCAGGCCGGTTTGGCCGGCCTGGGGGCCGGCCTGGCGTGCTGATGCTTGCCTGCAGGGAGGCCGGCATGGGGCCCGGCTGAACCGGCCTGGGAGCCGGTTAGCTGCCAGAACCAGCCGGCCTGTGGCCCGGGCCGGCCTGGGAACCGGCAGCCCTGCCGAGCCACCCGGCCAGCAGCCCGGTTTGTGCCGGCCTGGGGACCGGCTACCCAGCCGAGCCGCCCGGCCTGGAGCCCGGTTTGGCCGGCCTGGGAGCCGGCCACCCAGGGCGACGCGCTCCACTCCGATTTCCCGACAACTTTCTACTTTTTGATTATGGGGTGGAACCGGACGCTTTCTGAAAACACTTAGCAACATATTAATCCTTTACCGGTGTTGTTATCTAACACACAAAACATAGAGAGATCATAAATGCCCTTTCAATCTCCCCCTTTTTGGTGTTAGATGACAACACACGGATTTGCAATATAGACCACACTATATCATGCTTTTAAAACAAAGAAGTGGCTCCCCCTACTTGTGTGCATATAGTTTTGTTTGCCTTGGAATGCAAATTCACACATAAGGAGGGAAACATTCCTCAACAAGGTAATCGGCATGATATAGGAACAATATAATCGCACATAACCAACTAAGTTGAGAATTGGAGATGATCATACCTTGTGCCAAGAGATGTAGACAATTTCATATCAATGCACAATATCATGAGATCTCAACTAGATAAATCCGAATACCGAAAACCATAGTCATACAATAATTTATCCATCTCATACAATAGTGATACCAAAGTTCCACAACATAGAGAGTTCCACGAGCATAAGACACATAAAGTTCAAGGTTCAACTAAAACAAGTGCGATGCAATAAAACGAAAGGCAAAAGGATGCATGAATGCAAATCCCCGGAAGTCTCTCCCCCTTTGGCATCAAGACACCAAAAAGGAGAAAAAACATGAAAGTCCATGGATCACTCGTCGGCAAACCAATCAACAATATCATCTTCATTGCCGCCACCAACAGCTTGACCGGAACTTGATTCACCTTGGGTGCCCGGCCAATGGGGAGCAAGAGAGGAAGCATCGTCGCCAAACCAAAAAGTGTTCTTGGACTTGTAAGTGTTCTCCGAAACCTCGTCGGAGCTTGGGCAAGAAGGCTCGGGGAAGTTCAGCTGCTTCATAATCTCCCTTTGATTGCGGTTATACGACTTTTGCTTGTGATATATCTTGTAATCCTTATCTTGCTTTTCCGCAAAGAAGCAATTCATTCTCTTGAAAACATCCAATATGCCGTGCTTCTTGGCGGGCTCAGCTTGAGTTTCAGGGACTGCTGTGCTAGCACGCTGCTCTTGAGTAGGAATGACCGCATCCGGAGGACGAGATGGCAAGGAGTGCAAAACAGGAGTGTACAAGTTGGGAGATAGGCATTGAGAGCAATCTGAGGCACCTTTCTGTCAAAGAGCTGCTGAAGATAAGGGCCATAGATGGGAACCCTTTTGTCAAGAATCACGGTGTGCATCTCTTCCCACATATAGTCAAGAACATCAATTTTCTTCTCCCTCCAAAAGCTGGGCATAATGTGATAAAGGAGGTTGATCATGTATGCACGAGCCTCAGTCTTCTCCCCAAACTTGATAGCAATAGTGTTCCGGAGAATTGCATAAGTGGTTGCCAAAACGGAGTCATATAAGTGCACTTGGGAACCTTACCAACAAGGCCCTGCCCGCGGGGATAGCAATGATGGATTGCGGGATCGGCTTTCATGAGGGTTTGCTGATGAATACGAACATAAGCCATGGGGCAATGAGGTAGCTCCTCGATGCCAAAGAGAGCACCAAACTCAGCAAGAGAAGCTTCACACTTGACTCCGGCACTCATCCAAGTCATAGTTCTTGGTCCTTCCCGCGAGAAATACACTGTGGCATAGAACTCTTGGAGCAAATCAGGAGAATAAGGTGTATTCACTGCCATGAGATTAGAGATACCATGATAATCCATAACCGCCATCACCTCCGGCCATATGTCCCTTGCACTATCCACATTATAGCAATGAGTGGTGACATGAGAGTTCTTCCTATGGTAATGATTTGATCATACACTCGTTGATGCATCTTGCAATAGAACCTCTTATCATTGGTGCAAGTGCTATGGGGCCAAGTATAGGGGTTGAACTCCAACCTATCATGCTCAAATTCATCACTAGGTACTTTGCCCCAAGATGTACGTACCGGTTCATCTGGATTGGGAGGAGGAGGACCCTTCTTGATGACAGTTTCTTGATCTTCTTGGAGTTGGGGTTGATGTGGATGCCCTAAGGTTGGCCTTGCCTTGGTACTTGGAGAGCGGGGAGGAAGATTCCTCAAGGTCCTCAAGCTCATCATACACCGGATCGTCAGCCATTGCCAAGAAATCCGAGCTTCTTCAAGAAATCCGCAACCACACCAACAATGGAGGAGAACTCCCCCAAATCTTCACCAAGGGATGAAACTCGTGGATGGGATTGAAGATCTGGAGGGGATCTATCAGATCTGTGGCAGTAGGGTTGGGGGAGCAGCTCGAATGGAGGAGGTGGTGGTGGAGGAGCATGGGGGGGCGGCCATGGAGGAGGAGGAGCACGGGTGGGGTGGGGGGCACGGGTGGAAGTGAGACAATGATCCAAAAACTGCCCCAAAAATCGATTTCATAAGCACACAGGCTGCCCGGCACGGGGGCCGGCTGGTCCGGCCTGGGAGCCGGGCTGGCACCCGAGGCGCCCGGCACGGGGGCCGGTTCCAACCGGGCAGGGAGCCGGGCTGGTACCCGAGGCGCCCGGCACGGGAGCCGGCTGGACCGGCCAGCAAACCGGCCAAGCAGTTTTTGCACTTCCTTTTTCCTTTTCTCTGCAAAATCTTCCCACAACCAACCATAGCAAAACATATTCACTTGAGAAACCTTGAATCTACCATACAATTGATAACTGCTAGCTGCTTCGGATAATCAACTTCAAGAGGAGCCATGGAGCAATAGAGTGACATGGGGAGATGCAAACATGAGACACAATGAAATCTTCACACTTCCAATGGATAAAACAAACCACAAACACCAAATAGCAACATTGGAAGTGATGAGACATGGAAAGCAACAAATATGCAATGAATTCTCGAACAAGACTCAACTCTTCAAAAGAAGAGGGCGATGGCCTAGGCCACCATGTAAGTGTGTACGTGGTGTGACACCGCGAAGATATATCTTGGGTTCACCGCCACTACTCGTCATTTAAGCTCACAATTCATAGAACGAAAATAGAGGCAAATGAGTTCTTACTATCGGCATAATGGGGGGAGGGATAGTCCAATGGATTAGGACCGCACTCCCCCTATGTCCATGCCTACACCTAAACCAAACATATAGCTAAGAAATAGGTGTGTATGCAAGATATTCAAGCGACGCTCCCCGAATCGATGATATTTAGCTCATGCCTCAATAAGTGAACCTTGCTTCATCAAGTGGCTTCGTGAACATATCGGCAAGTTGGATCTTCGTGGGAATATAGCCAAGCTCAATGTCACCCCGGATGATGTGATCACGGATGAAGTGATACGAATCTCAATATGCTTCGTTCTTGAGTGCTCCACCGGGTTGTGTCCAATCTTGATAGCACTTTCATTGTCACATAAAAGAGGCACTTTGTCACAATGGACACCGTATTCCTTTAAAGTTTGCCTCATCCATAACAATTGAGTGCAACAACTAGCGGCCGCCACATACTCGGCTTCGGTGGTGGAGAGAGATATGCAATTTTGCTTCTTAGAGACCAACTCACCAAGGACCTACCAAGGAATTGGCAAGCCCCGGAAGTTGATTTCCTATCATCCTTGCACCGGCCCAATCCGAATCCGTGTAACCGGCAAGAGAGAAGTTGAGCCTTTAGGATACCACAAACCAAACCTTGGGGTATGAACCAAATATCGAAAGATTCGAAGAACCGCCGTTTGGTGGCTTTCTTTGGGAGCCGCTTGGTACCTTGCACACACTCCTACACTCAACACAATATCGGGTCTAGATGCACAAAGATAAAGCAAAGAACCAATCATAGAACGATAGAGCTTTTGATCAACATCCTTATCACCCTTTGGATTAAGTTCAAGATGACACTTGGTGTCCATAGGAAACTTCTTCTCTTTAGCATTTTGCATCTTGAACCTCTTGAGCATGTCTTGGATATATTTGGCTTGAGAGATGAAGGTCCCTCCACTCAATTGCTTGATCTCAAAACCAAGGAAGTACTTCAACTCTCCCATCATGGACATCTCGAACCTATCGGTCATAAGCTTTGAAAATTCATCATTAAAAGCTTTGTTAGAAGAGCCAAATATGATATCATCAACATAAAGTTGGCATATGAAAAGCTCCCCTTTAACCCTCTTGGTAAAAAGAGTGGGATCGATTTGCCCCACTTCAAAGCCACGGTCTACAATAGCTCTCTTAGGTGCTCATACCAAGCACGAGGTGCTTGTTTGAGACCATAGAGCGCCTTATCAAGTTTGTAGACATGGTTAGGGAAGTGTGGATCCTCAAATCCCGGAGGTTGCTTAACATATACCAACTCCTTTAAAGGACCATTAAGAAAGGCACTTTTCACATCCATTTGTTGCAACTTGAAATTATGATGTGATGCATATGCAAGAAGGATACGGATGGACTCAAGGCGAGCCACGGGAGCATAGGTCTCTCCAAAATCAATGCCTTCAACTTGAGAGAACCCTTGTGCTACCAATCTTGCCTTGTTCCTCACAACCATTCCATGCTCATCTTGCTTATTCTTGAATATCCACTTGGTGCCTATAACATTGAGGCAATCTTTTGGCTTCTCCACTAGATTCCACACTTTGTTGCGCTTGAAGTTATTGAGTTCTTCATGCATGGCTTCCAACCAATCCGGATCTTCAAGAGCTTCAAAGACTTTCTTTGGTTCCACCATAGAGATGTGAGCTTGATGTTCATTGAAATTTGCCAATTGTTTTCTTGTGGTGACCTTGTTCTTGACATTAACAATGATATTTCTAGATGAAGACTCTTTCTTCTCCAATCCTTTTTGACTCTTGCTATACGACGGGTTTCGATATCCTCATTGATGCGAGGAATTTCGGCTTGATCATCTTGATCATTTGAGTCCCCGTCTTGACCGGAGGTTGACCTTGATCATCTTGAAGCTCATCTTCAACAAAGAAGGAGAGGGTTGATCTTGGTCTTGACCTTGGCTAGTGTTGACAATAGGAGAACTTGGTTCTTGAATAGCCTCTTGGTCAACTTGAGGAGGGCCTTGAACTTGTTCTTGGATAGGTGCATCATTTGCTTCCATAGAAGGTGCAACTTCAACTTGTGATGATGGATTCTCCACATGAGTGGAGCTAGGACTTGCTTGAGGAGGCTCATGACGGATTTCAATGGGGCGATGGAAACCAACCCCCATTCTTCTTATTGCTTCTTGAGGTTCCTCATTATCTACATCACAAACATGAAATTGCGCCACTTGGGAGCCGTCATTCTCATCGAACCTCACATCACAAGATTCTATGACTTTCCCAACGGTCTTGTCATAGACTCTATAGGTGTGAGATTCGGCACCGTAACCAACAAAAACACCCTCTAAAGCTTTAGATTCAAATTTAGACAAACGAACACTTTTGTTCTTATAGAAACACTTACAACCAAAAACTCGGTAGTAGGAGACATTGGGCTTGTTGCCGGTGAGCATCTCATAAGATGTAAACTTCTTGCCAACACGAAAGAATAACCGGTTAGATGAATGACACGCCGTGGAGATAGCCTCGGCCCATAAGAATAGCGGAGACTTAAACTCCGCCAACATAGACCTTGCCATATCCATGAGAGTCCGGTTCTTCCTTTCGGCTACACCATTTTGTTGAGGGGTATATGCAGCGGAATATTGATGACGAATCCCCTCTTCACTAAGAAACTCATTTAAGGTGTAGTTCTTGAACTCGGAGCCATTATCACTCCTAATGACCAAAATAGGGACATTGTATTGGCGTTGAACAATATTGGAAAAGTCGATGATGGTTTGTTGGGTTTCATCCTTCGTCTTGAAGAAATAAACCCAAGTAAATCTTGAATAGTCATCAACAATCACCAAACAATATTTCTTCCCACCAAGACTAGGTTGAGGCACGGCACCAAAGAGATCAACATGAAGAAGTTCCAAAATCCTCGTTGATGAAATAATGGTCTTGCCCGGATGGGGAGAATCATGCATCTTTCCTTCAACACAAGCCCTACAAAGACGATCTCTGGAAAAAGAAACATTGTCTTTTAGTCCAAGAATGTGGCCACCCTTGTGAAGACTTTGCAAAGTTCTCATGTTGACATGGGACAAGCGGCGATGCCACAACCACCCCACGTCGGCCTTTCCGAATAGGCATATTGCTTGAGTGTTGGTAGACCCCGAAAAGTCTACCACAAACAACTCATTTTCAACATACCCAACGAACATGACCTTTAGAGTCTTGCTCCTCAAGAGTACCACCATATCAATAGTAAAATGGACATCAAAGTTCATCTTATTAAGAGCACGAACGGACATAAGATTGTAACCTAGAGACTCAACAAGCATGACATTTACAAGGGTGATATCCTTGCAACTACCACCTTGCCGAGACTCTTTACCTCAGCTTTTGAATTATCACCATAAGAGACGGTTATTGTATAATCTAGATTTGGTCTCAAGTCCGTCATAATCTCCTTGCTTCCGGTCATATGACTAGTGCATCCACTATCAACCACCCATTTAGATCCACCGGAAGCATAGTCCTACAAGAAATCATTGCTTGGATTTAGGTACCCATTTCTCAATGGGTCCTCTTTGGTTAGCAACAAGGGTCTTAGGAACCCAAATAGAGTAATCAATGTAACCATCATATGGACCAACATATTGAGCATAAACATCCCCATAATAATCAACATAAAGAATATAGTTGGGGTTGTTATGCCCCGCAAAGTCACTACGAGTGGTCTTGCCCCTTGTGGCACTACCACCCGCAATGGAAGTCTCGGCTTGTGCGGGCTTGGTCTTGATCTTCTTGTTGTTGCCCACTTTCTTCTTGGGCTCGGCTACATAACCAAGACCCTCCTTCCCTTTGTGTGGTTTTTGCTCAAATAAGTAAGCAATACCCTTATCTTTACTTTTGGGAATAGAGGTCTTGGCACTAACATTTTCTTCAATAACATTTTCATGAACACGAGGAAGAATAGATATGCTAGTTGAGCTAGATTTAGAAAGTTGAGTTTGAAGTTGCTCATGAGACTTGACTAAAAGGGAGTGAGTTGTTTCCAAGGCCTTGTGAGCCTTGTCAAGCTTCTCCATACCCTCAAGAAGTCTAGCATTAGCAACCCCAAGTTCAACTTTCTCCTTTTTAAGCACTTTATATTTAGCAACAACATGATCTCTATCCTTAATGATTTTATTAATGATATCATCATTTTTAGCATCAAGAGACTCAAGTCTTTCCTCAAGAGAACATCTTTCTTCACTCTCTTCATCAAGAGAGGCATTCAAGGATGCTACGGAAGCATTCAAAGAGGCAATGGTGAGAGAATCCTCTCTCTCAATCTTACTCTTTTCTTGAAGAAGTTCTTCGGCCGCACATAGTTGTCTCATGAGAGACTCAACATGTTCCTTAGCTTCACCTTGCAAGTTAGTCATGAACGTATCGAAAGCAACAAGTTCTTTCTTAATCACAAGACTAGATTGATCACTCATTTCATGCATAGTCTTGGGAGAAGGAGATGATACCTCGGTGACATTAGCCATGAGGCAACGAGCGTTGTTGGTGGAGAAGTTCTCATTGGGGGATTCAAAGAGAGAAGATGATGAAGTTGATACAATAGCCAATGCGGCTACCTCTTTAGTAGGTGCATCTTCATCTTCGGAATCACTTGTGGCATATTCTTCTTGTGCCACCAACACAATTCTTGGTGCCTTCTTGAAGAAAGGCTTCCTTGGTCTTGCGGGCTTCTTTTGGATCAACTTTGAATGGTCCTTGGGGATGAGCTTCCCACCATTTTGCTCTCGGTTCTCATAAGGACACTCTCTTATGTAGTGGTTCTTGTCATGACAATTATAGCACGTCTTCCACTTTGAGGCTAGCTCTTTCTTCCCACTTGAGTTGTTCTCTTTATCAACCTTGGCTTTAGCTTTTGCCGGGTCTTGCCAAAACTCTCTTGTGGCAAGAGCTATATGACCATTTAGAGCCGGTTCAAGATCATTTGGAGCAATGTTGCTTGGGCACGCTTCAACCTCATCAAGACATACCACCTTGGCCTTCAAAGCAAGTGAGGGGCCTTGTTTCATCCCCATGGCCCTAGCACGGCTATCTTCGGCATTCTTGGTGGCAACCTTGGAGGCTTGCACTTCTTGCATAACTTCATTGGATGTCATTTCGTTGTAGTTGTGTCTTCCTTGAATGGCCTTCACCTCGATGGGCTCGGAAGGCAAGAGAGCATTCACATACTTCCTCTTGACATAAGCATCATCCACATAGGTTGCCCCCACATCAAAGAAGGCCTTTGCAAGAGTCTTGAGTCTTCCATACATGTCTTCATGAGTCTCATTGTCAAACATGTAGAATCCTTCGGCATCATTGCTCAAAGACTCATATCGGTTTCTCTTCATGCTTTCATTCCCAAGAAATGCAACCTCAAGACAATTCCAAGCTTCTTTGGCGGTGGAGGCATTGAGAACATAATGCTTGTCACTTTCACCACTGAAAGTTCAATCATATGGAGTGCGGAGGCATTGAGTTGCTTTTCGGCAAATTCTCTTCTTGTCACATTGCTTGGATCCGCAACCTTGTACCCTTCTTCAATGATCCTCCAAAGCTCGATAGAGGCACTGTTAATATGAGATTTCATTGAGCGTTGCCAACTAGCAAAGGCTAATGCATTAAGCTTAGGTGGAGGACCAATGGGGTTTATGCGGGTGGTGATAGGTGGGTCGATAGGGTACCATCCCGGAACGTTATGGTACTCTTCCTTCCCATCTTCATGCTTGGTAGGAGGAGTTGGTTTAGATTCGGAGGTGGTTTCCACCCCCTTCTCATTTTTCTTTTTACCCTCCTCGGAATCACCTTCATCGGAGTTAGAGATGCCCTCTAGTGGGATGGTTTCCGAAACCTTGGCATTTGTGAGTTTCATGAGCATGTCACGCAACTCATCAAATTTGACATTCATGTCATTCATGGACGATGTCAATGTTGTTTCCAACGATTTGATATCGGCCATGGATGCCATGGTCTCCTTGGCCTTGGCAAGATCGGCCTCATCCTCACTTAGTGTCATACTTCTCTTAGGCGGTTAAACCCAAAACAAGAGAGCCTAGCTCTGATACCAATTGAAAGGATCGGTATGACACCTAGAGGGGGGGGGTGAATAGGTGCTACTCCAATTTTAGTCTTTTTCAATTTAGGCTTGACACAAAAGGTAAATTCTCTAGATATGCAACTACGGTGAATTTACCTATATGACAAGCTAGCAACTAAGCACGATAATAAGGCGGTAAACAAGGATAGAGGTAACCGAAGTCAAAGCACGCGGAGACACGGATGTAATCCCGAGTTCCTCCTTTTTAGGGGAGTACGTCTCGTTGGAGAGGTGTGAACCAACACAATGGTTCAACGGCCACAAAGGCCTCACCCTCTTCTCCGGTGAACCGCACCACAAAGGTTTGGTTCACTTCAACTATCGGAAACCTTCGAGGCGGAGTCCGGAGCCTTTACAACAACGATTTGGGGCACAACCCACAAAGGATTGGGGGCTCCCAAACAGCTACAATCTGTCACAAAGACAATCAAGTGAGTACAATAGGGGGCTAGGTTTTCCTAGTGGAAACCCTAGCAAATGGTCCCTCAAGTGAATGAGGGGGAAATGACAAACGGCTTGGTGAAGATGTAGATCGGGCCTTCTCCTTCAATCCTCCAAAGATCGACGAGTTTGGGTGGAGGGATTGGGAGATCTAGTGATCCTTGTGTTTCTTGAGCTTGCAACAATGGTGTTTCTTCAGTTGTGGGCGAGCTACTTGTCCCAAGGTAGGTGGAGGGGCTTTTATAGCACTTGACGAAAAATGGCCGTTGCACACTGTTAGCCCGGTCTGCAGGCCGGTTTGGCCGGCCTGGGGGCCGGCCTGGCGTGCTGATGCTTGCCTGCAGGGAGGCCGGCATGGGGCCCGGCTGAACCGGCCTGGGAGCCGGTTAGCTGCCAGAACCAGCCGGCCTGTGGCCCGGCTCCAGCCGGCCTGGGAACCGGCAGCCCTGCCGAGCCACCCGGCCAGCAGCCCGGTTTGTGCCGGCCTGGGGACCGGCTACCCAGCCGAGCCGCCCGGCCTGGAGCCCGGTTTGGCCGGCCTGGGAGCCGGCCACCCAGGGCGACGCGCTCCACTCCGATTTCCCGACAACTTTCTACTTTTTGATTATGGGGTGGAACCGGACGCTTTCTGAAAACACTTAGCAACATATTAATCCTTTACCGGTGTTGTTATCTAACACACAAAACATAGAGAGATCATAAATGCCCTTTCACCCGCGGATCACAGGAGGTCCGCTGAGTTCTTAGCTGAGCTCAGGTCAAAGGTGGAGCGATGCCACACTCCGGTAGTGCTGGCAGGTGATTTTAATCTTATTCGCTCCCCTGATGACAAGAGCTCAGATAATGTGGACCTCCCTAGGATGCGCATGTTCAACGACTGGATTGCTGACCTTGCTCTACGAGAGATCACACGAGTTGGGGCACGGTATACGTGGTCCAACAACCAGGCTGTCCCGATCCAGAGTGTGCTTGATCGGGTTTTAGTGTCGGTGGAATGGGAAGTGGCTTTTCCTTTGTGCTCGCTTCGTGCGATTACTAGGATTGGCTCAGACCATTCCCCCCTCCTCCTTTCTTCCGGAGGAGGGGCCACGCCGAGGTCGAACCGCTTCCACTTTGAGGAGTTCTGGCTTAGTCGGCCGGGCTTTGTGGAAGCAGTTCGTCAGAAGTGGGACTTGGCGGTCGCAACTCCCCCCGCGCCTATAATGCGGTTGACATTTGGCACCATTGTGCTAAAGTCGTGCGCCAATTTATGCGTGGGTGGGGTGCGAACTTAGGCGCAGAGGTGCGAAAGAATAAGGCGGACATCCTCGGCCAGATTCAGACACTCGATGTGGTGGCTGACTCGTCAGGCTTGTCCGCTGATGAATGGTTGCAGCGGTATGCTTTGGAGAAATCCTCGATGGAGATCTACAAAGGCGAGGAGATATTCTGGCGACAGCGTAGTCGTCAGAATTGGATTCTTCGTGGAGATGCTAACACAGCATACTTCCATGCCATTGCTAATGGCCGCCGTCGCAGGTGCTCTATCCCGTGCCTGTGGGCGGATGGCCTCCTTTTAGAGGAGGCCCAGGACCTATCCGCCCACATATATTCCTTCTTTAAGGAGTTATTTACGGAGGGGCCCCGCACGGGGGTAGCTTTGGCACCGCACTTCTGGCCCTTAGGGGCCTTAGTTTCGGATGACGAGAATAGGGAGCTTACTATCCCTTTCAGCCCTGAGGAGGTGCGCAGAGCTATAATGGGGATGAAGGCCAACTCAGCCCCGGGTCCGGATGGCCTTCCTGTCTCCTTCTTCCAGAAATTCTGGGAGGTTATTGAGGTGGTGATTATGCCGATGTTCCAGGAATTCTATACTGGAACACTGGTTATGTCTCGCCTCAACTTTGGCGTGATTACCTTGATTCCTAAAGTCGTAGGGGCCACAGATATACGTCAGTTTAGGCCGATCACGGTGATCAATGTCATCCAGAGACTGATTGCCAAGGTGTGTGCAACACGCTTGGCGCCAGTTGTGGAGCGTATCGCCCACCCACATCAGTTCGCCTTTCTCAAGGGACGATTTATCCATGATGGGATTCTGGCTCTTCATGAGGTTGTTCATGAAGTCAAGGCTAGACATCTTAAAGGTGTCTTCCTTAAGCTAGATTTCCAGAAGGCATATGATCGTTTGGACTGGGCGTTTGTCCGCCAGGTCCTCGAGCGTCGTGGGTTTGATGATCGCTTCATATGCTGGGTTATGCAAATCGTCATGTCTGGGAACACGGCCATAAACATTAATGGAGACATTGGTCCTTACTTTAGGTCTTCGTGTGGGGTGAGACAAGGGGACCCAATCTCCCCCCTTCTCTTCGACCTTGCCGGTGACGCCTTGGCGGCTATCTTGGACAAAGCCAAGACGGCCGGCCACATCTCTGGTGTGGTTGGGCACCTTATCCCTGGAGGTGGGATCACCCACCTCCAGTATGCGGATGATACCATGATCATGGTGGAGGGGTCGGAACTTGACATTGTTAATCTCAAGTTCCTTCTCCTCTGCTTTGAGGCCATGTCTGGCCTCAAAATTAACTTCGACAAGAGCGAAGTCATGATCATGGGGTACTCTCCTGATGAGCAACAACGGATAGCGGACAAACTAAATTGCAAGTTATCTGCATTCCCTGTTACTTATCTTGGAATGCCCCTTAGTGACTCTAGGATCCTTATTAAGGACCTAGAGCCGGTTACACAGCGTGTCAAAGCTAAGGCGGAGCCGTGGCAAGGGCGGTTCACCTCTAAGGCGAGCAAAACAGTCTTGATTGACGCCTGTCTCTCTAGTCTACCGATGTACCTGATGGGAGTGTATATACTCCCAGAAGGCACGCATGCCACCTTTGACAGAGAACTCTCACGCTTCTTCTGGCAGGCGGCCAATGGACGTCAGAAGTACCACATGGTCAAATGGGCAGATGTGTGCGCCCCCAAAGATATGGGGGGCATAGGTATCTTATCATCTCGTAAGATGAACGTGGCGCTCATGCTACGATGGGTGTGGCGGATACTTAGAGAGGAGGGGGGGGGGTTATGGCTGCAACTTATCAAAGCGAAATACCTGCAGGGCCGCCCCCTCCTTTCTTGTGACCGTCAGGATGGATCCCAATTTTGGCGGTCCATCCAATCCATCAAGCATGAGATTAGGAAGGGTGTTCGCTTCTCCATTGGTAATGGAGAGGGCACCCTATTTTGGTTGCATCCGTGGCTTGGCGGGAGCTCGCTACAGCATAGGTTCCCCTCCCTGTTTGCTATTTGCGCGGACCCGATGCAGCTGGTGGGCGCGGCGATACTCAATGGGAATTGGAACATCTCGTTCCGACGAACATTTTGTATTGCCGAGGCTACAACCTGGGCGGAGTTACGGAGTTTACTCCCGGAGGCGCTGCGGGCGGCCGTGACCTTGTGTCATGGCACTTGGCGCCCTCTGGGACGTTCTCCGTAAAGTCGTCCTATCGGAGTCTTTTTAGTAACCCAGTTAGAGCTTGGGCCTCTCCACTCTGGAAGGCTCCCCTACCGTTAAAAATCAAAATCTTCGTGTGGCAGCTTCTTAGGGACCGCCTCCCTCAGGGGTGGAGGTACGTAAGCGACAGGGGCCGGGTGATGGGCTTTGCACCATGTGTGGGATCCCGAGACGGGAACCCACATCCTCTTCACCTGCCCCGCTGCCAGATTTCTATGGAACTTCGTCCACGAGGCGCTTGGGCCCGCTTGGCAGGCTTCAGACCTCGGCGAGTTCTTAGAAATCCAGGCGAACCGTACCGGGGAGAGGCGTCGCCTCTTCTGGTTGGTGCTTGCCACGTTGACGTGGACCCTGTGGACAATTCGCAATAAGATGGTGATCGAGCGGATCTTTCTCCGACGTGCTTCTGACTCGATGTTTAAATTTCTGGCTTTCTTGCAGCAGTGGTATCCGTTGTCTAGGCAGCGGGACAGGGGGCAGCTGGATGACATGCTCGCTAGGCTTGTGGAGACCGCTCGGCGCATCTCCTCTACTACTACCAGCTAGCGCCGGCGGGGCTTAGTTTTTTGTTCTTTCTCTTTCTCCCCCCACCCCCGATGTATCTCTCTCACCGCCCCCTTCCTCCCCCCCCCCACCTCCCTCTCTTGCTGCTTCCTCTTGGGCTTACTTGTGCTGCTGCCCCAGCAAGCGGTCTTTAGTTCCGTCCTCATGTTTGTTACTATGTATGGACTTGCTTGGCATGTTGCTTTATTTATAAAGCGGGGCGAAAGCCTGTTTCGAGAAATTTTTCTACAACACTGGACAAGACAATACTGCAAGTCGTCGGATAGACATGTCTGCAGTTTTATTTTTAAACAAAGTAAACGTAGTTCTTTGTGTTCGCGTAATTGCATATTCTCAGTTCCCAGATACATGTCGTTCTATAATTCTATGATAGACTCACTATTTATTTTCCTTTGTATGACCCTCTCATTCAATATCAAAGGATATTTTCAAGATCATGAACTACTACGGAATGTGGGCTGCCGTTGGAGATGGAGTATCATAGAGTATAAGTGACCCAAAAAAACAAGATAATATGTTTGCATACATGTCTTGTTTGATAAAATCAATTCCTATTTATAAGCAGCATCGTACCAAAGTGTGGTATCTCCTCCAGACATGGCCTACAGATTCCAACATCTTTCAATGCCTCATAGTA
This sequence comes from Poa pratensis, assembly GCA_947311845.1. NCBI lineage: Eukaryota > Viridiplantae > Streptophyta > Magnoliopsida > Poales > Poaceae > Poa > Poa pratensis. The sequence continues at coordinate 32,233,668 of CAMZMU010000067.1, forward strand.
CCAAAGTGTGGTATCTCCTCAACTGCGCCACTGCAACTTTCAACAGTCAATTCACTAGGCATTACTGAAATGCAGTACTCCAAAACCATTGGGAGAAACCCCAAAACCTATGCGAAGCCCAAAACCTCATAGTAGATGGCAATGGTGCGAAGGCAACTAGAGCTATGAGAAGCGCAGCATGCATCTGGTACATACCATTGGGAGAAACCCCAAAACCTATGCAGATCAATGCATCGATCCGAAACAATCCGTCAAAATCCATTAACTTACGGTATTGAAAAGGATGGGCACGTTGCGAATCAGCTCTGCGCTCTCTTCTCTTCTCCTCCCGGTCATCAATCAACTTGTGGCGGGGCGAGCAGGCCGTTGCGCGCGACGGGGCGGTGCGGCGGCCGCGACGCCGGAGGTATTGGCTGGGCAGCGGGAGCGGAATCGCGGTGCGGCGCCGCCGGTGAGCGCCAGGGTGGCAAGGGATGGTTGCGTCCAGCCAGCATTTTTCTTTCAGTAACAGCGAGATGACGTCCACTCATTTCAGATAGATAGGGCCCGGCCGCGCGACGGGGCGGTGCGGCGGCCGCGACGCCGGAGGTATTGGCTGGGCAGCGGGAGCGGAATCGCGGTGCGGCGCCGCCGGTGAGCGCCAGGGTGGCAAGGGATGGTTGCGTCCAGCCCAGCATTTTTCTTTCAGTAACAGCGAGATGACGTCCACTCATTTCAGATAGATAGGGCCCGGCCCAAGTCTAAATAGATAGGGCCTAACGAGTAAGATTTCTTCCTCTCCAGCACCGGTCTGTTTGGAAAAAAATCAAAGCAAATATTTAAAAGTTTCAACAAATCTGAAAAAGAATACATGTTTCAATGATGTATCCTACATGTGTAAAAAATCACAATGCGAAATATTTTGCATTTTGAGCTACACAATGAGAAATGTACAGATCTGAGCATAGTTGTTTCAAATTTCCAAATTTTGTTATTTTAGTGTAGCCCATCATAGACAGAGTCGGACCTTGGGACCGACCCCGACCCCCGCTACAGTGAGGTCGGGCGATTTTCTGAGCGAACTCGCTAGAACCACCTCGCCGCCGCGAGATCCGGCGATTCCCCGCCTCCGCCGGCCACTTCGGCGGCGGGAGGTTGGGGAATCGCCGGATCCGGGCGTGTATATAGTGTAGGCTCTAGTGGTTGGGTGGCCGGCGGCGTGAAGGAGACGGTGGCGCTGTCGGTGTGGCCTTTTGCGGAGGCGGTCATCTTCTCCGGTGGTGGTGCCCTGCGGGGCGCGGCCGCGGATCTGCCTCCTCTTGGCGCTCGCGGCTCGGTGGAGCTGTGGGGTGCCTCTACCCCGAACCGGAGATCGTGGAGCGGCGGATCCGGTGAGGAACTTTTGAAGGTGAAGGTGATGATGAACCAGATCGAGGACGGCGACGATGAGGTTAGGTGGAGGTTCTTTCGAGCCGAGTTCCGTGACTTCCCGTCCGCCTGGGGTCTCCGTCCGTGTCCAAGGCATCTGTGGAGGAGCGGCGGCGGCGCGCCGCGGTACGTCTTCTTCGTCGACGGCGTCTTCAACGTCACTCAGGACTTGTGCGTAATTTTTGTGTTTCGTAGGGTTCGTTCTGTGTGATTCTGGTTCTGTATCACTTGATCTTTCTAGCAAATAAAAAAAAAAAGTGTAGCCCATCATACAAAATATTTCGCATTTTGATTTTTCACTATTGTAGTATAAATCATTGCGAACATGACGGATTAGATTTAGATTTTTTTAATCTTTTAGATAGTTTTAATTTTTTACTTTTAGAGAGAGCACTCGTTCTCGGGAGACAAAGTGACTTTTGGGGGTCTAAGTCATTATTTTCGGGAAGTTCTTGACATTTCAAAATATCTAAGATCGGATGTTTGGCAATTGTCCGGCAACCATCTCATTCTTTTTCGGAATTTTTTTGACATTTCTTAAATAGCAAATGCACATGTGAGCCAAAAACGCGTCTCTAGGGCATGTTTAGCAATCGTCCGTCTACCAGCTCAGCGTATGAGATGCGGATCGGAGGCATGCCTATGGGGAAACCGGAGCCGCATTTTTTTTATCCCAGGATTTGCGATGGAGTTCCATTGTTTAGAGCATCTTCGCCAGTCCCTATATAATGGCTTCTAACAAGTTGTTCTTGAGATCAGGACAAAGAATTTCTTTGGAATCAAGAGCGCTTCTCTCTGGGATTTTTTTTTTTTTATACTTGGTCCTAAAATTTGGGGGGGGAGGGGGGGGGGGGGGGGGGGGGGGAGGCTACAATGATAGGACATACAACTACTTCATGCATCTAAACAAACTAAAAACGTGATTATAAATAACTATGACAACAAGATCATTCAGTGCATATTATAGACAAATGTTTTCTTCAGAGCGTATATTTTGATCGTCTTTGTGTATAACCTGGTTGTATCTGCGTTGATTTGTGTTCATGAAGATATAATCCAAATTTAGCTACATTTGTATATTTTCTCGTTCAGCCCTCTTATGTTGTTTCTCGATCTTCTTCATTTTTTCCTCCATCTTCCGTGTTGCTCATGTGCTAGCTCCAGCTTCTGTTTAGCCTTCTTTCTTTCTTTGTTCGTCACCATTGTTCGTCTCATTGACCGTGAAGTTCAAATCTTCTATAAGAATTTTTTTTGTTTCAAGAAAAATTATATACTCCCGAAGTCACAAGGAATATGAGCAGGTCTGGACTCTCGAGGCACTGGAGCAGTGGGAGCGTGTCGGGGTTACTCAGCGGCTGCTTGGCCGACAAACTAAATCTGTCAGAGATGCAGCGGTGTATCCACGTGGGTACGCTAAGCATCCAGAAGGATGTGCACCTCCGTCCTGGCATGGCGGTGGTCGTCATCATTCTCAAACCAACTCTTCCTGGCGCTGAATGTGCCGGCCTTCGTCATCCCGAGCCGTCCGGCGGTTGACGATTCGGTCACGGGCGCTTTGGGACGGAGGCAGGGCCCGTCCTTACTTTCTAGAGTTATGAGGAGAACTAAAAGATTGGCCCCGACAATAGTTGTATCGTAAACAAAATCGCGTGCATACATATAATGTATTTATTTCATAGAAGTTAAGCATCAAAGCATATATCAGCAAAGAAACATTGGCGAGGCTAATATAAGAAAATAGCAAGATAATATAATACCGAGCAAATAATGGTGAAGCTATGTGTATCTCATGGGGCTATTGCCCCCGTCCCGTCCCCAGCCTAAGTTCTTTTACCACTTTGTGTTTCGTTTTTTTTTTTGGCTAAAATCCCATGTATTTATTGGAGTAAGCTCTGCCACTCGAGCAGAAGCACTTCAACAACGGTGAGGGAAAATTTTGACCCATTTCTTTCCCCAAAATAAAACAAAATTGTTTTCAGTAAAAAATATTATGAAGGAGTGGGAACATCTAAATCTATTGGAGAAAAACAGGAGAGTAAGACTATTTGAAAGAAAAAATAGGTCGGAAGAGTCTAAAAAAGGTTGGAATAGATGTTTGAATTCCTATAGGATTGGGGCATAGTAATCCAATCCATAAGAATTTCGGCATCGCCATTCCTTTGGTCAAAGGCATTCCATAGGAAAATTCTAAGGATTGCAATCCTACAAAATCATGTGAACAATCCAAAGAGGGCCTAAGCTTTATACTACACAGGATATCAACATGTGAATACGCTCTGGGCCTCTAGAAGGATGGGCCTTGGGGCCTCGCCCTTCGTACTCTGCCCTAGAGCCCTAGGCGGAGCGTGACGCATGAGGATTCTGTTTTGGGTTGGAGACCCAGTGAATCGGTGTTTGAAACTAAAAAGGATGCGCGTGAGTGCTAGCGATTTATCTTAGTAACGCGAGATATAGCGTTGTATCTCCCTCTTAATTCTTTGTATGCATTTAGAAATATCAACTATGATATCAGATATCATGGTGAGGTTACTGAGGCCGGCGATTAGTTGACATTAGTGTCCGGTAAAAAGAAACACCAACTTTTCTCATCGAAATATACCCACGTGTGATCTACTCCCCCGTCCATATTTAGGCGGCGCACAATTTTTAAAATGTAAATTTGACCAACAAAATATGCATTATATATCACAAACCTTCAAAAACATTTGTCACACATGGCCAGTGATGACAAGTCCAGCCGTATGTGGATTTTCATCCCTAAAGTCGGGTTTCAATTAACAAAGTCTGATAGTGATCTTATGCGTCTACTAGCCGGAGTGTGCACACTTGTCGTGAAAACTGCCTCTATCATTATTATTTGACCGGGTAATGTCGTCTTGCTAGCAGGATACCGCGAGCGAAGATATTAGAAATCGGAACGTCCATAGGCTTTCCGGTCATTGTTTCGCCACCTTGGGTCAGATGGTCATGAAATGTAAGGATGCGAAAACGGGACCCTAATGTCCCACTTATTTTTCATTTTGTATATGACTAGTACAAAATCTTAGATAAATTTTTTGTACTAGATATATACAAAATAGAGAATAAGTGGGACAATTGGGTCTCGTTCTCTCATCCCTAGTGAAATGTCTGGTCTAGCATCCTGGAGGTGCAAAAATACATGGGATCTCGATGGCGAGACCGAGTGTTGAGACTTGAGACTGGCCTTCGACAAAGTGCGACGTACATGGGACCCGCAAGCCTCAAGCCAATTTTGAAGAAGGTAGGAATTCTCATGGACGACCCATTACGCTTTGTGCCATGGCCATTAGCCCATTACCAAGAGAATCCACGGCCCGGGGATGAACTACTGAAGAATGGAACATGGCATCGAGCTGGGCCTCGAAGATCGATAAGGAACCACGAACCTGGTGCTGCTTTGCAGAGAACGGCAGCTTCGGCTGATCCCCTTTTCTCCGTTGTATCCGTGCTGCTTCGTTCTAGAAAGCCGTCAACTTTGTAGGCACTCGTCGCTTGCCGTCAAACTTTGGGTCTCAACACTGGTCATCTCTTCTGACCGTCTAGAGGTGGTAATTCCTGAAGTGCGATGATCGACGTAGACATTCCTTCCAGTTAAGAGTCAAGAGCGGTTACCCAAAACATCAAGTATATGCATGCAAAGTCCTGATTTTTACTGCCTATTGCAAGCATCAAAAATGAATCTTGACGAGTGAACTTAAGCCACGCGGCGGCTCGATCCACTTCTCCGCCAAGAGGAGGTTCTTCTACGTTGGTCGCATGAGACTCCAATTGGCACACATATATGCGTTTTCTGGTACAAATTCTCGCAAGAGAAAAGGTGACAGCGACCAAACCAAAGAGAAGCTACTACGGGAAAAAACACGGCTTCAAATCCTATAAGCCTTCTAGTAGATCGACCGCGCCGCGCGTGTTGAACTGACGAGAAAGGGAGCCCCATAAAGACCCACGAGAAGACAGAAAAAGCAGTGAGCAACCGAGCAAGCACCTCAGCGGCAGCGTCCTCTCTGCATAGGCAACACGGCAGGCAGCACATCGTTGTCTCGAGTCGAGAGCATCAACTGCAGCGTCGCTGCCGCACGACACGAGCTACGTACGCACGATGGAGGCGCTAGTCGCCGGTGGACAGCCGCTGTCGGTGCGGGCGCGGCGGATCGCCAGGAGCCGGGAGGAGATGCTGGGCCTCCTCGCCGACTTCTCCGGGGACGGCGACGACTCCGACCGCGAGCTGTCTTTCTCCGACCTCGTCGACGCCATCAGCAGGCCGCCGAACGTCGGTAACGTTCCGACAGCGCCAGCACCGGCGGTGGCGGCCGAGCAGAGGCGGGAGGAGGACGCCGTGACATCGAAGCAGCTGCAGGAGGCTGCAGCGGCGTGGAAGCAGAGGAGGCTGCGGAGGCGGCGGAGCGACAGCAGAGGGAGCTACGGGGGAGGAGGCGACGGCGTGCTGCTCAACTTCTATGTGCCGGGGCTGCTCACCAGGAGCATGACGATGCCGCGCCCCGGCAGGGGGACGCTGCCGGCTTCCGCAGGGAGCGCCGTGCACGGCGCACCGACGACGGTTCCTGCCAAGAAATCCAGGTGAGTGCGGCAAAACAATCGAGTAGCGCGTGGTTAGATTTTCTTTTCGCAACTGGCATAGCTCGAGATTTCTCCTTTTGCTTCTCCGCGCGTACACGGCGAAATTTGCAACCATGGATGCAGACTGCGATTAATGATTTAATTGTCAGTAGTTATCTTGATTCAGAGAATCAGTCCAACAGAGTCTACCCACGAAATAGATGTTACTAATTGCTAGTCATGTCCAAATCCTTTCGAGTCATGCATGAGCGTTAGTAGTTGTGGACTTTTGGGCTAGCTAGTTGATGTAATGGGTGCTTGATGACTAGTACGATTGCACTGAAAATCTGCCACTGGATCAGATTCTCTTTTGTTTAGATGATAACATACTTTGCCACTATCATAAGTGCTCATTAGTTTTCTAAAAAAAAAGTGCTCATCAGTCATGGCATTTTCTTGCAAGCACAGTATGATCGAACATTCTTCTTCAAAAACACTGTTTCGAAAAGGACCACCATACACTAATCAGTACAACTATACATTTTTTTTTATCCTCAGGATCTCGGTTTCTTTGACAATTCCAAGTGATCCCGTCCTGACCTTTAGACCACATGATTCAACCTTTGACTTTGCGCTAGCTTTCGATTCGGAAGAAAATGGAAAGGAACAGGAGCGAGGATGACAATCTGACCAAAGAACACATAATAAATAGGCAAACATGTAGAACCTTTTCTGTCGAACGCATTGTTTCTTACATATAAAACGACCGGCTTAGTGCTTCTTGTGATTAAAACCGTATTCACACACGTACAGTATCGATTACTGTTAATGAATTTACTTGAGATGCAAATAGAGCATGACTAAGTTATGTGAAAAATATTTCAGCAGGATACAAGCTTCTCTGGGCATCGGTTGCTGGCCGGCGTTGTGGGGAAGAGGCCGCCATCACCGCAACAAGCCAGTATGAGTCTTCAGTGCACATAGACTCGATGTTCCAGTAGTCTAGCACTCACCTTTTTTGTGTAGCTAATGTGATGTTTTTCTCCTCACACCTGTAAATCATCCTTTTTCTTAGGGTTTCTGTTGCAGTGTTGCTGTTATTTTTTCTTTAAACCGGGTTGTTGTTGTTGTTGTTGTTGTTGTTGTTGTTGTTGTTGTTGTTGTTGTTGTTGTTGTTGCTGTGATAGTATCTTTCTTGCAAAGCAACAATGGCATATCAACTGTAGGCTTACTTTCTCAGACTTGCAGTTCAGAGGTGCTACTTTTTTCCTTCGACAAGCTTCACGTCTCCCATGGCGTATGGCACAAGTGATGTGATCCAGCACTAAAAAAACAAAACCTGACCAGACGTCCTGAATCGAAATCTCAGCAGTTCATGGCCTCACTTTCAGTACGCAATAGAGAAATCAGCAGTGGGTGGCGACTGAGGACATGAAAGCGATTGCTGTGATTCGAGATGTGTCTACTAGGGTTACTTGATACTGTACGTACACGAGAGCCGTCGTTGTAGCGTGGCTGATTTCCTGGCCATGGTACGTCTAAACTTTCTAAACTGATATCGCAACCAGACGGCTGAAGTCAAGAGACAGCAAAGAAGACGGTGTCAAACCAATGTTGACACCCCAGTATGACACGGAAGATATCGAGATGGCGATACATGAATACACAGTGCCTCACAAGTAGCTGGGGAAAAAACATTAGCAAGATTAACCAGGAAGCAGTACAATGGTACAGATCTCAGGTTCACCATAAACGCATCACAAACTGACTACTGAATCAACCGATAACACACTACACCAAGCATCAACCAAGTCCACACTTGCACCGTAGCACACACGCTAGTAGCAGCAACAGGAGGCTGCAGGTACTAGCCACAGAGCCATCAGAGACAGATAGCCCTGCCAGTCAACACAGAACACACCTCACTCTTCATCGGGCTGCAGATCCTCGTCGTCGTCGTACTCGCCCTCCTCGTCGGCGGTGGCGTCCTGGTACTGCTGGTACTCCGCGACGAGGTCGTTCATGTTGCTCTCAGCCTCGGTGAACTCCATCTCGTCCATGCCCTCGCCCGTATACCAGTGCAAGAAGGCCTTCCTCCTGAACATGGCCGTGAACTGCTCACTCACTCTCCTGAACATCTCCTGGATGGACGTGGAGTTGCCGATGAAGGTCGACGCCATGGACAGGCCCCTCGGCGCGATGTCGCACACGCTGGACTTCACGTTGTTGGGGATCCACTCCACGAAGTAGGACGAGTTCTTGTTCTGGACGTTGATCATCTGCTCGTCCACCTCCTTCGTGCTCATCTTGCCACGGAACATGGCGGATGCAGTCAGGTAGCGGCCGTGGCGAGGGTCGGCGGCGCACATCATGTTCTTGGAGTCCCACATCTGCTGGGTGAGCTCGGGGACGGTGAGGGAGCGGTACATCTGGGAGCCGCGGGAGGTCAGGGGGGCGAACCCGACCATGAAGAAGTGGAGACGTGGGAAGGGGATAAGGTTCACTGCCAGCTTCCGGAGGTCGGAGTTCAGCTGGCCAGGGAACCTCAAGCAGCATGTTACTCCACTCATTGTGGCAGAGATCAAATGGTTCAAATCTCCAACTGCAGAAAGTAGCATGCAAGAGAAAAATGTCAGATGATACTACAAGCACATGGCAAGCAACATATTGCTAATGTGTTAATTAAAAAACTTATAAACGTGGATTAGAAAATGTGTGTGGTTTCATGTGCTCAATTATATATCAAAATAAACTTCAATTAAACTGAGAACCATAAATCACAAGGCCAATGGACTAGAACATGCTTCATTCTTTCAGTCGGGAAAAGTAAGAATGATGTAAATAGAACTATGCATTACATACTGCGCTAAGATTATTACAGCAGGTAGTTCAAAATAAGTCGGAATGAGCGAATCTAACTGACATCATGGCTATAGCAATCTGTCAAACGTAACAATAAGTAGGGGCAAGTTTCACTTACAGCTGGGTGTGGTCAGCTTGAGAGTTCTGAAACAGATGTCATAAAGGGCCTCATTATCAAGAACCATGCACTCATCTGCATTCTCAACCAACTGATGGACAGATAGAGTGGCATTGTAAGGCTCAACCACGGTATCAGATACCTTTGGTGAGGGGAAAACAGAGAATGTTAGCATCATGCGGTCTGGGTACTCCTCCCTGATCTTTGATATCAAAAGAGTCCCCATGCCAGATCCAGTACCACCACCAAGAGAGTGGCATACTTGGAAACCTGAAAAGACGCAAGTATAATGATGATTCCAAGTGGATAGTAGTAATACTTGATATTATATGAGAGGCATTTGGAGCCAAAACTACATAGGCATGAAAAACATAATTGAAATCTGTGCATTCTGAACTAATATTCTTTTCAATTTAACAAGTGCAGATTTTTTATTAGATCAACAACTGCAGATCGTATCAGAAGCATTCTACACTATCACCAATTTTAGTGCAAGTTCAATTACCTTGAAGGCAGTCACAGTTCTCAGCCTCCTTCCTGACAACATCAAGAACAGAATCGATGAGCTCGGCACCCTCAGTGTAATGACCCTTGGCCCAGTTGTTACCAGCACCGGACTGCCCAAACACAAAGTTGTCAGGGCGGAAGATCTGCCCATAAGGTCCAGTTCGGACGCTGTCCATAGTACCAGGCTCAAGATCCATGAGGACAGCTCGGGGCACGAAGCGGCCACATGAAGCCTCATTGTAGTAGACATTGACGCGCTCAAGCTGCAGGTCAGAGGTGCCTACATACCGACCCGTTGGGTCAATGCCATGCTCATCACAAACCACCTCCCAGAATTTGGAACCGATCTGGTTGCCACATTGCCCACCCTGAATGTGGAGGATCTCCCTCATCTTCTCTCTGAAATAAGAAATACATTGGTAAGTAAGGTTCACATTGTGCAGTAGTACACCGACAAAATGATTAACTAAATAGATTTACTCGAAATCAAAGCAAGATCTGACTTGTTTTGCTTGCTGAATCAAATCATCAAGCATGTGTATAAACTGCAAACAATCTAATGTTCTTATGGACAAACCAATCTACATGACGCTACTGAAACATAGTACGAATGCTCTGAGCAAGGTACAATGTAAAATGACAAAATACGGCTACAGAGTATAGAGTATATTCAAATTTAAAACGGTGCAACAACCGAACCAATAGCTGGTGCCTACTGACTTAGCACCAGCTAAAAATGATTACTGTCCCAAAATGACCCAATCCATAGAACTTGGAAGGAATGCACTGAGAAACTAGGCTACCGTCTCTCTAATGTGGGCGAATCATGCCATGAACTAGTATTAAATCTGTTCCAAACCTAGACGCCCCATTTCCGCCAGATCCCTAGAAGCGCATCTCAGATCTGCTGGTTTAGGCGCAAAATCTGTCGGAAATCCACCCAAAAACAGCTCCAATCTAACTTCAGCACCATACAAATCTACCAGATCGACGCATCCCACAGCCAAAAACTACGGGATACACCGCCAGATCCACGCACATTTCCTACTCCCTCACCCCAAACGGCCTCGGCGTTTCGAAATTATTTGAAAAAAAAACATGAGAAAATTACCAAATCATACGACGCAACAGATCAGACAGATCTACAACCATTTACCGGAAATAAATGCAAGGAGGCGGCGGCTTGAGAAACTTACGATTGACGAACTCGTTCGAGAAAAGCGCAGCGCCAGTGAGGAGTGTGGCTGGCGGCGAGGAGAAGCAAGGAGAGATAAGATTGGGGGTGTTTGGGGCAGCGAGAATTATATATAGCCGTAGGAGGAGGACCACGGCGCAGGGGCGAGATCCGACGGCCCTCTCGCGTCGGTTCGAACGGCCGGTCGGATCGGACGGTGCAGAATTTCACTTTTTGAATTTTACCAGGGAGAAAGGACGGAACTGCCCTCGGGATGAGTGAGCCTCGCTGGCCCAGCTCACTGTCGGTGTTACTGCTTTGCGGTTGGTATCGAGAAGAGGGTACTGACATGTGGGCTATGGTGGGTTTTAGGCCCGCGTGTCGGTTGCGGTGGGCGGGAATGGGTGGTACGGTAGAAGTTGTTAGAGGTGGGAGCAGGAGCACGCTACTGCTGTGCTGGGATCGTCGGCCGGGGTTCACATCGCGAGCTGGCGGTGGCCGAGCTACTGCGTTCGGCTGGTCAAGGCGGAGGCTAGGAATAGTGGGGAGGCTCCCGGGATCCATGTAGCCCTTTTTTATTTATTTTTAAAATTTCAAGTGTAAAAAAATTCAAAACAAACGTAATGATTTAGTCAATACTATGCACTACAATCTTGTAAAAAATCGATACAAAATGCATTGTATTCTACACTCAACAAAAATGACAAATATGCAGGTATTGGGAAGTAAAAAATGCAACTTATTTTTTCTCATAAATTGTTGGATTTGTATTTTTTTTTTGCTGACCAAAAATACGAGGTATTCGACATTGAAAATTTACACGGCTCGTAGTGCATAGAGTTGTTGTCAACATCCAAATATTTGTTTTTTAATTTTTTGAAACGTTTAGAAACAAATTGAAAACGGACTACGTGAAGCCCGTGCTCCAATACGACTATTGGGGAGTATCATACATTATTGAAATATGATAACAAGTACTCCCTCCGTCCAATAATAACTGTCTCAAGTTTGTCAAAAAGTGGATGTATCTAGACATGAAACAAGTATGGATACATCCACTTTTTATCAAACTTGAGACGGATATTATTAGACGGAGGGAGTAAATAGTACAAATCAGAACGAGGATAGCTAGGTATAATGACCAAGTGTTGATCATGGAATACCACCAAAGTCTCTCCCCAGGTAATGTGAAGTGGCGGGAAGAAAAAGGAACGGTATACTGTAATACAAGGTTCGCCCGATAATAATCTTCGATGACATGTTTGAATCTTTATGGGTACCCAGATCCCGCTATGGATTAATTATTAATCGAAAGGTGTTCTGGTCTTCTCAAACCTATAAGGTCACACGTTTAACGGTTTAGCAAATGAGAGAGAAGAGTTCTCAAAGTGTTTCACATGATCTTGGAAGTATTTCGGGAGGTCCCACATAATCCTCGTGATGTCCGTAAGTATTCGGAGAAGTATTAGAAAGTTCTAGTAGTTTGCGGGAGGTCCCCAAACGTGACAGAATGTTCTTGCAGGTTTTTTGAGAGCTTCTTAATTACCTAGCCATATGGGACTTACCTTGAGGGGTAAGGGCAACTTCCCCCCAAAAGTCGCTCGAACCCCACTCCCCCCAATCCTATTAGAAGTAGACACTCCTAGTAGGAGTCCACAAAGGGGTGGTCGGCCAGCCCCTTGTCCATATATAAAGAGGGGAGGGCACCCAAGTCGTCCCCCAACCCCAGTGCGGTGATCCTGCATGTCATTGCATAGCGTGATGCGCTAGTCGTTGATATAATATCTTACCATGCACGAATATTACATCCCTTGAAGTGGTACAACATAAATATTGTAGGGTAAACGTTTACATATTTGTTATCATAAGTCAAAGGTGCATAAAAGATTCAATGCCTTCCTTCTGCCACTGAGAAAACTCCAGTACAGTATTACACAACCCTACTAGTACTGCAATGATAAGACTATAAACCATATTGGCTCAAAAACCTATTTATAGTACTTCTACGGTTGCTCTGCCTACTCCGGTAGCATTATGATATCCTAAAAATCAACATCTCCTTCGCCATCTGTCAAGCATGCATGTGATGTACTAGTCGATACCTTCAAGTCCCCTGGTAGTGTGTCGTTCTAATGAACGATCTCCTCCTCCTCCGAGTTGTTATCCTGGTTGATGTCAGTGATCGTCAACTCAAGTGATATGTTCTATAGCCTGGATTTCTTCTCCCTTTTCACTATCTCTACTTCTGCTGATAAGAACAAATGCTTCTCTTCTTCTGCTCTTTCTCCTATGCTCCTTATCCTATGTACCATATAAGAACAAATACATTTTCTTATCCTTGATTCCTATATGTGGTCTTCTATAGCTTGTTGTTCTGTTTCTGATCTACCTGCATCATGTAGGAAAAATGTCCCTTCTAACTTCTTTAATTGGTAACCATTATTGTGTTCTTGTTGTGGTTATAATCTGGAATGTGGTCCTGGCATGTTGGTGCAGATGTGTCCCTAACATACTGTTGTGGCTTTTGATGTGTATCGACACACTACCTAGTGACTCTTGTTACCACTTATTATTGGGTGTCCTTGTAGGATTTTCCCCTGCTCACGACTTCATCTGTTATGGTATGCATTAGGTTTTAATTTATTTTTGGCCGCCAAGTGTATAATACACATGGGCTTGTCCTTGAGATTTTAAGTTGATTGTTGTGGGACTTCTACGGGTTTGATATGCCTTTGATTCAGTCCTAGACATGAATCTGATCAAATGATCAATGTGGCTTTGAATTTATTGGCTTTTGGTCATAATGACCTTAAATGTCAATATTGATCATCATTTTAACTTGTGGGTTGTTGTAGCTATTGTCTTTAGAGGAAACTAATGTGTATTTACTTAAATAAAGATGATCTCATGTTGCCTTGGTTTCCTTATCAAATATTGGATCCACAATTGTTGCATTGTCCCTTGTTGCCTCTTAAGTCACCTTATTATCCAAATTGATCCATTTCTCTTTTGAAATGATGATCATGTCCCTTTTTGTAGACTTTTGGAAATATCACCTCTAATAAACATTTGTAAGCTAAAACTTGTTCTTAGTGGCCAAATAGCTAGGTACTAAATCAAATGCCTCATTGTTAGATGACGACAACATTTTAACCATAACCATATTTCTTGTCTTTGTATTTGTTTTGCAGATGCAAGATCAAGATCAATTAATTTAGTCAATTTATTTTATTTCTTTGTAATTGCCTTTTGGAAACATTGTATTATTACCAAATGTAAAGTATATGAGATAATAAATATGTTCTTTATTATTGTCTCAAGTTTGTATATCCTTTATCAATATTTGAAATTCATATTGAGTTTGAATTGTATGTGATGGTGTCAACATGACCTCATGTAATGTTTTATTTTTAAAATTAAAGTTTGAATTTAAATCTTACCCAAGTTTGGATACACAAGGTATGGTCATGTCGAAATCTATCTCACTTAGACCGATGATCTAACTTTAACTTATCGACTTAAGCAAAACTTCGATTGGTTTGTCGTAGTTGATAAAAAGCCTTTTCATTTTCGAGATTTTCACATGTATAATGCAACACACATAACAAGAGAAAGAGGGGTGTTGATGCAGTGTTGCTTCACCGTACGCGTGGATCCTTTGAAGGCATTGTTTTATTCGACACTAGATCGGGCAAGCTATCACGAGGAGAAACTCTTGCGGCTGGGAGGGATAATCTCTAGACGCGGTCAAGGCCAACCCACACGGCCCATTGGCCTCGAATTTTTAGGCTGGACATTGGCCAAGCGGGTGGACCCGGTCCATTCTCATTCTGACATTTTCCAGACGAGAGCATTTTAAGCGAAAAAAAACCAGTAGCACAATGCAGTGCCGTTCCCATTCCAACGATAGCCACGTACAAGACCGACCACACAACAAATTGAGGTTTGACAAGTTCAAAAACTCGGGCATTCCTCTTCCTAAACAAATTGTACAATTTTCTACCGTGTCACAGCTCTGCTCACTTTTCACCGCGTCGACACGGGCAAAAAGAAAAGAAATCCAGGAACGGACACGCAACTCAGATGCTCCACGGTAAAAACTCTCGCGGCCGGGAAACTTTCCATCCATCCATAGCACATAACCCAACGGCTAGTCTCCCCCGCCGCCTCAATCTAGCCGTCCGATTTCCCCTCTGCCTGTCCGGACCGTCAGCTCTCCCGATCCCCCGACCGTTGGAGCCACCCGCTCCGCAATAAAGCTCCGGCCCGTCAGAGTCCCCGACACCTCCCCATCCCATCCAATCCCCCACCGCCGAAGTAGCAGAGAGGAATCGAAGGAAGAAAGAGAGAGAGAGGCTCAGGAGCTCGCCGGAGGCCGGAACTTTGGGAGGAGGCGGCCGTGCAAGTCCCCGAGATCAACCCCATGGCGACGAGGCACCACCAGCACGCGGCTGCCGCTCCGCAGCCGGCTAACCGAGGTGAGCGAGCCAGCCGGATCTTTCTCCCTTTCCTTCTTCGTTGGGCGTTCTGGTCGCGTCTTCGTGATGGGGATCGATCGCTGGTTCTCGGCGCGTTCTTGATTTGGTCCTGCCTCCGTCGTGGGGGTTTCTTGCCTGGGCGTGGAGGGATCTTGGGTTTCTTGCGTGGATGGGGAATTCGATCCTAGGTTCTTGATCTGTTCGTTGCTGTTCTTCTTCTCTCGTGCGATTCTTGGAGAAAGCTTGTGGCTTTGAGGTAGCCCGTACTGTTTGGCTCGAGTTCTTGATCTGTTCGTCGGCTGTTCTTCATGCGAATCCTTGGCCAAGAATGGGTTTTTGATGTTTCCAGGGTCGTCGGATGCGAATTTCTCGTCTTTTTTACATGCCCTTCTTGCCCGATTCGTGCACCAACAGTTCTTAATCTTAACTCTGCTTTCTCTTTTGGCGATGGTCAGGTCCAGCCGTCCAGAAGAAGGCCGCCGCAGCCGCCGGCCGACCTGAGGAAAGAAACGCTCGGCGGCGAGTCCTCGGTGACATCGGCAACCTCGTCCACTCCCATGTCCTGGACGGGTAAGAAAATCAGCGCAGGAATCCTCAATCTTGTTTCTTACTACTTCAGTTCCGTGTCCTGACCTGAATCCCGTCTCTGTAACAGGGGGATCAATCGCCCAATCACTCGTAGCTTCGGCGCTCAGCTTCTGAAGAAGGCTCAGGCCAATGGCGCTGCTCCTGCTGCTCCCGCAGCGGCCCCGAAGCCGGTGGCCAGGAAGCAGGTTCTCAAGCCCGCACCTCGTCCTGAGCAGGTCGCCAAGGCCTCCGACGAGAACAAGAAGGTGGCGGCCGCCGGCTCTGCCCACAAGGTCCCCAGGAAGAAGGTGGTGAACACGCTCACCGCGGTGCTCTCCCACCGCTCTAAGGTGAGCTCGATCGATCCAACACCCACCTCTGTGCTGTACTACTGCTCTTTTCCACTGTATGACACGAATCAGTGTTGTCACTGTCGACTGACTCTCTGCTTGCCTGTTCTTGTCATGGCAGGAAGCATGTGGCCTCAGTCTCAGGCCGAAGGTGATCGTGGAAGACATCGACAAGCTCGACGGCGACAACGAGCTGGCCGTGGTGGACTACATCGAGGACATCTACACCTACTACAAGGCTGCTCAGGTTACTACACTCTTCCTTCCTCTCCGGCATGTCTGATCGATTTGACATCGTCATCAACTGTTCTGAACCAATATGTTGTGTTGTGCTGCAGCACGAGAGCAGACCAATCGATTACATGGGGAAGCAGCCTGAGATCAAGCCCAGCATGAGGGCGATCCTGATCGACTGGCTGGTGGAAGTCGCCCACAAGTTCGAACTGATGCCCGAGACCTTCTACCTCACCATCTACATCATCGACATGTTCCTCTCCATGCAGCCGGTGCCTCGACGGGAGCTGCAGCTCGTCGGGGTCGCGGCCATGCTGATCGCGTGCAAATATGAGGAGATCTGGGCGCCTGAGGTATGTATGGCCTTTTCGTTTCCGTCTGCCTTCTGCTCGTATGGCCTTTTCGTTTCCGTCTGCCTTCTGCTCGTGTCTGTCAGTCTGTGAACGAACTCTGAACTCTGAATCCAAGAGCTCATCTGCTTGTGTGTGAATCGAAGAGCTCATATGCTCGTGTCTGTCAGTCTGTGAACGAACTCTGAACTCTGAATCCAAGAGCTCATTTATCTGCCTGTATGTGATTTGCTGCAGGTCAATGATTTCATTCACATCGCAGACAACGCCTACTCGCGTCAGCAGGTCCTTGGCATGGAGAAGGGCATCCTGAACCGGATGTCGTGGAATCTGACCGTCCCCACGCCCTATGTCTTCCTGGTGCGGTTCGCCAAGGCCGCTGGGAGCAACGACAAGGAGCTGGAGCACATGGTCTTCTTCTTCGCAGAGCTGGCGCTGATGGATTATGCGCTGGTCTCGCTGTGCCCGTCGCTGGTGGCCGCCTCTGCTGTGTACGCCGCTCGCTGCACGCTGAAGAAGAGTCCCCTCTGGACTGACACTCTCAAGCACCACACCGGATACACTGAGCTACAGCTGATGTAAGTAGTCCTTCAATCTTTGATCCAAGCTACTGTTCTTCTCGTTCTTTTTCCATTTGATGTGTTGTGTGCCTGCCTGAAGAACTTGGTTGAGCTGGAACTCATGGAGATTCTGTTTTGGTTTCAGGGAGCCTGCCAAGGCCCTCGTCCTTTCGCACGCCGCCGCCCCACAGGGCAAGCTCAAGACCGTCTACAAGAAGTACTGCAGTGAGCCTTTCGGTCGTGTGGCTCTGCACCATCCTGCAGCTAATGCTCCTCAAGGCCTCGCCTAGTGGGTGGTTTTTAGTCATCTTAAACTGCTTGGCTCTCGAATCAAGAAAGCTTGGTTTACTTACTATTCACGTGACTGAATGCTGCTCTGCTAATTTTATACAGGCTTAGTGTTTGAATCAAGTTCAAAGTACTACTATTCATGTGTTTGATACACCAGGGTGTAACAAATCATACTTCAAATCGAATTCAATGTATTCTTTTTTACATGTGTTGGGCTTAGTGTTTGAATCAAATTCAAAGTACTATTCATGTGTTTGATACACCAGGGTGTAACAAATCATACTTCAAATCGAATTCAAAGTATTCTTTTTTACATGTGTTGCCTGTCATTTCTGTTGTGTGCAAGTGTTATCATGGGTGTTGTGCATGGTTTTTTATCCCTGTATCTGCCTGCTTTGTTCATGTTTCTGAACGTACAACTAGACGTTTCTGTCTGTTCCAGTACTTTGATGGATGTTACTTATTTGTAAAAATTATGCTGAAACTCTTGTTGGTGATATTGGTCAATTCTGTCTGTTTCGTCATGTCAATTCTGTCTGTTTCGTCACTTTGATAGTTCACCTGTCACCACTCATTTTCTGCCATTGCTGAAGTGTTTCCACCGTTATTACCATGGACTGACAGCAATGGGATTATTACTTTCCAATACAAATTTCAGTTCACCAAATCACACAAACTGAAAGCAAATTACACCAAAGGAATACATGGTGTAGCCAATAGACCTACATCTTACAGATTTCACTTCATTTCAAAATACCTATTCGAATACGTTGCGCAAATGAAGCAAGGAACCACCCATTTCATTCATTCAGTTCTTGAACTCTGAAATGTAATTGACGAAAGATGTGATGTCGCTGTGCGAGGAACCGCCCACTTCAGCTGCGACGCGGGAAGCCTCTTTCAGCAGTGAAGCTCTCATCCTCGTGCCCTCGCCGTCATCACAGTTCATGAGCCTCTTCACGGCTTCAGCAATTTCCTCTCCTCCGATGACGCCATCAGCCCGGATCTTCTCCTTGATGTTGTACCCAACCTTCCACACATCGGCGATGAGCCGGCTGTTGACCGGCTGATCGAAGGCTATCGGAAGAGTCAGCATCGGCACCCCGGCGTACAGCGCCTCGAGCGTCGAGTTCATGCCGCAGTGGGTGAAGAACCCGCCAACAGAAGGGTGGCACAGGACCTTGAGCTGGTCAGACCACGGGACGACCACGCCGGCGCTTCCACGGATCAAATCCTGCACGCGGGAGCACGCGTCACTGAGCACCCACAGGAACCTCACGCTGCTCTGGGCCAGGCCAATGGCGATCTCGTCGAGCTGAGTGGACGACACCGAGAGGAAGCTGCCGAGTGAGACGTAGAGCACCGAGTTCACCGGCTGCGCGTCCAGCCAGGCCATGTAGCCTCCTTGCTCTTCTTCTGAAGAGTCAATGGCACTATGTTCTTGCAGCGCCATGAAGGGTATGCAAGGGCCAACGGTGAACACGGGGCAAGGGAGCTCTCTCCTTAGGGAGTCGATGGCACAGCTCTCGAGCTCGTAGAAGGTGGTGAAGATGACACACTGTGCTTTTCTGACAGAAAGATATGCCTGGAGGATTATGTTCACTGCTATCTTGTTGGAGTGTGTTTGCTGAAGATCGGTTAACCTGATTGATTTGAGGCTGGGGATATAGCTTTCAACCAGACACGGATCAGTCCCATCTGCAAAAGATTAACCATCAGTGTGCAGAAATTTTAACAAAATTGGTCAAGAGGGGAAGGTTGAGTTGGAGAACTCGTACCAGAGTCGTCAGACAAGGCAGAAGCGCTACCGCCGGCAGCCACGGGCAGGCGGTCGATGTGGTATAGCAGCGAGAACATGGTGGCGTTGAGCGGCGAGAGGACGCAGACCGGGACGCCCCTCCGCTCGCCGACGTGCACCGCCCAGGGCACGAAGGTGTCGGCGACGATGGCCGTGGCGGGGTCGAGCCGTTCGAGGAGGCGCTCAAAGGGAGCCTCCATCCTGGTGAACACGGCCTCGATGAACCCGGCCATGTCGGCGGCGCGGCCGTGCTCGGGCGGGACGACGTTCGGGATAGTCTCGAGGCGGACGCCGTCGAGTGCGGGGTCGGCGCCGAGCAGGCCGAGCCACTCCTCGGTGACGACGACGGTGGCGGAGACGCCATCCCGGGCGGCGAGGAGGCGGCACAGGATCAGCATCGCGTTGACGTGGCCGCGGCCGGGGTAGGGCACGGCCACGACGTGGCACGGTGGCGCGGCTACGGTGTCCATGGGGCTGTTGCTCCTGCTCTCGAATTCCTGTGAGCTGTGACGTGATTCAGCGTACTGAGTTTAATTGGCAACTATGACTTGACGCAAATAAGCACCGATGCATCGACCACCGCAAAGGGGAAAAGAAGTGGGGATAACTCATCCGCCAAACCGCTACCGCGCGTCACGGCAATCTACTGCTGTTGGCTCATGCTCGAGATCCGCGTCTCGGCCCCACCTCGGAGCTCTCGTTGACCACCTCCCGAGAGGAATACGCGGACGTACACGGTACCTTTTTCCTGGTACGACGTGATATGCGGGCCCCGGTGAGACCATGTGTAGTACCCCCACATGCGGGAGTCAGAGCGGGACCATCTGCTTTGGTGCTACCCATGTGGTGGAGCCCACCGCGCGTAAGTCAAGGCTGGTGCATGCACCCATAGTTTTAAAAACCGGACCGGTAATTGAACCGGTCAGGCTGTCGGTTCGTCGGTTCACTGGTTCGACCGCTGGTTCGTCGGTTCAATAGCTGAACCGGTAATTAAGAAATAATATTAATTTTAGTAGTTAAATGCGGAAAATAAGGTACAAAAAAGATATTTTCCAAGAACTATACAACAAGCTAGTGCAGACTAGGTGGTTAGTGCGTTCCGGATAGAAGTACGAAGCCACGCGCAGCTCCTGGGTTCGAATCCCCTCAACCCCACATTAAATTTTAATCCAAGCAAGTACTGCCATCGGTTGGATCAGTCGCCGGTTTGGACAAAAACCGGAAAAAATCGGCCAAAACCGGCGGTTCGACCGGAAAATATCCGGTTCGCTTCCCTGTCCGGTCCTGTGCGCTTAACAGACCGGCGGAGGCGCTGGTTCCGGTTTTTTCCGGTCGAACCGCCGGTCCGGTCCGGTTTTTTCAACTAGGCATGCACCATGACGCCGATCGATAGAGTGATAAAAAGATGCTAGCTAGATCATTTGCATACAAATCTTTGAAGAATTATATCTTATAAACAGTTTGTGTAAATTATAATTTTTTTGCACCATTGCGATGGAGATGGTGAACTCTATAAAATGAGTCCACTATCATATGTATATTCTTAAGTAAATATTGTGTATCTCATTGGACCCACGTGTCATAGAAAAAATATATATTCTCCCCTCCCTCTATATTGATGTGCCGGCTGCCAGAATTCTCTAAATTGTTCCTCATTGCTGCACAAACCTCTCAAGCTCTATTACTCGTCGTCGCCCGCCCACTTTCAGAGGTTTCTTGTTATGTGACAAAAATACTGACAAATTTAAACATGGATAACGGGGGTGGATATCCGTAAATTTCTGAAGATATCTAAACTCAGGATCAAGACTAACCGGCGACACGCAACGAAGATAACCGGTGATGGCTACCCCTAAATTTTAGATATCTTCATTGCCCCTACATCCGGATATCTTCATTGCTTATCATCGGTTATATTTGTCAAGAATTTAGGGTTAGCCATCACCAGTTATCTATGTTCTAATTTGTGGATGCCTTTGTACAAATCATGGAACCTCTGGATATCTTCATTGCGTATCACTGGTTAGCCTTGATCCTGAGTTTAGATATCTTTAGGAATTTAGGGATATCCATGGCAGTTTATCCATGTTTAAATTTGTAGGTATTTTAACCGTAGATGGCTAACCAAAAATTATTGAAGATATCTAGAATCGATATCATGGCTAGCCGGTGATAAGCAATGAAGATATCTATAGGTTCACCGATAAGCGACGAAGACATCGAACATGGATAACCGGTGATGGCTAACCGAAAATTGTTGAAAATATCTAGAATCGATATCATGGCTAGCCGGTGATAAGCAATGGAGATATCAACAAGCGGTTACATGGATAATCGGCGTTAAATAGTCGCAACTTGTCGAAGCATGCATTAACCTCCAGATGTATTTTCATCTGCCTGAGACGACCGTTAGACATTTTTGTTAATCGGGGATGGTAGATTCTGTTTGGACATATAACTGGTCACCCATGCCATCGACTTTTTCCCCGTTAATAGGCACCGTGAGCATGGCGTGGGCATAAATCAAATAGCTACCCTTCTTGGCAATTCTATCGAGGATACAACGTGAGTGGTCTCGATACATGTATCGTCAAAGTTAGGGCACCTCCAACGGGCTGGCGCAAACGGACCAGCCCAGTCCGATTTTGTCCGGACGGACATCGGAGGTGCTCCAACGGGTTGGCGCATATCGCCATCTGTCCGGGAGGACACGCGTTTTCACCCCAAACGCGGCCCAATTTTGGTCCGCCTTTGGTCCACGCGCGGACAGAGCGCGTGTCCTCCCGTGTCCGCGTCTGGCCCACCTGGCAGCGACCGTGGCCGCTTCAGCTACCTCGCTGGGTCCTATTAAATGGGACCGCCGGCCAAACCCCCCCACTCTCCCCACTCCACTTCCAGTCAACGACCAAACCCTAGCCGCCGTTCCCGTCCCCATCGCCTGCCAGAGACAATGAAGAAGCCTTCGTGGCCGTGGAAGGGCCACCGGCGCACCTCTGGCACGCGCCGGAGTACGTCATCCTCTCCGACGAGGACTAGAAGGCCACGGCGAGGTCGTGCTATCGGCGGATCCGGCACCGCCGTCCCCCCCCCCCCCCCAGAACCCACTAGATAGGGTTATTTTCTTTTTTTAGATCTATTTTGTGAACTGTGTCACTGGCCCGTGGGGCCCTGGAATATATGTATATTATCTTTTATCTTTTTTTTTCCTTTAGTTTTGCGCGAGCCCGTTGGGGCAGGTCCAACCGAGGCCCAAAATGTGTCCGCTGTCCGCCCCCAAACGGACCAAACCGGACCAATTTCGGTATCCGTTTGCGCCAGCCCGTTGGAGGTGCCCTTATGTCCCAAACTATCCACAAAATATTAGGAACTCATGTTGAAATTTTGCAGGAGAGCAATAAACACGTCAAATCAGTGGGAAGGAAACAAAACGTGACACCACGCCTGGCCCTGACTACACATGTCCGCGTCTCTCCCCTCCGCCCACCCCCACCACGTTCTCCTCCTTCTGCCCATACCTTCTTTATTACTACAGGTCGGCGCAGAGAGAAGAACAAAGCAGCATCGATCGATCCGGTCCTCCCAAACCCCAGATCCCATCTCGTCTCCTTCTTCTGCGCAAGCAGGGACGTGAGACTGGCCGTCCACTTCCCCCGACGACGAGCGCCTCCATGCGCGTCGCCTCGCCGGGCGCATCGCGGGCGCCTGCTCTCCGGTGCCGACCTTCGGGGCGACACGGCCGACCGCCTGGCGCAGCGCTTCGTCCGAGCGCTCGCCCTACGGGCCGACGAGGGACACGGCGGCGGCGCCGCCACCGGCCGTGGGCGTGGCGCCGGCGTCGTCCTGCAGGCCATCAGTGAGCACGCCCGGAGATGGAGAATAAAGCGACCGGGCCCAGGCTGTACCGTCCGGTACGTGCGAGCTGAGAAATGCAATAAACAAGGGGGGCGGGCCACCCGGTGACGTGTGCCTGAGAAGATTCTGTCGGGATATACGGTTCCAAAATAATTCTGCTGTATAAAGTTCTCAGTGGATACAAAGATTCGCTGCATGCAGTCAACGAAATGCGCATATCCCCAAAAAGTTCCTGCGGTGTGGATTGCAGTGGCGCGCGGTAGCAGTTGCGCCAAATTCGCGTCAAAACCAAGTGCAAGACTATGCGGCCGAGCGTGATTGGTAGTGTGCTTTCAATCGCTACCACCATCATTTCAACGTTTTGTCGGGGTTTTGGCGAGTGTTAGATTGTTCATAGGCGTGGTATACCGTTGTCGAGAATCTTTGTAAGAGCTATATAAGGGTAGGGCCGAGAATGGGGCGAGAAAATCACCTGACAGCCGCACCAAGCCCGCCGTACTGATTAATCCCTTCCACCCAAGCCGCACTGCTATCTTTCCCCAAACCGCACCAATCGGTAAGCAATCAAACTGTCATCTTGAGACTAATACACCAGAATATCTTGAAAATTATGAAAAAATAATGTAAACTCCTAGAAAATTTCCTGATTGGCAGTGTGCTTTCAGTCGCTACCACGACCATTTCAGTGTTTTGTCGTTCTTTTGGGAGTGTTGATTGTTCATAGGCGTGGGAAGGAAACCACAAATGGAGTCCGAGCTCCATGCTGACCTTTTTTTTTCGTAAAAATTGAAATCGATATTTTCAAATTTAAAAAATATATTCCTCTATATAGACAATGATGCATTTTAGCAACATGCAAATTCTCAATTCAAAATAACTCATATTCAGTGTTACACAAATATTATAAAATTTGATTGATTTTGGAGGTTTGAAATTTTGCACCGTTCACTACTTCAAATGTCAGATTCATTTTTGTACAGCCAAAAATATAAGGTATTTCGAGTTGAAATTTTACACTATGATAGAATACTACATTGTCTACCTCGAACTTTGTATCAGATTTTTTGTAACTTTGAAATGATGTTTTTGAATTTGTAAAAAAAGGTCTCCCTGGAGCTCCAGAGCCATTTATCGGCTCTCTGGGATACCCACAGAAAGAAAAGCTACCTAAGAGCTTACTTCAACTGAAAGTTATATCTTTGTCAAGAGCTACCTAGAAACTACTTATCAGTTGGCGGTAAAGCGTATTCTGAGCAAGTTGTTTTGTATGAGCATACGAATGGGAACAGAATATCAAGGTGTTGATTAGTTGATGTATCGGTTTTGCTAAGAGAATTAATTAAATCTTAGTCGAGTCTTCGGCCGTGGAATTGCATTGTGGTTCATGCTACACTAGGAGTTGTACATGAATTGCAACCGAGATTCCGCACTTGAATTTCAAAAAAAAAAAATCCAATTGCACATAAATTGCAATTGAGAATTTTTCCTAACATTTGGATTTGTGCCGCGATTCGTGCTAGCTTGGGAGTTGTAGATGACTTTCAACTAAGATGCAACTGAGATTTATAGACGACGCCATTCTCGGCGAAGTTCATCACTTTATTACCTAACTTTGATTTA
Organism: Poa pratensis; assembly: GCA_947311845.1. Classification (NCBI taxonomy): domain Eukaryota; kingdom Viridiplantae; phylum Streptophyta; class Magnoliopsida; order Poales; family Poaceae; genus Poa; species Poa pratensis. The sequence goes on from CAMZMU010000067.1 coordinate 32,258,414, forward strand.
GTCACATGGAGACCATATCGCGTACCCCCGCCCCCAACTACAATAAAAGAATCTTGGGTGAGGTTCAATTTTCTATCACCACAATAACTTTTATGGCGAATGTCATCAAACTTTTCCGCTGACAACATAATCAACAATATATCGAGAGCATGACTCACATCATCGAGCACCAAAGTGCAACATGTGCTCGTTTGCAACCATTGTTAGCAAGGACACTATATGCATTGAAAGAAACAAGCACACGTTGCACTTTAGTGCTTGTTTCTTTCAATTCACAGGACAAATCATGTCATCATCACGAACAATACTATATCATTCTTCATTTTAACCGACTAGATATAGTCTTCACCTTCATCGCATTCTGAAGTCATGATGTAACCATTCTCGTTTTTTTCATTTGCCTCATTTGCAAGTTTACCCTCTACAAAATCTCTTTGTATTTCTGCATTCGCTATTCATGTGATTCGGTTTTCTAGTTTCAGTTTTGATCCGCCCTAGATTGGTTTTTTGCCTTGTTGAAATTTTGTTTGGCTACGTCCACGATTTTCATTCCTGCCATGAGAGTTAGCCACATACGTACCAGAAAAAAGAGGCATCACCCTTCCCCTTCTTTTTGCCTTCTCCATTCAACATGCTATTCTTCACCATCTCCAAGTTAGCTTCCCATTCGAAACGTAAATACTAACTTGGAGATATCAACATGAGATTTGGTTTTGAAGATCTCGTCGTGACCGATTTATTGGTGAAACGGATGCTCAATCGGATTTGTCGTCTAAAAGATAAAACATTTTAAAATTTTGAATCAAGAGAAAATCTAGCTAAATACAATTTGCCGAAAATACGAATTTAAAAGCCGTGGTGTGAGAAAAGGGAAAAGACAATGCCCGCGAGATGCTCTCCTCGATCATTTTTAATTTTTTCGGCATAATGATTTTAACGTAATCAAACCTTCCGTTTCTAGGCTAAACAGCTGGTCAGAAAATGTGCGAGCGTTTCTTGTCGCTTGAGTCGCTCGTAAAATAGCTACACCCAGCGAAAAGACATTATGATTATGATTCCTCAGTTCGTTGCAGGAGAGCAAAAAAAATTCACGGGTTCGTCGATTATTTCGAATTTGATTTCAGCCGAATTTTGATTGCTGATTGTCTTGGGCCTATACCTTGCCATTAGCTGGTTGGGCACGTATCGTGTTTCACGTCGACTGGATCCATGCGTGTCTCTCATTTTCTTCTCCGCGGGTGTGCTGACAATGGCAGAGCTTAGGCAAAGTCAGCACCCCACCCCCCCCCCCCCCCCCCCCAGCCGATGGACTTTTAACAAAGGCCCCCCTGCGCACAATCCAAGCTCCGCCACTGCAGCCGGCACGGTATCGGTGCACCACTAGCACACCGAGATACACAGGGTTTTGCACTAGTGCGTGTCCTTCAACACTTTATAAGATTCATCGTGTGAAGTAGCCTGGTTGCATGTACCAGCTTTCTATGCACCTTTCTTTTTATAATAACTTTACTTTATTTAAGTTCATTTTATTTTGTTTTTATTGACCTATGTTTCCTTTTGTTGTTTTTATTTCCCTTATTCTGTTCCTATGTTTATTTGATCATATAGATTTTACAGTATTTTGAACATACTTCATGTTGTTTATTATTTCCCTGCCATTTTGTTTTAGCTATAGTTTAAGGGTATTTGGCATACTATGTCAATATGTTAGAAATAGCCGGGAGCATATAACCCCCGCATTTTTTTACAAGAAACCCCGCCTTTAGTCGTAGGGAGGGTCGCTCCTCACAAACTGCTACGTTTTCTTATTTGCCTCTTGAAAATGTATTAATGAAATTTAAAATCATGTTAAATAATAAGTATTTAGGACGCATATAACATATTTTTCTATAGAAAATACTTTAGTTCGTATGTGTCAAGTAAAATATTCATATATGCAAGTTCTAAAAATGTTTCATTACAAAAATTGTCCTTATATACATAATTATTTTCTAAAAACTATTCACAATATACAAAAATGTGCATATGTCAAGTAAAATATTCATGTATATCAAATACAATGTGTGTATCTCATCTCATCTCATCTCATCTCATCTCATCTCATCTCACTAATATACAAAGATACAGAGGCAGATCCAACCAATTCTGAAACCCTTCACTCACTCAATCAAATGACCCAAAACCTATTGAGCGCCTAATCGCTAATCCCGCCTCTATGGTCCATTACGCATCAGTCATCGCATCGTAAGGAAAAGTTCAACAGAAACACGGCACGGAGCGCCCAACAGAAACGGGGCATTGATGGCGCCCGAGAGAAATTGGGCATCGCGGCCGCCACCGCTGCCTTCTCAGCCGGCATCCCGCGGCCCTCTCCGCCGCCGCCCCCTCCGCCGGTGTCGACGCGGCCCTCTCCGACGCCTCTGTAACGCACCTCTGCACCTTCTGCTCCACTCGCCCCAGTCGCCTCGCTGCAGGCGTCACCGCCACCCGGCCACCGTGCGCCGTTGAGGACACAAGTGCCGCCGCCGTACGCGAGAAGGCAAGTACCACATCCGCCAAGCTTTTTCCACTTAAATAATTTATTACATGTAGCCAACTAGCAACATTGAATTCCCCAATGGGGAATAATTTGCCTGATTCATGTAGCTAGAAGTAGTGGAGGTACCAGCACAACCAATTGTTAGTTTTTGGAAGTACTGGAGGTATCAACGACATTGGGAGTATCATATAAGATACTTTGTAACTACTGGAAGTATAGTGTCAAAGTTAAGTGATATTAGTGATTGTTAAAAACTTGAACTGGGTTGTGCCAGCCTATGCCCATGAATTTATGGAGTCATACCCAGTTACCCACCTCAAACAGGTTCACCAGATGAGTAAATGCCTATTTTCTTTGATACAAGTTGCCTTTGCTTGTACTTAATAAAACTTAAAGTTAATTGCAGACAACTTTTATATTTAGATATTAATAAGCTTGAGGATCAACAGCCATCAAGCTCTTTCCTGTTTAGTATATCTGTAGCAAGAAATGGCTACCCATGTGAGTAACTTATTATTCTCATCCTTATAAAAAATATGGAATTGATTAACTTGCTACCTTTTAAACCTGTGCAAGAGTGATGCGTGTACTTGGGTACTGTATTTGCTCGAATATATGTTGGCTTCTAGTTAGCCTTTATCCTACAGTGTGTTATTCAGTAAGTTATCTTTTCGATTGGTGCTTTCTTTCTGTGGCTTTGATTCTTCACCAGAGGGTGCAGTCTGGAACATGAACTTGACGCCGTGATTTCTGCAGCTGCCCGAGCCCATACAGAGAAACGCCAGGCTGAAGCCGCTCAACGGGCTGCAGAGCTGCATTTGCAGGTTGTTACGGAAGAGCTGGAAAGCACCGCGAGTATGTTCACGTGGGTGGTTTAGTCATCTTAGGTTTTGCTTGGCTCTCGAATCAAGAAAGCTTGGTTTACTTACTATGTTCACGTGACTGAATGCTGCTCTGCTAATTTTATACACCAGGGGCTTAGTGTTTGAATCAAGTTCAAAGTACTACGGAGTACTATTCATGTGTTTGATACACCAGGGTGTAACAAATCATACTTCAAATCGAATTCAAAGTATTCTTTTTTACATGTGTTGCCTGTCATTTCTGTTGTGCAAGTGTTATCATGAGTGTGGGTTGTGCATGGCTTTTTTATCTCTGTGCCTGCTTTGTTCATGTTTCTGAACGTTTTGCAACTAAACGTTTCTGTTTGTTCCAGTACTTTGATGAATGTAACTTATTTGTAAAAATGATGCTGAAAATTTTCTCGGTGATATTTGTCAATTCTGTCTATTTCGTCACTTTGATAGTTCACCTGTCACCACTCATTTCCTGCCATTGCTAAAGTGTTTCCATGGTTATTAGCCATGGACTGAAACTTCTCCACGGCCTTTGTTGGTGGTATTTGTTAATTTTCTGAATTTTTCCTCGACCAAACAATAATGTACTTGCAACTGTTCTGAACAAAACACCACAGTGCTGAAAACAAGCTGTGGAAGGAAAAGAGATTTGATCATTTAAATGTTGCACCAACTGAAGCAAATTACACTGACGAAATTTACCACCAATCTGACAGCAATGGGATTATTTTCTAATACAAATTTCAGTTTACCAAATCACACAAACTGAAAGCAAATTAAACAAATACATGGTAGCCTACACCGTGCAGAATACGTTGTGCAAATGAAGCAAGGAACCACCCATTTCATTCATTCAGTTCTTGAACTCGGAAATGTAATTGATGAGAGATGTGATGTCGCTGTGCGAGGAACCGCCCACTTCAGCTGCGACGTGGGAAGCCTCGTTCAGCAGTGAAGCTCTCGTCCTCATGCCCTCGCAGTCATCACAATTCATGAGTCTCTTCAAGGATCCAGCAATGTCCTCTCTTCCAATGACGCCGTCAGCCCGGATCTTCTCCTTGATGTTGTACCCAGTTTTCCACACATCGGTGATGAGCCGGCTATTGACTGGCTGATCGATAGCTATAGGCAGAGTCAGCATCGGCACCCCAGCGTATATCGCCTCGAGCGTCGAGTTCATGCCGCAGTGGGTGAAGAACCCACCAACCGAAGGATGGCACAAGACCTTGAGCTGGTCAGACCACGGGACGACCACACAATTGCTTCCACGGATCAAATCCTGCACGCGGGAGCACGCGTCGCGGAGCACCCACAGAAATCTGACCTTGCTCTGTGCCAAGCCGATGGCGATCTCGTCGAGCTGGGCTGACGACACCGAGAGGAAGCTGCCTAGTGAGACATATAACACTGAGTTCACCGGCTGTTCGTCAAGCCAAGCCATGTAGCCTCCTTGTGCTTCTTCTGAACTGGACTGCTGTTCTTGCAGCGCCATGAACTGGATGCAAGGCCCAAGGGTGAACACAGGGCAGGGGAGCTCTCGTTTTAGAGAGTCAATGGCATTGCTCTCGAATTCGTAGAAGGAGGTGAAGATTACACATTGTGCTTTTCTGACATAAATATATGCTTCAAGGATCTTATTCAATGCTATCTTGTTGGAGTGTGTCGGCTCAAGATCTGTTAACCTGATTGATTTGAGGCTAGGAATGTAATTTTCGACCAAACAAGGATCAGCACCATCTGCATAAGATTAACCATTATTATGCGGAAAGTTCAACAAATTAAAAAATTACGCGGGGAAGGTTAAGGTGGAGAACCTGTACGTACCGGAGTCGTCAGACAAGGGAGAAGCAGTACCGCCGGCAGCCACGGGAAGGCGGTGGAAGTTGTAGTGCAGCGAGAACATGGTGGCGCTGAGCGGCGAGAGAACGCACACCGGGACGCCCCTCCGGTCGCCGACGCGCACCGCCCAGGGCACGAAGGTGTCGGCGACGATAGCCGTTGGGGCGTCGAGCCGGTCGAGGAGGCGCTCGAAGGGAGCCTCCATCCTGGTGTACACGGCCTCGAAGAACCCGTCCATGTCGGCGGCACGGCCGTGCTCGGACGGGATGACGTTTGGGATGGTCTCGAGGCGGACGCGCGCTGGCGCGGTCCCGCCGCCGAGCAAGCCGAGCCACTCCTCGGTGACGACGACGGTGGCGGAGACACCGTCCCGGGCGAGGAGGCGGCACAGGTTCAGCATCGCGTTGACGTGGCCGCGGCCAGGGTAGGGCACGGCCACGACGTGGCAGAGCGGCGCGGCTACGGAGTGTCAGGACCTTGGGGTTGAATTGCTAGCTCTGAACAGTAATCGGACAAGGTACTGGAATAAAAGGCAATAATTGCAGGAAATAATTGGCAGGAAGTAAAACAGGAAAGGAAGAACAGATACAAATTAGGGTTTTCTCGCTAACGCGCCGCCCAGCCACCCACCCTCCCGGTTATATAGAGTCCCCGAGGAGCCGCATTATTTCGAGTTGGTTCACTGAAGTTTACAATTATTCGGCTAAAGTTGAATTACAAACTTTTCAAATGGTACAAGAATCTCAGCCGTCCATCGCAGTGAACCGGTAAGAAGAGATCTCAGCCCTTCTTCTTCTGAATGTTGTCAGCACCTGATGGTGAACAGCTTCTGAATGTAGGTCTTGACAATTCCCCGCCGATGAAACCAGACTTCAAGGATGGAAACTTGGAAAAGTAGCTTGAATGAAAGATGCATCTTCCCAAGTAGCCTCTTCTGGAGTCATGTTTTCCCAATGCACAAGCCACTGTGGAACTGGAATGTTGTAGGAGCCTGCTTTTCGTGGGACTTGCCTGTATTGTAGCACTGCCAATGGTGCTATCTTGATCTTCCCGTCAGGAGTGAGTAGAGGGAGTGTTGGATTAGGTACTGCTTTTGGTCCAATGTGTTTCTTGAGCTGATTCACATGAAAGACATCGTGGAGAAGTGAACCAGATGGTAGCTGCAGTTTGTATGAAACCAGTCCAACTTTCTGAAGCACACGGAAAGGGCCATAGTATTTGGAAGATAGTTTGAGAGCATTTCTCAGTCCCAATGCAGTTTCTCGATACGGTTGCATCTTCAGGTATACCATGTCACCTACTTCAAATTGTCTCTCAGTTCTCTTCAGGTCAGCATACTTCTTCATTCTGTTTTGAGCTTGTTGCAGATTTGGTTGCAATGCCTTAAGCATTCCTTCCTTTTCCTGTATTGTTACCTCAACTTCAGGTAGTACATCACAGGGCACCGAGATATCATTGATGTGAGGAGGTGCATAACAATACAAGGCTTCAAAGGGTGTGCTCTTGAGTGAAGTATGGTATGATGTGTGATGTCTACGCACGCTTCTATTCTTGTAGACAGTGTTGGGCCTCCAAGTGCAGAGGTTTGTAGAACAACAGCAAGCAAACAAGTAGCAGAACTGGTTGTAAACGCTGTTTCAATGCTTAGAAACAAGGGCTAGGGATCATACTTTCACTAGTGAACACTCTCAACAATAATAATATAATTGAATACATAGATATTTCCTCTTCACTATACTACTCTGAATTATTCTCTCGTTGGATAACGAACACCAATCCACTGCGTAGGGCTATAACATCACACCTTAAAGTCGCATTCCACATCTAGTGAACCCCATGTCAACTTGAGCGCCCTAAATAGTACTAGACAAACACCGCAATTTCATAGAGACATCCAACGCAAATAATAACTCATGATAAGTATTCCTGTTATCTTTAGCCTAAGAGCCACACACGGGGATCACACTGTCAACTTCGCACCGTGGGACAAAGGTGACTCCGGAGATTACATTAATAAAACCATTTGAGTAGCATATAAGATAATGAAGAGTAACATCTATGGATTCAACTAGATTACAAAGCTCATGATCACATAAAGATCACACCATGGTAGAGAGAGATAAACCACATAGCTACCGGTAGAGCCCTCAGCCCCGATGAAGAACTACTCCCTCCTCATCATGGGAGGCAGCGACGGCGATGAAGATGGCGGTGGCGTCGATGGAGATGGCTCCCGGGGCAATTCCCCGTCCCGGCAAGGTGCCGAAACAGAGACTTCTGTCCCCCGAATTAGGGTTTCGGATGGCGGCGGAGCTCTGGAACTTTTCTGGGGAAATCGTCGATCCTCCTAGGGTTTTCGGGGTAGGAGCAATATATAGGCCAAAGGGCGTCGCGAGGCGGTGCACGAGGTGACGACACCACCCCTGGGCGCCGGCAGATCCTTGGCCACGCCGAGCCCACGTGTGGGGCCCTCGTGGCTCTACTTCGTCTCCCCTTCGGACTCCAGGTGTCTTCTGATAAAATAGGGGCCTCCGTAAATTTTCTTCCAATTCCGAGAATATTTCCAGACAAGCTTTTCTGGAATACAAAAACAGCAGAAAACAGGAACTGGCGTTTCGGCATCTTGTTAATAGGTTAGTTCCAAAAAATGTATAAAAGTGACATAAAATAGATGCAAAACATGTAGCAATTGGTATAATGTTAGCATGGAACATCAAAAATTATAGATACGTTTGAGACGTATCAATGTGTTATACCACCATTCAGCAGCTGGTAACGAATTTGCCCATTTTTTTGGTTCCTTAAACGCCATACTGCACAGATACTGCTCGAGGCACTGATTGACACGCTCTGTTTGGCCATCAGACTCTGGATGGTAAGCTGTGCTAAAGTGGAGTTCCACTTTGAGAGCTGCAAACAGGTCTTGCCAAAATTTGGATGTAAAGATCCTATCCCTGTCACTGACTATAATTTTTGGAGGACCATGTAGCTTGAGAACTGTATTCATGAATGCTTCTGCTACTTGAGCTGCTGTAAACGGATGGGATAAAGGTATGAAATGTGCATACTTAGTAAGTCTGTCCACCACTACTAATATGATATCTTTCCCTTTTGATTTAGGCAATCCTTCTATAAAATCCATGCTTATTTCTGCCCATTTCCCTTTTGGAACCTTGAGAGGATCAAGAAGCCCTGGGTAATGTACCCTTTCTGTCTTGGAGATTTGACAGATGGGACAAGCTGCAATCTTGTCGGCACAGAATTGTTTCATGTTAGGCCAGTAAAACAACTGTTTCAACCTGTGGTATGTGACTCTGTTACCAGAGTGTCCTCCAAAGATGGATGCATGGAAGGAGTTGAACACCTTTTCTTTAAGGTCTGTGGAAGTGCCAATGAATATTCTGTTCTTGTACCGAAGAATGCCAGCCTGAAGTGTATATGGGGATGTTTCATCAGAGTGTACTGCCAGCTCTTGCAGCAGTTGGGTACATTTGTCATCGCCAATGTAACTGGCCGCTATGTCTTGCATCCACAATGGTACAGTGGTAGAAATAGCCAAGCAAACTTCTTCAGGAGTAGTGTCATGTTTCCTGGAAAGGGCGTCTGCTGCTGTGTTATCAGTTCCTTTCTTGTACTCTATGGAGTAATCAAATTCCAACAATTTTAGCATCAACTTATGTTGGATGCCTTCTAGTAGCCTTTGACTTGTGAGGTATTTGAGACTCTGTTGATCTGTTTTGATCAGTAGTTTATTGCCTAACAAATAGTGTCTCCACTTCCTGAGTGCTTCCAGCATTGCTAGTGCATCTTTTTCATATATTGACAAGGCTGCTGCTTTTGGACCTAGTGCTTTGCTGAAATAAGCCAATGGTCTTCCTTGTTGCATCAGTACTGCACCCAACCCTGACCCAGACGCATCAGTTTCCAGAGTGAATGGAAGTTGGAAATTTGGGAGGGCAAGAACAGGTGGGCTTGTCATGGCAGACTTTAGTTGCTGAAATGCTTTTTCTTGTTGTTCTGTCCACTTGAATGCATCTTTCTTTAGCACATCATGTAGGGGTCGACAAATGGAAGCATAGCCTTCGATAAATCTCCTGTAATATCCAGTTAGACCAAGGATTCTCCTCAATTGTTTGATGTTTTGTGGAGATGGCCAGTTTAGAATTTCCACTATCTTTGCTGGATCAGTAGCCACTCCTGCTCCAGATAGGACATGGCCAAGATATTCTACTGATGCAGTAGCAAATGCACACTTGGACATTTTTGCTTTGAGTTTGTGAAGGCGAAGGATTTGAAGTACCAATTGTAGATGTTGCTTGTGTTGGCCCATTGACTTGCTGTAAACAAATATGTCGTCAAAGAAGACTAGGACAAACATGCGGAGGTGTGGGGCAAATATATTGTTCATGAGCTGTTGAAACGTAGCAGGTGCATTTGTGAGTCCGAAGGGCATCACCAAGTACTCGTAGTGGCCGAGGTGTGTGCTGAATGCTGTTTTGGCAATGTCAGCTGGATGCATTCTAATCTGATGCTAACCAGAACGCAAATCGAGTTTGGAAAAAACTGTTGCTCCTTGCAGTTCATCCAGCAAGTCCTCTATCACAGGAATGGGGTATTTGTTTTTTACAGTGAGAGCGTTGAGCTGTCTGTAATCAACACATAGTCTCCAACTTTTATCCTTCTTTCGAACTAGAATTGCTGGTGAGGAGAAGGGGCTATTACTGAGTTGTATTTCAGAATTTTTGATCATATTTTGGACCAACTCCTCAATGATATTTTTCTGCTTATGTGGCATCCTGTAAGGCCTGATATTTGGTGGGTCAGAGCCTTCTTTAATGGGTATCTTGTGGTCACAATCCCTGTGAGGTGTAAATCCCTCTGGATCCTCAAAGACATCTTTGTATTGCTCCAATATATCCTGAACAGGTGCTGCTCCATGTGTGTCTTGCTTAACTGTGGTAGGCTTGTTAGGATTTTCCACACGAATGAGGTATGCTTGGGCACCAGACCTAAGTAGCTTTGAGCATGCCTTAGCTGAGATCAGTGTGTTGTCCGATGGTACTTCTCTGTCCATTAATGTGCACCACTGCCCTTCGACAGTAATTGAGATGCTTCTTTTGTCCCAATCATAGTAATTAGGGCTATGTGTCTTCAGCCAGTTGGCTCCCAATACCATATCATATCCTTTTAGTGGCAGTAATTTGCAATTGTGTGCAAATTCAGTGTTCTGTATTTTGAACTTGCAGTTTGATACTTGGCCAGCTGAAACCAGTTCTCCTCCACCTGCTACTAGCACTCTGCGTGCCTCTGTTGGTTCAACTGTCAAGTTTGTTTTCTTGATGAAGTCTGAATCCAAGAAGGTATTGGTACTGCCAGTGTCAATTAGGGCTACAGCTTGTTTGCCTCCAACCAGAACCAGAACCGAAAGGGTAGTGTCACCAGGAATGCCATGCAAAGCTTCAGCTGATATTTGCATGCTTATTTCTTTTGGAGGAGTGTTACCTGGTGCTTGTTCTGCTGGTTGAGCCTGCTGTGCTTCTGCTTCAGTGAGCGTGGCTTCAGCGTCATGGTATGTCTCTTGGTGATCAACACTATCTTTAGAATCACTGTGACCTTGAAGCTGAATAGTATGCAGCATGCTAATCATCTTGGCACATTTATGTTCGATTCTCCATTGTTCCGGGCAATACCAACACTTGGTTTGGTCCTTTGGTTTGTCATTTCCCTGCCTCACACGATTGTCACGGTTTTGCTGAGGAGCTCGAGAGTTTGTTACATTGTTTCTGTAACTCGGAGCAGGAGTAGGTTGACGTTTGTTAGCCGCCAGATAAGCTAGTTCTTGCTGCTTTGCATGAAAGTGTGCCATCTTCATTGTTGTAGGGCTATGGCTGCGGACTGCATGCTTAATTGTGTCTTTCAAACCACTGATAAATAGCAGCACAAAGAAGTTGTCAGTAAGAAAAGGATGATCTCTTTTCATGCTGATCATGTATACCTCGAATCGCTCGATGTACTGAGCCACCGTATGCGTTTGCGTGAGGTTCTGAAACTGCTCCATAGACTCTTGTTCGCTGGGAACCTGTCACAGAGCATCTGACGGAACTGATGCCAGCGTAGCTGGGTCAAATTCAGACTAGTGCTCAGAAGCCAAGTCTTTGCTTTCCCACGAATGTGTGCATTCGTCCATTTAATCTTGTTGTCATTTGTAATTCCACTGACAGCAAACACACTTTCACATTCCTCGAGCCAATTAGGAGCGTTTTCACCATAGAACAAGGGAAGCTCCAAGCTAGGTGTCCTGATGTATGGTTCTTGCGCCGAACTGGTGCTACTTTGTTGCACTGGTTGAGCAGGTAACATGGGTTGGTGCTGTTGCATGTAATTTGGGAAGGTGGTAGGTATGGAAGGTTGTGTTGTGGAATAGGTGTACTGCGGTGCGAACTGCTGTTGTTGCTGTGGAGGGTAGTGATAGAAACCTTGTGCAGGGGAATAGTACGGTGGAATTGGTTGTTGGGGTGAATAGAAGGTAGGAAGAGTGGTTTGGGGCATAATCTGGGATGGATTATACATGTTCGAGTTGGTGTTGGGAGTGGTAAGCTGGAAAGTTTGAGAATTGGGTGATGGAGTGGCTTGGGAAGCTAGTGGAACCGGGAAAATCACCGAATTTGAGGTCAAATTGGCTTCGGTTTGTGGGATGAAAAATGTTGGCTTTTGAGGTGGAGTTGGTAGCTGTGGTGTCGAATTGGGTGTAGTGACCTCTGGAATTGGGCTTAGGCTAGTCGATGGAGGTGGTGGTGGTGTAGCGAACTGGTTTTGGGATGTGGTGAGCGGAGTGGATGTGGTTGTGGGGATGTTGGGTTTCACGGCCAAGGCGATCTGCGCCACCATGTCGCTGTGCTCGGACATCGTACCTTGGAGCGCATCAAGTGAGCTCTGCTGATGTTCGAGTTGGCGTCGCAGGTTGAGGACCTCGCGGGGGAGCTGCTGGCTGATCTCCTCTTCTTCCTTGGCTTACCGCTGCGCCGCCGCCAAGACCTCTGCTTCTTCAGCCTCAGCCGCCATGCGTTCTTGGGAGCGGGTGCGGATGATGGACATGGACAGGGTGCGTCGGCTCGATCTACTCCACCAAGCTTGATCCAGGATGGTGAGGCGAGTGAGGGATTTTACCACCGGCAGCTAGATCTGACGGCAACCTCCGCGCCGCCGCTGTGGAGAGGGTGGAGAGGGAGGGATCATGCTCAGGGGAGACTGGCGACTGATACCAATTGTCAGGACCTTGGGGTAGAATTGCTAGCTCTGAACAGTAATGGGACAAGGTACTGGAATAAAAGGCAATAATTGCAGGAAATAATTGGCAGGAAGTAAAACAGGAAAGGAAGAACATATACAAATTAGGGTTTTCTCACTAACGCGCCGCCCAGCCACCCACTCTCCCGGTTATATAGAGTCCCCGAGGAGCCGCGTTATTTCGAGTTGGTTCACTGAAGTTTACAATTATTCGGCTAAAGTTGAATTACAAACTTTTCAAATGGTACTAGAATCTCAGCCGTCCATCGCAGTGAACCGGTAAGAAGAGATCTCAGCCCTTCTTCTTCTGAATGTTGTCAGCACCTGATGGTGAACAGCTTCTGAATGTAGGTCTTGACACGGAGCCCATGGGGCCGCGGCTTCACCCGGTGGGCTCCTGCTCGACCCTTGCTAGGCGGGGTCTGGATCGAAGGCTCGAAGCGAATTCCTGAGTGCTGTGACGGGATTCCGCCCGCCATTGACGCCCTCAAAAGCTTTCTCCAGTGTGTGTTTTCTAATCGGCGCGTGCTAGGCGCCTATTCCGTGCGTCAGAATCGGCCGCTTCCAAGTCCGTTCGATCGCCATCGTACGGTTAGGAACCTCATGTCGCTTTCCCATAGGGCGTTGTGTCAGCTGGTCTGGGCGCTTTGCCTGCTGCTCGCGTTGCGCGTGGAGTATTTTTTTTTTCCATGCTGCTCCTTTGATTGCTACGTCTAGCCAGTAGGTGAAACTATTTCTAAACCTGACATCGTGAGATCAGCGTCAACGACAATGAAACCGAATTGTACATATTTGACATTAAGATGTCTAGTGGTTCGGCGCCATGTGTCTTGGTGCCCACTTCGGCTAAAAAATTGGGTGGGACCGACCTACACAGATTCGTCTCCATTTTTATTGCCGTCGATCTCAGAGGTCAGATTTGTAAAATAGTTTTCCTAGGGGGCAAATGTGAAATTAGTTTTGCTCAAGGGACAAATTTGGCAACATAAAATAAGCGGGTGGTTTCGCATGCTATTGCAGTCTGTTGCCGAGTCGCGTGCCTGGAACCCGCAGACGTGCTGCTCCTCTGACGCCAAACACAACCACACCAGGCTAGCCTTGGTGATGCTTGAGATGGTCATGGCCTCCCGCGCCGGTGACAAGTGTTGGCCTCTTGTCGGTGGTGTGTTTGGCTGTTGGCTCTGTCTGATGTTAGGCTTGCTAGAAATCCTCGTGCGATTGCGGACGACGGCAACACCTGTGGGCGCCATCACCTTCTTGAGGGCGTTAACTAGTGCCTTTTCGCTAAGCCTCCTCGTGCGTAACGAGAAAATCCCATATGTACGTAACTCGTGCTATGATGTTGTAAGTGGACAGGGGATGTTGAGATAAGTTTGAGTGAAGGAGGAAACCACGCACCAAGGTATAAGCCATTTTGGGTTGCCCCAACCGCCTTCACGCCCCCCTTGCCCTCTTTGGGCACTTTTACCATGTTGGACTCAATGCCGCTTCCTCTACCTCCTTGCCCTCCTATGTGCAGTTTCATTTGTCCTAATGGGCAGATTCAGCAGAAGGTGAACATTTTTTTTGTGTGCGAAGAGACCAAAGGCCATAATTAGACTCAACCACTTTTTACAAATAAAAGAAGATACCACATAAATGTCAACAAATTTAAACAACCTGAGTAGGTTAAGTCCACAATCACGGAAGTAAATCTGAGGCAAGTACGATGACAGGTACTAGGGTACATTGCTCCTCCTCCCAGAACCACCACTAATTGGTCCACCCGTCTCAAGTGGGCTGTGGCACGTCAAGCAAACATACCGATAGTGTGACCGAATTTCAGGAGAGAAACATACATCATAAGGTTTGCGCTTGGTCAGTTTTCGTATGGTTCTGCAATTAGAAACCCAAGGTTGGTACTATAAAATACACTTGGCTCGCAAGGAAAGGAAAAAAAGGAGATCGAGGGCATAATGACGACGATGACACTTCTCTTAACGCTGCTCGTGGTAGGGTTCGTCGCAGGAGAGCAACAGGCGGATGGTCATTCAGGTAAATTCACATGGTTTCTAGTTTGTAGACGAATTTTGGTTAGAGCGTGTGTCGTGTCTCAACAAAAGAATCTCGATTGAACTCCAGGATTTCGACACGAAATTAGTGGTGGCTACCAACCAAGCTCAAAAAAAGAATACTGAAACAAATCATATGAATTCATAAAACAAAGGATTTAATGTCAAACAAACAGTTCCGTTTATGCGCTAATTGTTGTTGATTATTTTGTAGACGGGCCATTCGCTGCACCCGCGTACGGAGTCAATTGGTCACCCCCTTCTCGTCCGTAAACCTCATCCTTACTCGACCACTGGCAGTAGGGCTGGACATAAAGCTCGAATTTCGTTAAGCTTATTGAGCGCTCGGTAACTCGACTCGTTTATGCTCGACTCGTTATCTTAACGAACTGAGCCGAGCAGCAATTTTAGCTCGTTAATACTAACGAGCTTAACAATCAAACTAACGAGTTTCGTGAGCTACTCGTTAAGATCGTTAGCGTCGTGGCAGCATGGCTACAAATCTATATGTTGTAGCCCATCCAACGATTAACAAGTTAGCAATATTTATTTTCATTTGAGTGTGTGAAACTACTATGAGTTTGTGAACTATTTGTTGTCGATTTGTCATTTTTAAACTACTTTTATACGTTTTATGGCTGAAATCTTTTCAGATGCATTTTAAGTTTTTTTACATCTTCTTAACGAGTCTTAACGAGCTGCTCGCGAGCGCTCGTGAACGTCTAACGAACCGAGCCGAGCTTTAGTTTCAGCTCGTTATTCTTAACAAGCTTAACGATCTGAGGCTTAACGATCTCGAGCCTTAACGAGCCGAGCCTTAA
The DNA here is from genome assembly GCA_947311845.1 of Poa pratensis. NCBI lineage: Eukaryota > Viridiplantae > Streptophyta > Magnoliopsida > Poales > Poaceae > Poa > Poa pratensis. The sequence goes on from CAMZMU010000067.1 coordinate 32,273,808, forward strand.
CGATCCGAGCAGCTCGTTAGTCCAGCCCTAACTGGCAGATACTATCATGCCATGCATTCGCTGACTTATCTAATTTATGATCGGTTTGTGTCTGTACGTGCAGCGTCGGACGGTGGCGTGGCTCCCAGAAATTGTTGCAACCCCCCGCGAGTCTGGCAGATACTATCATGCCATGCATTCGCTGACTTATCTAATTTATGATCGGTTTGTGTCTGTACGTGCAGCGTCGGACGGTGGCGTGGCTCCCAGAAATTGTTGCAACCCCCCGCGACAGCAGCTCAAGGCCAAGCGAGGGATCCTCTTCCTCAAGCGCAACCTGTTTCCTGGTGCAGTGCTGCCGGCGAACACCGTGCTGGGGAACGTCGGCACACGGGCAAGCTCCAGCGGCGCGATGATCTCCACCACGGGCCCCGCGCCATTGTTCGCCTACGACAACCTAGACAACATTCTGTCCTACTACAGCATAGCGCGAGGCTCGGAGCGAGCCGGGCAGGTCGCCGCCACGCTCCTCTTCTGCCGCGACCAGAAGCAACAAGAGCCGCACGTCTGCGCCGCCACGCACCGAGCTGCCATGGAGTTCGCCGCCGCCGCGCTGGGAACGACGGAGCCACAGGCGGAGAGGACGGTCGTCCACGGGGGCCGGGAGCCACTCAGGTACGTGGTGGCGCCGAACGGCATCACTAGCTTCGGCAGCAAGGTGGCGCCGTGCCACCCGCTGCCGTACCCGGTGGACGTGCTGTACTGCCACCGGCCAGACGGCGTAGAGGCGTTGCGGGTGGAGCTCGTCGGGCAGGACGACCCTTCGCTGGGCGCGACGGCGATCGCCGTGTGCCACGAGGAGACCAGTGGTTGGGACCCGGAGTACTTCGTGATGCTGAACGGGACACGCGGCGAGCCGGTCTGCCACTACATGCCGGAGAAGTACGTACTGTGGGTAGCGGCTACTGAAATCTAGCTGGGCAGTTAATCGATACGAGGAGCCACCCACTTCAGCTGCAGTGCGGGATGCCTCCTTCATCGCTGAAGCCCACCTCCTCACACCCTCTGTGTCAGTGTCATCACAATTCATCAGCTTCTTCACGGCTTGAGCAATATCCTCTCTACCGATAACGCCATCAACCTGGATCTTCTCTTTCAGGTTGTACCCAACCTTCCACACTTCGACGATAAGCCGGCTATTGATCGGCTGGTCGAAAGCTATTGGCATAGTCAGCATTGGCACCCCGGCGTACAGCGCCTCTAGCGTCGAGTTCATGCCGCAGTGGGTGAAGAACCCACCAACAGAAGGATGGCACAATACCTTCAGCTGATCGCACCACGGGACGACCACGCCGGCGCTTCCACGGATTAAATCCTGCACGCGGGAGCATGCGTCGCGGAGCACCCACAGGAACCTGACCTTGCTCTGTGCCAAGCCGATGGCGAGCTCGTCCAGCTGGGCGGACGACACCGAGAGGAAGCTGCCGAGTGAGACATACAGCACTGAGTTCACCGGCTGTTCGTCCAGCCAAGCCATGTAGCCTCCTCGTGCTTCTTCTGAACTGGACTTCTGTTCCTGGAGCGCCATGAAGGGGATGCAAGGCCCAACGGTGAACACAGGGCAGGGGAGCTCTGGTCTGAGTCGATGGCGCTGCTCTCGAGCTCGTAGAAGGTGGTGAAGATGACACACTGTGCTTTCCTCACATGAGGGTAGGCTTCAAGGATCTTGTCCCACTTTATCTTGTCGTAGTATGTCGGCTCAAGATCCGTTAATTTGATTGATTTGAGCCCAGGAATGTAGTTCTCAATCAAATTAAGATCAGTGCCATCTGCATAAGATTAATCAACTAGGATCAGTGTCATCTGCATAACATCAATCGTTGGAGTAATGTGCAGATTGCAGATTGCAGATATGTTAATAAGCTAAAGAAGAACAATACGGTACAGGAGTAGGGAAGTGCCTGTAAAGATTCCAGTTAAGGTTTTCTTATGGCTTTGCTTCCAGAAAAAGTATTTTGACAAAAAGTGTTATTTTAGCAAGAGGTTGGAAAGGTTCTAACAAGTGCATGTTCTGTGGCAATGTAGAGACTATATATCATTTATTTTTCAGTTGTTCGTTTGCTAGATATATATGGGGTGTAGTGAGATGTGCGTTTAATTTGGTTTCTGTTCCTGTTAATTTTGACATGCTGTCTGCATGGCTGGAGTCTTTTAGTGTTAGAGATAGGTACCTGATTTCGTCAGGTGTGGCTGCGTTGTTGTGGGCAATCACAACCTGGAAATCCAGAAACGGTGCCTGCTTCAACGGAGTTTGCTGTCAGGACCCCACTTCAATAGTATTTTAGATGGCTAACTACCTAATTTACTGGGCTTGGGCTGGTTTGCAGAGACCAAAACTACGAGAAGTACAGCGCATAGGAGCAAGAATGCTCATTCTGGTGGTAACTGAGTGCTTCCATCGAAGGCAGGGCTGGGGGCCGATGGTGATGCGGCAAACCGGAGCCTAAAAAGTCTTGCTGGAAGTGTTGTTCTAGCGCCAAAAGATAGTTGCTGTTATGTTGATGTAGAGTTTTGTTTTAGATCCTGTAGTGTTTTGGTGTTCTGTTGTTGAATAGTTGTACTGAGTAGTTTGGGTGTTTGGTGTTGTTGACCAAACTTGGAAAGAAACCGTGGAGTGGGCTGGAGCCTTGGGAGGATGAGTTCTCGAACACTGTATTATCAATTTTCATGATGAATGAAAATTGGGGGCCTTTGGCTCCTACTTTCGAAAAAGAAGTAGGTAAGCGCTGTGATGCACAACTTTGGAGTAGTGTGTGTGTGTCGGCTCAAGATCGTTTAATTTGATTGATTTGAGTCGAGGAATGTATCAATAGAACTAGGATCAGTGCCATCTACATTAGTTTAATCAAGTAGGATCATTGCCATCTATACAGAAGTAGTACGAGGGGAAAAGCAGAGATGCACACCTTGTACACGTACCAGCAATGTCGGCACCCGCCGGAGAAGCGCCACCGCCGGCAGCCACAGGCAAGCGGTCGGAGCGGTAGTGCACGGAGAACATGTTGGCGCCGACCGCCGAGAGGATGCATACCGGGACGCCCCTCCGGTTGCCGACGCGCACCGCCCAGGGCACGAAGGTGTCGGCGACGATGGCCGTTGGGGGTTCGTCGAGCCGGTCGAGGAGGCGCTCGAACGGCGCCTCCATCCTGGTGTAAACGGCCTCGAGGAACCCGGCCCAGTCGGCGGCGCGACCGTGCTCGGAGGGGATGACGTTCGGGACGGCCTCGAGGCGGACGCGCGCGGCACCGGCGAGCGCGGGGTCGCCGGTGAGCAGGCCGAGCCACTCCTCGGTGACGACGACGGTGGCCGAGACGCCGTCGCGGGCGACGAGGATGCGGCACAGGTTCAGCATCGCGTTGACGTGGCCGCGGCCCGGGTACGGGACAGCCACGACGTGGCACGGCGGCGCTGTCGCCACGGAGCCCATTGATCTCCTCTTTGCCTCGGACTCGGCTTGCTAGCTAGGAGGAGGATGGGCCGAAGCGACAGACAAAAGCTGCGTGCCTGCGAGGCCCTGTGAACTGTGACGGGATTCCGCCTGTCCGCCATTGGAGACACGGTCTCGTGGAGTGGTGGTGCGCTGCTACCTCGAGATCCGCCGTTGCTGACCGGAGTTGTGGAATTTTTGGGGGAGGCGGACTTGCAGGCAATCAAAGAATAACACGTCACCCGGTAAGTTAAATATTCCATAGATTCAGCCCAGATCTGCTGGGTTGGAAGATCCAAATGATCTGAGGTAACAGGCACATAGGTCAGCTGAATATGTGTACTTCTAAGTTTTATTTTAAGTCAAAATTATTAATTTGTTAACTTTATAAAAAATAAAAATATTTATGACGTTAAATTAGTATCATCGCATAGACTCCAGTTTTTATTCTTGAAATATTTCAATTTGAAGTTGATCAATTTTTTTTATTTTTTTACATGGAACAAAATTAGAAGTACACTTATTCGTCGACGGAGTGAGTGCGTTTTGATAATGGTCTTTATTGGTAAAACAGATGGATAGCGTCAATGAGTTTATCAACCGCTCGAGGATGAGAAATATTTAACCTTGAGGATATTGACCAATGAATTTGATATATTGTTTTGATATACTGTGTTATAAGAGCTTCTCTTACCAAACCCCCACTTTATCCCTATATGTCAACCAACCTAACCCCCCCACCCCACCCCACCCCACCCACCACTTTCCCCTATATGTGTGCATTGTCCAACACCTCCACTTTCACCAATATATGGGGTGAAAATGAGGGTGCTCGGATAGTCCTCCACATAGGACGCCGTCCACCCCATGCCACTTCATATATTCTTTTATTATTTATTTTCTCTCTCAATACCCACCAATCATACACACGTGATAGTACAATTTAGGGGACATGGCTGCGCGCACGGATAAACGAAGATTCAAAGCGGCACGAACAAATGAAGGGTCAAAATAGAACATTGCTATTGGAGATGCTCTAACTCATTTGTTGCTGCAAATACATCATATATATATAGTATCATGCTCCATCACGCCACTTAAATGGTCATTATGCATGATTACTAGTTTTGGTGCCTTTTATTGTGATCATCGCATAGACTCCATTTTTATTAATTTTCCTTGGTTTTGGTGTGTAGGTGATTTGGAATTCTCGTAGAACTTCAGAAGTTCAGCGGCGAATACCCCTACAACGAACATTGTCCAACACATTCACACAACTCTCTCGCACACGCGCTTAGATGGTTTGACCACACTTTTTCACAGATGAATTAAACAACACCACCAAACAGGAGTAGGGTTGTTACATTGTGTGCCACCAATCAGATCTTAGCGTCATACTACAATATTAATCTCTTGCGAGAGAAAAAAACACCGACAACCAGTGCTCTCCTCGAAGGTGAAGAGCTGGCCCGCGTAGGCCTTTTCGAGAAGTTCACCGGTTTCTTTTTTCATCTTGGTCAACTTGGAGGTTGACAATGGCATCAAGTAAAATCGTACACGGAGGTGGATCCTAGGAACACTATACTCCAACAATTTTTGGGTACTCTCTCACGGGTAGGGGTCTCCATTCTATAGGTTGTGCGTCGTAGAACTTCCAAGGTGAAATAATGTTTGATTCGAGAGATGTAAGTTATTTTAGTCGTATGAAATTTAGCCTAAGTCGAGATAGTGATCAATCCATCAAGATTCAAGAGTACAACTATGATCAAAACATGCACGTCAAGAGCATCGATCACTTTCTATATATTTTTTGCAGTCAGTTCGTTTCTTGTAACACGATTAGGCCCCGGCAATTACCAACAAACAAACAAGTTGCCCCTATACATGCAGCCAAGCATCATTCTGCTGAGTATCAAACACAATGTATCATTATCATGCGCCGGATAAATTATCAAACCGGCCCGGCCAGAAGGAAAGAAAAGCTGCCAAACCTAAAGATCCGAAGAGAACTTGCCTGTGGCAAGATGGTTAGTTGGGTGGTTGTACCCCTAGCCCACCAGAGTTCAAACCCCAGGTTTGACGCTGGTGTTTCTCATTTAAGGCGGAATATTCTTCAGTGGGAGGCGACGTTCCCGTCGACAGCGAGGCGCCCGTGGTGACTTCGTCAATCTCAAGACTCGACCCGCCGACTCAGTCTCTCGGAGGTGCTCATAGGGGTAGGGTGTGCGTGCGTGCGTTCATAGGGGTGAGTGTGTGCGCGTGTATATGAGCGCTTGCGTTGTACTGTGTTTCGCAAAAAAAAAAAAACCTAAAGATCCGAACCAGGCCGGGAGATCGAGTCATCGGCCACTTGCCGTCGTGCGCAACCGATCGAATCCCCACGGCGACTTCCTATCGATCCGTCGTCTTGTCAGCGGCGAATCGATCAGTAGTAAAATCGTGATTTTTTTACAAATATAGCCCCCTGCCCAATGCATTGGCTAAAAATAGACTCCTCTGAAATTTTTTGTCAAAAATGGCTCTGGCGGGAAGACAGGGAAGCGACACGTGTCCTCCCGCCATCTGGAATGGCGGGAAGTCTCCTGCGGCGACACGTGGCACATTCCGCCGGATGGAGTGGCGGGAGGTTGTGGGGTCAGCATGACAAGCTAGACGCGGACTGATGCTCAGTGCCAAGGGACTTCCCGCCACTTGGTACGGCGGGAGGAGACTTTCCGCCACTTGGTATGGCGGGAAAAGACTTCCCTCCAACTGGAATGGCGGGAGGACACGTGTCGCTTTGTTGTCTTCCCGCCAGGGCCACTTTTGACAATAAAATTCGGAGGGGGCTAATTTTGACAATTGCGTTGGACAAGGGGCTATATTTGTAAAAAAATCGTAAAATCGTGGGTGGTTTCTGCTGATTCGACTTACGTCGTGACGCACGCAGATGCCGATCGACGAAATTAGATTTTATCGTGACGCACGCAGACGCACGCAGATGCCGGCCGGTGCATGCACGCGTAGGTACGTTGCTGTCCAGCTCCGACGCGACATTCCGATGCCGATCGAGGTCGATCCATCTCCTGATTAGCCTCTTCCGGCGGTGCTATCTGATGTCTGGGAAGATGACCGATTTCCTTCTAGATACGCTTCCTCTTTCTACGATATGGCCTTCTTTCTGCTGGTGTTGGAACTCAAGGCTAGGCATTCCTAGTACATTTCCAAGACGAGTGTGCTGTAGTAGGACCGTAGGCTAGTAGAGATGATGGTACATCATTGGTACGAGTAGACTATGTTCTTGTTATCTCGTTATTTCTTTTTTAACGAGTGTATATTGGTCCATTTGATCTCGCTTGTTTTTCGCCAAGCTAAAAGTAACGCGTGGTCACATGCTCGATTGTCGACAAACTCATCTTCTTATACACTTGTCACAATATCAATAGCATCATCATAGATATTCATTGTAATCCGGAATTTCAAATGGTTTTTAACTCTCAAAAAGTGAAAAAATATTTATGACCCGTCGTCACTGCTGTCTTTTATTTCGGCGGGATTTTCGAAACTAGACCTGAGAGTGATATATTCCGACCACTTTTTTAACCTTCGAGGTTATAACAGACATGAAGCTACAGTTGGTACTAAAGTTACACCATGGTAACTAGTTTGTTGAAACATATCCACGTGGGATATAACTTGTAGATCTCGTGATACGAACGAAACAGTCAACCGATTGCAAATCGGGCAGGGTTTAGTCTTTGAAATTAGATTTTATCCTGTTGAAGGTGTATGTTGGTCCCTTCGATCGTATGGAGTTTGCCACCATATGCGTACATTGGGCAAACAAGTGGCTTGAAAATCGACCGCACATGGGAGCTAACGCGGGAGTGTTAGATCAACATAATTTCTGTTTTGAAATGTACCAAAAGTTTCTTGTACTCTTTATTCTTTTTATTTAAAATAATAACCGGTGAGCCTTGGTGGAAAGAGTTAAATGCTACAGCACGTGTCGTATAATCTGGTTATTTATTTTCACAATGGCCAAACGGCCATATTATCTACTCCGTAACAAAAATTACAAGGATAGAATTGTAGCAACATTTACATCCATTTTTTCATAATTTTCTAAAAATAAATCTTAAAATATCAAGATGATGCAAAGTTTACAAAACGGCAAGGCGGCAGAGCTAGAAAAGGGAAGATAAAAAGCAAAAGAGCTAGACAAAAACAATATAGATTGTATAGGGGAAAAGAGGGCTAAGCATCAGGAGACCTAGCAAAAGTTTCATAATTTTCTAAAATTTGTGCATATGCTTTCTTTTTCAAAGTTGAAAAAGCAAGATCAAAATGTACTTTTGTCTAGATTAACATTTTCACGATGCCTCCAAGTGATCAAGTCTCAACTTTGGCATCTTTTGTATCTTTTTTTTCTTCTGTGGAGAAGGACGTTTATGTTGTTAACAAGTTGCATGAATGTAGTATATTATATCTATCTCTATATAAAGGAGGCTGAGATTCTCGCTCCCTCCGCTGCCGTACACTGTAGCGTCGCGAAAAGCTACAGTGTACGGCGTCTCAGCGCCGTCGATCGTCGATCCGACGGACCGGCCGGCGTGCGCGCCTCTTTTTGCACATAAGTCCTCGTACTTTTCAAAAAATGCGACTCGGTCCTCCGGATGCCGCTTGCTTGCAGTAAAGTCCTCGCACTTTTTGAAAAAATCTCTATATATAAAGGAGGCTGAGATTCTCGCTCCCTCCGCTGCTGTGCACTGTAGCGTCGCAAAAGCTAAAGTGCACGGCGCCTCAGCGTCGTCGATCGTCGATCCGACGGACCGGCCGGCGTGCGCGCCTCTTTTTTGCACATAAGTCCTCGCACTTTTCGAAAAATGCGACTCGGTCCTCCGGATGCCGCTTGCTTGCAGTAAAGTCCTCGCACTTTCCGAAAAATGCGACTCGGTCCTCCGGACGCCGCTTGCTTGCAGTAAAGTCCTCACACTTTCTTCAAAATGTGACTCGGTCCTCGGACGCCGCATTCTTGCAACAAAGTCCTCGCACTTTCCAAAAAATGTGACTCCATACTACGGACGCCTCTTTCTTGCAGTAAAGTCCTCGCACTTTCAAAAAATATCACTCGGTCCTTCGGAATAACACATTTTTAATAAAAGCCTTTTGTTTAAACAATTTCCAGAAAATGACTAAAATTGCAAAATCAACAACTTTGAATCTGTCCACCAGAAAAATATGAATAATACGCCAAAATGCTCAGAACGATAAATGCTAACTATTTATGGCAAAATACAAACGTATTTGAACATTTCAATTTGGCAAATAATTTTAGATAATCTAAATGCATTTTCTCTAACTACGAAGCTAAATTAAATAAATGCTCATACTTAATTCCATTGTATAAGTTACATCATTTGCAATTAGGCTCTCCGACAGAGCCGCCGCCGGCGCCGACGCGGACCGCCGCCGTTGCAAGCCTCTCCCGACGAATAGAAGGCGTCCACTTATTCCAATCGTTCCCACAAATTTCATAAAAACGTCCAAAATATGCACTATCACAAAATGCAAAAATATTTTAAGCGGGAAGGATCATCTCAGTGGTCTTGCTCCAAACAAAATGTTCGGACCTTCCAACATTCTCCCACTCAGACGCAAACAAACACGTTTATTCAGAAATTAAACATGCATTTCGTAGCTAATGACAAAATTAATATTTCGAGCTGCCGTCTTTTTATTCACCTCTACACTCACGTTGAAATCAGCCAAAATTCCATAAAGTATGCATCTTGATTCTAAAATTCCTCCTAAAGGGTGCGGCGTGTCGCCGCGCCGAATTCCACTAGTATTTCATAAGAGAAAGTTGTGACAAACCGCATACACAAAAGATGTGAAATGTTTCAGTTAACAAGTTGCATATTTTTCGAGTTTTCTTCTCTCTAACAGTACAACATATAGATTTGAATCTTTGCAGGCCACTCAAATTGTAGAACTAGAACGTGGGGATGATAGTTAGGAAGTTTTTTTGTGAAATTTGAAATAATAAATATTTACAATTAAAAAACATCATTAATTTATTTTTTAATGCCATAAAAATTCTGAGTTATCTTTTCCATATTTTATCCCAAATGTTTCGGTGAACTACAAAGCTTCAACTCCAAAGGTTGTATGGTTGAGAGATATTAAAAAAAAGTTTGAGAGGGGAAAAAAGAGTAAACACGGATTTTGATGCACCTATGAACATCTCAGTTAGGGGTGCGTAAATGAGTGTCTGCTAAAAAAAAATCAACTCTCATCTCTTAAAGCTCCGCAACTACAGTCTCCGTTAATGAGTGTGTGTATAAGGTGCCTGCTTGAATCCAAGGTTCAGCATAATATTTCCCTGTGAAGTTATGGTGTGATAAGTTCATGACTATACTATGTGATGCTTCTGCAGACCAAAGATCAATGTGATATTTCCCAAAAGAGGAGACCTGCAGGCATAGTTTAGATTGGTAGCGTATCAGGAAAGTTCAGCGAGCTAGGCAATTAGGCATGTAGCAAGTTGAATTGGTTTTGGTGTCCTACTATTTTATATGCACTGGGCAAGATTACACATGCCCCGAATTTTCGGGCGTGTCGACTCTCGAGTTAAAAGCGTGAGTGCGTGACTGACGTCGATTGCAAAAGGGAGAGTAGAAATTCTTCTGCCGAGCTCTTTGCCATCTACTGCCACCGAACTGCGCGAGGATCCACTACTACCGCTGTCGGCGCAAGTGCAGCTGGCACCAGGAGTTCTGGCATTTTTTTTAACGCAAAAATCTACTAATTTTTCTTTCATGTTAGACTGCAGTTCTGCAAAACCTCATGTAAAACTCCTTCTCAGATCTGGTTTATCCCAGAAGAGAATCGTTTTTTGTTCCAATTTGCTGTACATTCTGACGAGGAATTAGGAGAGAACCGCCAAGAGTTTTTTTTTTTGAAAAGGAAGCGGTGCTCCGGCCTCTGCATCGTGAGGAAGCACACAACCATTTTATATTAATAAAAAGGAGTAGCGTAAAAAAAGCGTCTAAGATCAACTTATTACAATCATGGATCGGCCAAAGTTGCCACATGAACCAACCAGCGAAAAAAAGCACAAAGGAAAAAACTACACATCTTGGAGTCTTCTAGTATGCTGCCACCCCCCATGGGCCCATGGCTGAACATAGCTCGGACGACAGCTATCAAACGGGAGCATTCATAGTCCATGAGTGACCGTTATTCCTGTGATAACAGGAACGACCACATATGTATCCAGTAGAACCGCCAAGAGTTGATAACTGGTGGTGAAAGAAAAGTTGAGAAGCACTTTCGGACGACTCTGCTCGATCGATCTGCCGCCATGCGTAAAGCTTCGGTTAGGCAACAACTAATTCGGAGATGATTCTTCGCTTTCCGCCATGGACACCACTTGGAAGCTACTTCCTTTTGTCCTCTCTGTTTCGACTTTCCAGATGTATGCGGCTTTCCGAAGCCGCTCGGCGGTGGCGATGCATGTTTGCCCAAGATGGTTTGTGCGTACATGACAATGCTACTGCTGTGCATGCACCTGAATAATGTTCTTTTTCGGGAAGGGAGGACGGTCACGATCATCAACTTGTTGTTCTCAACTCAGCACATGAACATAGCCAGGTTTGCTAGCTGGTACATCAGTTGAATTCGTGAATTCCGCAAGTCGTTGAGCATCGTTCTTTAGGGACCAAAAAGGAACTCGAGACAATTCCATAATTTGCTCTCACTTGAAGATGTGCCTAGCAACTTCCTTTTCCTGGAAAATCAGAGCTTTATTGATTAGGTAGTAGGTGCCAACAAGGTCATCATGTCCAATGATCCACATGGGCACATCACTCGTCGTTGGAGTTTATAACCCACATGGGCATATCACTCAGTCATTGGAGTTTATAACTGTGTGCATCAACCGATATAGTGGACGGGATTATCCTCCTCGAAAGAAAAAAACTCGTTGTTGGAAAGTTGCCACATCGCCTTTTCTTAGTTGGTAGAGAGAGAGAGGGAGAGGGAGTGGAAGGGGGAGAGAGAGAGAGTTTATGCTCGGTCTTGTGCCAAGCGCATTACATAAGTAATCGTCATGTGTAGGTTTAAACATATTAATGTCGGCTGACTCTCACTACAACATAGCATCATGTCACCCATAGGAGAGAGAGAGAATAAAACTAACTTTTTACGAAGAATAGTTAGCACTATGAAAAGTGCAAGTCGTAGTGTTTACAACATGAAAACTTTACAATAACTAAGATCCTTGTCTTTATCAAAAAAAAAACTAAGATCCTTGTATAAAATAATTTTTATGTGCACTCTATATAACTTCGAGGAGGCAAGGGTCGGTTGTTGACTATAAATTCTTGCTGCCATTACAGGGAAACAAATTTCTAGGCAATATATTCATATCCTGGCACTGTGAGAGGCGTCCGAAGCCTAGAGATTCGTCTAAATGTTTTATAAAATGCCCATCCACCTCTACCCAACCTCATTCTTAAGCATGTTACATTTTGTAGAATGTCCCTTATCTTTTCATGTATCTTTACATCTTTATGTTTCTTTTTCTCCCGTTCTAGTTCACTTTATCTTTTCAGAGTGTAAATTCAGAATGAAACCAAATTAGTTTGAACATATGGTGTAAATGAACTTTCCAAGATCCAACTGAGTTACATTGATGTTTCATAAGTAGGTACATAAAAGTCCCATGAACTTATTAAAGGAGCTTCCATCAAACTGAAAATAAATTTTCAAAAGAACTGGAATGGTCTAATTGTTTTCATGCATAACTTCATAGTAATTTTATTGATGTTCCATATGATTTACATAGAAGCTACATGATTTTTGCCAATGAAATTGCAAGAAGATTCAACAGTGATTACCTAATCATCATAGGTACATAAGAGTTCCATTGATGTTTTAATACCAGAAACCACAATGAAACAATGAGACATGTAAATCACTAGGGACCTGAAATGAAGCATGAAAGAAACTACAATATTCTGTAAGGAAGCTTGAAACAAACTAGCATTTTTTAGACAATCTAAATGGAGCCCCATGTGTTGTTTTGATAATTAATGAATAAACCAATGGACTAATGATTTTACCGAGTTATGTTTGAAGGGACTTTCCATAGGTAACGTTTGAAGATCATATATTGGGTTCAATGATGGATGTCAGGATTGGCTGAGGACTAGCAACACATATTCTTTCAGTGTCACTCTAGTGTCATAATCTAGAAATATTTGCAAATTAGCTAGGGACATGGAGATACTATTAAAGAATGTAGGAAATAGAGGGATGGATCCATATTTAAGAAAAATTTGCCCTCCTTTAGAGCATGGAAGGATTCCTTATACATGATATCACTATGCATATGCATTGAGTGGAAGAGAAGAACTTTTCATCTTTGTCAAAATGGATTGACACTTTATTATAGTTGTTCCTTTCTTTTTGGGCTTTGGCCTTTTACATTTTTGTAAATATCGGCCTTTTCCTTTTGAGTAGTAAATCGTTGTAGGTGTTTTGCCCTAAAGTTCCATTGTCAGTTTTTAAAAATTAAACCAGGCATGAATAAGACTATCATAGTATATATTCTCATTTCTTGTTAGTAATGATCACAAATTAAGAAATACGGATGTAACTGATGTGACAAGGAAGCACATTAAAATTTCATATTTCACTTGTCTCCCACTGACGGATCCAGGAGGAATGTGTCGGGCCACCTTCAGCAGCATTGTAGCTACAATACGCTCTAGTGTTACACCATTGATACAGTCAAGTCTGCGTGCCACGCTCACGCCCCGGGCCGTTGCCAAGGGTGTAGATCCTCCCCTGATTGTACCTATAAAAAATGAGGATGCATTACCCGTAAAAATAGCTATAGACATACGCAAATCGTTCTTCTTACAACTAAAAAAATGCACATGCTTACATACGTGAGCAACCGGAGTGCGAAATTGCAAGAGTTTTGCTGAAATCGAGACCTAGATGCATGGATTTGAGCACAAGATTTAAGGAGATGGAGGTTGAAGATGGAACTGACATGTGAGACCAGAGAAAGAAAAAATTGGTGAAGTTGATGACTAACGTCTTGTGTCAGCTCACGTTCAGTACCATTCCAGATCCTAGGAAAAACCGCTTCATTGGGACGAAAAGGGACCAAAAGTGTCTAGCTTCGTCATTGAAGGGTTAAGTTGTCCGGTTTTGCAGTTAAGAGACCAAAACTGATCGACTTGGTAAGTTGAGAGATAAAAAAAACCGAAGTTTACTCCTTTGTATATGCACCCATGCCAGAATCTCGGTCACATTTCAACTATCATAATCATCATCTCAAACCACTCCATACATATACAACTCGTAAATCTAAATTTGCACTACTAATAGTGTGAATTTTAAATGACTATTTTTTAAAAGAAAATTCTGCCACCTGAAAATTAGCAAGCGCATTTTCTTTTTCCTTCTCGCAAACACTTGGAGGGCTACGCACTTTTTTTTTGCGAATTAGGGAACGCACTAACCATGAGCCACGTGTCGGTTCAAGTGCTCTTGATCCACACACACGGCACCATGCAAGATCTGCATACTGTACCCATACACAGTGATCAGATATCCTAATTTGCATGATGAAATCCTACCACGCGGCTTTTTTTTTTTTTTTTTTTTTTTTGCGGGAAGAAGACAACTTCATTGATGCAACATTCTTACAGAAAAACCCAGGCAACAAAGGAAATTACAAGGAAGTCCTCCTGAGCTCCAGCATCGCCGGCGACCAGGACGAGAGAGAAACGCGCCACTGCCTCTGCTCGTCCACACGCCAAGGATCGACGAAGCATCCCCAAGGCCACCGGGAAGTTCCAAACTCACCGCCCCCGGAGGGGTAACGCCCTGGTCCATCGGCTCCGCTGCGTCGCACCACGCCGTCGTCGTCTTCAAGATCTTATTTATCCAGATCCGCCGCACAGGATCTGGTCGGGGAAGACCGCACCGCCCGGATCCACCGATCCGCGAACGGTGAGGAAGCAGGCGCCGGACCGCGGAGCTCCGCCGAGCGCCGCCGCCGAAGGGGTCGCGAACCTGCAGCAAACACAACACCGGCGCCACCACCACCTCCATGGCACCGCCGGCTGCAAACCCTACAGACCCTACCACGCGGCTTGAAGCTGCGCAATCAGCGCATAGTTAAGCTAAGCACATGCACTGTTAGGTGAGTTTTTTTTTTAGAAAAGGGTCACCCAGCCTCTGCATCAAAATGATGCATACGACCGCTTTATTAATTTTATTCAACATAGCTGGCAAAAGCCTTACAACGAACGAATACAAACTGAACCCACCAAAAGTGAAACACCACAACTAGCACAAACGACAAATGGAACGGGGCCTTGTACCCCAGCCACAACCGTCGCCGGCTCCCTGGCCAACTCAGAGATAGCGCCTTGTGCACACGCTCCGGAAATCGCCTCCATCATATTCCTCCAACCCAACTTCAGCATGCCGATCGTAGGAAAGACTCTCGCCAGGCCTGCCGCCGATGCCACCATGACACCAAGCTACGTCCCCACCCTGTGCAAGTCCACAAGACACGACCTTCGTCGAGTCCCCGCTGCACCACGCCTCCAAGACAAGCCGTCTTCGTCATGGTAGGTGAAGCTCCACTCCACCGGTAGACCACTCCAGGCAACAAATGTTCCAAAACGATGCCCCCAAGAGGGAGAAGCGACACCGAAAGTGTCGCCATCGTCCGATCCGGTATCCCCAGATCTTGGGTTTCCCCCGGAACATCAGGCGGGAATCACAGCGACGACACCTTCAACAAGGTAACGACGCCCGCGGGCGCCGCCGTCGTCGGCTCCGACCTCGGAGCCCGGCTCTCACCAGCCATCATCAACACCTTCAGATCTACGCGAGCATAGGCAAGATATGGGCATGACACGACCACCGGAGTGAGCGGCACACCCAAAATCACCCTGTCGGTCGGATCCGCCCCACGCCCCGCACACCGGACCGCCGGAAGCCGCCGCTCGGCTTTGCCTGGCCGTGCTCGTGGTGGCAGCGGGGGAGAGAGGGAGGCGGAGCTTTGGGGGACTGGGGCAGCAGATGCGCTAGGGTTCCCCCTGCCGCTGCGCGGGGGCGAGAGGGAGGTTACGAGAGGAGAGGAGAGGCCGGTCACTGTTAGTTGAGCTAAGCTCGATCGGGCAAGCTGCCGTTACACATTCAGATTCTTACAACGTTTTCACTGCTCCACGTATACTGCACCCATTAGCAGGAAAGGATTCTTCTCTGCTTCTTTTTTTATATAAAAAACTTGGGCCGGAGTTCGACTCGGCAGACACTAAACGGAGCTATGCTGCAATATTTCTGGAATCTACGAATCCAACGTTGGCTGGCCCACGTTACTCACACTCTCACACCCAAACAATTTGGTTGAAATTAGCCTCCCACAACCCTATATATAGGGGTGGAGTCTCTCCATTTCAACTCATAGTCTCTTGCTTGGTTCACTCTAGCCTTGACTTGATCACGCACCCTGCCATTTAAGCTCATAGCTAGTCAGTTGCTATATATATCTAGAGTTTCAGAAAGTCCAGAAGTTTGGTCGCCATGGCTTTCATGGAGAAGGCAGGGCCTTACATCGCCATGATCTGCCTGCAGTTCGGCTACGCCGGCATGAACGTCCTTACCAAGGTCTCCCTCAACGGCGGCATGAGCCACTACGTGCTCGTCGTGTACCGCCACGCCTTCGCCACCGTCGCCATTGCTCCCTTCGCTCTCGTGCTCGAGAGGTAGCTAACTACCCATTTTCTGCTTATCACCATGGTTGGACTATATACTACTCCATATATATTCGTCTAACGAAGCTGATGATATGCAAATTTGCAGGAAGGTGAGACCGAAGATGACGTGGTCGATCTTCTTCCAAATCTTCGTCCTTGCTCTGCTCGGGTACGTGCCACTGGATAGCTGCATCATGTCCTTGGATCATCTTCACTCCAACTTTTAAGCTCCAGTTACTATGGAATGGAGGACTGCGATAATCACAGACTCACAGTATATGAAATGGCATGCTCACGTACTAATTTTCACCTGTAATTGTTGATTACTGCAGACCGGTGATAGATCAGAATTTCTACTACGTTGGCCTGAAGTACACCGGGCCGACCTTCGCCTGCGCGATGAGCAACATCCTTCCGGCGATGACCTTTGTCATGGCTCTGATCTTCAGGTGCAATTTAGTTACCAACTTAATTAATTTGCATACGGTGCATGCACGTACGTGGAAACGATAATACTTCTGCTAACGTTTTGCATGCTGTTTGATTGTGATTGTTCTATAGGATGGAGAAGTTAGAGCTGAAGAAGCAGTGCCTGGCCAAGATCTGCGGAACGGTGGTGACGGTGGCCGGCGCGATGCTGATGACGCTCTACAAGGGCCCGCTGATGCACCTGGCGTGGACCAGGCACTCTCAGGGCGGCGGTAGCGCCGGCGCGGAGGCCTCCACTGTCGTCGACCCCACGGCCAGGGAGTGGTTCCTCGGCTCCCTCTTCGTCATCATCGCCACCCTCGCCTGGGCCTCCCTCTTCATCCTGCAGACCCACACCATCAAGCGGTACACCGCCCAGCTCTCCCTCACCACGCTCATCTGCTTCGTCGGCACCATCCAGGCCGTCGTCGTCACCTTCGTCATGGAGCGCCGCCCCTCCGTCTGGACCATCGGCTTCGACATGAACCTCCTCGCAGCCGCCTACGCCGGCATCGTGACGTCGAGCATCGCGTACTACGTGCAGGGGATGGTGATCAAGAAGACGGGGCCGGTATTCGCGTCGGCGTTCAGCCCGCTGATGATGATCATCGTGGCCGTCATGGGCTCCTTCATCCTCTCGGAGAAGATATACCTCGGGGCCGTGCTGGGGGCAGTGGTGATCGTGGTTGGGCTCTACGCCGTCCTCTGGGGTAATCACAAGCAGACGCAGGAGAAGGAGGCGCCGTCGCTGCCGGTGGCCGCCAACGGACACGGCGCCGCGAGCACGGAGATGATGACCGGCTCCGCTGGTGCAGGAAAGAATCGTGACGCGATGAGGTCGGCCTCCAACGGACGTGGAGATGGATCAGCTAGTGCTGTCTGAATGACTGACAACTCCAATAATAATTTGTGCTCTTGACATGAGAAGACGTTGTCGTCCAACTCTGAACTGCTCGTCCACGACGCACGCACTAGTGCCCGTTCGGATTGGAGCTAGGTTTTCTGCTAGGGATGGTGCTGTTCTCCTTGGGATTCCCAAAGCATAACCACCATCAGAAGGGCCAGTTGGTGGCTCGCATTTTTGCTTATAATATGTAATGATTGAGCAATGTACTACACTATATGAATACTTATTTGTTACCATCACTTCTACCTCTCTGTTCATCGAAGAGTGATGTGTTTTGCATTTCCTACCTTTCCAATAGGTTGTAGTAACAGTGGAAGATACATTCATGGTCTTTATCGGAAAAGAAACCATCCATGACACCATGTCTGACAATGTTATATGAATCCAATATGTTTAGTTCGGATCGACTCCGAAATGACATAACCAGCTGGATAGGCATGAATCACACGCAGCAAGTCGCACGTTGTGGCAATTCTCGAGTGGTTTGGCTACGCAAGTACACACTACAAAAGCACAGTCGTCACGAAAGATTCATTCGAAAGTTCCTTTCTGTGGAAATTCCGCTTGTGCAACAAAATGCAGGTATGGCGTCACCCAGAATGTTGTGTCTCTCGTACATGGAGTTGGATTCAGACTCCACTGAGCATTCTAGTGCCACTTTTGACACTTGTTGCTTTCTGGTAACTAGAGCAATCACAGATTGGTAAACATGCAGAGAACCGTAGATATGTAGGAATGCCTCTAACTGAGGGTTGATAAGGAAAGTGTACGAAAGGAGCTTGTATGCATCTCAAACTTGTTGAGACACTGAGGATATATGCAACCAAATTATTAAAAAAATATCAAAGTCACGCATCAACCAACATCGACATCAAGCACTACCATAACAACGCACGGGCCACCGGAAGGTTCTCCAAAAACGACACATTAAGTAACATATGCTCTTGAGAGCCGATTGGAATATCAATTAAATGTAATTGTTGTGTATATTAGTCTAGTGGTCTTGCAGCTTTGTACTCCTTTTAGCCCCTAGCTTTGTACCATAACTTTGTAAACAATAAAAATATAAGCAGTTACTCTACAGCTTACAAAATAAAATCAATATCAGCTAAATTGGCTTATTTTTTATCTTCTCGCATGCCACCCTTTATCTAGATATGAAGGATTTCAAACTCCTTTACTTTTCTTGGGAACATTAGTATCCTGCTTTTAGTTACGAGAAGCGGTCTGTCTAGGTAGTGATCTACTTGTTGGCTGATATCCAGATTTTCATATCCACATGTAAAGTGACACGGTTTCACTGGATTAACGAGTTTTCTATGTTGGGTTTAAGCAAGAAAATAGCAAAACTTTCTGCTATTCTTCTCTCTTTATAGTGGAAACACAAACTGAACAATAACCCTATCATGAAAGAGAATGATCAGCAACTTGATCAGTACAATCTTTATCATGAGTATTCGGTTTCATGATCTAATATTGTTCCACCAAAACATTAAGTGTCAATGAAATCAATTAAGTTTGTAATAAACTTGCGCTTCAACAATCCAACTTTTTTCGATTAAACTTTCTTCACAAACGTATACACACTCTTGATTCTAATATATGTGAATGAATTGGGCTGCCCTTACTTCTACGGCTTAAAAAATAACAATATTATTCTAGGAAATGTCAGGATAACGCAAAGTTGGATGATACGGAATAAAAGGTCGCTAATTAGAAAAAATACATGCAATATAGAAAAATTATATTCTTTAGAAATCTCAGAAAATAATGAATATATAGTATGAAAAACACCAATCTATGAGAAACAATGATTTTTTCCGAACTCTTGTTTTTTTTTGGACATCTCAGTTTTTGACATATTCCTGGGTTTTTTCTCTTGCCAAATAATTCAAAACGTTGATTTATCGTAATTTCGAATTTCATTTTTTAATGACTGCAAATCCACATTTGCTAACCGTCATCATCTAAGTGGCCATAATGTTTTAGACACATTTGTTTCAAAACATAAATTGTTTGGATCAATATTGAAAGATATGCAACAAACTTAACTTTAGTGTTCCCTTGTATTGCAAGATATTTATAATAATTTTTGAGGATTTAAATCTTAATAAAACTTTCATGTGACGACACTTTGGATATCATATGGTTAGAGCCGCTACATTTCCCAAATTCGTTAAATTCCGTGCCCTTTATTTCATAGTAATCTCAACATGAGCTCATTTCGTTATATTTTTCCTTTAAGTGTTCGAATGCGTTTGCACCCCATCTTTCTCCACTTTCTTTGACCGAACCTCTAAACCCCTTACAAATTCCACATGTTTTGAAATCATGTAGAAGCCACAGTATTTGTCATTTCAGTTGTGCGTTTCTTCAAGTACACTAAGCTGGCAACAAATGCTAGCATCCTGAAATTATGATAATCAGCTCATCAAATCAATTTATGAGCTCTCGTGAACTGTGAGCTGACGAAGCATCTCTACGGGGATAGTAGTCAAGAGAAAACCAGCAAAAAATCATGCGCGTGAAAGCCCCTCCCCACTAGGCTTAGATTAAACTCCTTCGGCTCATTCGGTGAATCTACAGGGCCTAACCAATATATATGCAACAGCTTAGCCTGCGAGGCAGATCGATCCAATAAAGCGATCACAGATGCGGGGAACCGTCGCCTAATTCACCCGTGGCGCCGGCGAAAGAACTCCCGGTTCTTTCGTTCAGCGCAACGGCCAACGTACTACGGGGCTGTCGCCATTGCTGGCCAGCTTCTCAGTTAACGGCTGGATGTTGCTGCTTAATCATTCAGGTCTCTGTCTCGATCCCTACTCGGGCAGCACCGAGCCACCGAGGGATTCACCGATTCAGGTGCACGCATAGACAAGTTCCCGCGCCTTTTCCTGCATAAAAATAAGTAAAAGAGTGCGAGAATGAGATGCCGATACGGCAAGGAGCCAAATCCGCTGCGGGCTTTGGCCGAGACCCGAGATACGTGAGAGTTGGGGCTTGGCAACTTCGGCGCCATTGACGTCGGCGGAGGCCAATGGCTGTGGGTGTTCATGCCGGTGACCTAGCTAGCATGCATTATCATTACTTAATTAGCATGGAATCTCGGTGATGTCAAAGAGGCGAGATGAAGTGTTGATCATCATGATCAGGTCGGCTTGGACGGTAGGAAGTAAAGCTAGCTATAGCGTGCGGGGAGTCTGCCGGCCGGGCATCCATGATTGATTGCGTTAACGTTGCATCTAGCTGATCCATATATATGTCTTTCGCCACGAGATGATCCCATCGGTACCACGTGTGCGCCAGGTTCGTCGCTTCATCCACTCAGACGGGGCTGAGTTGTTCTTGTTCCATCTGGATAGACGGGGCAATTTTTTTCAAAACATTAATTGTTTAGATCATTATTGAAAGATATGCAACAAACTTAACTTTTAGTGTTCCCTTGTATTGCAAGATATTTATAATAATTTTTGAGGATTTAAATCCTAATAAAAATTTCATGTGACGGCACTTTGGATATCATATGATTTATAGTAGCTAAATTTCCCAAATTCGTTAAATTTTGTTCCCTTTATTTCATAGTAATCTCAACATGAGCTCATTTCGTTATATTTTTCCTTTAAGAGTTCGAATGCGTTTGCACCCCATCTTAATTTCTCCACTTTCTTTGACCAAACCTCTAAACCTCTTACAAATTCCACATGTTTTGAAATCATGTAGAAGCCACAGTATGTGGCATTTCAGTTGTGCGTGTCTTCAACTACACTAAGATGGCAACAGATGCGAGCATCCTGAATTTATGATAATCAGCTTATCAAATCAATTTATGAGCTCTCGTGAACTCTGAGCTGACGTCGAAGCATCTCTACGGGGATAGTCCAGAGAAAACCAGCAAAAAATCATGCGCGTGAAAGCCCCTCCCCACCAAGCTTAGATTAAATTCCTTCGGCTCATTCGGTGAATCTACACGCGCTTATTACATGCACTCGGAAGGAAACTTTACATGCATGTCTGGCCTAACCATTATGCAACAGCTAGCCCGCGAGGCGGCCAGATCGATCCAATAAAGCGATCGCAGATGCGGGAAACCGTCGCCTAATTCACCCCTGGTGCCGGCCGCCGCGCCACGCCCCCTTATCGATCGATCGTGCTCTGGGAAAGAACCTCGTTCAGCTCAACGGCCAACGTGCGGGGCGTGCCGCAATTGCTGGCCAGCTTCTTAACTAACGACGGCATGTTGCTGCTTATTCAGGTCTCTGTCTCGATCCCTACTCGGACAGCACCGAGCCACTGAGAGGGATGCCTTTTCCCGCACAAAAATAAGCGAAAGTGTGCGAGAACAAGATGCCGGCATGACAAGGAGGCCAAATCCGCTCCGGGCTTTGGCCGAGATACGTGAGAGCTGGGGCTTGGCAACTTCGGCGCCATTGACGTCGGCGAAGGCCAATGGCTGTGGGTCTTCATGCGGGTGACCTAGCTAAGATGGAGCATGCATTATCATTACTTAATTAGCATGGAATCTCGTGATGTCAAAGAGGCGAGATGAAGTGTTGATCATCATGATCAGGTCTGGACACGATAGGAAGTAAAGCTAGCTATAGCTAGCGTGCTGGGAGTCTCTGCCGGGCATGCATGATTGATTGCGTTAACGTTGCATCTAGCTGATCCATATGTCTTTCGCCACGAGATGATCCCATCGGTACCACGTGTGCGCCAGGTTCGTCGCTTCATCCACTCAGACGGGGCTGAGTTGATCTTGTTCCATCTGGGAGCTTCAGAGTGACTGGTGATAGACGGGATTGAGTCAATAGACGAAAGGGCTTCGTTTGGCCAGTGGCCGGGGAGCTTCTGTAAAGCTCGAAAATGTGTAATCCAATGTACTAACTCACCAATAACATATGTACAGTTGTGGTGTCAAGTAAATATTTGGTTCTGAACTCTAATGCCCCATATATAGTGATAGTCTCGCCTCTCAACAAAAGAATCTTGCAAAACGGTTTTTTACAAGGGCATATGGCATCAGGGGCAAATCTGGTCCGTCGATTCCGTCCATCCGACGGACCAGATTCGCCGCGGACCAGTCCGTTTTCGTCCGTTGGTCAACGACGAATTTGGTCCATCGGATGGACGAAACGGACAGACCAGATTTGCCCCTAGCACCATATGCCCTTGTAAATCTCTTTTTCGAGAATCTTGTAAGATTTAAGTGTCCGTAATAGTTTCCTTTAGACAAACCATTCAGATCAAAGGTACTAGATACCCCAAAATTTCTATGTGTTATATTCATGCACGCATTTTCATAGGGCTCGCACCATAAAATTTATTAAGGAAATGTTGTCATGCAATTTTTTTCTTTCTAGTACTTTTCGACCACCAAATGTGTATGTTTGCCAATCCATGTCTTTGGGTTTCTTGGAGTTAAAAGATATATGACATTGTCTCAATTTTCACAATCATGGCTTTCAAAAAACACATATTGTGCTCCTCATGTAACTGCAAGACAATTTTAGATGAGAAGGCACTGATCACAAATTTGTGAACCATACTGCACGCCTTGAACATGTAAATTTAAAATAGATAATATGTACAAAAAGGGAAATTTAAACATGAAAAATAGAGAAAAAGAAACAAGACGATATAGGTTTTGTAAAAAATAAGAATTTATTTGGTAAGTTAGAAGCAACAAACACATGTGTGCACAATAGCACAAATAAAACATGCATTTTCTATGTTCTGAGGATTAAACTGGAGACAACACAACCACTTGAGAATAATACTAGCTTTACCGAAATGGTTGATTAACTTGCACAGTTGTTCTAAGCGTATGAGGGTTCATTCTTGAATACCTAACTAATGTGTCTATTAGAGAATAACATCAAAAAGAAAACTAACATAGACTATTTAACCAGTTTGTGTGTCTATGGTTAGCTGTCAGTTTTGGTCGGGCCAGTTTAGTTCAAGGTGCGCGCTAGGCGTCAGCCGGCTGTAGCTACAGCCGTCTGACCGCCCGTCTTATGCATGCGAAACATCACTTTCAACATGCGGGAGAGGTCTTCACAACATGCATGGATCGGATTTGCTGCAACTCGTTCCGTCGGATCCTATCACGGTACAAGAAATGGTTGTTACCTTGTCTTTTGCTATTTTTGTAACAGAAGTCTTTCGCTATTCTGATGCCGTGCAAGGCTGCATGCATAGGGTCGCGCTCTCCTATTCTGCTTTTTTTCCTATCGTCTCACTACACGCAGGAAACACGATTCCATGCATGCTCATCACAAGGATTCATGAGTATAATTGCACGTCCTCATTCTGTCCTATAAATCTCGTCAATATCTATACACAATGTAACATTTTTTTCTAATCAAAATCCCGTATGCAACAATTTTTTCTATGTATGTAGCAATTTCTATAATTGCAACATCATTTTCCAACATTAACCCGTAAAAACTTGCGAAATGTAGCAAAAAGCGTTGTAGCATTTTGGACACATCAATCACTGTAGCATTTTGTAGCATAGATCACTGTAGCACTTTGCCCATGCTTACACAACAAAAACAACAAAGACATGTAGCAAATCACAACACTGTATGCAACATTCATAAATTGCTAACCACCACTATCATGTTGCTCATTGCCCACGATCTCTCCGGCTGAAAATCCAACTAGTCAAAGCCTCGTTTTCATTGGATCCAGCGTCTCCAACTAAATCCTCCACGAACGAGTCCATGTCGGGCATGACATGCTAGGGTGCTTTGCTCGCTCGGTCAAAAAAATATAAACATGTATGTAATTTTGGAGAAAACTCTTTATAGCATACACTCGGAAAAAATGCAGCATTTTGCTCAGGGTTACACAACAAAAAAAAGTCAAACGAGCTTGTCGCAACACCATATACAACATAAAAAAATCGCCTAAACACTGACCTGCATATTTTAATCGGGTTTAAATTAACAAAACGCATGCAGCATTTTTGGGTATGCATCTAGCTAGCTAAGTAATAGAGAGAGCTGGTAAAAATTTCTAGTTCGTGCACAAACTGAGACACTATGGGTGTGTTCGTTTTTGGAAACAGGGGGAATGGGAATGGAATGGTTCCATTCCACAAAATTAGAATGTCACGGTTCCATTCCATCCCCGCGTTCGGTTCGAAAATTTGAGATGGAATGGAATGGTTAGCCAAATTTAGGATTAGCAATTTAATTAACACTAATTTAGGATTAACAGTTCAATTAGCACTAATTTAGGATTAGACAATTCCAATCTTCACAGATTGCATCGCCGCCGTGGCCGTGGCCGCCCTTGCTCCTTCGGCGCCGCCGTGGCAGCCCTAATCCGCCGTGGCCGTGGCCGCCGCGCCGCTGTCGGCCGCTGGTCGCCGCGCCTCTGCTCGCCGCCGCGCCTTGGGAGCCTCGGGAGCCTCGGGAGGTCGCCGCCCCGGCCCCCTCGCCTCCGTGCTCCGCCCGCCCCCTCGCCTCCTCCTGGCCGTGGGCGTGGCCGCCGCCGCTGCTGGCCGAGGCCGCGCCTGGCCGTGGCCAGCCGGTTCCCCGCCTCCTCGGAGAGGGCGGCCAGCTCGGAGAGGGCGCCTTGCCGTGGGCGCCTAGCCGTGGAGAGGGCGCCTGGCCGTGGCCCGCCATCGCCTCTTGCTCGGCCGCCGCGCCAGCTCGCCGTCCAGGTCTGGCCGCCTCTGCTCCGCCGCAGGAGAGACGAGGTGAGAGAGACGAGAGGTGAGAGAGAGGATTAGCCAGCGAACGCGATTAGAGCGAGCCGTTCCACCCCGTCCGGCCGACATTCCGGATATACAGCGAATATTCGCTTTCATGGAACGGAAACGGCCGACATTCCGGATATACAGCGAATATTCGCTTTCATGGAACGACCGCGTTCCGTTCCATGTCGAAACCGAACACCGGGATCAAACCATTCCACCCCATCCAAAAAACGAACACACCCTATGTCCATTCCACCCCATCCAAAAAAACGAACACACCCTATGTGACTGGAGCAGTATGCTGGCTAGCTGAGAGAGAGCGCATGCTCTAGGTACTACTACGTAGCTAGCTTCAGCCTGCCACCGACCGGGTGGCATGGGCCACGACTTCACCGGGAGGCGCCAGTGGAGGTGGGACCACGGTTTTATGCGACTTGGGCCTATCACGACGGGACGAATCGGACAAAGCGCGCGTCGCGCGGCTGACCGGCTGTAGCTACGGCCGGCTGTTAAACAGCGTTTTCCTTAGTTCAATCGGGTGCAAATTTCTCCTACCCTGTAAGACACTCTTCAATAACTCTCCCGACCTCTCTATTAGCTACAAGAATAATAGTGAGATTGGAAAAGCAAGAATAGGTCTTTCCTCAAAATGTATTTATTTATATTCCTTTTTTTCACTCATGTAAAAAAATGTTCACGCGTAATCTAAATTTGTTCGAGAAATGTTAACCATCCATGAAGTATGTCCATGTATGATAAATAACAATATACATGTAAAATATTTGTGAGGCTTCTAAATTTGGTTTTGTTACATGATAATACTTCATGCGGATGATATTAATTTTAAGGGTCCGTCTAACTCTCAGCTGACTGAGAATTAGGCTAATTCTCAGCTAGCTGATGTCAACGTCGTTTTGTGTACTGATTTATTTCGAATAAAAGTACGTTGATTTTACTCACGAAAGAGGCAGCGACGCACCGTACGCGTACGTACATATGCTGTATGGGCTTGGCCCATTTAAGGTCGCTGAACATATGTTGCTCGTTTTTGTGTTGTTGCCCAGATCTCTTCGATCGTAACTTCCTGGTGAAACCACATAAGAACAAAACCTCTAAAAAACAAAAGGAAGGTTGATAAAAAATGGAAACACGTATATTAAGTGCAAAATTTCAGCTATAATATTTTTTATTATTCTTATAAATCTCATATACTTAAATTCATATAACATGGGAAAAATATTTGTATTTATACAAATGAACTTTTTTCTTATCCTTTTCCATTTCTTTTTACCTTACTGGTTTTCCATTGATTTGTTGTTTCTAAAATCATACCAAAAATAAGTGTGCACTATAGATGAACATTATTTTCAACCCATGAACCATTATTTAGCACATCGTGCCTTATTTCTCTCTAAGTATATTTTTAAAGTTAAGAAACAATATTTACATGATTTGAAAAAATGATCATATATTTCAGAAAAATATTCGCGAATTCAAAATATGGTTGCGAGTTCAAAAAAATACTCCGCGTCGATATTTTTATCGCAAATTAAAAAATATGTTCGCTGGTTATAAAAAAGTGTTCGCTAGTTAAAAAAATATTTTTGCCAATTAAAAAATAGTTTCATGCGATAAAAAATTCACATGCTTATGAAAAAATGTTCACAAGTTCAAAAATATTTCGAAAAAAACATTGGTCTCGAGATTTAAAAATATTCACTTCTTCTACGGTAAAAAATATTATTCGTATGGTTTTGTTTTCCAAAATAATAATAAAAAGAATATAAAACATAAAAAGGAAAGAAGTAAAAAAGTATAAAAAAATCAAAATCTCAAGAAACAAAAAATGAGAAGTAAAAGAAAAACAAAAACAAAATAGTAAATAAAAAGGAAAGAGCAGAAGAAACTAAAAATAAAGATGATAAAAATAAAATAAAATAACACCAAAAGAAAACAGAGAAACTCTACCAGGACCGACCCACTACATAACACCTTAGGCATAGATGGGCTAACTGATGCTATAGGTGTCACTGGATCATCGCTCGAGAAAATCTCAGTTGCTAGTACAGTTGCAACTGGGGAACAAAAATAGAAAAAATCTCAGTTGCAACTTTCAGTTGCACGTGGAGTTGCAACTAGGGGCATATCCGAGAAAAATCTCAGTTTCAAGTGTGGTTGCAACTTGAACAAGAAAAAAGAAAAAAAAAAGTCAGTTGCAACTACAGTTGAAACTAGGGCATACTTGTGAAAATCTCAATTACAAGTGCAGCTGCAACTGTGGACAAGAAAAAAAAACTCAGTTTCAAGTGCAGTTGCAACTGGGCATCACTCGAGAAAATCTCAGTTGCAAGTATAGTTGCAACTTGGGGACAAAAATAAATAAAAACCGCAGTTGCAAGCGTAGTTGCAACTAGGGCATGCCTCAATAATCTAAGTTGCAAGTACAATTGCAATTGAGGACAAAAAAACTCAGTTGCAAGTGCAGTTGCAACTGGGGCATCCCTCTATAAAAAACTCAGTCGCAACTCGACTTGCAATTGAAAAAAACTCAGTTGCAGCGCATTTACAACTGAAAAAATCTCAGTTGAAGTCGACTTTCAATTGAAAAAATCTTAGCTGCAACCGGACTTGCAACCGAAAACATTAGCACATAGTAAATTCTTGTATCCGCTTCGCTAAAAATAAAGCCCACGGTCGTACGCAGCAAAAAGAACAACTTTCCCATCCGTACACAAAAGCCACAAACCAACAATTCTCACACGAATCTTGGTGGCATAGATCCAACGGCTAAAAACTGGACTAAGCTTTAACTAATTCTCATATGGCTAGGAATTAGTAACATAAAAAACTAAGTAAGAAAGATAAATTTGAAAACATGATTGAACAATATTTAAGCACACTAAAATCTCAAAGAAACAAATCCGTGCACCGCTCAACACACACAAATAATAATATAGAGACAAATTAGAAGGAGAATGGGAAAATAAACAAAAATAAAAAGTACAAAGCAATACAAATCAAATCATATTTATTTCTCTTGAGAATCAGCAAAAACAAATAAAAACAAACCGACACGAATCTTAGCGCTAAACAAATCGGATGGTTAGGCTGTTGAGAATTAGCAAAACGGCAAGAAAAGCAAAGGAAAAAAATTCTGCACACGAGAAATGCATGCGGCCCAATATGTAGATAAAGAAGAAAAAAAAACCAAACATGCAAACTCTGGATCGATCGATCCTCTCGCGCGTGTAGCTGGTTGCCTGCGCGGCTGCGCGCGCGTGGCATACATGTCGCGTACAGCGACCAAACAAACAAACGAAAAAAATACGAATCTTAAGGCAAAATTGAATGGTTAGGAAGTTGACTGAGCACTAAGCTAATTAGCAAAACCATAATTTTAATATGCAGCACCATCCTTGAAATATATTCGTCTATTTAAGATAAATGTTCACATAGCTTGTTTGAAATATCCCTAATTCCATTACTTTTCTTACATGAGATTCAAATTGCTTCAGGTTAAGTTTAACTGTTTTTCTTAATGGAACACATCTTACAAAAACAAATTATGTACAATTTAACATTTTATTTTCTAACAAATGGTAAACATGACAACAACCATTAATTTTATGTTGTCGAAACGCGTACAAACAAGTATAAATAATTTAAATAAAAAATGTACATAAAGTAAATGTAATGTAAAATTTAAAAGTTCTAACTAAATTCATAACAAAACACAATTTAATAAAAGGGGAGAAATATAAAAACAAGGAAAAACTGAAATAAAAAAGAAAATGAAGGGAAAAGAACTAGGCCCATATAGTAAATGTAGGTGTCAACTGCCCGAAACCACTAGACTGGGCCAGCAGGAGGAGGGTGTTGCGCCGAGAATAACGGATTGCCTTGGACCTCTGAGCCAGGCCCATAGTAAGAGTTCATTTAAACCACCACAATTTCTTTTTTTTATTCGACTTAAGGGGGCGACACGACAATTTCTGGGACGCGTGTCCACGGTGGAGTTACAATTTCTGAACATGTTCCTCGAATCATATTTCCTTGTCTCAATCCCCCCAGGAAAATCTTTTTGAAGATTCTTAAAAAAAGACGATCTCCATGTTTAAAGCGCTCAGTAGAATCCTCAAGAAAATTGCTGGCAAAACTGACTGTTTCCACCTTTTCTTTTTAACAAAAAGAGGATTTCTTGAGGTGTGTACTCGCTTCTCAGCTCGATCACTCCGATCGGAAAATTCGTGCAGGCTCATGAGTCTGGTCGATGAAACGGACGTGCACCTCGTCCAGCTTGAAGCTGAAAAACTTGACCCACGGCCCGGTTCGTTCGTCAGAGCACAGACTGACAGACCACGTGTAACAAAGAAATCAGCCCCACGGGAACTCGCGCATGAACGGAACCATCCACATCTCTCACCAAACACCAGTCATCGAAGTGGCAAAAAATGAAGAGAAAAAATAACGCTTCCGGTTTTGTTTGGTCAGGTTCTGGAGGAAATCAGTTCTGACCTACTCCCTACCTCTTTGCATAGAATGTGAATATGTGCACTCAAGTTTGCACATCACAGTGTGGATACAATCTGAATCATAGCACTAGAGGAAGATAGTGCAGTTTGGCAATGTCTGACATTTCAGTCAACCAGGTACTGCAAGCGCCCAACGGTTTCAGAAGGCACTCTAAAATGAAATCAGCAGCAGCACCTGGTATCTCACAGTGGTTGGTGAGCCCAGGCCGGCAGGCCCTCTGCAAAGACAAAGCAAACATAGGGTCTTTTTGTGCGTGCGTGACATCAACATCCCAAACTCTTTGCGTAATGTTTCCCGATGTCACTAGGTAACACCATAGGAAATGATTCTTTTTCGTAGTATATTACCTCTGTTTCAGAATGTAAAACATTTTGGTGGGCAAAGATGGCATACAAAAACATTTATATTTCGAAGCGGTGGTAGTACTATCTAAGAAGTTTAAACAGTCTTTCTTCTCGTTATGAAGCTGCAAATGACCATTAAACAAAGTAACGGTCTCCTGCTGAGAGCACATTTGTGGCTCCCGAGCTCTAGTGAGGTCGGGTGCAATTTTTTTTAGAGAACTTTAAATTTGAGTTGACGAAAATAATAAAATTGTGGACACAATAAAGGGAAAATAGCAGCATTTTTTCCCCAAAACTTCTCTTTTTGTGTAACCGAAAGCACAAAAGTTCTTTTTGACGAAACTTCTAGCGCACATAATGTGTATATGTATCTGTACACCAAATTTCAGAATTTTTAAAGATTTTTCGTAAAATCAGGCAATAGCCTAGTGGTAAGGGTCTAATGCCGAGATGGCGGGTCTTCTTCATGAAGAGGAGATCAAATGGTACCAACGATCAAAAGCCCAATTTATTCTGAAAGGAGACTCGAATACGAGATACTTTCATAGTCTAGCTAATGGCAGACATAGAAAGAAACTCATTCATTCTCTTGTCCAGGAGGAGGGTACGATTGAAGGCCATGAGCAACTAAAATCCTTCATCACGAAGTACTATAAAAGTCTGTTTGGTGAGCCAGATGCAGATAATTTCTCGCTCGACGAATCCCAAACAAATGATATTCCGCAAGTTTCCGATCAGAAAAACGCCCATCTGACATCTCCTTACTCTGTGGAGGAGGTAAAGAAGGCGGTATTCCAAATGCAACACAACAAAGCACGGGGTCCGGATGGTTTTTCTGCTAAGTTTTATCAAACTTTTTGGGACGTAATCCAATCGGACTTGCTCGAGATGTTTCATGCTTTAAATGCTGGACAACTCGAGCTATTTCGCCTAAATTTTTGTAAGATAATTTTGTTGCCAAAGGTTAATGAAGCAGAAAGGATCCAGCAATATAGACCTATCTGTCTTCTAAACGTTAGCTTCAAAATTTTCACTAAAACCGCTACTATTAGGTTTAATTCGGTGGCTGATCATGTTGTGATACCCACTCAGACGGCTTTTATGTAAGGTCGCAATATCCTTGATGGCTTTGTGATCTTACAAGAAACAGTTCATGAGATGCATCGGAAAAAACTTAATGGAGTTATCCTAAAAACAGACTCCAAAAAGGCTTATGATAAAGTCAAATGGTCTTTCTTGCAACAAACACTCACAGTGAATGGTTTTTCAGATGAGTGGCGCGTAATGATACATAATTTCGTTTCCGGAAGAAGTGTCGCCATGAAAGTGAATGGCGATGTTGGTAGATACTTTCAGACGAAAAAGGGATTACGACAAGGCGATACACTATCACCTATATTGTTTAATATAGTTGCTGATATGTTAGCCATAATCATTGAGCGGGCGAAATCCGATGGGCAAATTGTTGAAGTGGTTCCGCACCTAGCGGATGGCGGATTATCCATTCTGCAATATGATGACGATACAATTCTTTTTATGGAACATGACATGGAAAAGGCAAGAAACCTGAAATTAATATTATCAGCGTTCGATCAACTTTCCGGTCTAAAAATTAATTTCCATAAAAGTGAAGTGTTTTGTTTTGACGACGCTCAGGACGAGGCTGCCCAATATGCTGAGTTATTTGGCTGTGAGCTTGGCCAATTTCCAATTTACTATCTTGGCATCCCAATCCACTATAGGAGGCTAACGATAGCTCAATGGAAACATGTTGAGAAAATACTACAAAAAAGGTTGAGTAGTTGGAAAGGAAAATTATTATCCCTGGGTGGTAGGCTGGTGCTTATAAATTCAGTCCTAACTAATATGGTGTTGTATATAATATCCTTCTTCCAATTACCAAAGGGAGTCTTGCATCGATTGGATTACTTTCGATCTAGATTTTTTTGGCAAGGGGATAATGAATAAAGAAATATCGGCTGGCAAAATGGGATGTAGTATGACGCCCTAAGGACCATGGTGGTCTTGGGATTCATGACCTTCAGGTCAAGAATAGAGCCCTCCTTGGTAAGTGGTTGTTTAAGCTTTTGACTGAAGATGGGGTGTGACAAACTCTTCTTAGGAGGAAATACATAGGCTCAAGTGCGTTATCACTGGTTTCTTCAAAACAAGGTGATTCACAGTTTTGGGCTGGCCTAATGGTGACGAAGAAATTCTTCTTCCCATATGGTTCTTTCTCCATTAAGGATGGGTCGGAGATAAGGTTCTGGGAGGATAGGTGGCTGGGTACTACCTCATTCTGAGAACAATATCTAGCGTTATACGATATAGTCCAAGGACGTCACAAGAGTGATACGCTCGCTCAAGTGTTGGTTGATAATCATCCAACAGTGACGTTCAGAAGAGATCTTGTTGGTCCTAGACTGGTAGCTTGGCATGAGTTGCTACAGCGACTAGCTTCTGTCAATTTGACACAAGGGTCCGACGAGTTTCGGTGGAATTTACGCAGTTGTGGTAAATTCTCTGTGGACTCCATGTATACAACACTAATCCAGCCGGAAGTGCCGGTAGATAATAATAAGAAAATCTGAAAGATGAAATTCCACTAAAAAACAAAAAATTTGCATGGTATCTTCGTCGAGGAGTTATTCTTACTAAAGACAACCTTGCAAAACGCAATTGGCATGAAAGTAAATAGTGTGTCTTCTGTCATAAAGACGAGACGATCAAACACCTATTCTTCGAGTGCAAATTTGCTAGTTCTATATGGTCCCTCATCTAGATAGGTTCTACTACATACCCACCTAAAAGCATTGCCAATATTTTTGGCAATTGGCTGAATGAGGTGGATAATAGGTTTAAACAACTTATTAGGGTGGCAGCGCTTGCCGTAATATGGTCGCTTTGGCCATATAGAAATGACAAGGTTTTTAATGATAAAATTGCTCTCTTATGCAGGTTATCTACAGGAGTACTGCTACTCTTCGTTCGTGGTCTCAGTTGCAACGTGTGACGCATCGAAATATGTTTATGGAGATCTGTACAAGACTGGAGTATACGGCGAGAGACTTTTTATCCCAACATGGATGACAGCATAATTTGCGGATTGGTCCTCCACCACCATAGGCGTCCTTAAAATTTCTCATCTTGATATGTAATTCACCTTTTTATGTTTCTTTCTACAGACTTGTTACGGCTGAGGCTGGGCGTGATGCTTAAACCTTTTTAATAAAACTCGCTTTATCTTTAAAAAATGAGATCGACCCCCATCGGGGTAGAATTTCAGGAATTTTAACAAGATGATTTCTATCAAGATGGAGTATATATCAATGTCGCCAGTCCTGATCGGCTTTCATTTTTAAAAAAGTTTTTTCATAAATCGAGCTAGCTAGCTCGGGAGCCACCACCACGGCCACTTTCCGTCTCCTGCCAAGTAAGCTCACTGTGCCTGCGTCTCTGACCCCACTCACCTACCGCCAACCGCCCCAATCTGCATCTCTCCCCTTCCACCGTATAAGTCACCGAACACCACGACCACCGTCTCCACCAACTCCGAGCAGAGCAGAGCCACATCCACCATGGACGTCGCGTCGCTGCTCCCGTTCCTCCTCGCGCTGGTGGCGATCCCGATCTCGCTCGCGCTCCTCGACCGGCTCCGCCTCGGCCGCCTCCCGCCGGGCCCGCGCCCGTGGCCCGTGGTGGGCAACCTGCGGCAGATCAAGCCCGTGCGGTGCCGCTGCTTCCAGGAGTGGGCGGGCCGGTACGGGCCCATCATCTCCGTCTGGTTCGGCTCCTCCCTCACCGTCGTCGTCTCCACCTCCGAGCTGGCCAAGGAGGTGCTCAAGGAGCACGACCAGCAGCTCGCCGACCGGCCCCGCAACCGCTCCACCCAGCGCTTCAGCCGCAACGGCCAGGACCTCATCTGGGCCGACTACGGCCCGCACTACATCAAGGTGCGCAAGCTCTGCAACCTCGAGCTCTTCACCCAGAAGCGCCTCGAGGCGCTGCGCCCCATCCGGGAGGACGAGGTCACCGCCATGGTCGAGTCCGTCCACCGCGCCACCACCACCGCCGGTAAGCAAAGTGAGATCGCGCATTTTTCTTTCACCAAATTATTATGGAATTTTGGATAAAGCGAGGGTGGTTGCTGCGATAAAGGGGATGTATCTTTGGTCCGAAGAGTCGTTAGGCGAGTGGTGCCCTCGTGTTTGGTGAATTTGGTGAGTGACGGATTCCTCTGTCGTGTTGACTCGGCGAAAACGGTGCCCACAGTTCCTAGGTGTTCCAGAGCGCCTCAGATTCGGTGGAATAGTAAACGAAGTTGATCGGTTGAAGTGCATTCCTTTTGAGTGGCAACATGGCAAGCACGTTGCTAGAGTGCTGGATCGTTAAGATACAGATTAATTAAACTGAAAATGTAGGTGGCGTACCACAATAGATCATCACTGGTCAGCACCAGTGTGATGAGGGGCCTTGAGCTCATTTTGTTATTCCGCAGACTCATATCAACAAGATCATGGTGGCTGCAACTTTATACAAGTAGACTGCGCTTCACACGAGACTTAGTACATATGAGGATGGTAATCTTGATTCTACATGCCTTTTAAGCTTCAGGTGAAGACAGCTTGTTGCTTTCCGCATTACTGCTAGTTTAGGTACTTCGATGCACATGCCGGGGCTTCGTTCCCCTTTACGAAAAAAAAGGTACTTCGATGCCACTTATGGACTATGACACTACTCAAATCCCTTCTTGGATGAGGTACTAGCAGTCGGACGATCTGGTGATTGACAAAAATTAAAAAAGTACGACATTCTGGCCTCCTAAGCATTCTCCTTGTGGTAATGTGTCATTTCATGACACTATGCTATTTAAAGCTCACATATTCCCTTGTGGCATAATACATGTTTGACGACCTCGGAAATCTTGACTTGAGTATCATGGACACATAATGACCGCACAAATCATATATGGAGGGCTAGTTTATTTTATCTTTTAATTTCACCAATGCAACGGATGTAGCTCCATTTTGGTATTGATGTAGTCGAGGACTCTAGGCATCTGATTTGAAGAAATTTGTATGTTGTGAGTTTAGGGGCAACTTACCTTGTACTGTTCGGCAACAATACCTTGGTTTTATCTGTCCAGATATCTTAGCTTAATTTGTCCATGCAGATTGAGCCTTGTTAATAGCAATGGACCTATACTCGTATAAGTACTAAAATAGGTCAGATTGATGATAGCTTCAGATGTGACTTTGATTGCAATCACTATTGGCTTTAGTCCTTGGGCGTATTACTACAGCATTTGGGCTATTGGTACCCGATGAAGATCGGTAATCCAAAACAATATTTCATTAAGTTAATTGATATCACAAGTCTAAAAAGTGGGAGTCCAAGTACGTGAAATCTTCTATCAAGGTACTAGCAGTCTAGCACACTGACATGAAGTGGCAACATGACCTGGCTATTATATCTCATTGATGGTCTCTGTTCAGTTTCACGCACACAAATGTTAAGTTGTTGTATTGTGAATTTTGCTCCAAATGCATGTTTGTGTAGTCATCGGGAATATGCTAGACAAATTAAATGGCATTTCATGCTTCCCTCCACCTCAACCCTGTTATTTTTATTATTGATTATTTTCTTTCTTTGAATCACATCTAGCATCGCATCTTATTACATATTTCAATGTTGCAGTATTAATGTAGTAAACTCCTATGAATGTAGTTTTCTAGCATAACCGTCTATCTGATAAACGTTGATTTAATTTAGGAATATAAGCTATTAGATATCCAGAATATCAAGAAAAAAAATATAAATTTAGCTTTAGTTTTTTGGGACAGTCTTTGCTAGTGAACACCTTCAGAGAACACCAGCAATGTGCTTGGTATGTGGGCTTATTTATATTAAACTGGATATCTTCATGACACTAGCAATGTGCCTGGTATGTGGGCTTATTTATATTAAACTGGATATCTGCCTGGATCCTTTGCACCGCTGTTTAGGTTCTTGTTGTTGTCGTGGTAAACATTAATTGGTTTACGCTCATGCTTCTTCTGTGATACGTTTTTGGCATAATTTGGCAAAACATTTATTGTTCCATTATTGCCTGTTGCTGTAATTCGCGAGTTAGACTCACAAAATGAAAAGATGGTGTATCCGAATGACATATGATAGTGAAACACTTTATGTTTGATCCTGGTTTCATTTTTAATGGAACTGGGGGTTTTTTTCGGCCCCACTTTAATCTAAAAAACACTATGTTTCCTAGTCAATTCATACCCTGAATCAGCTTCGACTCTCTCC
The DNA here is from genome assembly GCA_947311845.1 of Poa pratensis. NCBI lineage: Eukaryota > Viridiplantae > Streptophyta > Magnoliopsida > Poales > Poaceae > Poa > Poa pratensis. The sequence continues at coordinate 32,310,313 of CAMZMU010000067.1, forward strand.
CAACAGTATGGACTATCGAGTTTTTTCTAACTATTCAAATGGTTTTTCAGGTAATGAAGGAAAGCCATTGGTAGTTAGGAATTACCTTTCTATGGTGTCCTTCAACAATATAACAAGGCTAGCTTTTGGGAAGCGATTCATGAATGCAAATGGTGATATTGATGAAGAAGGGCAGGAGTTCAAGATTATTGTCAACAACGGCATCAAAATTGGTGCATCTCTCTCTGTTGCCGAATTCATTTGGTACTTGAGATGGCTATGTCCACTTAATGAGGAGCTTTACAAGACCCACAATGAGAGAAGGGATCGCCTGACCAAGAAGATCATAGAAGAGCATGCGAAGGCCCTAAAGGAGAGTGGTGCCAAGCAGCACTTTGTGGATGCACTGTTCACTCTCAGAGAACAGTATGACCTTAGCGATGACACAGTTTTTGGACTTCTGTGGGTATGTTGGATGCCCCTTTATAATTAATTAAATTGCTATCTTCTTATATTGCTTTTTAGTTTCTGATGAGATGCCCTGCTAATCTTTAGTATGAAATGAATTATGCATTTGTAGTTCTTACATTGTTTGCACGAATGCTACATGCCTGCATAGCCTTTATTACATTGATTGATTTATAGATCAAGAGAAATCTTCTTAAGATAAGCCAATTAGTAGATAAGTTTAGGTGAGACGCCACTGTCTCAAGGTTGGTGTATGATGCTCGGATTGGAAAATGTCTTGTTTACTTTTGAGTTGGGCTTTTGTGAGTCCTTAGCTCTAATCATCCCAATATATGTTCCTCATGTTCAGGACATGATCACTGCTGGAATGGACACAACAGTCATATCAGTCGAGTGGGCCATGGCAGAGCTGATCAGGAATCCTAGGGTGCAGATGAAGCTGCAAGAGGAGTTGGACAGTGTCGTCGGCCGTGACCGCATCATGTCCGAGACCGACTTCCAGAACCTGCCCTACCTGTTAGCCGTTGTCAAGGAGTCCCTACGTCTGCACCCACCAACGCCGCTCATGCTGCCCCACAAGGCCAGCACGAGCGTCAAGGTCGGCGGCTACAACATCCCCAAGGGCGCCAACGTCATGGTGAACGTGTGGGCAGTCGCCCGCGACCCTAAGGTCTGGAACAACCCGTTGGAGTTCAGGCCCGAGCGCTTCCTGGAGGAGAGCATCGACATCAAGGGCAGCGACTTCAGGGTGCTGCCCTTCGGCGCAGGCCGGAGGGTGTGCCCCGGCGCGCAGCTCGGGATCAACCTTGTTGCCTCGATGATCGGGCACCTCCTGCACCATTTCGAGTGGTCTCTGCCAGAAGGCACCAGGCCGGAGGATGTTAACATGATGGAGTCCCCCGGTCTCGTCACGTTCATGGGCACGCCGCTGCAGGCCGTCGCCAAGCCGCGCCTGGAGAAAGAGGAGCTGTACAAGAGGGTCCCGGTTGAGATGTAAGCAGCCTGTACTGCTTGGGATGTTACACCGCTGCTTTCAGCTGGGCGCTGGCGTGTTGTTGTAAATTGTGAGGTGTTAACTGCCTTTTGAATCTCATAAAGTTACTGTGGCAGATCGTTTCTACCTTGACTATGTACTTAGGTGTTTCTTCACATGCAGTTTTGGTTTTTTATTAACACAACAGATCAAATGTATTTCCCCACCTAATACAGTCGATGTAAATGATGGCTGAATATCTTGGTCTGAACTGAATTTGGCACTGTATATCACATTGTTGACCCTGTATGTGACGGGGCTTTGGAAGCGTAAGGTTTGCGTTGTTGTTTCACCTTTTAGGGCAAATGAACCTTGTAAAAAAATTGGAGGATTATATTTCTAAGAAAATTTCCTATATACTCCCTTCGTTCTAAATATAAGATGTTTCAGCTTTTTTCAGATCCATGTGTATCTTGAACATTTTAGTGTGTATTTTCACCCATTTCAGTCTGTATCTAGATCATATTTGAAATAGCTAAAACATTTTATATTTAAAAATGAATGGAGTAGCTTGTTTGATTTGTAGGATTGAGTTTTTTATCCTATGCAATTTCATTTAAACTTTCTCTTAGGTCTAACCTCATGGGCATTTTCCCTTGACTCAATACACAACTACGGTAACACATATTTACCGTAATTTTGTTATGTCGGTGCTTATGTTAGTTATGGCCATTGGTATGAGATGTACTTACCAGTCAATCACGGTCAAAAAAATACTTACCAGTCAATGGTTGTAATTTCCAGCCTGTATGGCAACTTGTTATATATACTCTCCTGATGTTGAAAGTTTGATTTTGAGCATGTCTAGTCTCGTGTTTGACTAGACATAGCTCAAACATTAGGCCTCATCATGAGTGTAAGATGATACCTAATTGTTGGTATGTTCGAGTGTAAGTAGGGAGGTTTACCATGATGTTGATGTAGTAATATATCATTTGGTTTGTGCATAATAGATTATTGTGTGGCACACCATGATGGTGATGTAATAATGATAATTTGTTGTAAAATATTCTGGTAACTGGTGCACTTCTACATGATAATAAAACTACATACAAAAAGTTTGATGAAACATATCTAAAAGGCATCCATTTTTAAACCCCTTGTTGATACGAAGCGAGCGACACTATGGTTCCGTTGACATCACTTGGGGATTGAAACACGATTGGACCAGTAGGACTATGAGCTATTATTATGGTAGTTGTGAAATGCATGAAAGCATCCATCCAGAGTTGTTGCACCATATAATTTCAATCATTAATGCAAATATTCTTACTATTTAAGTGTGAGCAGATATATGGAGCATGTGCTCATGTATGCAAAGCATCCATCTCACGTACCTGAGGGTGGGAAGGAGTAGAGCGCGCCTATATTAAGTGTGAGCGGAGATATAGAACATTCTCATGGTTTCCAATGTAGCCTCTCTTGTACCTAAGTCGAGTTGGAAATAGAGCTCAGTTTTATTTAAGTGTGAGTAGAGGTATGGAATATGCTGATAGTTTGCAAAGTAGCAACTTCTCTTACTTGAGTTAAGCAAGGAGTAAGCTCAGTTGTTGTAGGATTAATTTGAGGACATCACATATGTTGTATACATTTGTGATGCACTATGTTAGAACTGAAATTTCTTTCGCAATGTCACTGAAACCAACATCCTAGGACTGAGAAGCATCGGAATTTGCGAGAGTACGAGATTTGGTTTCCAAGCATGAATTAATAACACCATGATTGCGGGAAGAGTGAGTGTAACCTAGGGAGATTGATATACTTCACGGATTCATCATGAGCATACCGGGATTGGTCCTCTCCTAGCTTATACTTCATAAAAAGATAGGCTTGGACATAAATGGACACAAGTGCACATGTGTTATTAGGTGGTTTTACATACTAAATTGATCCACCTACCAAGTAAAATTTCCTCGGGTGTATTTTATTCTTTTGTAAACCAATATTTCGGTATCACGTCAGTATGCATCTTTAATTTTATTCACAGGTTACAAAATCAACACTTCTAGTCCAACAAAAAGAGGTTCAAAGTTTGATTTTGAGCTTGCGATTTAGTCTCAAGTTTCCACTAGACATAGCTCAAATGTTTTTCAATTAATCAATTCTTATTCGTGCTCAATTTCGCACATTCAAGGCGTAACCGAAATCGAGACAGCGGTGCTCGTAAACTGTACTAATTCACAATGATGGTGCTGAAAGATAAATCATGTAAAAGATGGTTAGAAAGACCTGCTTGACATGTAATTGTCAAGAACATACTTAAAAAATGGCCGATATGACACTTGCGAAGGGTACTATAGTGGACGTTAGAGCTAGCATTGGCGGCATCAAATCCCCAATGCAGAAGCAACCACTTTGCTTATTCGGTTGAGTGAGCTACCCCACCCATACAACACAATCGCTGGTGGATCTAGGATAAAATCGATGAGGGTGCACAAGGTTACAAAATCTCCGTTGGGTTAAGAATTTAGCCAAAAATAGTGCAAAAACTACTAGCTAAAAGAATTTCTTATTTTTGGAGGGGTTGCCATATGACATATACATATTTCTTCGTGAAAAATCATGTGTCATTCATGTGGTGCAACTAATCAGATCGTATTCCAAATTCATTATGTGTGACATCTTAATCCTACGTTTGTTTGTTTTCATAGGTTCTTATGATCATATGAATCAACCAAATATGTCCTTTGTACTTTTGTTTTCACACGCAGGAACAAGCTCTATGGGTCAATGAAATGAGAATGAGTAAACATCAAGATGTCCCGGAAATTCACAATGACTCCCCACCTCATGTACTTCTAGCAGAATAGAAAATAAAGTAAAAAAAATTAAATTCTAAATTTTTGGTGATACATACATTTTAAGTTTCATGCTGAAATGACATTTGTGTTGCTCTGTAAGAAACAAATCAGTGGCAAAAAAAGGATTTAAAAATATATTTTTAGAGCATTGATTTTGTTTTTTCGCAAAGAGCACGAAACATGTTATTTCATCACGAAATTTGGCACATATTAGAACACTTGTATAAGTTTGTCTACATTGTTTTTTAATATCGTTTGAAATGTTTTACTATTTTTTATTTTTGTTATTGGGCAGGGGCATATTAAATGTTTTACTTAAATTCTAGTTGATGTCATTGATACAATATATCTTTATATATCCTGGCTTACTTGGGGGGCTTTTTTCTTTAATGATCTTGGCGGGCTTTATTGTATCCAGGCAAGGCATCTTTCGCCTAAAAATGAATATTGTACGGTATCTTAAGATGTCTCTTAGTTTATGTTAGATGTTTAGAGAGTAGAAACACTATCGCAATGCATTCTATATTAGGTGTGTTTGATATTTACTACAGTACGCCCACTTATATTAAAATTGCTTATCATAGCACAAGACGTAATGATCAATGCATATGATTGTGTAAAGAGACTATATCGAAGATAATAGACAAATTCATCCTCTTTCCTCATTAATTGTATGACATGACATAGAAAAAAAATCCGACGTGGCACTAGTGTGGAGCAGTTGAGCGACACTAGTACAAACTTGAGTAAGCTAGACGTAAAAACCAGAGCCGGTCAGATAGAAAATAAAAACCGCCGTCTGGGAAGAGCCACCTCAAACGGACGTAATTTTGTGTCCGTCTCTAATTTAATCTGCGACGGTTCTTATTTACGCCCGTCTCAAATCTCATACATATCGGAGACGGCCAGGAAAAGTACCCGGCGCATAAGTATTGCAGACGGCCAAGAAAACTACATGACGAGGGGTAGACTCATCAAGTCCCATGGTTAAGGACCTAGGGTTGTGATTATGGGGGAGAGAACGTGGTAGAGCTGGTGGTATCGTCGGCTGACAAGCAAGGCAAGGATTTTACCCAGGTTCAGGTCCCTCGTGTGGAGGTAACACCCCTACGTCCTGCTTGTCTGTTATTGATCTGGGAGTATATGCTGATTACAAGGGGATCCCGGCGAGATGCTGATCTCGCTAGGGTTTCGGTGGTTCTGAAAGTGCGTGTCCTGGATCGGCGGCCCTCCCAGCCTTTATATAGTAGGCTGGGTCTCGGAGTTCGCAACCGACTCAGATTACATGTAAGGAAAGTCTAAACCGACTATGGCTTCGCTTGACTTGGAGGATACTCCATCTTCTTGGGCCTTCCTTCATGGGTTTCGTGTAGGCTCTTAATAGTTGGGCCTAACCGATACGTGCACCAGGTACCCTCATGGTAGGGTACCCGATAGGTATATCCCTGTCAGTAGCCCCCGAGTACTTTGCAGGCTTTGTTGTCGACTTCCAAGCAGAGCGAGCCCGCGTTGAGGAGCATTTGGACAGTGTTGTTGACAGTCCAACCACTGGTCGTCAACATTTTTGGCTTGATAGATTTCACGCGCGTACACTCGCCACCTTGAAGGATCGCGCTTGGCGGAGTGCTCAGCTACTCGAGCTATGTAGGACGGCCTTTATTCGCCTCAACGAGACTCTTTTTCCTACGGGGCCACAACCACAAGGAATCCACGCCTTGTTGGATATTTTTCGTCATGCAGGTCCCATTCGGGAGCTGCTGACCCAGAAGCTTGTGGTTGGAGCAAACGCGGCGATGCATATGTTCGTAGTCGACGACCAACTTTGGTGCTTCCGCCACCCGCGATTGGGCGACTCTGTCCCAGGAAGATCTGGATGGCACCGTTCTTTCTGCGGAGATGCTGGTCGAGCGTACTCTCGCCCAACTTAGCGGTCCTATGTTGCCCATCAAGGAGGAGCCTGAGGGTTAAAGCGACGCGCAAGTGTAAATGTTTGTACAGGGGGCAGCCCCCGAGTGTAAATTTGCCTCTTTGTATATAATGTGAGTTTGCTATTTTTGCGTTTCCGCAGCCCCCGAGTCTATCGAGTGGGGTTTATGAAATATGTGTTGATTGTGAGGTAATGATTGCACAGCCCCCGAGTATTCGAGTGCAGCTGCAAAGTTTGCTTTCTTGTTTGGACTGTTGTGACGCAGCCCCCGAGTATTCGGGTGCGGCTAAGGTGTTATTTTTGTGGGAGCGGAAGATCGTGCTTTTGATAACGCAGCCCCCGAGTGTTCGGGTGCGGTTAAGATATGAGTTATGCGAATAATGAACATAGAAAAATAGGAGGAATCCTTGATTATATTCCACTTTTGAATGTTAAGCTGCAGGCCGCCTCATTAAAAACCTTCCAGTCCCCTTAGGTACCCTGGTAAGAAAAAGAGCGCGTCTGAAACCTGTAGCCATCCGACATATCGCCTATTACATTGTATGCCTTTGAGTATTCTAAGCATAGAAACGACGCAGGTGCGCAACGTTCCAAGGATTGTGCGAAAGTTCGCCTGTCTTCGCGTGCTTCAATCTGTATGCGCCACCGCCGAGAACTTCGGTGATGATGAAGGGTCCCTCCCATGGGGAGGCGAGCTTGTGCACCTTCTTCTGCTTCAGCCGTAGCACCAAGTCGCCAACCATGAAGGACCTGGTGCGCAGTCGACGGCTATGGTAGTTGCGGAGATCCTGCTGGTAGACAGCTGTGCGAGCGAGTGCCGTGTCGCGTGCTTCGTTGAGCAAGTCGACTGCGTCTTCGAGTGCTTCTTCCGCGTCGTCTTCGTTGTAAGCCTCCACCCTTGGTGCGTCGAATTTTACGACGGATGGCAGAATTGCCTCTGCACCATATACCATGAAAAATGGTGTGAATTGTGTTGAAGCATTAGGAGTTGTGCGCAAGCTCCACAGTACCGACGGAAGTTCTTCAACCCAAGCGCCCGCGGCTCGTTTGAGTGGCACCAGTAGGCGTTTTTTGATTCCGCTGCACACGAGTCCATTGGCTTTTTCGACTTGGCCATTGGACTGCGGGTGTGCCACGGATGCATAGTTGAGCGTGATACCTTGCTCTTTGCAGAAGGAACAGAACTCTTCAGCCATGAAGTTTGTGCCGTTGTCAGTTATGATACTGCTTGGGAAGCCGAAGCGGTAGATGATGGTCTTTATGAAGTTAACTGCTGTAGTAGCAGTCGAATTTGTGATGGGGACGGCCTCGATCCACTTTGTGAACTTGTCGACTGCCACCAGGAGGTGAGTGTGCCCGCCATGCGAAGATTTTTTGAGTGGCCCAACCATATCGAGCCCCCACTGGGCGAAAGGCCAGGCCAACGGTATGGTCTTCAATGCTGATGCGGGTGCGTGCGGCTTTGTTGCGAATTTTTGGCAGCCGGTGCACCTTTTGACTATGTCCTCCGTGTCCTGGAGTGTTGTGGGCCAGTAAAAACCTGCTCGAAAGGCCTTGGCCACGAGTGACCGACTGCTGGCGTGACGCCCACAGGTACCTGCATGAATATCTCGAAGTATGGCTTGGCCATCCTCGAAGGCGATGCACCGTTGAAACATACCTGATATGCTGCGTTTGTAGAACTCTCCGTTGATGACGGTGTATGCTTTAGACCGTCGAGTGACGCGCCGTGACTCGGTTATGTCGTCTGGTAGCTCATTGCGGATTATGTATGCCAGGAAAGGTTGAGTCCAAGTTGGCTCAATGAGGAGTACCTCGACTGGCGGGTCCTCTGTGCTGGGTGTTTTGTTCTTGGCTGGTGCAGTCGATGCAGGAGGTGCCCGCTTTTCCTTGATGGATCTATGCTCAATGCGCTCGAGGAAGACGCCGGGTGGAACTTGCGCACCAGTAGAGCCTAAGTTGGCTAGCATGTCTGCTTTTCGTTGCTTTCTCTTCCTATGTGCCGCAACTCGCAGCCATCGAAGCTACCCTCCAGTGTGTTGTACAGGTCGCGGTAGGCGATCATGTTGTATGCTATGGCATCGCATGCCTTCATTGTTTGCTGTACCACCAGATTTGAGTCACCGTAGATCATCAGTCGAGTGCATCCGAGTGCTTTGGCCATCCGCATGCCATGGATCAAGGCCTCGTACTCGGCTTCGTTGTTTGATGGCAACTTGAATCCCATTTGCAGGACATAGCGGAGCTTGTCTCCTTTTGGTGATATGAGGATGACGCCTGCGCCTGCACCTTCATTTTTCTTGGACCCATCGAAGTACATGGTCCATGAATTGGACACATCTGGCGCTCCAGGCAATTGGGCCTCTATCCACTCGGTTGTGAAGTCGGGTAAGACTTGTGCTTTGATGGCCTTCGGGTGCTCGTACTTGATGTCCCTTGGTCCTAGCTCGATGAGCCATTTTGCGACTCGCCCAGTTGCGTTGGGGTTTGTGAGAATATCACCGATTGCTGAGTTACTCACCACTGTGATCGGGTGTTCTGCGAAGTAGTGCGTCAATTTCTTGAGGACATGAACACGGCGTAGGCCAGCTTTTGATAGTGCGGGTACCGCTGCTTTGATGTAGAGAGGACCTCACTCAAGTAGTAGACTGGCCGTTGTATGATTTGGGCGTGTCCCTCCTCCATGCGTTCGACCACTAGTACGGTGCTCACCACCCTGTTTGTAGCCGAGACATAGAGGTATAGCGGTTCCCGTTCTTTAGGTGCGATGAGGATCGGAGGACTTGTGAGGATTCGCTTAAGATCCGTGAAGGCTGCTCGGCTTCCGGTGTCCACTCAAACGTGTCTGCTTTCTTCATCAGTCGATAGAACGGCAGTGCTTTTTCGCCTAATTTGCTGATGAATCGACTGAGCGCTGCCACTCGACCTGCTAACTTCTGCACGTCATGAAGCTTTGTAGGCCTTTGCATTGTCAGGATGGCCTGTATTTTCTCCGGGTCCGCCTCAATTCCTCGAGCCGAGACTAGATACCCCAAGAGCTGTCCGGCTGGTACGCCAAACGTGCACTTCTTAGGATTGAGCTTGATGTGGAAGCGCTTGAGGTTGGCGAACGTCTCTCTCAGGTCGTCGAGTAGTGTGCTTTCTTCCCTTGTTGTGATGACAATGTCGTCCACATAAACTTGGACGTTTTCATCCGATCTGCTTTTTGAGGCAGTTTGCATCATGCGCTGGTATGTTGCACCCGCGTTTTTGAGACCAAAGGGCATGGTTGTGTAGCAGTAGACCCCGAGTGGGGTTATGAACGTTGTTTTCTCTCATCTTCTTCCTTCATCCTTATCTGGTGGTAACCTGAGTAAGCATCCAGGAAGGATAGTCGTGCGCATCCGGTAGTGGAGTCGACGATATGGTCGATTCGAGGTAGCGGGAAGTGATCTTTGGACAGCACTTGTTAAGGCTGTGAAGTCCACGCACATCCGAAGGATGTCTGTATGCTTCTTCTCTACGAGTACGGGGTTAGCCACCCATTGTGATTTCTTGATTTCTCTGATGAACCCTGCCGCGAGTAGCCTGTCGACCTCAGACTCGACAGCGGCTCGTTTTGGGCCGGAGATCCGGCGCATTGTTGCTTGACTGGCTTTGCATCTGGAAACAATTGGAGAGAGTGCTCGGCGAATTCCCTGGGAATACCTGGCATGTCGGCTGGACACCAGCAAATATTTCCCAGTTCTCACGGAGGAATTCGACGAGCGCGCCTTCCTATGCGATAGGCAGACTCGACGATACATTGACTGTCTTGGAGGATCGGTCGGGTGCACCTGATGTGACCTTGTGTCATTTGCTGCGTTGAATGCTCTGTCGACTGCCAACTTTTATGCTCCGGAAGGAGTGTGCGGTCGTTGGAGATCGCCAAATCTGCGAGTGTCTCTTCCATGCCGAACGTCTCGGAGATTTTGCTGAACTCGCGGTCGCAAGCGTCGGACCTTTGAAAGTTTCCATTGACAGTGATGACTCCTTTTGGTCCTGGCATCTTTAACTTGAGGTACGCGTAGTGTGGCACTGCCATGAATCGAGCAAACGTTGGGCGTCCAAGTATGGCATGATATTGTGACTTCCAGTCGACGACCTCGAATTCAATCGACTCTGTCCTGAAGTGGCTTTTGTCCCCGAACGTGACGTCGAGTTGTATTGTGCCTTCTGGGCTGATTGCTTTTCCAGGAACGATACCGTGGAAGGTATTTGAGGATTTTGGAAGGTTTTCGACTGACTTGTTCATTTTGCGGAGCGTGTCCGCGAAGATGATGTTTATGCCGCTGCCTCCGTCCATGAAGACCTTGGTCATGGCGTAGCCTCCAATTTGCGCATCGAGTACCAGAGCAGCGTGCCCTGGTCGAACTACAGCCGGGGGGTGATCTGCCCGACTGAAGCTTATGGTAGTCTCAGACCCCTTCAAGAATTCAGGAACGGCAGGAGGTGCCATGATAGCCATGTTCACCTGTCGAGTGAGTAGTTTTTGCTGCCTGTTGGAGGGGCGACCTTTCTGTATCATGTACATCTGCCCGTGAGGTTGAGGGTACTGATCATCTTCTATTCGAGGTACAGGTTGTATGGCACCCGCAATGTTTGCGCCTGCAGCAGGATGTGGTGGTGGTTGCGGTGACGGCTGTGGTGCCATTATAGCAGGTACAGCGTTCGGCTGAGCTACGGGTGCAGGGGTCGGCTGAGCGGGCGCAGGGCCGTACCTTTTGAGCCGTATCATGTAATCAGACGCCAATTGGTCGAATTCTCTGCAATTCCTTAGCGAGTGGTTGGAGCATAATTTTCCATCGTCCCCCTTGAACAGGTGGAATCTGCAATAGTCGTCCATCTTTTCTTCGAATGAACGCTCGGATTTTGTGTCGGTGCGTTTGCGCCACTCTTGCCTTTTGTAGTTGTCGCTTCGTTGCTCGCGGTCTCGACTATCCCGTCGATCATCCGACCTCCGGTTGCTTCTGTCCTGATCGTCACGGGATTGCGTGAACCCAGCCGCCATGAACTCGGGTCTGTCGTCGTCGTAATGACGTTTTGAACGTTTGCGCCTGCGATCATCTCTGTATGCGTCCCTGCGGCTTCGACTACCGCTGTCGTGACTGTCGCGTGGTGGAGAAGCACGGGATGCTCGCACGGAGTCTTCTCCATCTGCCAATTCAGTCGCGATTTTGATGAGGTTAGCCATGGAGGTTGGCTTTTCTCGACCAAGTGCTTCTTTGAAATCTCGCCTGGCGAGACCCATGATGAAGGCGTCCATGGCCCTGTCTTCCGATATTGGGCCGACTGAGTTGCGTATTTCGGTCCATCGTCGTATGTATGATCTCAACGATTCGTCTGATCGTTGGGTGCAGGCTCTCAGCTCTTCGAATGTCTTCGGGCGCTCGCAGAGAGGCTCGAAGTTTTTGATGAAGTCCCTACGGAAGTGATCCCACAAGTCGTATGACGACGGAGGTAACGCCTTGGGCCAGTCGCGGGCTGTTCCTTCGAGCATGACTCGTATGTATTGCATTGCCGTAGTATTCGTGCCTCGCTGGCATGAGACGGCGAGTCTGTAATCTTCTAGCCATCCTGAAGTTTCCTGTCGACCATTGTACTTGGGTTGTTCAGATGTTAGCTTGAACCCTTTGGGAATCCGTTTCTCGCGGATGCGTCGAGTGAAACACCAGGCTCCACATGGCTCGGGTTCCCTGTCGGAATATGAGTCGCTACTGGAAGACCTTCGAGATCTGCTTCTGCAGGACCTGTGTCGGCGTGTGCTTCTCCTTGCTTCCTCCGAGTGGTGACTGCGACCACTACGATCGTGTGCTGCATGCCGCGAGCCGACTAGGTCGCGATCTCGACTCCCTCCTGGAGTGTTTGTATCCGGCTGTATGGCCTTCGCCGCCATGGCCAGCGATTTGAGTTGTTGGCGATGCAGGGCTGCGTTGGGATCGTCTGCCGCAGGCTGCATTGCTTTGAGGTAAGCACCCACAGAGATCAGTGCACCCGCAGCTGTTTTGGGTACTGGGATTCCTTCGGCATCCTGTGTCATGAACGACAGGTTGCGGGTAATTGCTGCTCTCTCATCTTCTGGGAGGCGTGCCAGCCTCGATCTGGGTCTTGGGCTTGGTTGCCTTGTGGAGCTAAGGGACAGGTGCCTCCTTCGCGCACTCGAGATGCTGGCTTGCCTTTTGCGTTCTTCGAGTGTTGCTCGGTAGTTTTGCTGTCGAATCGATTCCTGCCAGTTGAAATACTGGAAGGTCAACATCTCCTCCGGAGTTGAGTCTGCTGGCATCATTGTGCACTCCTTGATGACTTTGTCTGCTTTTGCTGCCATCTCTGCAGTAATCGTCAGAGTTGTGACCCCATCCGGCATGGTTACCGTGCATGGGAATTGTGTAGGCCTGCGACAGGCTGCGGCTGCGGATGATTCTGCATAGATATCCACGTAAACCTGATGGGGCGTGACCCGCGGGCACGTGTATGTGCTGTCGGTTCCTGTCATGGACTCGACGTCTTCATCGAGGCTCATATCAGAGTCAATATGCCCGTCGAGTAGATCTTCTAGACGGATCTCGTTGTCGATGTGCTCATCGCCTATGCTCATCTCGATGTCAGCGAAACCGTTATGGATCTCAGAGTCAAGGTTGTTGTTGGTGCAGATCTCAGAGTCGACGTTGCTGTCGTTATGAATTTCGGGTTCGGCGAAGTCGTCGAGGGAGAACCCGCAGTCGAAGCTCTCGTCGAGTAGGAGATCGAACTCGAGGTCGTTTGTGCGGTACGCTGATTCGGCTTCCTCACCTTGGAGCTCCTTTGTCACGTACTCGTTGATCTCTCCAGTCGACATGGTTGTTGAAGGCGAGCAGGCTCCAAGAATCGACAACGGGGCAGACGCAGTTGATGGAGCCTCGGGTGCGGCCGGCGCGAGTTGTCTTGGATCTGCCAAGTCCTGCGTACCAAGATTGTTTACGAAAAAACTGAATGCTCCAACAGTTAAATCCAAACCTGACTCGAGACCAGAAAACGTCTCTTGAAGCTCTGGCGAGTGCGGATCGAAGTGCATCAGAGGAGTAGATGCGCTTTTTGCTGGTGAAGCCGGCGGGCTGCCGCTTTTCGAGCAAGTCGGCGAGTTGCCGTGTGTCGATGCAGTCGGCGAGCTGCCGTTTGTTGATGCGATCGGCGAGTCGCCGTTTTCTGATGAAACCGACGAAACCGTGAGTCCAGCACTATTCTTTCCCACAGACGGCGCCACTTGACGAGGGGTAGACTCATCAAGTCCCATGTGTCGTGGGTTTGTCACGTCAGGTGTCATAGATGACTTCGTAGGTGTGGGATTACGCGAGTCAAGCATCTCCGAGCTTGGGATCGCAGGAATAAAGATCAACACAGATTTACCCAGTTTCGGCCCCCTCAATGTGAGGTAAAAGACCTACTTCCTGCCTACCCTAGATTGGTATTGATATGATAATCGAGGTGTTACAATGGAGGCGATCCGATCTGGTACTCGCCGTTTGAGCTAGGGTTTAAGGGCTTGCCCTCTCTAAGTCCTGCGAGTGCTCTTTATATACATAGAGGCTCGTCAGGTTACAAGAGTTCTACACGAAGCCTGATTATCTTTCTTGTCTTCCAAGGCAAGTTTGCACCGATCTTCTGGAGCTTTCCTTCATCGAGTCACGATGCGAGATTGGCCCATCTTTCACGTGGCCCAACAATGACAACGCAACCTTAAGTCGCTATTTGTTAAATTCGAATAAGTCGCGGGTTAATCATTCCCCCGACATTAGCCCCCAAGCGTGGCCTGAACTTCATAGGATTTCTTGTTCTTGAATGTTTAGGCCGCGCTTTTCCTTATTTCGCAACTTATAATTGTGCTGGATTGGCCTTGACTCGCACCTGGAGGATCATCTGACTTCGTGAGCTTCTTTGTTAGAGTAGCCTGATAGCTTCAAAACTTGATGACGATCCATCTTCAAATTTTTGATGATAATATGATGTAGCCCCCAAGGATTGAGAGGATGTAACATGATAATCGCCTCAATCCTTCTCAGATAGTTTTGAAGGTCGTCACCTGTAACTTGAAATCATGAATAAAACAGTTGTTAAGATACAAGTAATTGTAATTGGTGTTGCCGTACTATAAGCAGTACATCGACCTCTCGTTAGGCCATCTGAATCCTTAAGTGGGCACTCGCGCGACTCAGTATTTCCTAGGAACATGTGTGTTCAGGGTCGAGAGCGGCTATGATAGGCAATCAAGCTCGATTGACGCCACACCCCAGTACTTTGGCCACATAATGCGAGTAGCAATCCAACTTAAGGTAAATTTGATAATTGCCAGTAAGTTGGCCGTTTCAGGGTAACAAAGCCCCCAAGAAACATAATGATATGGCCATGATAGGCTAAGCTATGATAAGCTTTGATTATGATGACACATAAGGTCGCGCCTTGGTGGCAACCGTGTGTTATACATAGGGTTGGATCGCACGTTGGTGGCGATCCATGGTGATACATGGGGTCAGTCGCGCCTAGGTGGCGACCAGAAATGATACAAAGTTTACGGCCGCGCCTAGGTGGCAGCCGGTTTCTGATACAAGGGTCGATCGCGCCCGGGTGGCGATCAGATGTTGCATAGGTCGCGCCTAGGTGGCAACCAAAGTTGAAGTTCTAGCCCTGAGTGGTTGTGATGATACTCAGCTATAAAGCTGGAAAGGATGATTCTTGGCTCTAATTAGCCTTTTCTTATGTATAGTACGGTCGCAGGTGTGCGACGTTCCAAGGGCGAGGTGCCTCGAGACGATCCTCGAAATCATGGCGTTCGCTGCTTTCTTCCCTTACATCCAGCAGATAGTACGACCCATTGTTTAGCTTCTTGCTGATGATGTAGGGTCCTTCCCATGGAGAGGACAGCTTATGCATTCCCTTGTGATCTTGTTTAAGTCGCAGTACTAGGTCGCCTTCTTGAAAGGTGCGGGTTTTGATGCGTCTTGCATGATAGCGTCGCAAGTCTTGTTGATATACTGCTGACCTTGATGCTGCCAAGTCTCTAACTTCGTCTAATGTGTCCACCGAGTCTTGCCGAGCTATCTCATTATCTGTCTCGATGTAAGCCGCAACTCTTGCTGAATCGTGTATGATATCGCTGGGCATGACTGCTTCTGCTCCATAGACCATAAAATATGGTGTAAACCCTGTGGATCTGTTAGGGGTTGTTCTTAAGCTCCACAGTACTGCTGGCAATTCCTCCACCCAACATCCTGGAGATGCTTCAACCTTTTCAATAAGGCGCGGCTTAATTCCATGGAGAATTTCCTGGTTAGCTCGCTCAGCTTGTCCATTGCTCTGCGGGTGTGCTACTGACGTGAGGTCCAACCTTATCCCATTGTTTGCGCAAAATATCTGTGTAGCTCCTTCAGAGGTGTTGCTCCCGTTGTCTGTAATGATACTATGGGGGTACCCAAAGCGGAATATGACTTTCCTCAAGAACTTGACTGCTGTTTCAGCCTCGCAATCTCCCACAGGTTCTGCTTCTATCCACTTTGTGAACTTGTCCACCATGATGGATTGTGCAGTTCATCCAGGAAAACATTGGGTGGGACTGACTGTCTATTGGATCCAAGTCGAGACAGGGCATCTGCAGCTTCGTTTTGTCTCCGATCAATATGTTCAACCTGGTATCCAGTGAAGTATCCAGCAATTCTGTCCACCTCTCTTCTGTATGCAGCCATATTCGCATCCTTGCTGTCCCACGTTCCAGAGACCTGCTGTGCCACCAAGTCTGAATCGCCAAAACAGCGTATGCGACGGATGTTCATCTCCTTTGCTATACGTAGACCATGAAGCAGTGCCTCATACTCTGCCACGTTATTTGTGCAGTTGAAGTGTATCTGTAGCACATACCGCAGCTTGTCCCCTTGGGGGATGTTAGAACAACTCCAGCCCCCGAGCCTTGCAACTGTCTTGACCCATCAAAATGCATGGTCCAGTATTTGGTTTCTGCCATGCTAGGAGCAACTTGGATTTCTGTCCAATCGTTGATAAAATCTGCGAGGGCTTGCGACTTAATTGATGTGCGCGGCTCGTAACTGATATGATGTGGTCCCAACTCGATCGCCCACTTAGCGACTCTTCCAGTAGCTTCTCGATTACGGATGATATCTGCTAACGGTGCTGAACTAACCACAGTTATTGATGTTCTTGGAAGTAGTGCTTCAGCTTGCGACTCGCCATGAACACTCCAAACACCAACTTCTGCCACTGGGGTAACGCTGCTTGGAAGCTGTGAGGACTTCGCTCACGTAATATACTGGTCTCTGGACAGGGTATTCCTTTCCGGGTTCTTGTCTCTCCACAACCATGACAGCGCTCACAGCGCGGAATTTGCCGCTATGTATAGTAGCATGGGCTCTTTATCCTTTGGAGCCGCCAGAACTGGAGCATTTGTCAATTGATGTTTCAAGGCTGTTAGAGCTTCGTCGGCCTCTGCATCCCAAACGAAGGTGTCTGATTTTTTCAACAACTGTACAAAGGTAGTGCTTTCTCTCCCAATCTTGATATAAAGCGACTCAAAGCTGCGACGCAACCGGTAAGTCGCTGCACATCTTTTATCTTTTCTGGCTTTTGGAGATCCATCACGGCCTTTATCTTGTCAGGGTTGGCCTCAATGCCTCTTTCTGATACTATGAATCCCAATAGCTTTCCTGCTGGTACTCCAAAGACGCACTTTGTGGGGTTGAGCTCATGTTGTATTTTCTGAGATTTGTGAATGTCTCTGCCAGGTCACTAATAAGATCCTGGCCAACTTGCGACTTAACCACAATATCATCCACGTAGGCGTGAACGTTGCGACCTATTTGCTCATGTAGACAATTCTGAATGCATCTTTGGTAAGTCGCACCTGCGTTCTTCAACCCAAAGGGCATGCTGACATAACAAAAAGCTCCAAAGGGTGTGATGAAGGACGTCTTTTCTTGGTCCTCCCTCTTCATCTTGATTTGATGGTAGCCTGAATAGGCATCCAAAAAGCATAACAGCTCGCACCCAGCAGTTGAATCAATCACTTGGTCGATTCGCGGCAAAGCAAATGGATCCTTTGGACAGCTTTGTTAAGACTGGTGTAATCAACGCACATTCGCCACGTACCGTTCTTTTTCATAACCAAGACTGGGTTTGCCACCCACTCCGGATGGTATACCTCCGTGATGAATCCTGCAGCCAGTAGGCGAGCTATTTCCTCCCTATTGCCTTTCTTCTATCATCGTGGAAACGCCGTAGTGGCTGCTTCACTGGTTTAGCCGCAGGGTTCACTTTGAGGCTATGTTCTGCTAATTCTCTTGGTACCCCTGGCATATCTGACGGTTTCCATGCGAAGATGTCCTTATTTTCCTGAAGGAAAGCGACGAGAGCCTTCTCCTGCTCTTCTTCCATGTGTGCTCCAATGCTGGTTTGCTTGGATGAGTCGCCAGGAACAAGATTTATCTGCTTGGTGTCCTGGGCCGCTTTGAATTTCATTGGTGGCTCGGCAGATGGCGTGGTAACTACGCTCATGTCATTTGGGTCCACCTGCGACTTATAACCTTTTAGCTCTTCCGCGGCACAGGCAGATTCTGCGAAGGCCGCATCTCCTTCTTCACATTCTATCGCTTTTTCTCTATCTCCGTACACTGTGATGACCCCTTTTGGTCCTGGTATCTTCAACTGTAGGTACACGTAGCATGGCCTGGCCATAAACTTAGCAAAGCTCTTCTTCCAAACAAGGCGTGATATGGGCTTTGGAATTTTACCACTTCGAAACATAGGAACTCGCTTCTGAAGTTCTCTTCTGTCCCAAAAGTTACCCCTAGGGTTATTTTCCCCGCTGGCTGTGCGGACCTTCCTGGGACAATGCCGTGAAACACGGTTGACGTGGGCTGCAGGCTGGAATCCTTGAGTCCTAGACGCTGGAACGTATCGTAGTACAAGATATTAATGCTGCTTCCTCCATCCATAAGCACTTTGGTCAGCTTGTATCCTGCTACGTACGGTGCCACAACCAGCGCCAACTTGCCAGGTTCCCGTACTTGTGGCGGGTGATCGTCGCGACTCCAAGTTACTGTGTGCTCGGACCACCTTAGCCAATTGGGCGTTGCTGGTATCACGGCGTTCACCTGTTGACTCCTGCGACTCAATTTCTCTTCCCTTTTGGAGGTGTCGATAACTATTGTGTGATACTGCCCCGTTTGCCTGGGGTGGTTCGTGTGTGCTGCCCAACATTTGCGTCATGAGCCGTACCAGGGTTTCCTTCGTGGGAATTTCCCCTGTTGTGCTGGCTTCTTCTTTCCACTTCTTGTAATAGTGCATTGTGCCTTGGTATGGTCCGCTGGCCGTCCATCACCTGTTGCATGAAGGTCGCATGGCCGATTAAAAACTTCTTCCATATTGATTGGACGGGAGCCGTATCCTCGCCCCTTCCTCGCTGGCCTCTGAATCCTCCACGCGTATTGGCGACGAGCCCTGAGTGACCATCTTCGTTTTTGCGTTTGTTTTGATTCGCGTTGTTGTGGCTTGTTTGCTGCTGCTGGGGCTTGTTGGAGTTTTTCTTTCCTTTGGCAGCAACCTCCTCTTCTCTCCGTCTGACGCGTCTCTGGTTTTATCCGAGCCGGCATATTTGTTAGCCGCAGCCATTACCTCGCTGAGGCTCTTGACTTTATCTTTCATGCGACCCAGCTTATGAATCAGCGGCTCGAACTTGCAGTTTTTCTCCATCACCAGGACGGCTGAGCTTGGTGGTATATTATCTGAGGAGTGTATTATTTCTGCCACCCTTTTCATCCAATGGCGACTTGACTCGCCTTCCTTCTGGACACAACGCTCGAGATCTTCTATATTGCAGAGTCGCTTGCAAGTTCCTTGGAAGTTCTTAACGAAAGCATCCTTCAGTTCCTCCCAAGTATTTATAGAGTTGGGAGGCAAATTTTGCAGCCATATGTGCGCTGCACCTTCTAGCATCATGTTGAGGTACCTTGCACATATTTCCTCTGAGGCGTTCAAAATGCTCATCCCCATCTCGTAATTGTTCAGCCAAGTGGTTGGATCCATGCTGGCGTTATAGTTTGCCACCTTGCGTGGCCCTTTGAAATCTTCAGGAAAAGGTTCCAATCTGATCTTTTCAGTAAAGCATGCTGGGCCCTTGAGCCGCGAGGACAGGGTTGTGGATGTGCCCGTTGGATTGTTGACTTCTGCGGGCCGCGTTTGCATCACTGGCATATTCGCCTGCGCTTCTGCGACTTGCTCCTGCTGCCTCTGTGCGACTCCTGATATGTTCTCTGGTGGCCGGCTTTGGACACTTCTTTCTGCTGCAATCCTGTGATTGGCTGGTACGAGGGGCAGCCGTTCTTCGGCTTCTGCCCTATTGGCTTGTTGCAAGACTGCTGTACTTAGCATCTGAATCGCGCGCCGCGCCTCAGCATTGACCGGGTCATCGCCTGTTGGTACCATCTGAGTCAAGATATTAGCCGCAGCATACATATTATGACAAGGTTTTGGTAATGGCCCTGCGGGGTGTGAAACCTCCTTGGTTGTTGCTGGGTCTCTTGATTTGTTGGTCCCCAGCCTTCCGCAACTGTCTGGATTCCTTGGTTTATCTGATCGAGCCTGCGGCGCTCTTCTTCCATCCTTCGAACCTCATACAGGAGCTCGGCCCTGGCGGCCTCAATTTCTGTTGCACGGAGAGCGGCGTTTGTGGCTGACACAGGGACAATAAGTGGGTTGCTTGGGGGTGCCGATGCCTCGGCTTCTCCAGCAGTTCCTGATGCACCTGCTCCTCCGGTCGTGTAAACCGCGACTTGCGCCGTCTCTCGATCTGGTGATAATGCCATTTCTGGTGGGCAACCCCAGCAGCTTTCTTCAAAGGCAGGTACAATGGACCCAAACTCTTGCGAGTCCATGCTTTCCATGGATTCTTCCCCATCATCGGCGACTTCTTCTACTGAGTCGCCTTCTTGGACCGAGCTAATGGACCTGCCACCGATGAAGCCAACGAAGATCTTGATGGATCCAAACGGGATGACGTGGCCGGTCTCTAAGTAATCTGCTTCCGGCCCCCAGCTTGAATCGTCGATGAGAGGTGTGCCATCAACCGTAATAATACGGCCAATGGCGAGATCTTCAGCTCCTTCCATGGATCCTGCGCGGAACGTGACGCTCTTGACCGCATGCCCCACGGTGGGCGCCAACTGTCGTGGGTTTGTCACGTCAGGTGTCATAGATGACTTCGTAGGTGTGGGATTACGCGAGTCAAGCATCTCCGAGCTTGGGATCGCAGGAACAAAGATCAACACAGATTTACCCAGGTTCGGCCCCCTCAATGTGAGGTAAAAGACCTACTTCCTGCCTACCCTAGATTGGTATTGATATGATAATCGAGGTGTTACAATGGAGGCGATCCGATCTGGTACTCGCCGTATGAGCTAGGGTTTAAGGGCTTGCCCTCTCTAAGTCCTGCGAGTCCTCTTTATATACACAGAGGCTCGTCAGGTTACAAGAGTTCTACACGAAGCCTGATTATCTTTCTTGTCTTCCAAGGCAAGTTTGCACCGACCTTCTGGAGCTTTCCTTCATCGAGTCACGATGCGAGATTGGCCCATCTTTCACGTGGCCCAACAATGACAGCGCAACCTTAAGTCGCTATTTGTTAAATTCGAACAAGTCGCGGGTTAATCATTTCCCCGACACCATGGTTAAGGATCTAGGGTTGTGATTATGGGGGAGAGAACGTGGTAGAGCTGGTGGTATCGTCGGCTGACAAGCAAGGCAAGGATTTTACCCAGGTTCAGGGACCTCGTGTGGAGGTAACACCCCTACGTCCTGCTTGTCTGTTATTGATCTGGGAGTATATGCTGATTACAAGGGGATCCCGGCGAGATGCTGATCTCGCTAGGGTTTCGGTGGTTCTGAAAGTGCGTGTCCTGGATCGGCGGCCCTCCCAGCCTTTATATAGTAGGCTGGGTCTCGGGAGTTCGCAACCGACTCAGATTACATGTAAGGAAAGTCTAAACCGACTATGGCTTCGCTTGACTTGGAGGATACTCCATCTTCTTGGGCCTTCCTTCATGGGCTTCGTGTAGCCTCTTGATAGTTGGGCCTAACCGATACGTGCACCAGGTACCCTCATGGTAGGGTACCCGATATGTATATCCCTGTCACTACACGTTTCTCATTATGTAACTTTTGAGATGGCCAATAAAATTAACCGGCACTAACCTAAATATGCACCCGTACAAATATAACACAAATCACAGACACACACACATATATAAGATAAATTCACAGGCTTACATATAGAGAGTAGTAATTAAACCTAGCTAGCACAAATTCACAGGCACACACATAGCATATTGTTCAAAAGCAAATCAACCGCTCTAGCTAATTAATCCTTCTAAATTACAGTAAACCAGCCGGCAGAGTTGGTCGAACAGAGATTACTAGATCGATCGGGGTTTTTTACATACCTAGAGTACTGGAATACCAGTACTTTCTTATCCAAGCAGTGTTGAACGACGGCGACCAACTGTGCTAAGTCGTAGTTCGGACCTTCCGACGTGTAATCGAGGTCTAGCCCCATGAACCTGTCCTCCGGATCCCTGCCTTCAAGCATACGCTCGTACATGTCTAGGTTCCTCACGACCTCCTCGAGATCATTGGTGTACACCACATCGATGTTCTGGTTATCGTGGATAGGGAACATCTTCTCTCGAATGAAGGTGGTGGCCATGGCGGTGATCGAGAGGAAGGGGACGGTGAACAGTGAGAAAAGATGGAGGAAAGGGAGGGGTGCGGTGGAATGCGCTGGAAACCGCAACGGGGCGTGGAAGTTGAGAAGAAATGGTGGCAACGAAGGAACCGCTGCATGCCTCTCGCCGTCGCTCGTGCAATGCCACGCCGCCTCCTTGCCTCCTGCATTTACGACACGACTGGTCATTTCCGATTGACGCATGGGCCCATGAGCCGTGTCGCGGTGCGCAACTGATACGCTGGTCTGTCGCTCTGGGAACACACGTCATGTGTCTGATATCAAAATTCAGTAACCCGTAGACTCCGGGTACGCTCTGCATATTTTCAATTAAATTTGGCAAAAACAGTTCGAGATACAAATACGGCTACATATTTTCCGTATTCAATGAGTCTATATGTATACATATCTAAATTATGTTGTTCAATTTTTCATATTTAATTTCCTAAATTAAAATTTAACAGTTTGATACATTTAATTATCCGGATGGTCCGGGCACGGTCCGAGTTTGTACTAAGACGATATATCTTCAATAAAAGTTTTATCACAAATATTTGAACAACACGATAAATTCACTTCAATTTTTGAATTTCCTTTAACTGCAATGAAATTGCATCGTCACAAGTACAACCACGCAAGAACACCAATATCCTTTTCATGTCATCTCACCCAAGTTTCTACTGCATGATGTATTATATTTAATTTACGCACTTTTTGCATGGTAGGAGTTTTATTTACGACTAACAAACTGGTACACACTATTATCTAATTTTTTCCCAATATGTTTGATTTTTTATGAATTATTTCTTTACAAAATTATGTCCAGAGTGCTTTAATATAATCGGACATCCCGAGTTATGAGTGTTTGGTGGCAAAGTCAAAATTTTGGGTCCAAATC
Organism: Poa pratensis; assembly: GCA_947311845.1. Taxonomy (NCBI): domain Eukaryota; kingdom Viridiplantae; phylum Streptophyta; class Magnoliopsida; order Poales; family Poaceae; genus Poa; species Poa pratensis. The sequence continues at coordinate 32,333,191 of CAMZMU010000067.1, forward strand.
TTGAGTACTGAGTGTTTTTCCCCATTCGCCGCCCCACTTTTCCCCATTCGGCGCCCCTGCAAATCCTAGCCTCTCACCCCGCCTCCCTCCAATCCCTCGCCACCGCTACAAATCCATAGGCTCGCCGCCGCCCTCGTCCACTCCATCGCCGCCTCCCTCCAATCCCTCGCCGCGCTGCTGCCAATCCGCACCCTCGCCGCGCCGCTGTAAATCCGTACCATCGCGCCTCCCTCCAATCCCTCGCCGCCGCTGCAAATTCTACATACAACTCTAGAATTAAGTAGCTTATCTCCATTCGCCTCGCCGCCTCCCTCCAATCTCTCGCCGTCGCTGGAGTTCTGTAGTTTCGCCGCCCTCGTCCACTCCATCGCCGCAGCTGCAAATTCTTAGATTCGCCGCCTCCCCATAGCCTCGTGGCCCCTGCAAATCTGACCTGCAATCCGTAGCTTGGCCACCGGCATATCCCTAGATTCGGCGCCACTGCAAGACCGTAGCCTCATCGCCGCTGCAAATCCCATGGCGGCCCCTCCCCGTTGCCCTCTCCACCAGGGACTTCAGGTGAGATTTGGTCCTCCTCCTTCATCCAGAGATTAGGCACAGGTTTGTGCGGTGCCAAATGCCTCTGCGTGTTCTTCTTCTGTCTTTGTGTTCATGAGTGTCTTCTCCCCTGGGCAAGGATTACAGTAGACACATTTAGATACATACGAATGGAGATAAGCTACTTAATTCTAGAGTTGTATGTAGTTCTCATTATATCTTTCTGGAATTGATCTTTCAAACTTATGATTGATGCATCTATAATTAGTTAATCAATGACTACCCTAGCATGGCCGCCCTCAGCCGTTGCCCTCTCCACCAGGTCCGTAATGTGAGATTTGGTCCTACACCTTCATTCAGAAATGACTACTCATGCTACTAAATTCTATACATGCACATTTTTTAACTTATGCTTCTTTTTAACTGAAGGAGAAAGATTTGCCATGCCATGTCTGCAAGAACAATAACTGCACACGTAGGAACTTTACTGATTCCTCATTCAGTATTTGTGTGCAAGAGTGTCACCGCGAGTGTGTGGTAAGAAAACAATAAGTCTTCCAAATACACATAATATTTGTGTTTTCTGTTTTGAATTTAACATATGATTTGTGTGTTTGTTTCTGTTTTTTGTTGTACACAAATTGTACCATGCACAGCTCGGCTGGCGGTCAATGCGTCCGTGCGCGAGCGTGTGTTGTTTCGTGCCCTTGGGAGCACGTACAACATTTATGTAGCAAAAGGTCTGAGCAAAACCCGCTTGCACGGCCAACAATGGGAACTGTTCATCTGCAAGAACAACATCACCGAGGGAGACATGCTAGTGTTTACCTTCAAACCCCATCCCAGTATATACCATGTCATTATAGACAGGGGCAACGACGAAGAGGACACTGACAAGATATCTGAAAGTAACGGTGAAGATTCAGACAGTTCTGAAGATATCTTTAACGACGAAGACAGAATCAGAGTTGCCCAAAGAGTTTGTCTCAACAGGCATGAGAAGAACCGCCTCCTTGAACTTCTTCCCATACAAGACTATGTTGGAGTTCTATTTGTGACTCGCTTCACGAGCACTAATTTGAACAGACATGATATGATATGTACCCACAAGACCGCCTCTTTCATGCATGCCTCCTTAATTTCCTATGTTGATATTCAGGAATCATGAATCGCCTCCGCCGGCCGTATATAGCTATGTCTTTATCGAATAATGACATAGTTATGTTATCTTTCATGCAGAGAAACTAGCAGAAGAGGCTGGCATACCGGCTGAGGGTAATGCTGGACTACGACATGGAGCAGCGGAGGCAGCCGTCAGCATCACGTACATCAAGAGAACCGACGACCGCATTGACCTCGACAAGTTGGGGTGGGAGAACTTCATGGAAGGCAAGAATTTTTTGATTGGTCAACCTGTTCTGATCATTTTTAGAAAGACCAATGACCTCATGTTGGATGTCCTTATTGAGTTTCAGCTCATATAGAACCAATTCTGCCTTGGTAAAGTAGGGGGATGGAGAACACTTATCTAATTAATTATCGGGCTAGCTACTTTGTTAATTGGCACAAATTCCGGTTGGAGACATGTTGTATGTGAATTGCTTCTGTTAATGGAACAAGGGGCTGATTCCCTGGTGGTGATGATCTGTTAATTACTCTGTTTTGCTCACAAAGTTGGACCCCCTCGGATTTATACCCGGAGGCAACGTATATTATGTTCGGATGGTTATGTCGGACCCCACGGGTACCATGCGACGGCCAGTACTTTTATACGTCGCTGATTAGTCACGATCACCGACGGGTGTTTCTGTTGGCCGTCTCTATATTGGGGACGGCTGATTCTCCCGGCCGTCTCAGGGATGAGCTCATTACAGCCGGCCCGAGAGGACCGGCTCTAATGGAGCATACATTAGAGACCCGCGCGCAGAGACAGACAGTTTAACCGGATGAGATGACTCTCTGCGGCCGGCTCTAATGTACGTTTCTGTACTAGTGCGACATAATGGATATTCTTGAAATTCTCCCCTCTTGAGTTATTTAGAAACGTATAACACAATGTAAGTGGTAGTGTCATTGAAGAGGCATTGTTGGTTCTTTGGAGCAGCCTTGGAGACTTGAGAAGTTCCTGTCAATCCTAAATTAGTGTAATCGAGTGACAGAAACAATGTAACAATGACCGACGGATGTTGAACCACGAGACTAGGATAGGACCAACGCCAAACCTCGATAAGTGGGCAACCCAAACGGAGGTTGAAACCAATATTCGATGATATGTCAGAAAACAAAACAAAAATGTTCTATGCTATATGCAATATCAAAATAACATCGTGTCATTATGGCTTACGCAGAGTAAAGATAACTAGATCCCCCGGCGCGGCTTCGCCGCGCGCCACCCGCCGATGACACTGGTATTCAGTTTGAAAAACGGTATGATAAACACTATTAACAACGTTCCTGCTGCAACATGTCTTACATTTTGGGACACTAATCTATTCACATGTATAGATCCCCTAGCGCGGCTTGCCGCGCGCCACCCGCCTTTGGACGGTGGTAATCATTTTGTAAAACATTATGGTAAGAATCATTAAAATGATGTGCCAATCAAACAAATACTACAATACTATTACAGTGTAATTTTAGAGCAAAGCAGAATGCTCTTACAAACAGAAAGTTTAAAACCATGAGTCTTCATGATAGATAGGTATTTTATTACAACATCACAAACTATTACATGCCTTTTGCATTGTTGAGCTCTGTATAAGGGTAAACCGCTATATGAAACATCATCTGTATTGACATGTCTTACAATATAAAGAGTTGAAAATAATACTCATCAGCTAAGCTCAATCTATGCGAAGGGGTGGTATGTCCCACGAACAGGAGGATCGCAAGAAAATTCCAGTCCAGTGCGATGTATTTTTCTTCAGTATGTCTGAAAGTGAAGTAAAATTCCTTTTCCGAAAAATGACCATTCAAAGGCAGAACTAAAGACCTAACACTGCATTTAGCAAGCATAAGTAAAACCAGGTCTATACTTAACCAGATAATGTAAGTGAAGTGAACCAAGAGTCCAACAACGTGATTAACTAAACAACTGATATCCAAAAGAAAGCTATAAACGGCAAGCATGGCAAAATAGTAGAAGCAACATCAACATAATTGATTGGAGAACATATCAAGAGAGAGATGTAATCTGCACTGCCCATGGTGCCTTGGATTACCCAACCTACAGGACCCCTATTTCATGTCCTGATGTCACATATGTTGATATGCAGTATTGTAAAAGGAAGCCTGATGGAAAAACAGGAGAATGGTCATAATTAAAAAACTGTCTCTGAAAATTGTGATTATGTTATAACAAACTGCAGTATGTGCACATACAAAGAAACAATATTGAGCAAACACAAACAATCTCACAGATTACCCGTTCCTATACATTCAGACAACAAAGTTGTTATACCTTCTTAGTGCATTTAAATCCACCATAGCATGAGTCTGCAACAATAAACACAAAGGTCAGAAAGAAATGTCCGAAGGGACATATTTTGTGCTTCTGGTGGAAAAACCAAATATCTGCCTCATCTTTATCTTTCAAAACTAAACATAAAGCAAAATCCTAGCCATGGCGAATCAATCATACTCGACTATTCTTTGCCGTGCAAATGCCATATGAGTTAACTAAAAGGGTCGGCATGTACTTATGTGTGAAACACAAAATCAAACAATATTGCAAGCGACCAAAAAGCACTGCATGGACAAAAAAAATTAAGATTATTGTATCATGGCATTTAAAGAAAATAACCTGAGTGGTTAACCTAAATCGTGTTTACCTCATATTACACACAACAGATCTTTAATGTCCCCGTCTTTCCTCTGTGACATGAATCGCACATGTCTCTCATAGCTCCAAGAATATTTGAGACTGGATCTAAATAAATCCAGACCAAGAATTAAAGTGCACATGGGCATCGATTATTTGATCGTCTTGCAATGTCAGATTTAGGACAGGAGGCTCACCAAGGCGTGACTGATGGCAAGGATGGCGACGGCGTGAATCCCTGGGCTTCCTCGTCAGCATCTAAACAAATAGAGATGAGAATGTGTGGGGATTAAATCAAGAAATAGTCAGAGCAGAGATGAGTAGAGGATGTAGGAGAGCACATAATACAACAACACACTTCCATATGTAGAAAGTACCATGACTATATAAGTAACAAAGGAAAATATTTACGCTACTGGACTGACATCACAACGACAGTATTTAGATTTAAGGGGGGAAAGGAAAAAGATTTTTCATACATAAAGATGATACTCATCTACTAAGCAAATGTTCGCACTAAGGAAAAAGATTTTTCATACATAAAGATGATACTGACATCCATAATGGTCGCACTATTGATCAACATGCAAATCAGTGATATGTGAAACGTCATTAGTATTGACATGCCTAACAATATAACCCGATAAAAATGATACTCATCTACTAAGCAAATGTAGAGAATATAGCCTATATCATATAAGCAAGTATATTAGACATATCAGTGACTGACTGTTTAGGCACAATGCTCGCACATAGAGAAGGTTATACAATATTAAAAGGAACAAAGGCCTTTGATTTCTCACAAATTGAAAATACTTTCTTCAAAGTTCATGTAAACGTTGATCACATATGGCAGACCAACAAAATTGCATGGAGGAGTCTATGACGACAAGCAACTGCTTCTGGTTCATACAAACCAGCAGCTCCAGCCTAAACTGAAACAGAAGCCTCTGTTAAGATGGCATCTCCACTTCACCATCAGGCTAAAATTCTAAATGTAAAGCAGATCTGGTCGAGGGGAAGGATATAACTCAAACAAAAAGGAGTACACACTTGGTAATGCACGTATGGAAATACATGCTAGTAAGGATCTCCTCAACACAAAGGAAAAATGGAAGACTGAAATTAAAAGGACTATTGGACAGTGCCCTGGCCAACATCATCTCCTATCAGATCTGAGCTACAAAATAATTAAGCAGAAAGTTAGATGACCAACTGTGGTACTATCAGATGTTCATGTGAGAATAGTCGCCCAAGTATTAGAAGACACCAAGCATAAAGAGAAGATGTAAGCTCTGTTCCTCTCAGGATTTTAGTCAACCATATAACCAGAAATCTAAAAAGCACTGTGCAGCTTTTAATATAGAGGAAAACATGCAGATAATTGAAATGATAAATCTTAAACACAAATGAGAGCAAGCAAATTATATTGAACATCACGACATCAAGAGAAACCATGTAGTGCATCATAACTAATAGCCATTATCTCTCAAAAGAGCTGACAGACATGAGGGAAAAATAGGAGAATCGACCTTTACCTCAACATAGTGGTTACAGAGATGAGAGTCTAGAGTAAGAGAAGGAACCTGGAAAGTAAATCCATATTGAGCAGAAAATCCATGATGTGTGCAATTAGGGGGACAAAAAAACTCCTTGGTTAAAGTCAAAAGCAGTTACCTTTTAAGAAAAAGTAAAGAAAAATTCACAAACGGCAATAAGTAAATGTATTGAAAGTCCTCCAACCTGTAGATTTGTGGGTATCAAATATAAATCAAACACCACTGACAATAATCTTTTGTGGATTGTAATCTCACCACGAAGATGAAACTGCATAACAACTTGAAGCTATAAGATGCAAAATACATGAACACACAAATGAGATTTCTGAAATCCATCTGCCCTCTCTTCTTTATTTTGTGCACGCATGGGTTTGTTCTCTACATCGATAAATTCAATATCAGCACAGGCGAGGCAATAAGAGGAATTAACGATGAAAAGTAGAAGTATCACTACACATAGAGATTGCAACCAAGTCGCAAAAGAAATGAGCTGAACTACTTGAAAAAACAGTAGGTGCAGCCCTAGCAAGAAAGTGCATGTACATGCTTCTATAAGATCTAACATGGACATACTCTTCTCCAAGTAAACAAACTTCAGGAAAAACATAAATCACAGGAAAAGGTGAACTCAAGACCAGATAACTCACTGTCTTTGCATAATTTCTTCAAGGATTGCGACATGAAGGAAACGACATACATTAGGAATCCAAACACAATGCATCGCCGCTGCATACCAAGAGAGTTGTCCCTGAAGTAACAGATTGGTCAAGTCCCAAGATAAATATCAGCTAACGACAATTGGATTAGCTCACACAGCAGAACAATAGAAAAAAAATGATACGCCTCAATAGCTATCAGCATAGAAACCTAGAGTAACAATTAATAAATGCTAGTCTAAGGAGGCGAAGCCTAGAAAAGACAGATGAATTGCTAAGATCTTTGCCATCGGTGCACAAGATGATGATCAAATGTATCAGATCACAGGAAAATCCAGGAGGGCATTGTATAGATGAAATAATGTGATAGCATTGATTTTGCCTAAACGAACCTAGCTCCCGTGGGTTCAGGACTGACGGTGGTGTCTTGAGGAACAGTTACTGCAGTAGCATCCTGTTGTAATAGAATGCAAATATTAGCAATATGTAGGACCCTTAACAGAGGTAACAATACTGAGTAGTAACAGAAGAAATGACCTATCACTAATCGGTGCAGCATATCACTGAAGAATTAACAAAGAGAACAAATTTACCAATAGTCATTGGGCTAGCACATGACGCTTTAAACTAATGGTAGGAAAGCTCCCTTTTGATGATGAAGAGCTGCAGCAAAATACAACGCCAGGCCATTGAGAAGAGAGTGCCATCAGTGCAGCGGCAATCCATGTTTTGTTCTCATCCACCGTCTCCATCCTTTGGATAATAGCTAGTTAACCTGTACATCATATGCATGAGCGGGTGGGAAAAAAATCAAGTTTCTGGCCAAGTACATATAAATACACAAAGTAAGCCAACGAATATATACTGAGGAAACACAACCAGGCAAGAAATTAGCAACACCAAGAACTGCATATCTCATATGCGACTCGCTCTAACACTTGCTTACATACCATCACACACCAATCAGACATCACTCACGGGAAATGAAATAAACCGAGGAGCAAGAGGGGGATGAAGCTATACATGTTGTCGATCCACTGCAGCAAGACAAATTGGTTCATGAGAAGCGACACATCGTGCTGCAAATCAAGCAAAAACAAAACCGTGAGCAGAGGGCCTAGATAGCTTGCGATCTAATGCAGGAAGAACGGTATCTAGAGAGAAAGAGAAGTAGAGAGAGAGAGGAACCTTCCCGTTGGTGGATCGAGCTGCGGACCAGCTGGACAGCGGGTCGGAGAGCAGCGGCGGCGCGTCGAGGGAGATAAACAGAAAAGCAATTCAGTCTCCTCAGGCAAATTCCAATACAATGATGAAAATTTACGATGCGATGACACGAATTCAGAGACATTGGACACGGTAATTTTTTAGAAACAATCATACAACAGTATGGCTAGTATATAGAAATGATTAATAAAATTATTTTAATAAAGACAAACAGAGATCAAAATACTACCACATTTGTTGCCTCCAAGTCATCAATAATTGAACGGTCATTAATTTTATAAATCCATGTGGTACATGTAAATACATCAGATGGTAGTATTACAATTTGAGATAAACAGAACACATAAGCATGAAGAATCGAAAAAATAAGTAAAGAGGTTGGCTTGCAGCTTGCTTTACCGAATGCTATATGCTTCCCTACCTCCCAACTTCCCATTCCAACTCCAAAAGGGCAGCAACATCAGCAGCATCATCAATCATCCACCCAGCATCTAGCAAGTAGGAAGCAAATCAACATCATCAGGACAATAGTAAGCGAGCACGGAGACATGCAGTCAAGCACGCATGCAGCCCTACATCAAGCAAGCACACACGCATCAAGCAAGCAGCGCAGCAGGCAACAATCAACCATGAGATAAACAGGGATTTGAATTTTGGGAAGATACCTTGCTGGGCGCTCGGGAAGGGCACGGCAGCCGAGGGGACTGTAGCCGGCGGCGAGCTACTCCAGGCGGTGGCAAATCCGGGTGAGGGCCAGCAGCATCTCGCGTCGGCTTGACGCAGCAGCATCCTTCCGCTCCTTCCAGCGATGGCGACGACATGAGCTGCTGCCGACGAACGCGAGGATGGGAGCTCGACCTGAGAAGGGAGTGGCGGCGGCTTACGGAGTGCACGAGCGGCTATGGTCCCGCACCTCCCGTTGGAGGCCGAGGAGGGAGAAGCCGACTGCAGCGGTGTCGCGAGGGACGGCCGGGCACGGAGGAGAAGGGAGAGGATCTCGACCGAGGAGAAGAGATGGGTCACGGTCATCAATTTCCCCACAAAGGAGAGAATTAAAACCAAGCCAAAAACAGATTACGGAAAGAACAAAAGAAACCGTGAGAAGAAAGGAGAAGAAATCAGAACCAAAGAAAGAAGATCAGATCCAAAAAGAAGGAACGAATGAGGAAAAATCTTAGGAAACAAATAGCACCATAAAATCAAGAACGGGCAAAACGGAAAGAGACCAAAAAGAACGAAGAACTGAACAAATCAAGCAAATCGAAAAAAACAAAAAGCAACTGACTAAGAAAGCCAAAGCACAGGAGAGGTCCAAAAGCAATTTAACAAACAGAAGGAGAACGAAAGCATGCGGCCAAAAAGGAAACAGAGAAAAAGAAGACCAACGAATCAGATCCCACGGACAAAAGAAAGAAAAAGAAGCCAAAGAAATGAAACCCCGCGTGGGTCAACCGAAACCACCACCGTAGCGTCCGATCCGGCCGAAGGTCGGCGACGCGCATGGCGTCAGGTCCTGCCGGAGATCAGCGAGGCGGCGGCGGATTTGAAACTGGATCTCAAACCCGTCTACTGTAGGCGGAAGGAGGGAGCGGAGACCGAGGGGCGAGAGAGAGGAGGCGAGGCAGAGTTGAGGCGTGCGAGCTCCTCTCCCCCAATCGAGGCCAGGAGCAGGGCGCCATGACGGTAGAGCCTGTACCCGGCGACCATGGAGGGATCGACAGCGAGGGAGGACGGCGACGCGCTCAGTCCACTCTGCGCCGAAATTCCGAAACTACCCCTCCGATCAGATATTTAGCCCGCTGCCAAATTAGACCCTCCGAAGTTGCACCGAGGAAGCGACCCGCTGTGAGTCTGCAACATGGGACCGGCGACGTTTGGGCCCACTGGCAGGGAGTGATCTGGGCAGTAAAAAAAGTAAGCGAGGAAATGGACGGTCTAGATCACGACGTAACTGGTCGATCCGACGGCCGAGAATTGCTAATCGCTGTGAGAGCTCCTTGGGGTCACCCCGTTTACCTCCTTCGATATAAAGCTACATCAAACAATAAATAAGAAAGTCATAAGGTTATGAGATCCCAACGTTGCAGATGCATTGTGGTGGGTCGGTGACTTCTCTCCCACTCTTGTAGCACGACGACATCTCTCATATGCTCTTTTCTATCACTTGATCCAAATAGACAACTCGGCATCACCTTTCGACTTTATCTGAATCTGTGATGCCAAGGAGCACCGCCTGTACTTTCATATGTCACCGTCTACACACCACGAGAGAGAGAGGACGAAACTCTGACACATACTTGTAGAAAAGATAACTCTGCCCAACATATACAATCTTGTAGGTTAGCCTTGAGCCCTTGACACAGATGTGAAATAAAATTTAATGGTTTCCCTAATGTGCTAATAAAAGTAACTAAACGTTAATCCCCAGGCCAGATGGGTTCACTGTGGGTTTCTATGTGAGACACTGGAATTTCTTGAAGCAGCCAATTTGCAATGCCATTAAGCTGTTCTTCGACACAGGTGTGATGCCAGCAGAGGTCAACAAAACAGTACTTGTCCTTATACCAAAAATCAAGAATCCTTTAAGTTTGGCTCAATACCGTCCGATTTCATTGTGTAACGTGTTATACAAAATAGCGTCAAAGGTTCTTGCCCTACGCCTTAGGCCAATCTTGGAGGAAATTATATCGGATGAACAAAGTGCATTCGTACCAGGGAGATTGATTACAGATAACGTGCTCACAGCTTATGAATGCATTCACTATTTGAAACGCAAGAAAGGAAAAATGGGGGCTTGCGCAATCAAGCTAGATATGGCGAAAGCTTATGATCGGGTTGAGTGGAATTATTTGAGGAAAATTATGGAGAAGCTCGGTTTTGCGGAAATGTGGATACAAAGGATCATGGCTTGCGTTGAGACAGCCTCTTTCTCTGTCCGTGTCAACGGAGTTTTTTCAGATAATTTCACTCCGTCGAGGGGTATTCGACAAGGGGACCCGTTAAGTCCATACTTATTTCTTCTTTGTTCTGAGGGATTGACTTGTTTGTTGAAACGTGTTGGAGCAGGGCATTTGGCGCGTGGTGTTCGAGTGGCGATCCATGCTCCTTGGATTTCGCACTTGTTATTTGCTGATGATTGCCTCGTGTTTACACAAGCTAGCTTGGCGGGAGCTCAACGGATAAATGAATTGTTGGAGAGGTACCATTCAGGTTCGGGTCAATTGGTAAATAAAGATAAATCTGCAATTTTTTTCAGCTCCAACTGTTCGAATGAGATGAAACAGGAAGTTCTTTTGGCGACAAATATCTCAAATGAAGCTCTGGTTGAAAAGTATTTAGGGCTCCCGACCTCCTTGGGGCGTTCTACTGATGCTGAATTTGAAGGTATTTTATCCACAACCAAAAGGCTAGTGAATGGTTGGGTTCCTCAACATTTGAACAGTGCGGGCAGAGAGGTGTTGATCAAAGCAATCTGTCAGGCCATACCAACTTACTCAATGAGTTGTTTCAAATTATCAAAAAAGCTTTGCAAGAAGATCACTAGTATTATAGCTCGGTTTTGGTGGGGGGGAGATGATAAGAAACGTAAGATGCACTGGTGTAAATGGAAGGACATGGCTATTCCAAAGTGTGAAGGTGGAATGGGCTTCAGGGATCTCCAGTTTTTTAATCAAGCAATGCTTGCTAAACAAGGTTGGAGGCTTTTAACTAATCCGAACTCTTTGTGTGCGAAAGTGCTGAAGGGAAAATATTTTCATACTGGGGATTTCATGTCGGCCACAAAAAAGAGAGGATCTTCTCATACTTGGCAAGCTATTCTACATGGTAGAGAAGCTTTAAAACTTGGTCTGATTAAAAGGGTTGGTGACGGTAGTTCTATCAATGCTTGGGAGGACCCTTGGATACCGGAGAATCACAACAAAAAGCCAATGAGAAAGGAAGAGGAAAGTAATATCACAAGAGTGGATGAACTGCTATTTCCGGGCTCCAATGAGTGGAATGAAGATAAAATAAGGACGAATTTTATTCACTCTGATGCGGAGGCGATTCTCAGAATTCCTGTGGGCATGTTCATGGAGGATACGTGGGCATGGCAACCAGAAAGGCTTGGTTTCTTTTCTGTTCGATCAGCATACAAGTCCTTGCTACAGCATGATCGGGTACACACTGTTAGCACGTCAGCCAGTGCAGAATTACCCGTATGGAAAAAGCTTTGGCAACTTTCAGTTCCTCCCAAAGTTCGAAATTTTTGGTGGCGAGTAATTAAAAGTTATGTGCCAACCAAAGAAGTTTTGTATCAGCGACATATTGAGAAGCTAGGTTTTTGTGAAGAGTGTGGAGAGAAAGAGACTATATTTCATGCTTTGTTCAAATGCACTTGGGCAAAGAATTTCTGGACAGAGACTAGAGCTGCTACTGGAGTTAAAATACCAGATCTGCACCCGAATAGTTGGGCTATGGATATGGTGGATGATTCAAAGATTTCTGTCAAGGATTGCTGCATAATATTATGTGGAGCTTGGGCTGTATGGTCGGAAAGAAACGCTCGGTCTCATGGCGAATCATCTAGGAGCCTAACACAATCAGTCAAGTGGACTTGTGATGTTGCTAGTGATCTTGCGGTATCAGGTAAGGAGAAGAAAACTACACTCACCGTACCTGATCGGAAGTGGAAGCCTCCACCGGCAGGAAGACTGAAAATCAATGTGGATGCAGCTTTCTTGGAGAATTTACACCATGGTGGCACTGGTGTAGGTGTGCGAGATCACAATGGTAAACTTCTTTTTGCACAGGCTATTTGGTACGGTTCAGCAGCAACCGCACTGATGATGGAGGCCTACGCGGTAAGGGATGGAGTCAAATTTGCTACTGAGAGAGGGTTACGTCAAGTGGATATTGAAACAGACTCGCAACAATTGGTGAACTTGTGGTTGTCCTCGAGCTACGAAAGATCTGTGATAGCTTCAATTCTGTTGGAAGTGAGTGAACTAGTCGGGAATCTGGATTCTTTTAGTTTAAGTTATGTACCTAGGGAAGCTAATGTATTGGCTCATCTAGTTGCTAAACATTGTAGTCCGGATAGGAGGAGATGTCTTTGGGTAAACTTTATTCCCACCTTTCTTGATGCATGTATCAGAAAGGATTGTAACCCCGACTAAGTGTTTGAACTCGAAGCAGCAAGTTTCTGACGCGCTCTTTTCCTTACCAGGGTACCTAAGGGGACTGGAAGGTTTTTAATGAGGCGGCTTGCTTGCTTAATATATTGGTGTGAATTTCAAAAAAAAAAAAAAACGTTAACAACATGAAGTTAGTTCGCCTACAATCTTGTTCGTATCTCACGAAGACAACTCTTAAACGGAACTAGTAAACATGCACGTGCACGCACGTCTCGGCAAATATAAATCCGATGTACAGTTTAGTGAGTTTTTTGTTTGGCAATATATGCCATGACTCAATCTTATAATAATGTGTGAGCAACATATTGCATCACTTCAAATTCAGAAAGAATAAGCACAATAGTTATTGTTTGCATAAATCGTAAAGTACAAAAGTAGTTCGAATAGATGGTTTAAAAACAAGTTCCAAGTAACAATTATATAGTATTTACATAATTCAAAAGTCCCATCTTTTTATACGGTCAAGCTTTTCTCTTTCAAAGATAGGAATATTGTTGATGGCTTCGTTGTCCTGATACTTCAGAATATAGACCAGAAACCTCTTTCTCAACTCATCACCATCCTACATATGCATTATAAAACATTTGTTATATAAAATGTTTCAATTGTAGCAAATAAACATGGTTTCAAATATTCACCTTGTGTATTTGTAAAGATGACGCTTCATCGTACCATGAGTGCATTAAGATGAAAACAAGATAACCAGACAAAGCACTGCATACATATGAATTGTCATGTTAAAACTGAAGCACTGAAGTAAGGTTGTACTTTGAAAAAAACGTCTTACGCGTCCAAATTTGTCGGAACAATAGGGACTTTGCGTCCCCATTTGGAGACGTCATCATTCCATTTGGGGTTTGCCAATTGAAGGGCAAGATTAATCTTCTTGGCAATATCCATATTTTTGAATATGTGAATCCCCCAAGTCGGTCTCGGAAGCGGGTCTAAAACATACATAAATCTCTTCTTTTGATCGAACAAATATAGTATGAATATGCCAAGAATGTCATAAGGCAAGTAAATCTGTAATGATATGTTTAGAAATAAATCAATGTCAGTAATACGAAATAAAAAATATTTATGGCTGAAGTAATAAACTCTCACCTTGTCACGTTCCGATATATGATAATCTCTGCTATTTGGCCAGCTATGAAATAACTGTGATAACCTCTCAATATCAAGCCTTCCACGACTACTCTGGTCTCGTGTAGAGTGAGACATGGTCTAAAATAGTAGAAACATTAGTAATATTATAAAAAAACTTGTGATAGGTAAATGTAGTAACTTACACAAAATTCTAGATCCATATAATGAGCTGGAATGTCACGAAAAATGTTGATCTCATGGCATGATAGTATTCGCACGGCCATGTTGAAGCAATCCACGTCCATATATTCCTCACTATTCAATATTTTCTTGATCTGTCTTAGATTTATACTAATAGGATACGGCTTAGAGCTCCTAACCCATTCGGTCCTGAGGAAGAGAGAATTTCGTGACCACAATGATACATGTATATAACAACGAAATGAACCGACATGGAAAAAAGGTTACTTACTCCAATGAAGGGACATCATCAACCATGTTGATGAATAAGCACAAGTCATCTATTAAATCATCATTTGTTGCTTTGACAAAGGGTGACAGAACCGTTGATTCTGATAGAGCCTGGTATTCTGATGATTCCATCAAGTCGGGACTTGCTGGATTGACAAATGGTGATGAGTTTGATTTTTTCAACTTCTTAGGTGGTCTATCCGTAATTACACAATCATCGGGGTCCGTGTTGGGTTCGTCATCTTTGATAGGTTGGTTTCTTTTGATAGGTTGGTTTCTTACATCATCATTGTTCAATTCTGAGTCAAATAAAATGACCGCCAACTTTTCCCTAAAATTTGTTATATCAACCTAAAATAAAGTAGCAACCATAGTTAATTTTGAGATAATGATACAACACACAAATATATCATGACAAAAAGCAAAAAATATACCTGTGTAGGAGTGTCGGACAAAATATCTCCAGTAAAGTACTCCATAAAATTTACCATCCAAAGACCACATGATGACCTTCATGATTACAAAGAGTTATGATACAAATTTTAATATACTAATATACGATATAAAAACTATGCAAGAAATCTTTATACTCCCTTAAAAAATATTCAGAAGCATTACATAATTATAGCAAAATACAGTACTTATTTTTCAAACACCCCGAATCAAACAAATCAGGCAGGACACGCACACATCTGATAGGAAAAAGAAAACGAAAAAGAAAAATTCGGACAGCCCCGCACGGCCACAGCGCCTCACTCACCCTGCTCTCTCTCTCCCTGCTGTCTCTCCAATCGCCGACGACCTCGCACACATCCAATCGCCGACGACCCGATCTCCTCTCTCTCCCTGCTCTCCGGCGAGCGCGACCTCGCGGCGCCTGGCGGCCATCCTCGCCCGCCTAGGCCGCTTGCAGAGGGAGTGCGACAAGCACCTCTGCGTCACCGCCGTCGCCATGGCGCAGGGCGTCCCCGCCACGCCCGTGGCCTACTTCGCGGCGGCGGCCGCGGCCGCCGCGCTCTCCCCGCTCGAGCAGACGGGGCCCGTGGACGCCGACCGCCTCGTCGCCTGCGCGCTCCTCGCGCTCCTCGCGTTCCTCTCCTCCCATTTGTCTGCGCTCCCTTCCCCCATCGCGTGCGCCCGGCCGCCAGGTCGCCCCTCCCCTTCGCCTCCACTGCCGGCGTACTCCCCTACTCCGCACCCCTCATCGAGTTTGGTCTCCGAAGAGCCCGATGAGGCACTCGAGCTCGGTGTTAGCGATTAGTTCAGTTAGCCTCTGACCGCTTCCTCTGTATGTAACTAATCCCTAGTCGTCAGGATAGGATAGCATTAGACCACTTCTCACGTTCTGTTGCACACGATCTACACGATCACGATCTCTGTACTATATATACTTGAGGCAATACAATGACAGCACTCACGGAGTGCCTTCCAATCTCATTCTAGTGTTCTACATGGTATCAGACGCTTGCTCGATCCCGTCTTCGTCTTCCGCTGCCAATCCCGCCATGACGAACCTCTCCTCACGCTCCGCTGGCGTCCTCTTCTCCAACGCCAACCCCTCGGCCTCTACGCAGTCAGGTACTGCTTCTGCTCTCGCCGACATGCTCGCCTCTCACCAAGCTGCTTCTGCTCCCGCCGTCCCTCTCTCCGGCATCGTCGACACCACTGCTGCGCCGGCCGTTCTTCCCCAAGCTCCACCTGCTGTTCTTCCCCGTGCGCCACCGGCTCGCGCCGCACCTCGCCAGAACCTGCGTCACGTCATCATCAAGCAGCAGGTGCAGGTCTCCCTCGACCTGCAGCGGCCGACGTACACCATGTGGCGCCGCCTGTTCATCGTCACGCTCGGCCAGTTTGGCGCCCTCGACCACATCGACGGCGACATCGACCCGCTCCACGATGATCCAGAGTGGGTCCAGGACGACTACACCATCGTCTCCTGGCTGTACTCCACGGTCTCGGAGGAGATCCTCTCCCTCATCCTCGCTCCGGACGACACGGCGTACGCGGTCTGGCGCCGCATCGAGAACCTCTTCCTCGACAACGCGGTGACTCGCGCCGTCTACCTCGACGACGAGTTCCACGGTCAGAAGCAGGGCAACATGACCGTCACCGCCTACTGCTCGCGCCTGAAGTCGCTCGCCGATCGCCTCCGCGATCTCGGCCGCAACGTCACCGATGCCGATCTGGTGCACCGCGTCCTCGCCGGCCTCCGCTCCGATTTTCGCCACGCCGTCACCACCCTCTCCCGCGAGCGGCCTCTGCCGTCCTTCCAGGACGTGAGGTCCTTCCTGGTCCTCGAGGAATCACGGCGCGACGACGACAACGTCGCCCCGACGGGCGCCGCGCTGCACGCGGCCGCGCCGTCCACCAACGCTCCCGCGGCGCCACCGCCCACGCCACCGGCTCCCACCCCGCCACCACCACGGCCGCCGGCGCCGCAGAACAAGAACAAGAACGGCGGCGGCTGGACCAGGACCAAGAACAAGGGCGCTCCCGTCGTCACGGCACCCGCTCCGGCGCACGCGGCTGGGCACCCGTGGACTGGGATGGTCCAGGCATGGCCATACCAGTGGCGTCCCCACTACCCTGGCGCCAGCATTCTCGGCCCCATCCCGCGTCCCACTACACCGCCACCGTTCGCCGGAGCCGCGTACCAGCTGCCCGCCGCCGCGCCCACGTCGCCCTCTGCCACTGGCCCGTGCTGGGATCAAGCCGGACTCATCCACGCACTCCAGCAGATGTCGCTCCAGCAGCAGCACCCCACCGGCGGCGAGTGGGTCATGGACACCGGCGCCACCTCGCATATGACAGCGTCCCCTGGTAATCTCTCATCCCTGCAAACCTGTCACAATTCTTCTAGCATTGTTGTTGGCAATGGCCACCTCTTGCCGATCACGCATACTGGGCACTCATCTCTCCCAACCCCATCTCGTCCTCTTCATCTGCATAATGTTTTAGTTTCCCCCTCCCTGATTAAAAATCTTCTCTCTGTTCGCGCTCTTACTCGCACTAATCCTGTTTCTGTCGAATTTGACGATATTGGTTTCTCTGTTAAGGATCGGCGTACCCACCAGGTGCTCCTCCGATGTGATTCCTCCGGAGACCTCTACTCTGTGACGCCCACTTCCACCGCCACCAGCCTCCTCGCAAGCACCGCAGCAGATCTCTGGCATCAACGGCTTGGTCATCCTGGACGCGACAACCTCGCCCGAACACTGAAAACTGTTTTAGCTTCCAATACATCCCCATCCCCCTCCCATACATGTAATGCTTGTCAATTAGGAAAAAATGTTCGCTTTCCCTTTCCCAATTCTAGCACAATTTCTTTCTTTCCGTTTCAGCTTGTACACTGCGATCTGTGGACCTCCCCGGTACCCAGCATCTCTGGTATTAAATATTATTTGGTTTTGTTAGATGATTTTAGCCACTTTGTCTGGACGTTTCCTCTCCGTCAGAAGTCTGAAACTTTTACCACGATCCGTCGCTTCCACGCCTTCGTTCTAACCCAGTTTCGTCTTCCCCTAGTAGCCCTTCAAACAGACAACGGCCGCGAGTTCGACAACCTTACTGCTAGAAATTTCTTTGCCGATCACGGCATCTCCTTTCGCCTTTCCTGCCCCTACACTTCACCCCAGAACGGCCGTGCTGAACGAATCCTACGCACTCTCAACGAAACCACCCGTACCTTGCTCTTCCACGCACGCATGCCCGCCGCCTTTTGGGCTGAAGCCTTGGCCACGTCCACGTTCCTCATCAACCGCCGTCCCTGTCGCCCACGACAGCTTATCACCCCGTTCCAACTCCTCTACGGCTCCCCACCCGATTACTCTAACCTGCGTGTCTTTGGTTGTTTGTGCTATCCAAACACCATGCCCATAGCCCAGCACAAACTCTCGCCCCGTTCTGTACCGTGCGTGTTCCTAGGTTACTCCCCTGACCACAAGGGCTACAGGTGCCTTGATCGATCCTCCAATCGCGTCTACATCTCATGTCATGTCCACTTCGACGAACAAACCTTTCCCTTCTCTCTGCAGCAGCCCGAGCCCTCTTCTTCCTCGCTAGATTTTCTCCTCGACCTCCCTCCAACCTACAACCACACCGTCCCGCTCGATCTGCCCGTGACCCAAAAACCTGCCGCAGCAGAGACCCTCACAGATTTTCTGCCGGGCCGCTCCGCCCCGGCACAACAAACCCACAACCCTGCCGCGGCAACTCCACCTCCTACTTCTCCCGCACGCGCCGCCAGCCCACCGCCCGCGGATCCACCGTCTCCTACCACGACCACAGCCTCTAGCTGTCCTCCCTCGCCCTCTCCATCACCAGCCCCCGCTGCACAGGCTCGCGGTCCAGCACCTATCCCCACCCACACCATGCGCACACGAGCTCAATCGGGTCTCTTCTTCCCCAACCCTCGCTACGCTACTCTCGCCACCACCACTGCCGTTTCTCCCCTGCCTAAGACTGTGCGATCGGCTCTAGGTGATCCCAATTGGCTAACTGCGATGCAAGATGAATTTCGGGCTTTGCAGGAAAACCAGACATGGACTCTCGTGCCTCGGCCGCGTGGCGCCAACATCATCAGCGGCAAATGGGTGTTTAGACACAAATTTCGTGCTGATGGGACATTGGAGCGGTACAAAGCGAGGTGGGTGGTGCGCGGGTTCTCCCAACGGCCTGGTGTTGACTTCGACGAAACATTCAGTCCCGTCGTCAAGTCTGCCACCGTCCGTGCTGTTCTCACAATCGCTGCCCACAAGGACTGGCCCGTGCATCAAATGGACGTCAACAACGCCTTTTTGCATGGTTTCCTGCAGGAAAAGGTTTACTGTCAACAGCCAGCAGGCTTCGTCGACCCCGCTCGCGCTGATGATGTGTGCCTCCTCTCCAAGTCCCTGTACGGGTTGAAACAAGCTCCGCGCGCCTGGTACGCTCGGTTCGCCAGCTTCCTCTCCACCATGGGCTTCACCTGCGCGAAATCGGACACCTCTCTGTTTGTGCTGCATCGCGGAGGTGACACGGCCTATCTCCTCCTCTACGTCGACGACATAGTGCTGACGGCGTCCTCCCCGCTGCTGCTTCGTCGCCTCATTGATCAACTGCAGCGCGAGTTCTCCATCAAAGACCTCGGCGCCCTCCACTACTTCCTCGGCATCAGTGTCACGCGCTCTCCGGACGGCTTCTTCCTCTCGCAAGCAAAGTACGCCGAGGAGCTGCTGGAACGGGCAACCATGTCCTCCTGCCGTCCCTCCTCTACTCCGATCGACACCAGCGCCAAGCTCGCCGCCGCTTCTGGTGATCCCGTTACCGATGCTTCTGAATATAGGAGCATCGTCGGTGGGCTGCAGTACCTGACAATGACTCGGCCCGACATCACCTACGCCGTGCAGCAGGCCTGTCTCCACATGCACGCGCCGAAGGACAGTCACCTCGCCATCGTCAAGCGCATCCTGCGGTACGTGCGCGGCACTGCTGGTTACGGTCTGCAGCTTCAGCGCTCGCCCTCCCTCGACCTCGTGGCCTACACCGACGCGGACTGGGCCGGCTGCCCCGACACTCGACGATCAACTTCAGGCTATGCTGTCTTTCTCGGTGATGCCCTCGTGTCGTGGTCATCCAAAAGGCAGCCCACTGTCTCCCGCTCCAGCGCCGAGGCTGAGTACCGCGGCGTCGCCAATGCCGTTGCAGAGAGCTGCTGGCTTCACCAGCTTCTTGGTGAACTCCACGTCGTCATCCCCAAAGCAACTGTCGTGTACTGCGACAATGTCTCTGCCGTCTACATGACTGCCAATCCTGTGCATCACCGGCGAACCAAGCACATAGAGCTGGACATACACTTTGTCAGGGAAAAGGTCGCGCTTGGACAGCTCCGTGTTCTTCACGTGCCCACCACTCAGCAGTACGCCGACATCATGACCAAAGGGCTGCCCACCTCAGTGTTTCAAGACTTTCGCTCCAGTTTGTGCGTTCGGCCACCTGACGCTCAAACTGCGGGGGGGTGTTAGCGATTAGTTCAGTTAGCCTCTGACCGCTTCCTCTGTATGTAACTAATCCCTAGTCGTCAGGATAGGATAGCATTAGACCACTTCTCACGTTCTGTTGCACACGATCTACACGATCACGATCTCTGTACTATATATACTTGAGGCAATACAATGACAGCACTCACGGAGTGCCTTCCAATCTCATTCTAGTGTTCTACACTCGGCATGCTCTTCTCCGGCTTCCAGTCCAGGTCAGCCTCGATCTTCCTCAGATGCAAACACAAATTTGATTTTTGGGGGAAATCAATCGTGAGTGTGTGTACTAACGGCGCTGACAACTTCAGGCATGTAGTTGAACAAATGAGTGATAACTCGATTTGTCAAATGCAGGTCCTCCACGCGGTGGGCGAGGATTTCTGAATGGTTTAGTTAAGTTATTTGCTCTTATCCATTTGTTAGTTTGCATAACAAATAATCATGGTATGGATCAAATTTATGATATCGTTGCTGAATTTTGTTCTTACTTTAGGTCCATGAGACAGCTGAAGATAAACAAACTATCAAGTTAATTTGGTCAATTATGCTTGGGGATATGTTGCAGATTTTCAGTGGATTATCAACTTCTTATACCAGGTTCAGTTAACTTCTTAGCACTCTTTCATCTTTTTAATTTGCAGTGTATTGTTGCCATACTTATTGAAATCTGAAGGTTATATGCTGTAGTAGTGGTGTTACTATCTGAGTAAAGGCCAAGTTTACTAACGTCTTTGGTCCTATTACTTTTTTCTGAAAATAATGGTTAAGTGTAGTGTAGTTCAATTTTGTGGTAGTGAAGACAGTAGCTTTTTGCTGAAATAGAATTCATGTTTCGCTCAACTTCGTAGGATGTAATAATCAGCCATCAGCATGACCCCTAATAGATAAATCTAAATTCTTATCAGGATATCCAATTTTGTATTTCATTGGTGCTTGCAATTCTTTATGTAGAGATAGGAGCATGGGTGAGCATGATTAAGTGGGGACATAGAAAAAACATCATATTTTCACTGTTGAGTAGCAGGTGTACCCATCAGTCTGCAGTGCGCTCTTTATACACTCTTCCCATTTCCATGTTGAGACTTGTAGATCCTTCCACTTGTCATATTTTAGTTCCAGGCGCTGCAATGCATATCTGAATATATTTTCCAGTCCTTCGAGCTGTTGGACGAAGAAATAACAAAATATTAGCATGAGATGCGAAGAAAAACACTAAATCTCGTTATGAAAAGATGGGTCTTTGGGACTAATTACTAACCATGGCAGTGAGGTCTTTGCGGTGTCTTCTTGAGCCTAGTGAGTCAAGCACTTGGATACATCGTTTTCTGGAATTTATAACAGCTAAGTACCAATGAAAGTCATCAACGTTTACTGGAACGAATATCTGAACACAAATGAAATTATGTTAGATTAAGTCTCACATAGATGAACATTCATCCTCGATTGAATTAATAGAATTATATGCAACAAACTGAGACTAACCATATCATGTTCCAAGTAAGTTATTACTCTTTCTATTAACCAATCCGGTACATCATCCGTGAAATCTTTTTGCAGACAGCTAGCTTCTTTGATCATCTTAGAGACACACGGATTCTCTAAGAAGACACTTCCACCTGACCTCACTTGTAGATGCTCTCTGGCATTTATGCAATGTATGTACGGATATAAAATCTACAAGTTGAAGTATACACATTGGTCATATGCGATTAGATAGTAATATTGTTAAAATAGCATCTTATTGTCACAAAGCTATGTATACTTACTTCATCGTTAACGAATTCTCCGGGCGTTAAAAGAGTTTGTAAGTGCCGCTTTTTCAGAGATGCGTCGTGGATGCTCACTAAATATCTGTTTTCGCTTTGTTCAGACTTGATAGTATCAATCACGGACCAATCATCGCCCGTGCAGGCATAATCTGTCAGGACGGAAGTAATGACATTTAGTAAGCACGAAGAAAATAAAATAACATGGCATAGAAGGATTTGATCGTTGCCTTCTGGAGCCACCACATAGTCTTGTGCCTTCTTAGGCTTGTTATGCGGTCGCATACGCTTTTCTATCCGCACTGGCATTATCAGGTTGACCTCCGTAGTTTTGAGTCCTTCCGTGTCGGGTGCATGAGCTGCCAACATTTGTTCACTTGTTTCGTTGCATGTTAATTCCTGAGAACAATATTAGAAATAATTATCCCTATGTCTGATATGGAATATAATTGGAATGATAATTATGTGGGTGATATAGTAGTGGAGATAAGAAAACTTGCCTTTATAACTTCAGAA
Organism: Poa pratensis; assembly: GCA_947311845.1. Classification (NCBI taxonomy): domain Eukaryota; kingdom Viridiplantae; phylum Streptophyta; class Magnoliopsida; order Poales; family Poaceae; genus Poa; species Poa pratensis. The sequence continues at coordinate 32,356,020 of CAMZMU010000067.1, forward strand.
TTTGTGTCGTCTTTTTTAGTTATGTTCACTTCATCTCGAAGAGGTATAGTTGCGAGAACCTCCATGCTATTCTTTTTGTCTGCTTCATTTTTGTTGTCTTTTTCATTTGAATATTCATCATTGGTTACTAACTGAAACTCACAATAAAATAATAGGGGTTACATGTCATCGTGATAAAATAATCATTTGGGTTATCATTTTTGTTGTCTGCTTCTCAGTTATCTCCGTCCAATAGGGGTTACATGTCATCGTGATAAAATAATCCGGTTTGCCCCACCGCTGAACAATTGCCATTGCATCCAAGAACCTACGCTGCATGTCACGGTCACCACCAGGAAACGTGCGTGGTAGCACAATTCTCTTCCCGATCCGATCACCACGTGACTCACCAGCAATGACGGTGTCAACAAGACCCTATGAACCATTATTTCATGCCAATTAGCATACATGGTGTAAGCATAGGAACGTATATAATGTCGTATAATAACATAAATAGTCACCTGGTACATGTCTGCGCGAATGACCTTCTGATTCTCTGGCTTTGAGTACCAGTCAAGTCTCATCGTCTCAATCTTTATGTACATGTCAACGGCCCACTGTTGGAAAAGGCGCCCCCCGAATAAGACGATGTTGAAAAGCTTCTTCCTGCACATTATCTTAAAGCAGTAGTACTCCCTTGCGCTCACAAATTTCCTGGATTGTGTTCCATTCATCTCATTGTCACCAAAATCGTCATCTGGGTTATCCTCGTTGTCATCTGAAAGTGTAACACCGACATTTAAATTTGCTTTATAGTTGAGCAAAAAATTACAGAACATCAGCGACGACCATTACCTGCAGGACAATCACCGGTTTGGTCTTCCCCAGGTGTGGTATGATCAACTTGTTCTGTATAATCATGTAAATTGGTGTCAAAATTTGCATGACAGAATCAAAAGAATTTAAAGAATTTCAATGACAACCATCAAAGTAGGATCACCTGTTTGTTCTTCCTGTCGTGTAGTATGATGAACTTGTTCTGCACCATCAAAGTAGGCATGTGAAACGATGTATGTCTAGGTTATCCTCATGACCCAAGTTTATTGATGTCAGTATGTATTACATAATAGATTTAGTAGTCAATACCTGAAGGAAAATTAGTCGTTTGGTCATCATGTCGTGTGGTATGATGATCTTGTTCTGCATAACCATGTTGACATGTCAAAAGATGGATGACTGCAGCTATGTCGTATTGTATGTAATAATTGTAAGAAATTGCACATCAAACCTGAATGAATTTGAGAGGATTGGTCTCCTTGATGCGCAGCACTCTCCACTGAATCCTGGTTGATTTGAGAGGATTGGTCTGGATTGGTCTCAGTATATGGCATTCGACGATTCCAGCCGGTCTCCCCACGTGGGAAGAATAGTGGATACGACAAAGGGTCGTAGCAACCATAGTATGCTCTAATATAGAGGGGACGGTCTCCTCTTTTTGCACAAACGACAACACTCCTATCAAAGGTATTTTGAGGGTCGCTCCCTTCGACCCATATTGCTGCCACTTCTGAAGCAGTTGGCGCATTGTACCTTCTTTGATCAAGCTTGATATCTGTGTTCAGTGAGATTCTGTACTCATCCAGATTATCAACAGCACCAAGACTCTTAAACACTTGAGCATAAGGATTATGCTCTAGAATAGCCAAAATCTTTTGTATGAGATCTAGCCTAAGATTTGGTGACCTCTGAACCCTGTGCATCAGGTTTTCATCTGCATCGTATATATACAGCTGCAAATGCCGAGGGCCATTATCAGCAGACAACAGAGCATCAAGAGCATGGTACAACCCACCACATGCCCTAAATGTATAGACGCCGGTTCCGGCCGCAGTGCTGACTCGGCGATCAAGGGTGACACCAAGACTTGCGAATGAGAAATGAGAGTTGAAGTACCGAATATTATCTCTGAAATATTTTGCATCTTCATCAACCTGACTTGTAAACAACCTTTTCAATTCTTCATCTATATCATGAGTAAATACTCCCACTTTCCCCTTTCTACAACAAAATGCAGGCCCCTCATATTGGAACCGTTCAGCATCACAGTAGCGGCAGTCAGGCACTTTTCTAAGTACATGGTGATCTCTCGGCAGGTTCATATAAATCCTGTCATGAGGATCGTTGGTGGGAGTTCCATCAGCATGTTGTCGTTCCAGTCGGACGGTTTCAAATTGAACATCTGAAACAGAATGGACACTTGCATTATTTACTGAACATAGCCATGTCTTAGAATTTTTTTGGTACAAATATTTTACCTGGGTGGGCATACATCCTAGCTTCTTCATCAGGCTCGTGGTAGGCACCATCTCCATGTTGCAATTGCTCCACCGGGTCTAGTAGGCAATCAGTCGCGTGAAACATCAACATTTTGGTGAAACAAATTTTTATATGTGGAAGGTAATACAAATTTTTATACCTTCAAAATTGGTTTGTTCCACAACCGGCTCAAATAGTCCATATGGATCATCCCTGTGTTCAATGGAAGTAATCTGTGGAGTTTGGTTGTTTTGCGCTGCATACGGGGACGGTTCTATTCCTTGTATATTACCATTTCCTGCAATGTTTTGACAATTGAGAAGTAGTCCCTTCACATAAATATATTGATAACTTCGCATCATGTTTACTGGAGAAACTAACCGTGATTTTGAATGATGCAATCTGGGATGCAGGTGTGGACCAATGAACTGGGTTGTGGGTTGTAAACCCCCGACGCTTGTGTGAAGGGCACTGCATTGTATCGCATGAAGGATGTGCTTCAGGTAAGTGCCAATGCTAGTGGAACAGTAATGAACATAATAGAATTACCTTGTGGAATATGTGTCATGATTCCAGAATTTCCGTGCGTTATATGACCAGCTGGCACAGGAACAGGTCTTAGTCGTCCTGCAACGTGCTGCATCTGATACTGATCATTCCTGTGCAGCCAATCGGATTCATCGTCGCGGGGTATATCATTCTCCTTGTTGTGGGGGGTTTGTTCATATGATCGAGATGAACTTTGTCTGTTTGCTAAGCCTGCAAGAAAAATGCATCTCACTATTAGTCATATTACTTTAATTTTCCTGCAAGGTTTGAACATGCAATATATTACTCCATTGTGCAGCACCACCTGCAGTAGATACTTGTTGTAGTTGGGTGACACCCGATTGCACCGTAGCTGGTGTGTGTGTCACAGTGTTAGTGATGTTCTGGAGGGCAGTCGCTGCCCTTTTTTGGTCACGGTATTGGCGTTGTTGGCTTAGTATCCCAATTCTATTTTGTGCATAGCGCTCCCTGTCCCTTTGCCTCCTCCTTTCTTTAGGGTCTGTATGAAAGGAATACGGTTAATAGGATGGAGTAGCAATGTATGTAATTAGCTGATCATCATTACCAATGGCTATGGATACCGCTCCTTGGGTATCATTTTCCAGGGACATGGCCAGCTGGTTTTCCTTGGCCTCACGACGCCTTTTCATAATATCATCTCTATTTCGTGCATAATATTCTCTGTCCCTTTGCCTCTTCAACTCTTTAGGGTCTGTATAGAAACAATCAGAAAGTTGGGACATGAGTAATAGAATTGTTCATATTCGTGCATTTAAGCACTTCTGAATGTTTTTTCTGACAGTAGTTACCCAAGGAGCGTGTGTTAGAACTGTCATGTACTGGAGTGTGAGCACTCGCGCCGTTGGGAGAGGAGGTGCCGCCGCATTGCTGTGAATATGTAGGGTCTGTATGTAGATACATTAAGTATTTTAGCAGCTGTGCAATAGCCTACAAAATATGCAATAAAAACAGTGGGTATGGTTTCAGTTTTATTTACCTAAGGAGTGGGTGTTACGTATATCCTGAAACGGTGTGCGCGAACCCGTGCCATTGGGAGATGTCATGTGGTGGACTTCCTGTCAATATTCATGTCAGCAGCATGTAAATATATAAGATGTGAATGAATCTGAAACTAAAAGGCTGATTATCTAGTATAATTGTATCCTATTGTCAATATTCATGTCCATGTCAGTTTTGTCAATTCATCTTGTGTAGGCCAGCAGTTGTAATTTTAAGCATGATTTTTCTTACTACCAATTCGTTTTCGAACCCATACACAATTCATTTGTGTTGTTAATAAACTTCTGTACCTATAGTTAGTTGATGATAATATTTGGTGAGATCAACTTCCTGGAAAATTAACTTCAAACCATTTAGATTAACTAACATTCTTCAATGAAATACAGGGAACTGACTGCGGGGTTGACACATATTTTGGCCTTTACACATATCCTGGACATGACCCCTGCTCACTGCATTGACCTTAGGAGGAAATTCAGTTGTTGACATTTGTATTACTCATTTAGAATGCTTTCTTTCTGTTGGAACTGAAAAGCAGCTGATACGAAGTGTCTGCCGTTTGGTGTTGACAGGTATACCCAAGGAACAGATATTCATTCGGGCTGCTTGCATGGACTTGAAATAATGTTCTATAAACCGATGGTAAAAATTCAAGCTCTACATAGGTTTTGAAAATCTCATATTAGTAGAATAAATTTGCAAGTACAACAGGCAGATTGAAAATATTAGTAGAATCCAAAGGTTACTTGCATGACGACACTGTTTGTATCTTGCCACAAAGCAGTGTTGGAAAGCGTGTACATACATATATATACTTGTGCATTAGTCGGTACAGTTATGTCTTGTTTCTTGTCTGCATTTCCTCATATATCCTGAATTTTGTAGGCGAGGAGATCAGAAGCTATATATAGTAGATCACAAGCTATAGTACTGTCACGAGGAGAAGGTGTGTTTGACACGCTTGCATTGCCATGGTTGGAACCTCACGAGCAAAAGGGCTGTTATTGAGCCATGCCTGCTTCATGGAGATTTACAGGAATTGACTAATCTGATTGTGATTATGTTACCTGTAGGGCTGGGGTACCTGGGGTACGTCGTGCGAGCAGGCGACGATCTTCGTCGAAGGCGGCGATCTTCGTCCCAGGCGGCCAGCAGGCGGCTTCACCCCAGGCGGCGACGGGCAGGAGCTGGGACGGGCAGGCGACGTCCCAGGAGCTGGGGCGGCCAGCAGGCGGCTTCACCCCAGGCGGCGACGGGCAGGAGCTGGGACGGGCAGGCGACGTCCCAGGCGCTGGGACGGGCAGGCGACGATCCCAGGCGGCGACGGGCAGGCGGCGATCCCAGCGACGATCCCAGGCGGCGAGCAGGCGACGGGCGACGGTTTGTGCGTCAATCAAGGCACGATCGCGGGGTTTCCCAGTTTTCCCAGTTTTTCCGTCGGGTGATTTCCGTGGGGTGAAGTTTGAGTCCGTCGGAGGAAATTGCTAAGTGCACCCGGATTTATGTTTTGTGAGACTGTTTGGTGGGGTCGGGGCATTATTTTGGTGTGGATTTAGCCGAACAACAGTTGGCGTGTTTATAAGTAGTGGAGACAAACTCTCCACGAATTTTTTTTTTTTTTTTTTTTTTTGAGAAACCGCATCTGGATTACTGAATAAAGATTACACAGGAAAACACCCGATTCATCCAGAGGCAGCACAGCTGTCCCTCTTTTACAGAAACCACCCCAATGAAAAAAGAAATTACGCACACGACCCTGGGAAGCTCTGCATCGCAAACTCCGCCGCCGTCTTCAATCTCGCCTTCGCAGCACCGCCGAACGAAGACGAAGATGAACAAGATGGCTGCTATGTCACCTGCACACGCCGATAGGGAACTCAATCCCGTTGGAGTCGCCGCAGCTGCCACTCGCCGAGGACGGCGAGATTTTGGCGTCGAAGGAAGCGCATCGGCGGGGGGCACGCCCCGGCCTGGGCAGGATGTCGAGCCGGCTTTGCCTCCACAGGCCAGCCTCCCGGCTCGCAAGAACACCGAAATGGAGGGATAGGAAAAAACTTGAGCAGGCCACCACCAATCCACCTCAAATCGGCCGTCACCATGATGGCTAGATTGGGGGAAATCAGCGGAACCTGACCAGCAGGAAGACGAGCTTGAAGAAGGAAGCGCCGATGCCGTCCTTCCTGGCCACCCGCAGCACCTCGCCACCATAGCCAAGAACCACACCATCGCAAATCGACTGACGCCGCTCGCCAGCGCCATCGACACGCTCCGAAGAAGCAACTCCGCCGATCTTGAGTTGGACCAGCAGCATCTCCTCCCCACCTCGCCGCCACGGCCGGTCTGAGGAGAAAGACAGCAACTCTTCCACTTTTGATCTGCAGAGAAGGTGGTACAGCGGGCGATTTTATTGAATCGACTGTGCCCACCTTCCTCTTCGCAAGAAATCCACCATGGATCGATCTTGCAGAGGAGAGGAGGACTGATTCCGACGTCGCCGCGAGTCGCCAGGTTCCAGTCGAGAAGGGAGAAAGAAGCCATACAGGCTAACAGCAGCACAAAGGCTAAGCAAACTCGACACCTACTATCTACAGGCCAAGCAACGCATCCGCGTCCACGCCGAGCAGCATCGCCACCGGAGAGGACCGAGGAGCGCGCCGCGCGGAGGAAGGAGAACTCGGTACGACTCTCAAAACGAGACACCGCGGAGAGGTTTATGTCACTCCAAACTCTCCACGATTGTTCCACCTAAACCGAGATAAAAAGGCCAGACCCCAAAATGGATGGTTCGCAGCAAAGGCCACGACCAAGGCACCTCCTCAGCCGCTGGATCCCGCCGACCCCCTGATCGGACGGTGCACAGAGCGAGCGCCATGAACCAGCCAGAAAACGTGGGGCCGACCTCATCCTGGGATAGAGACGGACGGCTGACGTGTAGCTGCGCGCGCGACGCGGAGAAGTCTACCCACGTGGGCCCCCACATCGCGCTGAACCTACCCACCGCGAAAACGTCTCCGTAGACCAGATCCGTGGACCTTCCAGAAGACTGTACTCTTTTAGCGCCGCACGTGAGGCTAGACCTCTACACCGGGTCCACGCGCGGGCGTCCGCAGCCCCGAGAGTTCGCGCACCTCCGGCCGCTGTTTATGGAAAATTAATTTTCATCTTAATTTTTTCCGAAAAGTAAAAGGGGGAACGAACGGATAACGGAAACCCTAACCCCCCAAATCACAAATCTATCCGAATCGCTATTTAAATGTGTCTGCGGTTCGCTCCTCCGATCCGATGCCCTCCACCGCGTCGCTCCCCGCGCCGATCCCACGACCGCCAGCTAAGGATGGCAATTTTACCCATGGGTACGGGTACCCGCGGATACCGTACCCGTATGGGTAGGGTATGGGTACAATTTTATACCCATGGGTAGTACCCGTACCCTACTCGTTTAAGTCGTGGGTAGGGCACATGTATAACCTCGTACCCGTGGGTATACCCATACCCTACCCATTTATGTACTTTACCTGTGGAGATCTAACATTAATTCTCGTAAACTTGTGAATCTATGTGAAGTTGTAAACAATTGTCCATTTGAGTTGACATAATTCTCATGTACTCGAATATATGTTATTGAGCTGAGATAAATATTTTTCTTTTTTATGAAAAAATTATCGATCAATGTAAAATTATGAGTAATTTGTGTACTATTTGATCTACCCGTTGGATACCCAATGGGTATCGGTATCCATCGGGTATGGGTACGGGTAAAGTTTCATACCCGCGGGTACGGGTATGGGTAGAATTTTTTACCCATTGACTACACGGGTGTGGGTATGGTATTGGCCTACCCGCCCCATACCCTACCCATTGCCATCCTTACCGCCAGCCGCCGGGTTCTATCCGCCGGGCTCGGTCACTCCGGCGCTGCGGCGCCGCTGGCTCGACGCCGCCATGAGGAAGAAGTTGGACACCCGCTTCCCCGCGGTACGACGACGATTCCTATGTTCCCGCTAGTTATTATTTATTTCGAAAAAAAGACCTCGTAGATTGCTGCACGCTGTATGCGCACCGTAGATTTTGATTTAGCGAGTATGATTAGAAGATATACGCTGTGTGCTCATCCTGTATTTGCTCCACCTACGGTTTTGTTTACGGTGTTTAGATTTTTGCTAATATGATGGGCATTGGACTTGTGATATGCATCTCTATATCTGTTTCTCTTCTCTGTTGCGCTTGGTAGATGCACTTTTGAGGAATTTTGTGGGTGCAACCGTAAATATTATTTGTAGATTATACAACATGATTAGAATTTGTAGCCGTTTGTGTGTGCTCATACTTTGGTTGATCATACACGTTTGTATTTCTGGTGGTTAGGTTTCGCTATCGTGATGGCACTGAAACTGTGCTTCATTGCTTATAGATGGGTCTAATTTTGTGGGCCGCTTGTTCGATGCGTGTATCAGTAATCTTCAGCCTTCGGATCTACTCCCTCCGTTCCACAATATAAGATGTTTTAGCCATTTATCACATGCACATGCATACATATGTATTTAGACACATTTTAGTGTACACATGCACTCTTTTTAGTCTGAATGTAGACAACATGTGTACCACCTAAAACATCTTATATTGTGAAACGGAGGGAGTAATTGGTAAACATGCTGTAGATATAGGCAGTGGATGCATGAAAACTTTTGCATGGATGAGAGTGCCTTCATGACCTACTTTCTTAAAATTAAAATCAGTTGCAATTTGTTGTATGCTTGCATTTGCATAGTTGCATATTTAATATGATTAAATCCTTGGACTTCAACAGGTAGGTTCCTTCTGTAAGGACTGGTGGAAACCTAGATTAGTTGCATTCACTATTTACTGGAAAAAGATGCACATGATGATTTATTGAATGGCACTGTTATCAGTAAGAGATTTTTCAGGAATGCTAGGTTAACTGCGAGGGAGGTGGGTTATTTATCTCTAGAAAAGATCAACTCTAGGTCTTATGCAGTGTTTCCTGTTTTGCTCTGTAGCTCGGATACTAGCTTAGTTTTAGGTTATCTTGCAGTTCTATTCAAATCAGGCCGCTTGTGCATAAACTGATACTCCCGCTTAAAAGACAGTGCTCCTTCCTTTTTCCTATATAAAATGAGGAGAGCGATTGTTAGTGCAGAAATGCCAAACCGATTTGCTAAAATTATGGAATCAATCATGCATGTTCTTTTTATAGCCGTCAATTTGTTGACATTGGTATCATGGCTGTTTAGATCTATATTGTGTAGACCAATGTTTGTTGCTCCATATAGTGGCAGTTAAGCTTCTTAATCAACAATTTATTACTGTTTAGCATTTTGTAGGATATCCATGGTAAATAGACCGAGTAGGATTCTACGGCTTAACCGTCTGGTCTACAGCTTGCGGTGAGTGGTTGTTAAAGCTGTATACAGTCGATAAAAATAAGTACTATAAAATTCCAGAGTGAATATCTAATTCCAAGCACGGCCAGTTCTCAAATATGTCTCTGGTTTGTTTGGGAGTAAGATGCAAGTGTTTTGATGGATACTGAAGTTCTTGTACAGGACATAGAGATACCTTGTTCATTATTATTTTCTTTCACAAGGGACTAGGAGAATCTCCTTCCTTCATCTGCTAGGACCAATGCTTATAATCACATGTGAATAGTACCACTGCCACGTCTTTTTCCGTTAAAATTAACATTACCGGCCATTTGCATTGCAGTATATGGCAATCATAATTATGATTTAGGCGAGCCTTTTATTGATGGCAGGTTGTCATTATGCTATCATTCCTACTAGTTTTTTCCAGATGGTATCATGGCAAAGTTCTGTCATCTAATGTCATCTTACATTGTAATTTGTTATATGTAGCCTCGGATTAAGAAGATCATGCAAGCAGATGAAGATGTCGGGAAGATTGCTTTAGCTGTACCTGTTCTAGTGTGTAAGTTCTCTACAACCGCTTTCTAGAGAACTTCCCTTTTAACTCATTTCTTATTAGTTGTGGAGTTCTTTCACTACTTGCTGCATCTCTGTCTCGCCATTTGACTATTCGTTAACGAGAGAGTTAAGTAGCTTACCTTCACAAACGTATGCTATATACGTCGTTGGTCAATCTAGGACGTGCCTCTTAGAAAACTAATGTTTTAATTAATATTTGTATTTCAATGTTATTGGTAAAATATTTCCATTAGAGGACTTAAAAAATACACTCACTATGAAACTATGAATTCATTTTTATTTGCTTAGACCAAATTATTCTCATATTAAAACCAAACTGAAACATAAGTGCAGACATTAGAATCTATTGTACCTTCTCGGTGTAAGCAAAACATAGGCAAAATTGTAGAGCAACTTTGTCTTTTGGGGAGGTTTGTAGGGATGATTTGATATATGGTCACTCTAGATCTCTAGATCTCGATTTTAAACTTGAAAAAAATACTAACCTTAAAACATATAGGGAAGATGTAGAGCAATGCTAGTCATCTTCTCTTGATAAAAGGAGGAACTTACTATCAAGGTCATCAGAGCTGAGGTGCAATGTGAATCCTGTGGCCAAGGAAAATTGAGCACAGGCTCAATGGCCAACCCCCTCATAGCATTCACAAACATCCAAGAACCAATGTAAGCCTATTTCCCTATATTTTTCCACGCATCCACAGTTGTTTTCCACCTCTTCCCCCACTGGCGCATCACCCTCACATTTCCATGCCAGAGTGACCTTTGACTGGCTTCTCCACCAGGCACCTCATCTCTACCCTGTTAACTCCGTGAGATGCTATCTCCATGTCTTCATGATTTAGCTTTCTCTGTTCTCCTGATTTGCAGCAAGTCAGTATTTTTATATGTCCTGGAGGGTCAAAACTGGGTAGAGGAGAAGATGGGGCAACAAGTAGGGGGGGGGGGGGGGGGGGGGGGGGGGGGTCATGGTGAGGGCCAAGGGTAGGAGAAGGCGACGTGGGAAGAACTGGTGTAGCATTAAGGATAACAAATTGAATGGAGTAATTAAAGTGTTCTGGATACTGTGGTGGGACATGCACTAGGTGGGGAGCTGATGTAGCAATGTAGCATTGAATGACTAGGGTAATCAACGATACTTAACAGTTGACATTTTGGCGGGTTATAGTTTGAATGAGAGCCATTCCATTTTAGTTGCATTACGCAAATGCAGGTGAACGCAAAAAGCAATAGGACTCTTACTCCTACAAGCAGTATATATCATTCATTGCAAGGTATAGCTTAATTGCATGTGCTTATTTGAACTAACCAATTCATTAGTATTGGCATGTACATGGTCATATAAGATTGCCACTAGCTATAGGCGATAGCGAATGCAGCTTGATACTTCTTGGTACACCCCACATGCTTCACGGCATGGATGTGCTTTTAAGTTTCAACTAGGGTAATCAAGGATACTTGACAGTTGACATTTTGGCGGGTCATAGTTTGAATGAGAGCTATTCCATTTTAGTTGCATTACGCAAATGCGGGTGAATGCAAAAAAGCAATAGGACTCTTACTAAGCAGTATAGATATCATTCATTGCAAGGTATAGCTTAATTCATTAGAATTGGCATGTACATGGTCATATAAGATTGACACTAGCTATAGGCGATAGCAAATGTAACTTGATACTTCTTGGTACACTCCACATGCTTCACGTCATGGATTAAGTTTCAACTAACATCTTTGTCTTATTTCCATGAATTGCAGCCAAAGCGTTGGAGCTGTTTTTGCAAGACCTGTGTGATAGGACATATAATATTACAGTTCAAAAAGGGGTCAAGACAGTGGGTTCATCGCATTTGTAAGTTTGTTTGACCTTATGATTTTTCATATTGAAACACTTTCTCGCTGACTCAATAGGGATATGCATAATAACATAAAACATTAATTTTAGTATGGCAGAATCTTGGTAGCATTATCCTTTTGGAGTACATCGTTTCACTGAACACATGACCAGAGACCCCACCTTTCATTGTCGCATTGCATGTTAGTTTTCAGTTTGTGGCTTTACTAAACAAATTTCCTTGTATAACAGTTGTCAAAAGTGAAGCAGCTTCGAAATACTGATATTGTTCTAGCACTCTTTCACAATAATAGTCAGGAACATCAAATATGGGTTACTTCCTTTTTTTCCCTTGCTGAACTGATTTTTTTGCGTACCTGGTATCCTATTATATGTTGATCCTATGTATGCCAAAGTCAGCAGCATGTTGTAATGAAGATGCTAAAGTATCTTAATACATGTTCTTGAACTTAAAGACAGTTTAGTAAGCATGTGTTCCGTGGTTGTCAATGTTGGTTTTGGGTATTACCGTGTTGGTGGTGGCTGCATAATTTCAATGTGGTAGAAATGGACTTGCTTTCTTGAATCTGATATGTACTATGTATTATTTCCTGAGGAATAATATTTATTTTGTCTGATGGTCCCATTATCTCGTTCACTATTATGATTTACAGGAAACAGTGCCTCCATAACTATGATGTGTATGATTTCTTGAAGAATGTAGTCAACAAAGTTCCAGATTTAGGTGCACCTGATGCTAGTGCTGATGATAAGCTTGGCAAAAGAAGGTAAGATATCAAATTGTGGTTAATTAGAGTCTGATATGAACTTTATTAACTCCTGAAATGTCTCCAGGAAACATGCTGAAGAGGAAAGTGAGGAAGAACGAAGCGGACAAGAAATGTTAGTCTTTGTTATCCATCTATTTCTGCATATATTGTATATTTACGCAGCCTTGTATGTATTTTTTTTTAGCGTTTTTTAGTTTGAGTATTTTCCCTGATTCTTAGCCCTGTCGTTCAGTTCCATATGTTATGAAATACATAATCATTCAATTTTATTTCAGGATTTTAGTTTCGACTGCTTTTGATGATAGTATTTTTGGACTTGCAGGAGGGAGTAAGCCAAACAAGCAATGACAGAGGGCGTGGGAGGGGACGTGGGAGAGGTCGCCGTGGTGGGCGTGGATCTGATAGGGAGATTGAAAATCATGACGTATCTCATGGCCAGTTTAGCAAGCCAGTATACCTAAAGGTAGAAATTGGAGATGGGTTCTCTGACCCAACTGAAACCAAGGAGACAACCCCTCTGAGCAATGCCAGGGCCTCCTTGAGGAACATTGACTTGAACATAGATCCCGCTGACTACGAGGAGGAGGATGCATCAGCAGTGCGATTCCAGCCTTCAGCTCCGATGACGGTCATGTCGGCAGCCCCGGCCGGGCCGTCAGTTTCACAGGTGAAAGAAGAAGCGAAGACCAAGGATTTCCTTGGCTGGCAACTGCCTGAGATGAGCAAGATGGCCATGGACCAGTTCAGTTTGCGTTGTCGTCAAACCATACAGTAGAGGACGACGAAGACTATGACAATGAAGAATGATTACATAGAAGCTAGCTCTGGACCTAGTTTGAGAAGCTGATAGGTAGACTTGACTGTTGTACATCCTTGGTAGTCCCAGCTTAACTCTGTAGCGACTCAACTGTATCATATGTGTGCCAGCAGACGCTGCAGAAGTAGTTTAGGATGTAATGATCGCTCAATAGCCAGTAGCTAGTGCTTGCGTACCAACTAGTATATCTGGACAGGTTTACAAGTTGTAAATCGTGGTTGCTCTCTGTTTAATGCTGCAAGTTTCAGACAGTCGATGATGTTTTTTGTGTTGGTTCCTTGGTAGAAAATTCCTTGTGCTCCTGATTCGGGATGTCAACTTAACCAATGAGCCTGATCCGGTGAGACGGCTGATGGTCGATACTCAGCTTGTTTGTTTTATGAATTTCATTTCAATGCCTGCATCAGGTTTAGAGCTTGAACAAACTTGGAAGATAAAAGCCGAGGGAAAGATTAGATTCTTCTTGTGACTGTTACTTCAAAACTTACGTTGGACTGCTGACAGGCTTCGTCGATGTGAGGCGACGGATCTTGGTCCAAAACAGCACGGGACGTTCCATGATCAACGTGCCACATCGATATGTGCCTCGCTGTGTGCATCAGGCTTGTTCATCGACTCACAAAGCTTTTTTGGCGATGGTGTTTTTTGATCTTGCAATGGTGGAGGCTCGGCGTCTCCTCCGGTGTCTGTCTCGGCGGCGCCGGATTTGGGTGGCGGCCGCTGGCTACGGTGGATGCAGGAAACGCTAGGATCGTTTTGTATTTTTTTGATCTTTTAGGGTTTTATCTGCAATTTCAGGATAATCAGTTTATCCCTGTTTGTCTTTTGTAGCTTTCATGTGTGTTGCTTCATGTAACTTGATTTTCGATTAATGAAATATGTGGTTACTCTAAAAAAAAAGGATCATTGAGATGCAAATCATCTCACCTAGGGATGGCACCCGCAGGGTATGGGTAAGGGTGGTGCCACCCCATACCCTTATCCGTCACCCTCAATCTTACCGTCACCCGTACCCATACCCTTGAGCGGGTATAACTTTTTCCCATACCCTTCACCCGGCAGGGTAAAGGGATACCGCGGGTAAAAATACCCGCGTTTGCAACACAACAAATTGAGTAGAAAATAGCCGTAAACAACATTATGTAATCATCTAACTTTAACCACCAACACATTTAAAACCACAACACATACTTATCAATATCAACACATTGTCAACGACAACACATTGTAAACAACAGCACATACACTTATAAACAGCAACACTTGCGCATAAGAAACACATGTAAACAACAACACTTGTGCATAAACGGCAACACACATTAATCCTAAACATCAGCACATAGTCATAAAACAGCAATACATAGTCATACACTTTAAGTTCAAAAACTCACGACAAACTACATAGTAATTTTGAACCACTTGTCGCGGATTTAGAAGGGTACATGGGTACGAGGGTATGGGTTATACAAACCATACCCGTACCCTCTCTGCCCGATGGGTATAAGATTTCCCCATTTACATACCCATGGGTATAATTTTTCACCAAGCCCTTACCCTAATAGGGTTTTTACCCGCAGGGTACACGGGTAATGGGTACCCATTGCCATCCCACCCTCAAGTGCCCGTTCTCCACAATTGAACCCTCCGACCTTCATTCTCTGTGGGAGAAAGTACAGAGGGCAGGGCATGCGACTCGGAGAAGAGATATGCTGACAATGGAAGCCTGTATTCTGTGGAACATTTGGAATGAACCAACGTGGATTTTTCCAACACGCGCGCCTTTTGCCGGCTGGTGTGGCCAGACGAGCTAGATCTGAGGTTCTCTAGTTCAGAGCTGCTTTTAGGCTCTGAGTTAGCCATCTTGGCGTACTTTATTGATTGGAATAATAGTTTACGCCGTTTGCAATTACAGCTCCGATACAAAGCAGAGGATCATCATGCCACACACCATGTTTAACCTCACTAAACTTTCACGAGCTGTCATATTGGCTTCCCTACGACAATGAGCAAAAATGACACGTGCAAAGATTCGACAAAGAAAAGTGCATTGCCGCTCCAGCGAGTTGCCTCGCCGTTGAGTTGTAAAAAACTGTGTCTGTGTATGTCCTTTCTCCTTCTCCTATTAATGTAAAAGAAAAAAAAAATCTTGAGCCATTTGTTTTTTAGGGAAAGCCATCCTGGCATTTTATCAATCTTGAGCCATTTCTGTCTTGCAGCCGATGGCAAACTAGGGATCAATCTAAATACGTGCAACTCGATGACGTGTTTCATTTTGGGAGTCGCATCCAGATAGCCAGGCTTTTTTATCATAAAACACCTAATAGCGATAGTCTCCAGCCGCAAGGTTGAGCTCGCATATTTATCCTAGGCGACCGGCTTGAATTCCTGGAGCTTCTTGAAGTTCTTCTCCCACACCTTTACCCACACACTGGCCTCGTACAGCTTCTTGGCGCCGCCTTCCTTGGCCTCGATGGTGAGGTAGTGCATGACCCCGGACACCAGCTGCCCCCTCACCTTCACCACCCTCTCGAACTCCACCGCCGCGTTCTGCACCCACATAAACAAATCAGTCAGGCAACGCAGAGGCCATAAACTCTTTGGATCAGGTGAAGCCGTGAAGGATCTCTTACGGCCTTGGTGTTGTGCTCGGCGACGGCGAACCTGGCGAGCTCGATGAACTTGGGGTCGTTCTCCGTCCCGGTGCCGCGTCATCGATGCAGCCAAACATCCGTGGACGGTCATACGCCGCTTCGGCTATGGCGGCTGTCGTCCGGTATGTGGGTCGCTGTGTTGAGCTGCGGGTGGAGGAAAAGAGCGGAGGACGACGGCCGCTGCCGAGAGAACAGATTCCACGAATCGAAACGATCGATCTCATGTCGACAGGAGTTTGGACGGGCGTGGGGGACAAGGGGAACTGCGATGTGATCTGCTGCGGGAGCGCGACAGTTTCGAGCGCCAATCGGGACGGGCGAGCTACGCTGCGGCAGCGCGGAAGCCAGGTCGACGCGAAGTAACCAGCCGGCTCCGATCGTATCGTAACGGGGGACTAGCGAGCGATAACAGCGTGAAGGTTGCAACCTTGAGAATCAAGAAAAGATCAGAACAAATCTGGAAAGATTCGGTTGGTTTACATAATATACCCAACCGCGCACAAGAAAACAGTAATTTAGTTACCGAGCGAACTACCACGGTGCTCGTGGACGTTGAATTCCAAACTGATCAACCCATGCTTCAGCCCATACTTGTATTTGCTAATGCCTTAGACCCTGCTTCTCCACTGAATCTGGAACATGAAATTTTGACTTGGTTTCGTGCACTCCCATGACGCGAGATTAGATCCAAGAAAGACAAATGAAGCCTCTAGTGGATCTTCTATCACGAGGACATCTGGCCCAGTGGGTCTCGACACTGATGCTGACAAAGTGATCTTGAGCCTAGTGTCAACACTATACCTGTGAGATATCTCAATATACTTTTCACTGTTATCCAATGCACAGTTGCGGGAGAACGAGAGAATTGACAAACTTTTATTAATTGAAAATGGTATTGCGGTCTTGTTGAAGTTAAATAGTGCATGACATCAATAATGCTCGTCTAGCGAGGCGAGTCCTCTGGACCCAAAGTTTTTTCCTGATGCACCGACAACTTCTCAGTGTCAGGGAGATGTGTGCTTGACGCCTTGCAATCTGATCACTACACGCGTGAGAACAAAAGTTCATACTTTGTTGGAATATTTTTCTTGCCGTAACGATTAACTCAGCAATCTTGTGTTATTTATCTGATGCAATTTAGAGATGCGGCTGTCCGGATACGTGGGAGGTGAAATGCAAACAAGTTCAGGGGATTGATAAAAAATCCTTGGAATTCATCAACTCAAATACTCAGTGAGCACGTTCCATTACGGGAATCATACACCCATACTAATACATCATGTATGGAGCTGGTTTATTCATCATAGAACACCTATAGCCAGTGAGACTGAACATGTTCGATAGGCTCCAACCACAAGCTTGAGCTGCTGTATCACATAGTATGTGCAGAGCCTCTTCAGGCGGCCGGCTTGAAATCCTGGAGCTGCTTGAAGTTCTCCCACGCCTTCTCCCAGACCTTGGCCTCGTACAGCTTCTTGTCGCCGCCGTCCTTGACCTCGATGGTGAAGTAGTGCATGCACCTGGCCACCACCTGCCGCCTCACCTTCACCAGCCTCTCGAACTCCAGCAACGCGTTCTGCACCCTGCCCAAATCAGACATCAGCACACCATCCATCATCAGGTAACGCGTATCAGACACAAGGAACAGAGAGAGGGAATCGAGACTTACGGCCTTGGTGTTGTGCTCGGCGACGGCGAATCGGGCGAGCTCGATGACGTCGAGGTCGTTCTCCGTCCCTACCGGCGCGTCCTGGATGCCGCCCAGCAGCGGGCGGCGCCGTGGACCGTCATGCGCCGCCTCGGCCATCGCTGCTGCCGTCCGGTGAGTGGGTCGCTGTAGTGAGCTGCGGGAGGAGTGGAATGACAGCTGCTACCGAGAACTGATTCAGTCAACCGAGAAGATAAATCTCCGTAGAATGGAGTGGAGGACGGGATTTATAGCGATGTGATCTGCTGCGGGAGCGCGACAGTTTTGAGCGTCGGCACGGACGCTGTAGCGTTGGCTCTGTACGTCGACGCGATGGCGAAGGCTTAACGCGGAAGGCAAGTGGTGGTGGCCAAGTAAACGGTGATTACGAGGTCGCTATCCAACGTAGAGTGGATTATCTACCCTGCACGGTATCAATACCGTCTATCCACCGTCCTTTTTTTTTTTGAAACTTATCCACCGTCCGTTCGTGCTTGGACATTCGTGCTGTCTTTTATTTTTCTCAAAGCTCTCCTGTTTTAGAATGTTGCATGACGTTTCTTCAGGTTTATATTCTACTTATGTCTCCCAGGTGCATATGCAGCCTATATTTGAGATACATTTGAAACGTACTTTGAAATGTGAAAATTGAAAGAAAAAAATCGCGTATAGATCTTAACATTCTATGTGTTCACAAAGTCGTTTCACGAAAAAATGGCTTTTTTTTTGTGCGTTGTCTTTTATACACAGCAACAAAAATTGTCGTTTTCCCGTGAAATGACTTTGTGAACACATATGATGTGAATATGTATCAACGAAATTTTATTTCACAATTTTTCGACATTTCATAACGTTTTTTTAAAATATAGGATGCATATGCACCCGGAAGCCAAAATGGTTTCACAATTATGTCAGGTTTTATTTCGTTTCTAAAGGAGTCTATCACGAGTTGCACGAATCTCTGAACACGATACATGGTGGATCCACCGTGGATGGTAAAAACTCATTTATCCTACTCCACACACTTTTTTGTGTTTAGAAACACCGAGCACAACAAACATGTGGAGTCTTTTGTATTGTGGAGGGACACGGCGTAGGATGAGGTTAGAGCATCTCCAACTAAGTAGGCACATTTAGCCTCTAAATTTGAAGGGGATCGTAGGCATAAAACAAAAAAATTCCTAACAACGATAACCTTAAACTAGCCAGAATCTATTACTATGCAGATATACCGTAACGGAGGAGATCGATGTACATACCCTTGTAGACCGAAAAGCGGGGATTATGCTCCCGCACAAGCGTTGTCGATGAAGCCGACGTAGCCGACCTCAAGGTCGTGAAGACGAACTCCTCCAAGTGCCACACGTGCAACACCTCGTAGCTCTACACACGTACGGCGTAGATGACGACCTCCGGGCTCTGATCCAGCAAAGCAGTGGAAGCAGAAGACTTGGACCGAAGAAGACCAGCAGCACGGCGGAGTGCGTATGGTGGAGAAAACCTCGACCTAAGCGCAACCCCAATTGCGGAGTCACGTCCGAAGGTAAGAGAGAGAGGAATTTCTGGGATGAATTTCAAGGCATAGGTGCACCCCTATTTAAAGGAGGAGGGAGGCTGCCAGGCTTGGTGGCTTGGCGGTGTGGGACTATTCCCACACCAGCCGCACCACCAGCTGGTGCGCCGGCCTAGGTGGGCCCCAAGTGGCCCACCCGGCCACTTCCATGGTGCGCCTCCCTTGGGGGGAAGTTCCCCCCTTATGGGCCTTCTCCTCCGGGAGTAGGCCCATTTAAGGTTGGGCTGCCAATAAATTCGAAAATAAATAAATAAAAATATATTTAATCATTAATTACATTAATTAATATTAAATACATATTATCTAATTTATTCCGGCTCCAAAAACTATTTCGTTGCCCTCCGAACTCCATCGGATATGTCCCGGAACGCTTTCGGTGTTCTTCTCTCTATTTCCTCTTCTACGTCCAATCTAAATAAACGTCGTCTACCCTTAAGTGTGCCACCCTACGGTTCGGGATCACTCCAGACATGATCGAGACCCGTTCTCCGATCAATCACTAACAGCGGGGTCGTGGATACTGGTGGCTCTAGGTTAATAGTGCCAGAAACAATGCTTGTACGTCACACGTCAGTTGGGAACCCCAAGAGGAAGGTATGATGAGTGCAGCAGTAAGTTTTCCCTCAGTATGAAACCAAGGTTTAATCGGACCAGTAGGAAAACGAGGATTGCTTCGAAGGTGTTGGTGGAGGAGTGTAGTGCGGCGCAACACCAAGGATTCCGGTGCCAACATGGAACCTGCACAACACAATCAAACTACTTTGCCCCAACTTAACAGTGAGGTTGTCAATCTCACCGGCTTGCTGAAAACAAAGGGTTAAATGTATCGAATGGAAGATGATGTTTGTTTGCATAAAACAGTAGAGAACAATGATTGCAGTAGATTGTATTTCAGATGTAAAAGAATGGACCGGGGTCCACAGTTCACTAGTGGTGTCTCTCCAATAAGATAACTAACATGCTGGGTAAACAAATTACAGCTGGGCAATTGACAATTGATAAGTGCATATAACATGCATGTGTGAGTTGTGGTGTCTACTATGAGATTCATTTGGGCATTACGACAAAGTACATAGACCGCTATCCAGCATGCATCTATGCCTAAATAGTCCACTTTCCGGTTAACATCCGTACCCCTTCCAGTATTAAGTTGCAAGCAACAGACAATTGCATTAAGTAATGTGCGTAATGTAAACAATACATTCATCCTTGAATAAAGCATTGCTGTTTTACCCCTAGTGGCAACAACACATCTACAACCTTAGAACTTGCTGTCACTATCCCAGGTTAAATAGAGGTTGAACCCAACTATCATGCATAAATACCCCCTCTTGGAGTTACAAGTATTCACGTGGCCAAGGCTTCAACAAGTAACGGAGAGCATGCAAGATCACAAATGACATAGACATGATAATATAATATTCAGCTCCACATAGGTATCAATATAAGTCAGATCCCAGCAAACACAACATGTAGCATTACAATAAGATGATCTTGATCATGATAGGCAGCTCACAAGATCTAAACATGATGGCACAAGTGGAGAAGACAACCATCTAGCTACTGCTATGGACCCATAGTCCAAGGATGAACTACTCACGCATCACTCTGGAGGCGGGCATGGCAATGTAGAGCCCTCCGGTGATGATTCCCCTCTCCGGCAGGGTGCCGGGAAGAGCTTCAGGAACCCCCCGAGTTAGGGTTGACGACGGCGGCGGCAGCGAATATGTTCTGGATGAATGGCTCGGTGTTTTAGGGTTTTCGCGTCTCGGGGGATAAATAGGCGAAGGGGCGATGTCGGCGGACCCCCGAGGGGCCCAAACCACCTCCAGGCGCGGCTGGGCCCACTGCCGCGCCACCTGGTGGTTTGGCCACCTCGTGGCTCTCCTTCGTCTCTCCTTCGGACTCCGTGATGGTGCTGGAAAAATAGGGACCTGGCCTTTTGTTTCGTGCAATTCCGAGAATATTTCCAGAAGTAACTTTCTGAAACAAAAAACAGCAGAAAACAGGGAACTGGCACTGTGGCATCTTGTTAATAGGTTAGTCCCAGAAAATGCATAAAAGTGATACGAAGTGTATATAAAACATGTAGCAAATGGTATAATATAAGCATGGAACAGCAGAAATTATGGATACGTTGGAGACGTATCAGATACCCATGATAGCCCATGTGCGTGCACGAATATCTTTGTCGTTTGAACCTTAGACGTCAAGTCTCAAACCTTTTGCCTGGAGATACTTAGTTTGTCCGAGACTTGATCTCCGGCATCACGATACCGAGCTTGAACTCGTTACCTGACAATACTATCTTTACTCGTCTATGATATTACATCCTCGTGACCTAGTCACATGCTTGCAAGCTCATTGATGTAATCTCACCGAGTGGGCCGAGAGTATCTATCCTGCTATACGGATTGGCAAATCCCGCTCCTGATCATACGACTCAACATAATTCCTTCGGATACCCGAGAGGGACACCTTTATTGTCACCTTATGTAAGGAGTGACGTTTGATGCAATCAAAGTACCTTCCAGAAATAGCAATTAAATATGATCTCACGGTCGAAGGCGTGAGTATTACGTCCTATATAAATTGGGTGTGTCCATCACATCATTCACCTAACGATATGACTCCATTATCAATTGACGTCCAAGTCCATGATCAGGAAACCTTGATCATCTGTTGATCTCAATGGACTAGTAAAGAGGCTACTAGGGATCTGGTTGTTTACATACCATACGTGTATTAATGTTTCCGCTCAATACAGTTATAGCATGGTATAAAAGGTATTATGAATAATCGAGATATGACAAATAAAATATCTTTATTAATTGCCTCTAGGGCATATCTCCTTCAGTCTCCCACTTGCACTAGAGTACAACTTAATCTAGTTTACAACTTGGTAAAAGCTTGACACCTATAGCAACTTGGTGTTTATCATGCTTGTCTTGTGGAAGAGGCTTCGTCAACGGATCTGCCACATTCAGATTTGTATGTACTTTGCAAATCTTCATGTCGCCTTCCTTGATATACTGCCGTATCACATGGAAGCGTCGGAGAATGTGTTTGGCGGTTGAGTGAGAACTTGGTTCCTTTGCGTTCGCAATGGCGCCTGTGTTGTCGCAGTAGAGGTTCACAGGGTCTTGCGCGCTTGGGAACACTCCGAGCTCGATGACGAACTTCCTCAGCCAGACAGCTTCATTCACGGCTTCCGAAGCATCAATGTACTCCGATTCCATTGTAGATTGGGCTACTATGGGTTGCTTCCCACTTCTCCACCTCACAGCGCCTCCGTTCACCAAAAACACATATCCTGTCTAAGATTTCAAGTCATTTGGATCTGTGCAGAAACTTGCATCAACGTAACCTGTTCCGCCAAGTTCCTCTTCACTGCCTCCATACACAAGAAACATTTCCTTGGTTCGCTTAAGATACTTCAGAATGTTCTTAACAGCCGTCCAATGATCCTTGCCAGGATTACTTTGGGATCGGCTCGTCAAGCTAAGAGCTAATGCTACATCGGGTCGAGTACTTAACATGGCATACATGATCGATCCTATGGCTGAAGCATAGGGGACGCTAGACATCTCGTCTACATCATGAGCCGTCACAGGGCACTGAGCCGTGCTCAATGCCTTACCCTTCACAACAGGCAGAAACCCTTTCTTCGCCTGATCCATTTTGAACCTCTTGAAAATCTTATCCAGGTAAGTACTCTGACTTAACGCTAATAGGCGCCTTGATCTATCACGATAGATTTCAATGCCTAATACGTAAGCAGCTTCTCCTAGGTCCTTCATAAAAAATTTATTGTTTAAATACTTCTTCACGCTATTCAGAAGATCCACATTATCCCCAATCAGTAATATATCATCCACATATAGAAATAGGAATGCAACTGAACTCCCACTCATTTTCTTATAAATGCAGGTCTCTTCCGCATTTTGGACAAATCCAAAACCTTTGATCACCTCATCAAAGCGAAGATTCCAGCTCCGAGATATTTGCTTCAGTCCATAAATGGAACGCTGAAGCTTGCATACCTTGCCAGCATTCTCTGGATCGACAAAACCTTCAGGTTGTACCATATACAACTCTTCCTCAATGTTGCCATTTAGGAACGCAGTTTTGACATCCATCTGCCATATCTCATAATCATAATATGCAGCAATTGCTAGCAAAACCCGAATAGACTTCAGCATCGCTACAGGTGAAAACGTTTCTTCGTAGTCAATTCCATGAATTTGTCGGAAACCTTTTGCAACAAGTCGAGCTTTATAGACGGTCACGTTACCATCAGCGTCAGTTTTTTTCTTAAAGATCCATTTATTCTCGACGACCTTGCGCCCTTCGGGAATCTCCATCAAAGTCCATACTTTGTTGTCATACATGGATCCTATTTCGGATTTCATGACTTCAAGCCATTTCTCAGACTCGGGTCCTTCCATTGCCTCTTTGTAGTTCGTAGGTTCGTCCTGTTCAATTAACATGACGGTGCAAACAAGATTACTGATGTCTACGAACGCTTCTATTCTTGTAGACAGTGTTGGGCCTCCAAATGCAGAGGATTGTAGAACAGCAGCAAGTTTCCCTTAAGTGAATAACCCAAGATTTATCGAACTCAGGGAAGTAGAGGTCAAAGATATCCCTCTCAAGCAACTCTGCAATTAAGATACAAGAAGTCTCTTGTGTCCCCAACACACCTAATACA
This sequence comes from Poa pratensis, assembly GCA_947311845.1. Lineage (NCBI taxonomy): Eukaryota > Viridiplantae > Streptophyta > Magnoliopsida > Poales > Poaceae > Poa > Poa pratensis. Next base: position 32,379,905 of record CAMZMU010000067.1, read on the forward strand.
CTTGTCAGATGTATAGGTGCACTAGTTCGGCGAAGAGATAGTAAAATGCAGGTGATATAGATAATAACAAGTGGTAATTGCAATCTGTAGTAGCAATGGCAGCGAGCAAACATGCAGCATAACTGGGAGTAAACGGTGTTTCAATGCTTGGAAATAAGGCCTAGGGATCATACTTTCACTAGTGGAGACTCTCAACAATAATAATATAATTGAATACATAAATACTTCCTCTTCACTATGCTACCCCGAACTATTCTCCCGTTGGATAACGAACACCAATCCACTGCGTAGGGCTATAAAAGCACCTCTAGGGCACCCCGCGCTGTCACTATGAGCGCCCAAAATAGTACTAAACAAACGCCACAATTTCATAGAGACAACCAACACAAGAAGAACTCATGGCAAGTATTCGCATAATCTTTAATCCAAAGAGTCACACACGGTGCGCACACTGTCAACTTCGCACCGTGGGACAAAGGTGACTCCGGAGTTTACATTAATAAAACCACTTGAGTAGCATATTCATAAGATTATGAAGAGTAACATATATGGATTCAACTAGATTACAAAGATTACAAAGCTCATGATCACATATAGATCACACCATGGGAGAGAGAGATAAACCACATAACTATCGGTAGAGCCCTCAGCCTCGATGGAGAACTACTCCCTCCTCATCATGGGAGGCAGCAACGGCGATGATGGAGGCGGTGGCGTCGATGGAGATGGCTCCGGGGGCACTTCCCCGTCCCGGCAGGGTGACGAAACAGAGACTTCTGTCCCCCGAATTAGGGTTTTTGGTGGCGGCGGCGCTACAGAGCTTTTCTGGAGAAATCTTCGAATGTTCTAGGGTTTTCTCCGTGGAGGCAATAAATAGGCCAAAGGGCAACGCGAGGGGGTGCACGAGTCGACCACGCCACCCCTCGGCGCCACCCCCCTCCAGGCCACGCCGAGCCCTGGCGAGGAGGCTGTGGGCCTCCCCCGGACTTGTCCTTCTGGCTCACGGAGTATTCTGGCGAAATAGAATTTATGGAATTTTTTGGGATTTTTCCGAGCACTTTGGTTTTTGGACGTTTTCTGCAATACACAGACATAATAAACAGAAACTGACACTGTGGCATCTTGTTAATAGGTTAGTTCCAGAAAATGCATAATAATGGTGTGAAGTGTATGTAAAACATGTAGCAATATGTATAAAACAAGCATGTAACATAAAAATTATAGATACGTTTGAGACGTATCAAGCATCCCCAAGCTTAGTTCCTACTCGTCCTCGAGTAGGTAAACGATAAAACAATATAATTTTTGAAGTGACATGCTACCAACACAATCTTGATCATATAGTATTGTAAAGCACATATGAATGAAGTGATCCAAATCAATGGTCTATAGTTTGCTAACAAGTAAATAAGGAGTAAACAAAATGAATCATACAAGTGCAAACTTTCATGAATAATACTTTGGAGACAATGGAGCTATAAGAGTTTGCATAAAAGTTAGCTCACAAAGCAATAGATTCTAAATGAAAGTGTTTGACTAACACAAAGGAAGATTTAGTTTCAGCACTGGCTTCAACTTTAACATATTTATCTCGTGGATATTGTCAAGGCAAAGTAATGCAATAAGTCAAACATATCATTATATAACAACTGTTGTACCAAAGTTGACACTAGTGTTTGCTTGTGGAGATAGAAAGAAGTAGGAAAACTGACTCAACAATAAAGTAAAAGAAAGGCCCTTCGCAGAGGGAAGCAGGGATTAAATCATGTGCTGGAGCTTTTTAAGTTTTTGAGAGCATATAGAGAGTATAAAAATATTTTGAGAGGTGTGTGTTAGTGGTCAACGAATCAGTAAATAGACAATACTTTAAGTCACAAGTTAACCAGACCTTACAAGAGCGGCTTCCATGAAGGACGTTATTTCTACCAGCGGGTAGATCATCCCTCGTTCTCTTTTGTTTACACACTTATGAACATTGCTTGACTGATTTCTCAGGGGCAAAAAGATGTGAAGAGAATTATGGTTAAAGTTGTAATTAATTGGGATTGGGCACCCCGTTGCCAGCTCTTTTTGCAAAATTATTGGATAAGCGGATGTATATGCCACTAGTCCAGGTGTAAAGTCTGATCAACAAGTGAAATAAAGACCATCTACCACATCCTCATGAGCTTGTAAACAGTGACACAAAAATGAGTTGTAACAGTTTTGAATATTTTAAAGGTAGCACATGAAAATTTTACTTGGAATGGCAGGAAAATACCACATAATAGGTAGTTATGGTGGACACAGATGGCATGGATTTTGGCTCAAGGGTTTTGGATGCACAAGCAGCATTCCGCTTAGTACAGAGTTTAGGCTAGCAAGGTTATTTAAGCAAACACAGACAGTCAACCGGTATAGCAAGAACTCATATAAAAAACATGCTTGAAAAATTACAAGACTCCACATTGTCTTCCTTGTTAACCAAAACCTTTTACTAGAAAATATCTAGACTTTGGAACTACCAATTATACAAATCAAATATCAACAAGCTTTATAGTAGTTCTTCACTAATTGCCTTTACTTACATGATGCACAAGTCTAAACATTACTTACTTGGTAACTCAAAACAATTGACAAGTATCAAATTACTCAAGACAGTGATCTACAAACTTATGTAAGCATTTTATACCACTACCACATGCATAGCATTTTCTGTTCCAACCAAACACCAATCAACTTATTTAACAACTCTCCAAAAAGTATAAGTGAAGCAAGAGAGTACTTTCTTTAAAAGAACTAATAGCTCTGAATAAGAGATACATGAAAACAAGAGCTAAAAGCTTAACAACGCTAGACAGGAATACTCAACAAGTATAAGTGAACAATAGAGTATTCTAATAAAAAAGCGGAGCGTGTCTCTCTCCCAAATAAGAGTGTCGTGATCAAGCATTGTAGTGACCAGAGAATAAAACAAAGACAAATTGAAAGTAAAAGCACACTGACGCTCCAAGAACAGCACATATGATGTGAAGAAATTAAAATATAGTTTCACTAGAGATGACCTGATAATTTTGTCGATGAAGAAGGGGATGCCTTGGGCATCCCCAAGCTTAGACACTTGAATCTTCTTGAAATATGTTGAGGAGATCCATGGGAGCCTCCCAAGCTTAAGCTTTTCACTCTTCTTGATCCTATTATATCACTCTTTCTCTTGACCCTTGAAAACTTTCTTCACACCAAACTCAACATAATTCTCATTAGAGGGTTAGTGCATCAAAACAAAAACTCACTTGGTTCTGTAAAGACACAAACATAAGCAATCATTTTAAACATTAGCTATTGTACTAGCCTTAAGGAAGCTCTTCCACTTAAAGAATCTCACTTAACACTTGCAAAAGAGAGAATGCAAAACAAAGACAGAATCTGTCAAACCAGAACAGTTCGTAAAGATGAATTTTTCGAGGCACTTACGTTAATCAAATCGAAAAACGTTGAACTAACTAAAGATAGCTACATATATCAGAAGTACGCACAAAAATTGCAGATCAAAATCACGTGCCGTTGATTTTATGAATTTCGTACAGTTAACAATAGAAATCTGTTCATGCGCAGCAATTCAAATTAGCACCATCTTCATTAGAGACTTTTCTTGGCACAACAAAACGATAAATAAAAGATACAAAGGAGTTGTTACAGAAGTAGACAAGCTCCTTGACTCAATAAAAGAAAATTGCAGAAAATAAAATAACATGGGTTGTCTCCCACAAGCGCTTTTCCTTAAAGCCTTTTAGCTAGGCATGATAATTTTGATGATGCTCTCATATGTATAAGAGTTGAATATAAGAGAGCATAAAAAGCAAATACCGAACACATTTAAGTCTAACCCACTTCCTATGCAAAGGAATCTTGTAAGAAAATAAATCAATGAAGCACAAAGTGACTAGCATAGGAAGGCAAAACAATTGCAACTTCAAAGCTTTCAACATAAAGAGAGGAGACTTAATATTATTGTGATATATGAATCCATGTCTCCCTCTCTCATCATGACCAGTAGGTCTTAAAGTAACCATTAAATAAAAACAAATCAAGAGAAATCTCAAATCTTTCATCATAAAGAGAGTGTTTTAGTAACATGAAATTTTACAACCATATTTTCCTCTCTCATAATAATTTCCAGTAGCATCATGAACCAAATTAACAATATAGCTATCACATAAAGCATTCTTATCATGATCCATGCATAAAAGTATCATTACTCTCCACATAAGCATAATCAATTTTATTAGTAATAGTGGGAGTAAAACTATCACAACCATCATTGTAATCATCATAAATTGCAGGCATAGTATAATCATAATAAACTTTATCCTCCATAGTAGGTGGCACCAAAATACCACTATCATTATAAGCATCATAAATTGGAGGCAAAGTATCATCAAAGAAAATTTTCTCCTCAAAACTTGGGGGACTAAAAATATCATATTCATCAAAACCAGCTTCCCCAAGCTTAGAGCTTTCCATGGCATTAGCAATAATGGTATTCAAAGAATTTATACTAATAACATTACCACTATCATGCAAACAAAGTTCCATAGGTTTTTTAATTTTCTCTTCAAACACATCATGTCCTAACTCAAGATAAATTTCATAGAGCTCTCTAATTTTTTTGTTATTTTCCATTAAGCCTAACTAGTGAAATAAAAATAAGAAACAAAAAGATATAATTGCAGAATCTAAAGAAGATACCTTCGAGCACTCACACGTCGGCAACAGTGCTAGAAAATAGCTTAGCAGCCAGAGGATGTGAGTACCGTTTACCTTACATCCCCGGCAACGGCGCCAGAAAAGAGCTTGATGTCTATGAACGCTTCTATTCTTGTAGACAGTGTTGGGCCTCCAAGTGCAGAGGTTTGAAGAACAGTAGCAAGTTTCTCTTGAGTGAATAACCCAAGGTTTATCGAACTCAGGGAAGTAGAGGTCAAAGATATCCCTCTCAAGCAACCCTGCAATTAAGATACAAGAAGTCTGTTGTGTCCCCAACACACCTAATACACTTGTCAGATGTATAGGTGCACTAGTTCGGCGAAGAGATAGTAAAATGCAGGTGATATAGATAATAACAAGTGGTAATTGCAATCTGTAGTAACAATGGCAGCGAGCAAACATGCAGCAGAACTGGAGTAAACGGTGTTTCAATGCTTGGAAATAAGGCCTAGGGATCATAGTTTCACTAGTGGACACTCTTAACAATAATGATATAATTGAATACATAAATACTTCCTCTTCACTATGCTACCCCGAACTATTCTCCCGTTGGATAACGAACACCAATCCACTGCGTAGGGCTATAAAAGCACGCCTCAAGTCTGTATTCCACCTCTAGGGCACCCTGCGCTGTCACTATGAGCGCCCCAAAATAGTACTAAACAAACGCCACAAATTCATAGAGACATCCAACACAAGAACAACTCATGGCAAGTATTCGCATAATCTTTAATCCAAAGAGTCACACACGGTGCGCACACTGTCAACTTCGCACCGTGGAACAAAGGTGACTCCGGAGTTTACATTAATAAAACCACTTGAGTAGCATATTCATAAGATTATAAAGAGTAACATCTATGGATTCAACTAGATTACAAAGCTCATGATCACATATAGATCACACCATGGGAGAGAGAGATAAACCAAATAGCTAGCGGTAGATCGCTCAGCCTCGATGGAGAACTACTCCCTCCTCATCATGGGAGGCAGCAAGGCGATGATGGAGGCGGTGGCGTCGATGGAGATGGCTCCGGGGGCACTTCCCCGTCCCGGCAGGGTGCCGGAACAGAGACTTCTGTCCCCCGAATTATGGTTTTTGGTGGCGGCGGCGCTACGGAGCTTTTCTGGAGAAATCGTCGAACGTTCTAGGGTTTTCTCCGTGGAGGCAATAAATAGGCCAAAGGGCAACGCGAGGGGGTGCACGAGTCGACCACGCCACCCCTCGGCGCCACCCCCTCCAGGCTGCGCCGAGCCTTGGCGAGGTGGCTGTGGGCCTCCCCTGGACTTGTCCTTCTCGCTCACGGAGTATTCTGGCGAAATAGAATTTATGGAATTTTCTGGAATTTTTCCGAGCACTTTGGTTTTTGGACCTTTTCTGCAATACACAGACATAATAAACAGAAACTGGCACTGTGGCATCTTGTTAATAGGTTAGTTCCAGAAAATGCATAATAATGGTGTGAAGTGTATGTAAAACATGTAGCAATATGTATAAAACAGGCATGTAACATCAAAAATTATAGATACGTTTGAGACATATCAATTACCGTACCACTCAGGAGGGGTACGGGTTCTTCCAGACCTACGAGGCATAATAGCATCCTTGACATTTTCTCCCACTCCATCTGTGGAGGACGGTTCCGGAACTATTTCCGTTGCGCCACTCGGAATTTCTAGTTCAGGATCAACTATCTCGTCGAGGTCTATTTTCCTCCCACTTATTCCTTTGGCGAGAAACTCTTTCTCGAGAAAGGCGCCGTTCTTCACGACAAACGTTTTGCCCTCGGCTTGGTTGTAGAAGGTGTATCCTATGGTTTCCCGTGGATACCCTACAAAGATGACCTTCTCCAATTTCGGTTCGAGTTTATCGGGCTGTAGTTTCTTAACGTACGCCTCACAACCCCAAACCTTCAGGAACGACAACTTGGGTTTCTTGCCATGCCATATCTCATATGGTGTCGTTGCTACGGATTTGGATGGAGCCCTATTTAAAATGAATACGGCTGTTTCTAACGCATATCCCCAAAGATACGGGCAAGTCGGTAAGAGACATCATAGACCGCACGCTATCCAGTAGGGTACGATTACGTCGCTCGGACACACCGTTGCGTTGCGGTGTCCCAGCAGGCGTAAGCTGTGGCACAATGCCACATGCCTTCGGATGTGTGCCAAACTCAAAACTCAAATACTCGCCACCACAATCGGATCGAAGGTGCTTGATCTTCTTGTTGAGTTGATTTTCAACCTCACTATGAAATTTTTTGAACTTTTCAAATGTTTCAGACTTGTGTTTCATTAAGTAGATATACCTGTATCTACTCAAATCATCAGTGAAGTTTACGAAGTAACGATAACCATTGTGTGTCGACACGCTCATTGGACCGCACACATCTGTATGTATGACTCCCAATAAGTCCGATGCCCGGTCCATAAATCCGGTGAACGGTGTCTTGGTCATTTTGCCCATAAGGCATGGTTCGCAAGTATCAAGAGATCCAAAATCTAGTTAATCCAAAAGTCCATCAGAATGGAGTTTCTTCATGAGCTTTATACCAATATGACCGAGACGGCAATGCCACATATACATGGAGGTATCATCACTAAGTTTAATCCTCTCGGCATCTATGTTATGAATGTGAGTACTACGATCGAGATTCAACAAGAATAAAACATTATTCTCAGGAGCATTAACATAAAAGATATCATTCATCGAAATAGTACAACCATTTGATACTGATTTAAATGAATAACCGTCTTGTAACAGGCAAGACCCACTGATAATGTTTACACTCAATGATGGTACAAAATAACATTTATTCAAAACCAAAACTAATCCCGATGGTAAATGTAGAGGGAGTGTGCCAACAACCACCACGTCAACTATTGATCCGTTGCCGACGCGTATCGTCACCTCATCCTTCGCCAGGCGCCGTTTATTCTGCAACTCCTCCTGAGAGTTACAAATGTGAGAAACAGAACCGGTATCAAATACCCAGGTATTACTCCAGGCGCTAGTAAGGTCAACATCAATAACATGTATATCACATATACCTTTCTCTCTGATGGCAACCTTGCCTTTCTTCGCTAGGTACTTGGGGCAGCTACTCTTCCAGTGATCATTGTCTCCGTAGAAGAAACAATTGCGTTCATGCTTGAACATCGCTGTCTTGACGGTCAACACCATCCTTTCCAGCTTGATTTCCAATTCAGCAACTTCGAGCATCATCAGAACTTCAGACAGGGATTTTGACGTCCCATGCATGTAGTAGTTCATGATAGCGTCCTTGTAGCTAAAGGGCAGCGACTGCAGTACCCTATCAATAACCAGCTCGTCTGGAATTCCACATTCCAGATCAATCAAGAGCTGGACGCAGCCATACATTTTGGCTAAGTGCTTGCTTATGTTGCCGTGCTCTTCCATCTGTGCTGAGAAGAATAGCTTGGTAGCTTCATACCTCTCAGCCTTGACTTGCGGTGCAAAGACAACCTTGAGTTCAGTGATTATCTCATAAGCACTCTTGTTCTCAAAATGCTTCTGCAGGTCAGCCTCCATGGCAAAGAGCATGCCACTCTGGACATAAGAGGAAATCTCCGCCTTGGACTGATAGACGTTCTTCTCGTCCTCAGGGGCGGAATCTGCGGGCTTATCACCTACGGCAGCCTTCAGGACGTAGGCCACCATGTGGGTTGAGAGGAGACTCTTCAGGTTGCGGAACGAGGACAGGAAATTCGACCCATTGGTCTTAAGCTTTTCTTTCTCAAGGAACATGCTTAGGTTAAAGGCGGGGCGAGACATCTACAATGGAATTTGCAAAAACATAAGACTAAGTTCATAATAAATATGGGTTCAAGTTTTAATAAAATAAAACTACCAGAACTCCCACTCAAAACGAATATCCCTCGCATCGTTTTAGTGATTACACGATCCTGATCCACTATGCTACCCCTCATCGTCAAAGCCGATAGCATAATTTCAAAGGTAGACATCGACATGTCAATCACATCATCTTATGCGACTCATGCTTAACCTTTCGGTCACTATGTTCCGAGGTCATGTCTGTACATGCTAGGCTCTTCATAATAACCTTCAACGTATTCGCGTGTGCAAACATGTCTTACACCCACTGTATGCGAACGACAATATGTCTGACACCCGAACGTCACGGCCTGCCTCATAACGTAGAACTTTCTTGGTGGTGCACGCTAAAGGGAGAACACTGATATTGGAATTTTGGAGGGATCACCTTATATTACTACCGCCGTGCAGCTAATATATAAACATATATATTTATATACACACAATATAAGATGCACACAATAACATCAAAATGTAATGCGACATGATATGGTCTTGCACCGATGGTCTCCTTCGCGCCCACAGTTTATAAACAATTTACTAAACTTACCTTGACCATATCACATTGCCCCTACAAAATAAAGTTAGACGATTTCTACTTTATCTTTTGCATATTTTACGTGGCTTGGGGCTTTCGTAAATAGAACCGCTTCTCACCTACGAACCTACAACCACAACAACGATCAAATACTCGACTATTTTGTATCCCTTTCAGGCCCTCCATTGAAAATGCAAAGCCAACTATTGAGAGAGAGACAGACACCCGCCAGCCACATACGGAGCAAGCCGTATGTCAGTTGTTGAACCAGTCTCGCGTAGGCGTACGCGTAAAGTCGGTCCGGGCCGCTTCATCAACACAATGCCGCCGGCAAATACAAGTGCACGCTAGAGGGTGGCTACTAAAAGAACGATACCACTGAAGGGGATCGTAGGCAGAAAACAAAAAAATTCCTAACAACGATAATATTAAACTAGCAAGAATCTATTACCATGCAGATATACCGTAACGGAGGATATCGATGTACATACCCTTGTAGACCGAAAAGCGGGGATTACGCTCCCGCACAAGCGTTGTCGATGAAGCCAATGTAGCCGACCTCAAGGTCGTGAAGACGAACTCCTCCAAGTGCCGCACGTGCAGCACCTCGTAGCTCTACACACGTACGGTGTAGACGACGACCTCCGGACTCCGATCACGAAAGCAGCGGAAGCAGAAGACTTGTACCGAAGAAGACCAGCAGCACGGCGGAGTGCGTATGGTGGAGAAAACCTCGACCTAAGCGCAACCCCAATTGCGGAGTCATGTCCAAAGGTGAGAGAGAGAGGAATTTCTGGGATGAATTTCAAGGCATGGGTGCACCCCTATTTAAAGGAGGAGGGAGGCTGCCAGGCTTGGTGGCTTGGCGGTGTGGGACTATTCCCACACCAGCCGCACCACCAGCTGGTGCGCCGGCCTAGGTAGGCCCCAAGTGGGGGGAAGTTCCCCCCTATGGGCCTTCTCCTCCGGGAGTTGGCCCATTTAAGGTTGGGCTGCCAATAAATTCGAAAATAAATAAATAAAAATATATTTAATCATTAATTACATTAATTAATATTAAATACATATTATCTAATTTATTCCGGCTCCGAAATCCATTTCGTCGCCCTAGGAACTCCATCAGATATGTCCCGGAACGCTTCCGGTGTTCTTCTCTCTATTTTCTCTTCTACGTCCAATCTAAATAAACGTCGCCTACTCTTAAGTGTGCCACCCTACGGTTCGGATCACTCCAGACATGATCGAGACCCGTTCTCTGATCAATGACTAATAGCTGGATCGTGGATACCCATGATAGCCCTTGTGCGTCCACAAATATCTTTGTCGTTTGAACCTTAGACGTCAAGTCTCAAACCTTTTGCCTGGCGATACTTAGTTTGTCCGAGACTCGATCTCCGGCATCATGATACCGAGCTTGATCTCGTTACCTGACAATACTATCTTTACTCGTCTGTGATATTACATCCTCGTGACATAGTCACATGCTTGCAAGCTCATTGATGTAATCTCACCGAGTGGGCCGAGAGTATCTATCCTGCTATACGGATTGGCAAATCCCGCTCTTGATCATACGCCTCAACATAATTCCTTCGGATACCCGAGAGGGACACCTTTATTGTAACCCTATGTAAGGAGTGACGTTTGATGCAATCAAAGTACCTTCCAGAAATAGCAATTAAATATGATCTCACGGTCGAAGGCGTGAGTACTACGTCCTATATAAATTGGGTGTGTCCATCACATCATTCACCTAACGATATGACTCCATTATCAATTGACGTCCAAGTCCATGATCAGGAAACCTTGATCATTTGTTGATCTCAATGGACTAGTAAAGAGGCTACTAGGGACCTGGTTGTTTACATACCACACGTGTATCAATGTTTCCGCTTAATACAATTATAGCATGGTATAAAACGTATTATGAACAATCAAGATATGACAAATAAAATACCTTTATTAATTGCCTCTAGGGCATATCTCCTTCAAAATTTTCCGTGGACGTGTCCGCTTTTGACTCTCAAAAGTGTGTGTCTCCAGCCATGTCATCCAAAATTATTGGGTCACCTGCATGTGATCGATTGGTGAAGAAGGAGAGAAGCATAAAAGAAGGACACAAGAAAGAAAAAGAAAATAAAAAAAGTGGTCCAGAGTGGGCCGGGCGGACAACCCGAACCCCTGTCCGCCCTCATACTCAGCCCATATCTTATATGAGGTGAGTTTGATCGGAGCCGGACAGCCACTCTCTCCTATCTGGGCACTGTCCGGACTACCCGTTCGAACACACAACGAGGTTTTGGGGGCCGGTTGGATATGCTCTTAGCAGGCTACCAAGACGCTAGTTTTCATAGCCACTCCTGTTATGAGACATTTAGGAGTTGACTATGCTCGGGTTGTCAGGATCTAGTGGTGGAATGCTCAGGCTAGGATGATATAGCCACACCACTAGTAGCAATAGCCTCCACCTCCTACCGAGCAACAACTATGCTCAGAAGTGCTCAGATCCAATGGTGGAGCGGTCGGCTCCACGCGTGAAGCTAGGGTGGCCACCATCAAGGATGAAGAAGAGGAAATATCAAGGATGAGAGGTGGACGATGCGGGGAGAGAGAGAATTCACGTGAAGCGAGATGAAACTGACCAACGGTTTGGTACTCGGCGTAGTGTAGCCCGTTTTCTTGTTTTAGCTTTACGTTGTTCTGCTTTGTAAGAGATTCTCCTTAACACCTTGTATCGTGTGGCCGGTTGGCTTTATTAATGTAAAGTCGGGCTTTTTAGTCTTGTATCTATTAAACTTAACTTGTTCAAAAAAATTAAACTTAACATATGAGAAGCGATTGTTATGTCTTAAGGGACTACGCTGACTGCGTCAGATAAGTAGAATCCGAGATGGCTTGTTATGTGAAAACAAATCTTTAACTCCGGCACAGGCCCAACCACCTCAGATAGTGTATTTCCAAGACGAGGTGGACTTAAGCACCCTCTATGGAATGTCTCCGACGGGTGGTACTATACAATAGTTACTAGAGGCTGGGGCGCCCTCAGGGCGCCTCCTGGCTGCTCAGGTGCTGCCTAATCACAACCCATCAGAATCAAATGGCGCCTCGTGGCTGGTCAGGTGCTGCCTAATCACAACCCATCAGAATCAAATGCATCTCGATATTTTTTCTCTTAAACTGTTATAAAGCTTAGCTTTAGTTCTATTTTCTATGTTGTTAGCCGAAAGGCTCAATCACTTATATACGCAGGATTTGTGACATTCTGGGCCTGATGAATAAATGATACAAAGAGTCACTGTGAAACTTCTAGCTTTGTAGAATACTAAAATATGGTGTTTTAAACCATTTATTACACATGTCATATATGAAGCAAAAGAAGTGATGGTGCAGAGAAATGCACACTGATCCAAAACGAGGCCCTAGAAGAAGAGAAGGTGTTGCTCACATTATTATCCACACAGCGTAAAACAACAAGACATTTGACAATCAAAAAAATAATCAGTCACTAAGCAGGTTCATGCTTCCTTTTCCTTCCGGTCAGGGGTCTTTTGCCTCGCGCAGCAGAAGAAGATTTGGCAGCACAAGCAGCGGCCACATCGACCGACAGCTTTTGTTGAAAAGAAAGAAGCATGATTCAGACAAGGAAGGAGTACACAGAAGGTTAGGGCAAACAAAACGAGAAGCACAAGTAAGAACACACACCTCTTCTTAGGATTGTGCTCATCTTTGTTGTTAGTACCCATTGATCTGACCTTTAATAACCTAATAGAGTTTTATTAGCAACAAACATAAGGTTACGGAATAAAATCTCACATGATCAAAAACAGAGGCGCATTCCATGCCAGAACCAACATCGCTTCAAATAAGAGAAGAAGAAACATAAGGGTAAGCTAAACACAAGCGCAGGTAGATACAACTTAATCTTCATATAATCAGTCGATAAATAAGAGGGCATGCGTTGATACAGCGCATACAATATGCTAAGACCAATGGGCGTCAGCCCCTTTCCACCCATGTCATGCATGTATGGTCTGGCTAATAGTTTTTGTGTTATCATTAAAAGTATATCCACTCACCAGCTAGATAATTCCTCCGTCAGTCATCACAGTGTAAACCAAGGAATTAATATGTTTTGTGTATAGTAGTGATTATTTAACTCCAGTTCAAGCGACAAGGTATAAAAGGCATCAAACTAAACATTTCAAGTGATTATTTCATCCAAAACGTATACAGTAGTAAAACAAATTCCCACACAGAACTGTTGCACCATTCATAACTGTCTGGCTCAAACATTTTAGTCGATACATAATAGTAGATGTACGAATACTAAAAATACAACTGCTACCGTTAACACCCTATAAAGCAGAGATCAACTGAATTTGGCTCATTCTGTTTACAGATTATATACTGGTTCAATTAAAGTGAATTGCCAAAAAAGGCCTCTTTATAATAGTAAATATTCAAAACAGTGATCACAAAATAGATAGGATCAAGAAGCAGTGCAAAAGAAGCTACTGGAAGTACTTGTATACATACAGAAAATCCTGCCTCCTAAACAGAAATATACTAAATAGATGCTTCTAAAAGTTTCCTTTGATGTCATTAGTAAAACCAACTTGAATATTAAGCAGCTTCTTTAAAACACAATAACTAGATCTAAAAGGACACCAATAAAATGGTAGCTGAAGCAAAAGTCATCTTCCTGTCATATGCGAGGTGAAGTCTCGGAGGCTTTTTTGTTCCCTGAATTCTTCTTGTTCAATGGTTACGGAAGGAGTAATGGTTGGGCGTAACTGCTGCATATTTTAGATAATAGGGGCCAAAGGTAGTTTAAAACGTGTGCTGCAGTTCTATCAGTTGAGCATGTGTTATTTTGTTGAATTACCAACCGAGACCATCTGTTTAGTCACCACTGAAGTGAGCATGGCTGGCCTCTTAAAAATTGCAGGCAATCATAGAGAGTGCATAGAAATGAAACTGCAACCACCTTATATGTTTGTTAATGTGGTAGTGTATGGTGGGACAAGAAATGAAGGAAAACTGTTAAAAACTAAAAGGGGTAGTACTCGGTGAATACGTGGCTAGTAGAGATCTGGACGTGGATCCATAAGCATGATAAAAGAGCACAGCTAAGTAGGCAGTATATTTACACCAACGAAGAACCATGAAGACGGGAGAAAGACGAGCCGATACTCGACCACGGCATTGCGAGGCCGCCCACGACGACCCAAGCACGGTCATGGACAATCATGGCCACCCACCAAGCAGATGCACTACCACACGTTTAACGATCAGAGAAGGGTCATAATAACGACAGGAATAACAACAAACACATGGCCAGCAAAGTATATACAGTAAACAGTCCACAAAGAAGAGCCGGTAATGAAGCAGAAAGCACATGGACAATGAAATGAAGACAGACAATAGGAGTAAGTGTGATACCTGAACGGCAATAAGAATTCAAATCGAGTGGGGACGATCACTGCAGAGAGGCAGGAACAGGGAGACGACAAGAAGGTTGAACATAAAAAAACGAGCACACCGGTTAGTTAACCACCTCACACGGACTGAACTTCCATAGTGCCTCCTTGGCTACAACCTGAAGATAGGAGATACATAATTTGAGGAAATACATGTATGTGGAATATTTCTGTGGTCAGCGAAGACACACCACACAGTATCAAAAAATGGTATTCAGAACAGAGGAAATGAACATGCAGAAACAGTGAGCTACTCCAAAACCTCTTGCGTACTGCAAAACCTCCTCCTCTTGGGAGCTCCACTATACTCTGCATAATTTCCTAGCACTGCAGCATATCCCAATCTCCAACCTGGAAATAAGATTCATCTGTTATCATCTTGATTAACATTTAGAACCTGTCTAAAACATCTGGAAGAAAGCTAAGTTTACTGTGTCAGTGTATATGAGACCCTCGACCCCATTGTGCATCCTTGTTTGCAGACTGAAGAGAGGAGACACATAATTTGAAGAAAAAAATTATGTGGAATATCTCTAGGGTAACGAGAAGATAAAATAGGGGAATATTGTGTGGAAATAAAAGAGTACAAGATAAGTGAGAAGGGAGGCATCCTAATCAGGGCCCTATCATTTTTAACTTAGCACCGTACCTAGACACTAAGCTCTGCTTATATATCATATTGCATATTGTCTGCCAGCATTGAGGTAGTAAAATAAACTCCAAAAAAATGGATGGCAGAACATGTAGATCAGTTTGACAGTAGCTTTTGGCACTCTTCATGGCTTGATGGGAGACGGCCAAAGGATTGGGCTCCTCTCATTTTCGATCTCTCCAAAAGAAAGGTGTTCTCGGTTCATAAGGGTTTGGAGAATGACTTTTGGGTCTCTCAAATAAATACACAAGATGGTCTCACCGTTGAGCACATATCCCAATTTGTCAATCTTTGGAGAGCACTTCATGATGTCCAACTTGATCCGGCGACTCCGGACAAGATCACTTGGAAGTTCACCAAGAGTGGGAAATATTCGTCATCCTAGGCCTACAACATGCAATTCTTGGGGCACACAAACTCTACGATGCCCTCATTGGTTTGGAAACCATGGGTGCCCCCCAAATGCAAAATCTTCTCATGGTTGATTCTACAAAACCGGGTGTGGATGGCGGATAGGCTTGAGCGAAGGGGGTGGCAAAATTGTGGCCAATGCAAGCTTTGCAACCATGCTCAAGAAACGGCGGCACACCTCTTTTTTAAGTGTCGGTTTACCAAGAGAATTTGGTCCTCTTTGAGGGATTGGCTTGGGCTTCATGATCTTGATCCATCGACGTGTGATACTCTACAAAGTGTGAAGGAATGGTGGACTAACGTCATCCACAAAAGGGGAGCTAACCGGAAGGCTCTTGCTTCGCTTGCCATGCTTGTCTCGTGGGAAATTTGGTTGGAGAGGAATGCATGGGTTTTTCAAAACAAGGCGATCACGGCTCCTATGCTTCTCCAAAAGATCAAAAACGAGGTGGTTTTGTGGTCTACCGCCGGTGCCAAAGCGTTGTGTAATGGAATGCCGCGAGAGTAGACTTTATTTGTTGCCTTCGCCCCTCTTGTGGGCAAGGCTTGTATTACTCTAAAAACTCTTCTTCATTAATAAATGAAAATGGTAAATCTTTTGCCTAGTTTCTAAAAAATAAACAGTAGATATTGGCAATCTTTGGTTGGGCTCACGATTTCTGGCGCACCTGAGGCTTTATGAACATTAAAATGCACAAGAAAACTACTGGGGTTAATAATCACATGAAATGAAATGATCTGAAATTGAACTACAAAGGTCATAATAATACTAATTGTATCTTGCCGCTTTAGCTTCAGTGTCAAACAGATGTACCTACACAAATAATCACTTCTGAGTGTGATATTTACAGAGTGATAGTGGTGCTATTAGAAGTTTTGAAAAAAATTGTACGAAATTTCAAGCTGACAATCAAATAAACAACTGAAGGATTAGGTAGCCTATCACCTACCAGCTGGGAATAAGATACATTACGAAAACAAAATTACAACTTTCTCTATTGTATATCTAACCTAACTTCCTATTATGATTAAAAGGCGAGGATGTTAATGTAGCATTTGATATGATTATGACAAGAATCAGGAATGTATACCTGAAATTGTAGTTGATCTGTAGATGTGACCAAAAAAAAATCCTGGCCACACCATGGGTAACGTTACTGAGATCACGAGCTCCTCGGATGGCCTTTGCAAGCTGAAATATTGCACAAGCCAATCAAAATAGTCAGCACTGAACTGTTTGAGCATCTCACTGCTGAAAATAATGATCCCAAGATGCCGAATTGTTCGCTGCTCAGGCCAAGCAATTTTTTAGGTACATACCCAAGCCCATTTGCGACTGAATAACTTCAACAAAGTGGTCCATTACAAGATAGAGCAGGTCAAGAGTAGCTCACACACCGGCATGTACAAAGAGGTGAAAAGTACCTGAGTTCATCCTTTTTCTTTTTCAGTGAGACAACATCACCATCTTCTTCAGATCCTTCGACTGGCATGGCATAATCTTGGTGTCCGAGAAACCAGAACATATCCAGGTACACAAATATATGTTAAGAAGAAATCATGTTAAAAATTAGTGTGATCTAGCATTAATGTGGCCCTGCTCCTGGACGGCGGAGGCAGGGCTGTGCATCTGCTGCCCTCCAATTGTTGTATGTCGGCTCGGCCTCCTCAGGCACTCGAGATGGCGGGTGACAGCCGAAATCAGATGCGGCAGAGCAAACAAATTGGTACCACACCTTTAGCAATTAGAGAAGAACTGTCACCTCTCAGGCATAAGAACAAACACATGAGGTGCGACAGATATACATGAAAGAATCCGCATAGACAGCAGGAAAAGCATGCTCAAACGAGTCTAGAAGGAGTCGACATACCTCGCCAAATAGAAACCACAAACCCACGCGGCCACGCCCGATGACGCTGGATGCGGCAGCCGGAGATGAACCCAAATGGTGCCAATATTGAAGCAAAACGAAACTGGCCTCTCCTCCACGCTACCTTCGGTCTGATCCCCGCCCTGCCGCCGCGATCCCGCACTCATCTGGATAGCCCTGAGGTCGCCCGCGCCCGTCACCGCCACAAGCTCGCTCCCCGCCCTGTCGCTGGGACCCCGCCTCCTCCGCACAGAGCCGACGCCGACGAGCATAAGAGGTGGTGAGGCTCGAGGGAGAGGGGTAGAGGAGGAGTACAGGGAGAGGAGACGGGTGCGCTGGTGGTGGTGGAAGAGGCTCGCCTCCGCCGTCAATGTCCAGCAAGCGCTGCCTCCAGAAGTCCTTCCGGCAAGGCGCCAAGGACCATGGCCGGCGCACATCAGACCGCCGCCGCTGAAAGTGCATGTGTTGCCCCATGCGTGGTTTTGGTAATTAATGACAATCCTTATGGACTAATGTTTGCATTGAGATATCTTTATAGATCTTGTCCATGAAGAAGATTGGAGTTCATGTGTTGGACTCTAGAAGATTACATGATGATCAATGCTCTATTCAAGGGTTTATATGAAGAATGGTCAAGTGTAGAGTTGAGCTTATTGCAAGCATGGCTTGGAAAAGAAGATTGAGTGAACTTCATGTTTATCTCCAAGCCATCATCTATATCAAGAGAAGAATATGAAGCGCAAGTGGTTACATGAAGACGGAGCTTAGCGAGGCTCTCCCATAATGGAGTATGGGGGAGCATTTGGAGAAGTCTTCATCAAGCATGTGCTAGCAAGCACAATCAAGAAAGGTGTTCCAACTTGAGAGAGTCAAGATCGTCATCATCGAGCTCAAGTGGAATGCGCAAGGCAAAGGTATGATCTTGATAGGTTTTCTATTTTACCGGTCTCACGGTGTTAGTGGAGACCGGGTTATAGGATACGGCGTACTATCAAGAGGGGCTCTCAAGTGAGTAACTTGATCGCATCTTTGTGGAGAGCTCAAACCTTTGCATTTTTGGCATATCATCTTTCTTGGTTTTTATTTGGCTTTTATCCATGTGAGAATTTAGAGCTTGTGTTCATCTCCATACCAAGCTCTAGTTCATCAAAAATGAATTTCATTTGTATATCTTATTGCGTTTTTGATGTTCGAGGTTTTACCGGTTTGTCTTTTCTAAGAGAGGTCAAACTCTCTACTTTGGTTTCCTCCTCACATGATGGACTATGATGTGTATATGCATGATCTTGTAGAGCTTGTGAGTATTCTAACAAGCCCAAGATTATAGAAAACGGAGTCCGGATGAGAAACATATTGCGGTTTTGGTTTGGAGGTTTTATCGGTTGTTCTTTTATCGAGAGGTCCAACCTTTCCCCATTTGGTTTTATCCTCCATTGTTGGACTATGATGTTTCTCTGCATGATCTTGTAAAGCTCTTCGTTACGATTCCAACGAGCCCAAGATCATCGAAATCGGAGTCCGGATGAAAAAGATATTGCACTTTTATCGGTCTTGTCTGTCTGGCCAGCCCCCAGGCCGGCCAGACCGGCTCCCAGACCGGCCGGGTCGGGTGGTTGGCCGGTTTCTAGGCCGGCCAAACCGGCTCCCAGGCCGGGCTCGCAGTTTCTGGGCATAACGGTTGGTTTCGGGTGACCTATTTAAAGGGGCTTCTTCCCCAACGGTTACAACACGTTTTGAGCAAGTTTTTCCCCTCTCTCTCCTCCATTGTTGACCTTTTGAAAGCTTGCCTTCCTCTCAATCCCTCCCATGATTCTTGCATATCTTTGAGGGAAATTGAGAGGAGATCTAGATCTACATATTCATCCAATCCATTCCTCCTCTAAGTGAGGGGAACCTAGTAGATCTTGATCTTGAAGTTCCATTTGTTGTGTTCTTCGTTGTTCTTCCTCTCTTCTCCCCCATAAGCATTAGTTGCTTGTGGTGGGATTCGAGAGTGAAGGATTTGAGCCTTGTGCTCTTGCCATTGCTTCGTTGCATCGGTTTGTGCTCTCCACGAGGATTCGTGGAAGTTGAAAGCTTGTGAACTTGTTACTCTTGGGTCTTTGGACCCTAGACGCCCGTGTGGTGGTTGAGACCCTTGTGTGGTCACTTGTAGCTGTTCGGGAGCCCCCAATCCCGTTGTGGGTTGTGCCCCGGATCGTTGTTGAAAGGCTCCGGATTTCCGCCTCGAAGGATTCCGATAGTGGAAGGTGAACCAAACCTTTGTGGTGCGGTTCATCGGAGAAGAAGGTGAAACCTTTGTGGTTGTTGAACCATTGTGTTGGTTCACACCTCTCCAACGAGACGTACTCCCTTAACAAGGAGGAACTCGGGAATACATCCTCGTCTCCGCGTGCCTCGGTTATTTCTATACCCGAGCTTTTACTTATGCACTTTACATTGTGATAGCCTTCGTGCTTGAAGTATTCTATATTGCTATCACCTTGTTGCTTGTCTTGCTTAGCATAAGTTGTTGGTGCACATAGGTGAGCCTAGTTTATTTAGGTTGTTGGCTTGTTAATTTAAACACATAGTTTTATTCCGCAATTATCAAGCCTAAACCGGAAAAGTTTTAATCGCCTATTCACCCCCCTCTAGGCGACATCCTTGTCCTTTCAATTGGTATCAGAGCCTGGGCTCTCTTTTTGGGCTTTACCGCCTAGAGAGTAAAGATGTCGTTTAGAGAATTAGTGCACGATCCCACTTTATATTCGATGGCACAAATTATGATGTTTGGAAAATTCGCATGCTTAACCTTCTTAGGGACATAAACCCAAATTTTAAGAGAATTGTAGATATGGGTTTTTCTCCTCCAAAGGATTCCCAAAAGTTATCTTTAGAGGATGAGGAAAACTCTTATCTCGATACTCGTGTATCTAATTGTCTATATGTGTTTTGAGCGATGTAGTTCTTGCATCAATCATGCCTTTTCGGAACGCTCATGAGCTATGGACCAAGCTTCAAGATATATGAAGTGTCCAATTATTGAGGATGATTGTTCTCCTCCACCTCCGGCCGTGATGAGTTCACACTTCTTCCACTTCACCAACATGTGTTTTGACACAAGGTAATGATATGGTGAGTGGTGATAGAAATTGCTTTGTTGATGGTGAATATTCTATTGACTATACTTCATCTCTATCTCATTGCAATGATCTATCTTTGGACTTAAACACTTCTAGCACCAAATGTTTTACATGCTAGTGTTGCTAGTCCTTGCATATCATGTAATAGTTGTTTAACTAAATCTCATGATGATATGCTTCATTCGTCTTGTTGCCATGAAAACAATACTTCCATATCCTCTATTTCTTGTGTGGCTAACAATGTAGAGGAATCACAACATTTGTTGGAACAAGACGTGGATCTCAATGGTGCTTCAAGTATCTCTTCACCATCTTTGCCCACTACTCATTTTTGCCTTATGGCTAAGGATTCAAAGGTTTCTCCACCTTTGGAACCCTCTACATCTTGTGATGATGTGGATGGGATTCTCATGGAGCGCTTATGGATGTTGAATCCATAACAAAGAAGGGTGAGATGGTATTTGGTGCTCTCCCCAAAGGTAGCAAAGCTATCCCTCCTCTAAGTGAAATCATTGTTTATGCTATTAAGAGTAGGGAAATCATTGAGGACTTGGAAACTCAATTTCTCGAGAAATGTCAAATTGAGAGAGAGGATGCCGATGAAAAGGCATCCTTAATGAATGCCCTTGAGGAAGAGCAAGAGCTTCGAGTGTCTCTTGAGAGAAACTTGAATCTCTTGATGAATCAAATGATCTTATTATTGCTAAAATCATTAAGGAAAGAGATCATGCTATTGCTAAATATAAAGTGCTTAAAAAGGAAAAA
Source organism: Poa pratensis (assembly GCA_947311845.1). NCBI lineage: Eukaryota > Viridiplantae > Streptophyta > Magnoliopsida > Poales > Poaceae > Poa > Poa pratensis. The sequence goes on from CAMZMU010000067.1 coordinate 32,401,346, forward strand.
GTTGAATTTGGTGTTGGCAATGCTAGACTAATTGAGGATATAGAGAGACTTGACAAAGCCACAAGGCTTTAGAAAGTGAACACTCTCTCCTTATCAAGTCTCATGATCAACTCCAAACTCAACTATCTAAAAATGATGAGCTTGCCAAGTTGTCTTCTTCCATTTCTAATATTGATGATGCTTGTGCTACTAACTCCACTTCTTGTGAAGCATCTATTTTGAAGGAGAATGTTGAGCTAAGGGCTCAACTTGAGTTGCTAACTAGCAAGTATGGAAATTGGAAGAAAGTCATGAAAAGCTCTCTAGCTCTAATGATGATCTTCTAGCATCCATGCTAGGCTAAAGTTAGCTCATGAGGCTATCACTACAAAGGTAACATCTTGTGAGCCTCATGTGGACAATGGCACAACTTCTACTAAAATGCTATATTGCCATGTGCTAGTCCTAGTAATTCATCCACTCACAATGTTGCTACATCTTGTGATGAATTACTTTCCATGCCTTGTTGCTCTAACAATGAAGCTTCTACTTCCTCTAGTTTGTGTTGATACTAACCATGTAGAGAATTAAATGAGCTCAAGGCCCAAGTCACTTCTTTGAAGAAAGACTTGGAAAAGCGTCATGTTGGGGATTCTACACTTGACAATATGTTGAGTGTTCAAAGACGCCCCAATGACAAGAGTGGACTTGGATTCAACTCCAATATCAAGAACAAGTCCAAGTTCAACAAGAAAAAAGGGCCAAGAACAAGTTAAAGATTCGGCCAAGATTGTTTGCTTCAAGTGCAAAGTTGAAGGGCACCATGTTAGATCTTGCCCTTTGAAGAAGAAGGCTCTTAGTGAGAAGCAACAAGGGAAGAAGCCTCAAGTTCAAACTCAAGTTCCTCAAGTTGAAGAACGGCCTCTTCCCAAGAAGAATCAAGCTACCCCTCCTCAAGTCAAGACTCCAACTAAGAAGAGAGGAGGAAGTAGATGTTGCTACCTATGCCGTGAGAAGGGTCACGTTGCTTCTTCATGCACAAATGGTACCTTATCCAACCCCATTATTATTAATGATGATTATTCTCTTCGGAAGGATAAGGTTGGCAATGTGTTTGCCAAATATGTTGGTACTCAAAGTGGTGTCAAGAAAAGAACCATTTGGGTTGCCAACCTATTGTGACTAACCTCTTAGGACCCAACTTGGTTGGGGACCAACAAGCTAAAACTTGATCAATAGGTGTTGTTGGAGGGCATTGGAGACTTGGCTACATTATGAAGAATTAAGGGATCTTCATCAATTATATTCTCAAGTCAAGTCATTTGGATTATATTGTTCTATCTCATATCCAATGTTCCTCCTTGCGGTAACTTTTATTTAAATCATATATACATTGAAAGTTGCTTGCACCCTTGCATGTGTTAGGTTTTGTACCTTGCTAGTGTTGTATGTGTTGTGCTCTCTACTTACTTATCTTGAGTAATCAAGTATGTGTATGTTGGTTTGCACACCATTACTTGTGTTGAGCCTTATTGCTTTTATTTGATATCTTATCTTGTTGGCTCTCTTTTTGAGAGATTAATGGACTATCCTATTTTGGGGGAGTGATATGCTTCGTGCACTTCACAATCCTAAAATTGTGTATACATGAGGAATACCACTTAGTGTTGATATATTAATATTATCTATTCTCTATGTGGTATGTCATCTCATGAGAAATTCAAATTCTATAATGTCCATTAATTTCTCGAGTTGGTTTTGTTTGCCTCTTGTTTTAAAATAAATGGATTATCACATTATGGGGGAGTAATAAGCTTGTGCATATTACAAACCTAGAAAATGTGAACATGTGAGGTATTGCACCTAGAATTGATATTCTTCATTATCTTATTCCTATGTGGCATGTTGCTCAAACAAGTTCCATTTTGGTAAAATGATTTTGTTTAATCATCTTTTGGATCTTGTTTGTGATGGACATTCTTGGTACGGTTTTCCCCAAATATGTTCGCATATCCTTTTGGGAAATCGATTGCTTCAAGCTACTCTTTGTAGTGGCTTTGCATGATCGCGTGAATACTTGAAGCTATCAAGAATATCTATCTTTTAAGCTTTGGCCTTTAAATCTTATCTTTTGCCATATGCTTATTTGTTGTGAAATTGGTCTTCAATATCATTTCTATATACCACCGAGAAATATCTCTATATACTCCTTGTCCTTGACAAGTGATACTCATATGTGTGGTGAAATTTGTGGACCATCTTCACTTTGTCTCTTGCTTTGAATTGCCTTATTTTATTGCCAAGGATTTTTTTGATCTAACTCTCTTTTGTCTTCCTTGTATCTTTTGGATCCTTGTTGCTCTACTCAAAATTTGTTTTATGCTTCTTGTGTTAGGAAAAGCAATGATCCAATTCTTGTGCATTGACATTCAAAAGTCATACTTCTTGATAATGCACTATTCTTGGGAAGCTATCCTACTTTGAGTAGAACACCGTTCTTTAAATTGGTATTGCATCTATTGCTTTCCTTGAACATGACTAGTGTTTGAATAATATGTATGGAGAGTGATGATCCCATTTGTGTGCATTTGTATTCAAATGCAAGATCATAAATAATGCACAAATCTTGGGGGAGCAATCCTATATGCTTTTGAACATTAGTTGTCTTCAATTGTTTTGATCCCGATGACGTGTCTCTTTGGAAGACAAACATTTTCGTCTTGGTACTTTGTGCCATCATGAAAAGTGTAGAGGGTTTGGTTTATTCCTTGATGGTATTTTCATCAATTGGTATCTTATTTCATTTGGTATCTTTTCAAAGTGGTATCTTCAATCATGTGTTGATTTGGTTTTTGATATAATTTGGACAATTTTTTTCTTGTCACACTTGTGGTGCTTTCTTGGTTTAATTGGTGTTTTGTCCAAATTGTATCTCTTTGGTTCTTGAAAGTCTTGTGCATGCATATTTACTATATATATCTTATGGCATGCTTACTTTCGTTGATCCAATATATAGGATAAACTCCATCAAATCCTAAATGGCTAAGATGTGCATGAAATTCAATTTCATATCAATATGCACATATTTATGTGGAGTTTGTCCTATGTATTGTAGTTGCTCTAACTACTTTGGACCCAATGAGTTTGGGTACCATTTTGTACTTGAATTTGTTTTAGGTACATTGGAGATGCATTGGAAGCTTGTCTCATTTACAAGGAAGGTGTTATCACCATGTGCTTATTGGAGCCAAGCTCGGATGATCGTGAACTCTTATCTTCTACATCACCAATGCTATCTCGGTAACAAGTATCTACCTCATGCATACTTTCTAGCTTTCAACCTTGTGTAGGTTGTTCTTGGCATGAATTTCTCTTGTTGCAATTCATTTGGTTCTTGCAAAACAACTTTATTGCAAATGTGAGCAAGCCGGGATGATTACATATCAAGGGGAATATACATAATCATTTTATGATTCATCAATCCCAATATGTTAATCTAGCACTTTCTACTCTATGTCTCACATATGCAATATTGATGCTTTTCAAAATCATTTGCCTTTGCGATACTTGTTATCTTTCTCGGAGCATCCCATTTTCACCTTATCCCTTGTGGATATTTTTGATGCTATGATGAGTATGTGTTGGAAGTTCATCTATATCCTTTAAGATAAAATTGAGCTTTGTGCTATGCTTTTAAGCAATGATCTTATTGGTATATATATGACTTCCACTTGGATATCATGTTCTTCACCGTTGTATCTATTTTGTGTGTGCATGTTTCTTTGTGGACTTATATCTTCATGATTGATGTCTACTTAGAAACTTATACACATGAGAGTAGTTACATCTTTAATTGGTATTCCAATTCTTTAGTGACCACCCTTTTTCTTTTTGATTCTTTGGTGGTTTCTAAAAGGCACAAGCTTTGTTTTTATTTGTATAGTTTGCATCTTAATAGCTTGGTTGGTGTTCAAAATTTCTAGGAGGGAGTGAGGATTCCATGTTGTGCACACATATTGAAATACAAATCCTATTGTGCACGTACCTTGGGGAGTTCCCTCTTGTTTTTTAGAACACTTGGTTGATCTTATCATAATATCTTCTTATGTTCTATTGGTTTTTCGGATCCTTTGATTGGTTACTTCTTTTGTCGAAGTATCTTTCAATTTGTTTTCTTTTGCAATCTTTGGATCCTCAATATAGTTTGATCTCCTTCAACTATTCGTCATTGGATATGTGCATTTGATTTCACTCATATTATGAGAAATGCACACATTATGGGGGAGCTCTTACTATATTGGCCTTCTAAATTTTTCCTCCCATTTCGGCAATCGATGCCAATGGGGGAGAAGTTTAGAGGGTTTAAGGGAATTTGGTTTATGCTTTAGTTTCGTTCTTAAGCATTTGCCTTTCATGCTCTTGCATCCTTGCTCTTTGTGTTGCATGGTTGCTTAATTCATTATATAAACCCTCGTAAAAGGGATTGTCATCAATTACCAAAATGGGGGAGATTGAAAGTGCATGTGTTGCCCCATGCGTGGTTTTGGTAATTAATGACAATCCTTATGGACTAATGTTTGCATTGAGATATCTTGTAGATCTTGTCCATGAAAAGATTGGAGTTCATGTGTTGGACTCTAGAAGATTACATGATGACCAAGGTTCATCCAAGGGTTTATATGAAGAATGGTCATGTGAAGAGTTGAGCTTATTGCAAGCATGGCTTGGAAAAGAAGATTGAGTGAACTTCATGTTTATCTCCAAGCCATCATCTATATCAAGAGAAGAATATGAAGTGCAAGTGGATTCATGAAGACGGAGCTTAGCGAGGCTCTCCCATAATGGTGTATGGGGGAGTATTTGGAGAAGTCTTCATCAAGCATGTGCTAGCAAGCACAATCAAGAAAGGTGTTCCAACTTGAGAGAGTCAAGATCGTCATCATCGAGCTCAAGTGGAATGCGCAAGGCAAAGGTATGATCTTGATAGGTTTTCTATTTTACCGGTCTCAGTGTTAGTGGGAGACCGGGTTATAGGATAGACGGCGTACTATCAAGAGGGGCTCTCAAGTGAGTAACTTGATCGCATCTTTGTGGAGAGCTCAAACCTTTGCATTTTGGCATATCATCTTTCTTGGTTTTATTTGGCTTTTATCCATGTGAGAATTTAGAGCTTGTGTTCATCTCCATACCAAGCTCTAGTTCATCAAAAATGAATTTCATTTGTATATCTTATTGCGTTTTTGATGTTCGAGGTTTTACCGGTTTGTCTTTTCTAAGAGAGGTCAAACTCTCTACTTTGGTTTCCTCCTCACATGATGGACTATGATGTGTATATGCATGATCTTGTAGAGCTTGTGAGTATTCTAACAAGCCCAAGATTATAGAAAACGGAGTCCGGATGAGAAACATATTGCGGTTTTGGTTTGGAGGTTTTATCGGTTGTTCTTTTATCGAGAGGTCCAACCTTTCCCCATTTGGTTTTATCCTCCATTGTTGGACTATGATGTTTCTCTGCATGATCTTGTAAAGCTCTTCGTTACGATTCCAACGAGCCCAAGATCATCGAAATCGGAGTCCGGATGAAAAAGATATTGCACTTTTATCGGTCTTGTCTGTCTGGCCAGCCCCCAGGCCGGCCAGACCGGCTCCCAGACCGGCCGGGTCGGGTGTTGGCCGGTTTCTAGGCCGGCCAAACCGGCTCCCAGGCCGGGCTCGCAGTTTTGGGCATAACGGTTGGTTTCGGGTGACCTATTTAAAGGGGCTTCTTCCCCAACGGTTATAACACGTTTTGAGCAAGTTTTTCCCCTCTCTCTCCTCCATTGTTGACCTTTTGAAAGCTTGCCTTCCTCTCAATCCCTCCCATGATTCTTGCATATCTTTGAGGGAAATTGAGAGGAGATCTAGATCTACATATTCATCCAATCCATTCCTCCTCTAAGTGAGGGGAACCTAGTAGATCTTGATCTTGAAGTTCCATTTGTTGTGTTCTTCGTTGTTCTTCCTCTCTTCTCCCCCCATAAGCATTAGTTGCTTGTGGTGGGATTCGAGAGTGAAGGATTTGAGCCTTGTGCTCTTGCCATTGCTTCGTTGCATCGGTTTGTGCTCTCCACGAGGATTCGTGGAAGTTGAAAGCTTGTGAACTTGTTACTCTTGGGTCTTTGGACCCTAGACGCCCATGTGGTGGTTGAGACCCTTGTGTGGTCACTTGTAGCTGTTCGGGAGCCCCCAATCCCGTTGTGGGTTGTGCCCCGGATCGTTGTTGAAAGGCTCCGGATTTCCGCCTCGAAGGATTCCGATAGTGGAAGGTGAACCAAACCTTTGTGGTGCGGTTCATCGGAGAAGAAGGTGAAACCTTTGTGGTTGTTGAACCATTGTGTTGGTTCACACCTCTCCAACGAGACGTACTCCCTTAACAAGGAGGAACTCGGGAATACATCCTCGTCTCCGCGTGTCTCGGTTATTTCTATACCCGAGCTCTTTACTTATGCACTTTACATTGTGATAGCCTTCGTGCTTGAAGTATTCTATATTGCTATCACCTTGTTGCTTGTCTTGCTTAGCATAAGTTGTTGGTGCACATAGGTGAGCCTAGTTTATTTAGGTTGTTGGCTTGTTAATTTAAACACATAGTTTTATTCCGCAATTATCAAGCCTAAACCGGAAAAGTTTTAATCGCCTATTCACCCCCCCCCCCCCCCCCTCTAGGCGACATCCTTGTCCTTTCAGCCGCCACCTCTAGCCTCTAGAGTTTCATCCCGGGGAGCGTCGCCGCATCTCGGAGAGAGGCGAGGAACGATGCCGTGACGCAGGGTGGAGCGGCCGGGAGACAGGCATAGGGGAACGAGCGGAGAGGACGGCGTGGGGAGCCGCCGCCGCAGCCGCCAACAAGAGTGGGACGGGAGAGAAATTTAGAAAGGGTAGGGTTCGCGAATTGGGAGAGAGCGTGGGCTGGTGAAGGAAATAACGAGACAAAAATAAATTGTCCACACGCGCCTGCCCGCCCATTGAGCGCCACGTGGATAGGCCGAGAGGGCGCCCCAGGGGTGGACACTTGCTTGTCTTCAATAATTTCAACACCAAGTATGTAGTTGATTGTCGAACCGACAAATAGCACAGGAGACATATTAGACCATAAGAGAATCATTAAAAGAGCAATGCCAATGATTCGATGAAGCTCCTCATGAATACTCTATTACTTGAGAATTCACTGTTTGCTTATACTTAACAGTGTACCCAAATATTTACCACAGTATTTTAAACCAGGCACTTTAGGAATTTCTACCAAGATAATTGGAGATACAAGAATATGTATGAAATACACATACACTATAACCTAGATAAGTATCATTGGTTATTATATAAAGGCATGCGGTATGTCCCTTTTATTTATAACATTAATGAGATTTGTTTCAAAGAATGATCCTTAGTCTAAAAGGAAAGATACTAACATAACTTTCGCCAAAACCGATTTATATTTGGCTCTATTTATCGATGGTGGAGTTAAAATTTCTTAGGATTTAGCAACATTGCTTTCTTGTTTATTGTGATAACTAATCACTACAAAAATATACTATTTAAAATAGTAGGTCCCACGTACAAAGGTTGAAAATGAATGAAAAATGTATAAAAGTTTGATATAAATATAAATTTTGTATTTTCAGTATGCTGTAGACTGGGCTTGGACTTTAGTCATGTTGGACGATGGCGGTGTCTATGTGCCGCTAACTTGTTGGAGGCATCGTTATTGAAGGCGTGGTCTCCTCTCTTGGGTTGCTACGAGGGAAACCCCAGATCTGGATCTTTTGTATCGGATGATGTCGGTGCTACGGTCTCGTTTCGTCTTGGAGCTGGTGCTTGCTGGAGAAGTCAGGATATGGAGCGGTGTGGCGTCTGCCACGTCGAAGAGGGCGGTTGTCGGTGATGGAAGCATGTTGCTAGACGCGCGCACGGTGATGCTGGCGGCGTCCACTAACTTGTACTGTGTTGCGACAGATGTCACCAGTAAGATGGCTTTAACTTGATCGATGTATTCGTTTTTTCAAGGTGTTTTGAATAATATAATAAAAAAAATCTTGTGTTCATCTTTTTATGCCTTAAAAAAAGTTCTTGTTAAGAATAAATATTGCATGAGACCAACAATGCTGCTCTAGCGAGTTGAGTCCTCAGGGCACAAAGATTTTCCCTGATCCACTAACAACTTCTCAGTGGTACAGAGAGGCTTTGAGGGTTTGCAATCTGATCATTACAGGCTTGGGAACATCGAAGTCCATGATTTTTTTTTCAATCAAAGGAGCACCCAGCTCCCAATTTCATTCCTCAAAATGAAACCCATAATACAAAGTTTTTGTGGAGTGGGAGTCTAATCTCTCCAAAATAAGCAACCGGAAGATAACCTTCGAAAGTCCTACGTTTGGTGGAATATTTCTCTTGCTGTAATGATTAACTCAGCAATCTTCTGTTATTTATGTTATGGAATTCAGAGATGCAGCTGTACAGATACGTGGGAGGTGAAATGCAAACAAATTTAGGGGCTTGGTAAAAATACTTGGAGTTCATCAACTCAATGAGCACGTTCCATTAAGGGAATCCACATGTAATGTGATACATCAGGTACGGAGCAGGTTTATTCATCCTAGAATACATATAGCCAGTGAGACTGACATGTTCGATAGGCTCCAACCACAAGCTACGTGGGAGGTGAAATGCAAACAAGTTCAGAGGACTGATGACTGATCAAAATACTTGGAATTCATCAACTCATTGCGCACGTTTCATTATGGGAATCATACCCAAAATATATGTAATACATCAGGTGTGGAGCAGGTTTATTCATGATAAAACACATATAGCCAGTGAGACTGACATGTTCGATAGGCTCCAACAAGCAGCTTGAGCTGCTGTATCACACATATGCAGAGCATCTCAGGCGGCCGGCTTGAACTCCTGGAGCTGCTTGAAGTTCTCCCACGCCTTCTCCCAGACCTTGGCCTCGTACAGCTTCTTGTCGCCGCCGTCCTTGACCTCGATGGTGAAGTAGTGCATGCACCCGGCCACCACCTGCCGCCTCACCTTCACCAGCCTCTCGAACTCTAGCAACGCGTTCTAAATCAACACAAATGGACAGTTGTTTCAGAAGAAAAACAAGGAACAGAGGCGGTGAGTTCTTTGGATCGGGGTGAAACTATCTTACGGCCTTGGTGTTGTGCTCGGCGACGGCGAATCGGGCGAGCTCGATGACGGCGAGGTCGTTCTCCGTCCCCGCCGGCACGTCCTGGATGCCGCCCACCATCGGGCCGCGCCGGGAGCCGTCGTGCGCCGCATCGGCCATCGCTGTAGTGAGCTGCGGGAGGAGTGGAATGACTGCTGCTACTGAGAACTGATTCCGTCGATCGAGAAGATCAATCTCCGTAGATATCGAGCGGAATGGAGCCGGTGACCGGATTTATAGCGACGTTAAGGGGCAACGGAGGGGAAATGCGATGTGTTCGGTTTCTGGGCGTCGGGAAGGACGGAAGCGTTGGCACCTGCACGTCGACGGGATGGCGATGCGCTGCAAATGAATGCTTAACGCGTAAGGCAAGTGGTGGCGAAGTAAACAGGCGACACCAGTACAGAATATGGCGTACTAGTGGTTACCAAGTCGCTATCCGCCGTTGGGTGAATTTTCTACCCTGCACAGGAGCAATAGACTTGAGGCAAATTTATATCGCTTGTGTTCTTTGTCTTTTGAAGTACTCCCTCCATATCAAAATATAAGACTCTCTAGTCATTTACCACACACATTTATCTAGACATGTTTTAGTGCAATATTCATTTTGATACGGAGGGAGTACGACTCAAAGGGTAGCGCCGCTAAGCGTAGGTCGCCCTAAAGCCTAAACTGCCCAACTCTAGGTCCCCTTTTCGACCGTCGGATCACGATCTTACGTCCAAAAATCAAAACAACGTAGTTTTGCATTTTAGCCCCATCCTTTTTCGGAAATCAACCCGCACTCCGCAGCCGATCCACTTGAACGAAGGGGTATATCGCGTTGCCCCGACGTTCTCCATATTTACAACAACAATGCCACCGTGATGATTTATCCTGACTATTAGAACAAATGCATGACTATTGCAACACAATTTCTCGTCCCGTGTACAAAAAATATATAGTATTACAACAAATCATCGCAATATTCTAAAAAACAAGTAATACTACCAAATTGGTTAAACAACAATTTTTTTCTTCAGATTGCTTTGCCACAAAATCTTTGTAGTGTACCTAAAGAATTAGTTGGGTACGTGTCTCACGACAAGAAGGCAAAATCGTTGCTGGAATATATCTTACTAAAGAAATAGTTTCTTGTCCGAAGGTATAAGTGGGATAGAAAGTAGAGCAAGACCGAGTTAATGAACTTCCTCTCTAGACATCAGAGTGACGCAACGGAAATTGTTCCGATACCGGAAACTGTTCCGATATCGTCCTCCATAGATGAAAGAAAGCTAATGATAACGATCATGATGCTTTAAGCTCGTACTAAAATCATAGGCATACGAGAATGGTTACGTAGCAGTAAGTGCTACGACTATCTTGTTAGGAAACGTCATGTTAATGGAACATGAAAATACCTATGAACTACAAAGATTCTATGGTGAACCTAAGTCCGAGAAATGGCCATGAGCCATATAGAATCCGAGATAAAGTCCATGTACAATGACTAAGTAATGACTTAGGTATATTTTCTTGATGGCATTCAGGCCATGGAGAGTAAATGGATTTTATGAGAAAATAGACACTGACGGAAAGGCAACCGTCTATAAGGATCGATTTGTCATAAAACAGTTTTGACAAATTCAAAAGTTGACCGCAACGAGATTGTGTCTCAAGTGGCGATGCCTTAGTCTATTTAGGATTGTTCTAGCAATTACTTTCACTTGAGAAATTGATAGGAGGATAAAGAAACCGAGTTCCCTAATGGCAACATTGAGGAAAAGTTGTAATCGGTACAACAAGTAGGTTTGGTTGATCCTAAGGATGCTAGACATGTATGCAAACTTCAGTTGTCCATTCATGGGCTGAAGCAAGCATATCGGAGCTGGAATCTTCAATTTGATAATGTGATCAAAGGATTTTGGAGTCGTCCAAAATAATTGAAGAAACCTGCATTTATAAAGAAGTGAGTGGGAGCTAAGTAGTTTTTCTTGATCTCATATGTGAATGGCATATTTGAGTGGGAGCTAAAAGTAAATTCCCTTGTCTTATATGCGGAAGGCATATTTGAGTGGGAGCTAGGTGTCATTCCAAACTTTATATGTAACGACATATTGAGAATGATACAGATCCTCTAGTAGAGTATAAATGATTATTTAAGTTATTAAATTTTCTATGAGTGAAGTTAAGACTATTAGGCTTTAAATCTATAATTTGTATAGATCATAAGGGGCTTAATAACATTAGGTCGGAATATTGCCCTACGTTAAGATTCTGAAATGTTTCAGAATAGAACAAGCGAAGAAAAGTTCTTACTTGTATGACTGGGTTAAAATATTAAGATTGTCTTGGCGTTTCAGTGATGGTTGTTAGAACTGGATGTCCGACATCCTCTATGACTCAGACATAGATTCTATCATACTGAAAGCTCGACTTGGTGTGACCCAAGTTCTTGGTTGAAGAACGGGTTCTAGAGTGATCCCTGGATGGATCAATGAACAAACGTTAAGTATATCCTTCAGTGTCTAAAGAGAACTAAGGATATGTTTTCTGGTATAGGGTGGGAGTGAAGGGATAACTTGCCGTAAAAGGGTTACGATGATGCAAGTTATGACACTAACCCATACGGCTAGAAATCTCATACAGGAAAAGTCCTTTGTTTTGAAGAAAGGGTTAGATGGCGAAGTTGCATATGAATGCACTATATAGAAGGGTTAGTTCGCGAAATTGCATATGAATGCATTGTCGCATGATCTACATAGGTACAGAAATATATGGCTATTTCGGAAATAGCAAGTGTGATTGGATTGTGCTGTTTTCCCGAGCATGACTGGTTTCCCTTAATAGAAGGCTCATGCTGCGTGAAATTCAGAGTCTCACTCCATCGACAAAACATATATTTTACCGTTATCATAAGATATGGGATGATGTCAAACTAGGTGACATAGAAGTATTGCAAAGCACATACAGATCTCAATGCGGGAAGATCTGATGACTCAACCTCTTCCACGAGACGAGCATGCACCATAATGCTATAGGTGTCAAGCTTTTACCAAGTTGTAAACTAGATTAATTGGTACTCTAGTGCAAGTGGGAGACTGTTGGAGATATGCCTAGAGGCAATTAATAAATAGATTTTATTGTCATATCTCAATAGTTCATAATAAGTTTTAATACCATGCTATAACTGTATTACTCGGAAACATAATACACGTGTGGTATAGAAACAACCAGGTCCCTAGTAGCCTCTACTTGACTAGTCCGTTGTGTAACAGATGATCAAGGTTTCCTGATCATGGGCATTAACCGGTTAACAACGGAGTCATATCATTGGGTGAATGATTTGATGGACATACCCAAAATATAGAAACGTAGTTTCATACCTTAGACCGTGAGATTATATCAAGTCGCTGCTTCTGAAAGATACGGCTGATCGCACCTAACGTCATGTCTCATACGCACGACAATAAGGGTGACACTTTCGGGTATTGGAAGGAAGTAGTCGGGGCGAGTAATCAATAGCGGGAATTGCCAATCCGCATAGCAGGATAGATGCTCTGGGCCCACTCGGTGAGATTACATCTAATGAGCTTGCAAGCATGTGACTAGGTCACGGGGATGTAACATCACAGACGAGAAAAGATAGATTGTCAAGGATGAGGTCAAGCTCGGTAAAATGTGATACCGGAGAACGACGCTCAACAATCTAAGCATCGCTAGGCAAGAGATTGAAACTGGACGTCTACAGGTTCAAACGAATAAAGAGACATTCGTGGACACACAGGGGCTATCATGGATATCCAGATTCCGCTGTTAGTCGATTGATCGGAGAGAGAGTCTCGATCATGTCTGGAGTGATCCCGAACCGTGGGGTAACACACTTAAGGGTGGGTGACGATTAGATTGGATTTAGAGAGAATGAGAAACAGGAACTCCGGAAGTGTTCTGGAGCTCCGGAAGTGTTCCGGTAATTGTCCGATGATTGATCGGAGGCCACGAAATATGTTTCGGGGTCCGAATGAATTAAATAATATGTATCTAATATTAATAAGTGTTATTAATGGTTAAATACATTTTTTATTTAATTAATTTCGAATTTAAAAGGCATTAAAAGTTAAATGGGCCTTAGAGGCCCATTAGGGGAAAAGAAAAGAAAAGAAAAAGGAAAAAGGGGGCTGCCACCTTAGTGGGCCACATGGGGCCCACCAAGGCAGCCGCACCCCCCATGCAGCCGCACCCCCCATGTGGGTTTAGTCCCACATGGGGGAGCTAAGGAGGTTGGCACTCCTTTTTCTCCTATAAATATAGGTGCCCCTTTGCCTTGAAAAACACACAATTTCCTCCCTCCTTCTCTCCTACCTTGAACGTGGTTCCGATTCTGGAGCTGCGTACGAGGAGAGAAGTCTCTCTATGGTATGCACACCGCCGTGCTGCTAGATCCACTCTTCCACTTCCGTTGCTCTGCTGGATCTGGAGCCCGGAGGTCGTCATCCACACCGTATGTGTGTGGAACCGCGAGGCGCCATCGTTTGGCGCTGGGAGCTGTCTACTTCCGCTACACGACCTTGAGGTCGGCTACGTCGTCTTCATCGTCAACGTTTGTGCGGGAACGTAATCCCGCTTTCGGTCTACAAGGGTATGTATTCCGTTCCCCTCCGTATAGTATATCTGCATAGTATAGATCCTGGCTAGTTTATGGTTATCGTTGTTAGGAAATTTTTTGTTTTCTGCCTACGATTCCCAACAGTGGTATCAGAGCCGATCTATGCGTAGATATATCTGTACGGTTAGAACACATGTTGAATGTGGGCATCGATTCTACATTTGTTACCCTCTCGCGTGTACTTGTTTATATCGCGGCATTGTGGGATGAAGCGGCCCGGACCGACTTTACGCGTACTCTTACGCGAGACTGGTTCCACACCTGACATATGGCTTGTACCGTATATGTGGCTGGCGGGTGTCTGTATCTCCTACAATAGTTGATATCGCATTTACAATGGAGGGCCCCGAAAGGGGTGTAATAGAGACAATTGTCTTATCGCTGTTGTGGCTGTTTTCGTAGGTAAGAAACGGTTCTTGTGCGGAAGCCCTAGCAGCCACGTAAAACATGCAAAAGATAAAGTAGAAGCGTCTAACTTTATTTTGCAGGGGCAATGTGATATGGTCAAGGTAGGTTTATTAAATTGTTTATAAACTGTTGGCGCGAAGAAGACCATCGGCGCGAGAAGACCATATCATGTCGCATTACATTTCATATTAGATGTTATGTAGATTGTGTGCATCTTATATTGTGTATATATATATATATGTCTATATATATTAGTTACACGGCGGTAGTTATATAAGATGATCCCTCCCAAAATTCCGATAATAGTGTTCTCCCTCTGTCGTGCACCACCAATAAAGTTCTACGTTACGGGGTACGTCGTTTGGGGTTTCGATCCCTTTCGTCTACACTCGTCTCTTCGTTCGCATACAGTGGGTGTAAGCCACGTTGCACACGCATATACGGCAAAGGGTATTATGGCGAGCCTAGCATATACCAGTATATGGCCTCGGAACACAAGTACCGAAAGGTTAAGCACGAGTCACATACGATGATGTGATTGATATACGATGTCTACCTTTGAAGTTATGCTATCCGCCCGATCGAAGGGGATAGTATAATGGATGGGGATTGTGTAATCACTAAGACGATGAGAGGGATACTCGTCTTGAGTGGGAGTTCTAGTAGTTTTACTTTGAAAACTTAGTTTTATTTTAAAACTTGAACCCATATTTTATTATGAACAAAAGTCTTGTTGCTTTGCAAAACCTTTGTAGATGATAACCTCTTCTATACTCTTTTTAAACTTAGGCGCATTCCTGCGATTTGAGAAACTTAAAAGAGTTGGGTCCAAACTTCATATTTTATACCGTAGCTTGAGGATACTCCTTGTTTCAAACCTTTTAGCTCTATTCGATACAAAACCCGCTAGGAGATAAAACCGGAGATTCCGCTGACAAAAGATAATTCAGATTATCGAGTTTTGTGCGGATGATTTCATTATAGTCCAGTGTATGCTATGATCTCTGCCGTTGAGATTAAACTGTGGGTGCGTGTTCACAGATCGCGAATGGTCGCTGATCTGTATCCACCGTAAATCAGGTTTTCTGCTCAACCAAGATGGAAGAGAACATTTGCATTAAAGGAGCACGTGGCAGTCATACTTGATGTCAGTCATACTTGATGACATTGGTCATACTTGATGACATTTGGTCATATTTGATGACATTGAGACGCCTCGCTCAACTCGATCACTGGATGACAGACAACGTTGCCAGGTGCAAATGGTTTGTCATAGACTATGTCATGAAAGGGGAATCATTCACCTTCATGAATTCTTGATTACGTTGAGAATCAAGAAGATGAAACGATCACCGAGAAGTCATCAATGATGATGGTATATATATGATATACAAGTTATGAATGTTTTACCTAAACAAGTACTCGCAGTAGTGACTAAGATTTGATACTAGTCATGTTTTATGAAAACAAGATTTTCTGCTTGAGTAGCTTGGAAGGATGAAGAGACAATGTGTGTTGATGATGGCAGGCAATATGTTGTGATGGCCATAGACACTCTCTCTGTATCTACCATTTAAATCAAATTTGATTTGAATGAATTCCATTTGATCGCTTGCTAGCATGATCATTATAAGTGTGTCTCCCTCTTGCGAGACAATCATTCATATGTTAGTGATAAATCGTTATCCTACATTTATGAGCGATATCTTTAATGATCATACACCGATCGTGAATGGAATGTTGTCATGGTAGTAGCTCTAACATTTATAACATTAAATGCCAAAGGATACAAACTTAGTAATGACACCACATCTATGTGGCACTCACGTTTTGAATCATGTCAAAGTTATAAGCATAAAGAAGCTCCATTCTGATGGATCTATGAGTCTTTGGATTTTGATCTTCTGACACTTGCAAGATAACTAAGACACCGTTTTCAGGAAACGGGCGTATAACTTATTGAAACATCATACATAATTGATGTGTGTGGATAAATGAAGTATTTCAACGTGTAGTGGAAATCATTATTTAGTAAACTTTACCAAGGATTGATTTAAGTAGATGTATGGGCATCCGCTTAATGAAATGCTGGTCTGAATAGTTTGATAAATTCAAATAAAGTTCAGAAGTAAAGTAGGAAAGTAAACTTAACAAGATAATCAATTTCCTACGATACAGATCGAGGGAACGAGGATTTGAGTTATGAGTTTGGCATATCATTGGAAGACTTGTGAAAAGAGTTCCACAAACTACGCCGTATGGAACACCCCAATGTTATGGTGTGTTAGGACGTCGTAATCACACAATGTTGGATTGTGTGTGATCAATAAAATCTCTTATCGAATTTTGTGATCATTAGAGTCGTGTGGTA
Source organism: Poa pratensis (assembly GCA_947311845.1). Lineage (NCBI taxonomy): Eukaryota > Viridiplantae > Streptophyta > Magnoliopsida > Poales > Poaceae > Poa > Poa pratensis. The sequence continues at coordinate 32,417,957 of CAMZMU010000067.1, forward strand.
GGAACAAAACATTCACTTTAGATTAGGGAAACCATCTAAATCCATGGAGACAATACCATATGAGTTATGGCATGGCTTTTAGCCTAGATTGTCGTTTCGTTGTTTTAGTGTTTTGATACGATCAAACCTAAAATGGATAAATCTTTGTAGTGTACCTAAAGAATTAGTTGGGTACGTGTCTCACGACAAGAAGGCAAAATCGTTGCTGGAATATATCTTACTAAAGAAATAGTTTCTTGTCCGAAGGTATAAGTGGGAAAGAAAGTAGAGCAAGACGGAGTTAATGAACTTCCTCTCTAGACATCAGAGTGACGCAACGGAAATTGTTCCGATACCGGAAACTGTTCCGATATCGTCCTCCATAGATGAAAGAAAGCTAATGATAACGATCATGATGCTTTAAGCTCGTACTAAAATCATAGGCATACGAGAATGGTTACGTAGCAGTGAGTGCTACGACTATCTTGTTATGAAACGTCATGTTAATGGAACATGAAAATACCTATGAACTACAAAGAATGGTGAACCTAAGTCCGAGAAATGGCTATGAGCCATATAAATCCGAGATAAAATCCATGTACAATGACTAAGTAATGACTTAGGTATATTTTCTTGATGGCATTCAGGCCATTGAGAATAAATGGAATTTTATGGAAAATAGACACTGACGGAAAGGCAACCGTCTATAAGGATCGATTTGTCATAAAACAGTTTTGACAAATTCAAAAGTTGACCGCAACGAGATTGTGTCTCAAGTGGCGATGCCTTAGTCTATTTAGGATTGTTCTAGCAATTACTTTCAATTGAGAAATTGATAGGAGGATAAAGAAACCGTGTTCCCTAATGGCAACATTAAGGAAAGTTGTAATCGGTACAACAAGTAGGTTTGGTTGATCCTAAGGATGCTAGACATGTATGCAAACTTCAGTTGTCCATTCATGGGCTGAAGCAAGCATATCGGAGCTGGAATCTTCACTTTGATAATGTGATCAAAGGATTTTGGAGTCGTCCAAAATAATTGAAGAAACCTGCATTTATAAAGAAGTGAGTGGGAGCTAAGTAGCTTTTCTTGATCTCATATGTGAATGGCATATTTGAGTGGGAGCTAAAAGTAAATTCCCTTGTCTTATATGCGGAAGGCATATTTGAGTGGGAGCTAGGTGTCATTCCAAATTTTATATGTAACGACATATTGAGAATGATACAGATCCTCTAGTAAAGTATAAATGATTATTTAAGTGATTAAATTTTCTATGAGTGAAGTTAAGAGTATTAGGCTTTAATCTATAATTTGTATAGATCATAAGGGGCTTAATAACATTAGGTCGGAATATTGTCCTACGTTAAGATTCTGAAATGTTTCAGAATAGAACAAGCGAAGAAAAGTTCTTACTTGTATGACTGGGTTAAAATATTAAGATTGTCTTGGCGTTTCAGTGATGGTTGTTAGAACTGGATGTCCGACATCCTCTATGCCTCAGACATAGATTCTATCATACTGAAAGCTCGACTTGGTGTGACCCAAGTTCTTGGTTGAAGAACGGGTTCTAGAGTGATCCCTGGATGGATCAATGAACAAACGTTAAGTATATCCTTCAGTGTCTAAAGAGAACTAAGGATATGTTTTCTGGTATAGGGTGGGAGTGAAGGGATAACTTGCCGTAAAAGGGTTACGATGATGCAAGTTATGACACTAACCCATACGGCTAGAAATCTCATACAGGAAAAGTCCTTTGTTTTGAAGAAAGGGTTAGATGGCGAAGTTGCATATGAATGCACTATATAGAAGGGTTAGTTCGCGAAATTGCATATGAATGCATTGTCGCATGATCTACATAGGTATAGAAATATATGGCTATTTCGGAAATAGCAAGTGTGATTGGATTGTGCTGTTTTCCCGAGCATGACTGGTTTCCCTTAATAGAAGGCTCATGCTGCGTGAAATTCAGAGTCTCACTCCATCGACAAAACATATATTTTACCGTTATCATAAGATACGGGATGATGTCAAACTAGGTGACATAGAAGTGTTGCAAAGCACATACAGATCTCAATGCGGGAAGATCTGATGACTCAACCTCTTCCACGAGACGAGCATGCACCATAATGCTATAGGTGTCAAGCTTTTACCAAGTTGTAAACTAGATTAATTGGTACTCTAGTGCAAGTGGGAGACTGTTGGAGATATGCCCTAGAGGCAATTAATAAATAGATTTTATTGTCATATCTCAATAGTTCATAATAAGTTTTAATACCATGCTATAACTGTATTACTCGGAAACATAATACACGTGTGGTATAGAAACAACCAGGTCCCTAGTAGCCTCTACTTGACTAGTCCGTTGTGTAACAGATGATCAAGGTTTCCTGATCATGGGCATTAACCGGTTAACAACGGAGTCATATCATTGGGTGAATGATTTGATGGACATACCCAAAATATAGAAACGTAGTTTCATATCTTAGACCGTGAGATTATATCAAGTCGCTGCTTCTGAAAGATACGGCTGATCGCACCTAACGTCATGTCTCATACGCACGACAATAAGGGTGACACTTTCGGGTATTGGAAGGAAGTAGTCGGGGCGAGTAATCAATAGCGGGAATTGCCAATCCGCATAGCAGGATAGATGCTCTGGGCCCACTCGGTGAGATTACATCTAATGAGCTTGCAAGCATGTGACTAGGTCACGGGGATGTAACATCACAGACGAGAAAAGATAGATTGTCAAGGATGAGGTCAAGCTCGGTAAAATGTGATACCGGAGAACGACGCTCAACAATCTAAGCATCGCCAGGCAAGAGATTGAAACTGGACGTCTACAGGTTCAAACGAATAAAGAGACATTCGTGGACACACAGGGGCTATCATGGATATCCAGATTCCGCTGTTAGTCGATTGATCGGAGAGAGAGTCTCGATCATGTCTGGAGTGATCCCGAACCGTGGGGTAACACACTTAAGGGTGGGTGACGATTAGATTGGATTTAGAGAGAATGAGAAACAGGAACTCTGGAAGTGTTCTGGAGCTCCGGAAGTGTTCCGGTAATTGTCCGATGATTGATCGGAGGCCACGAAATATGTTTCGGGGTCCGAATGAATTAAATAATATGTATCTAATATTAATAAGTGTTATTAATGGTTAAATACATTTTTTATTTAATTAATTTCGAATTTAAAAGGCATTAAAAGTTAAATGGGCCTTAGAGGCCCATTAGGGGAAAAGAAAAGAAAAGAAAAAGGAAAAAGGGGGCTGCCACCTTAGTGGGCCACATGGGGCCCACCAAGGCAGCCGCACCCCCCATGCAGCCGCACCCCCCATGTGGGTTTAGTCCCACATGGGGGAGCTAAGGAGGTTGGCACTCCTTTTTCTCCTATAAATATAGGTGCCCCTTTGCCTTGAAAAGACACACAATTTCCTCCCTCCTTCTCTCCTACCTTGAACGTGGTTCCGATTCTGGAGCTGCGTACGAGGAGAGAAGTCTCTCTATGGTATGCACACCGCCGTGCTGCTAGATCCACTCTTCCACTTCCGTTGCTCTGCTGGATCTGGAGCCCGGAGGTCGTCATCCACACCGTATGTGTGTGGAACCGCGAGGCGCCATCGTTTGGCGCTGGGAGCTGTCTACTTCCGCTACACGACCTTGAGGTCGGCTACGTCGTCTGCATCGTCAACGTTTGTGCGGGAACGTAATCCCGCTTTCGGTCTACAAGGGTATGTATTCCGTTCCCCTCCGTATAGTATATCTGCATAGTATAGATCCTGGCTAGTTTATGGTTATCGTTGTTAGGAAATTTTTTGTTTTCTGCCTACGATTCCCAACATTTGCAACATCTTCGAAAAACCCGACAAAGACACAAACTTATAGCAACACCCAGAAAACCTTGCAACATCTCACATGTGATGTCGCAACAAAAATCGTACGAGTTTGTTACAATTTGAAACCACATATGCAACATCGAAAAAGTCATAGGAAACACAATTTTGTAACAAGAGTCCCGAAATATTTAAAACAACTCACTTCTATTTTCACAACAAAAACTACACGACTTTGTTACAAATTAGGAAAAGGTATGCAACACTGAAAAAAGTACAAAACATACTTAGTTGTATCGTCGTCCATGTCGGAGGTACTCGATTTGGCTTACATCATATGTAGTTACAAAAACAACATTAGCTTGCAACCCAGCACGGGAAAAAAATAACAAACTAGACCCTGGCACATGCATGCAACAACAAAAATTGAGAGAAGCTGACTAGCGTGTGGAAAAACTAGCAACCCCCTCCGTTTTTAACCGTTTTTAAATATAAGATGTTGTAGGTGTTGTACATGTTGACAAGATTCACACTAAAATGAGTGTACATACAAATTAAAACATGTTTAGATACATGTGGATGCATTTGCATGTGGGAAAAGGTAAAACATCTTATATTAAAAAACGGAGGGAGTAGCTACCTAAATGCAGACACACGTACAACAAAAGCAACAGTGAAAAACAAGCTAGCTGATACGTCTCAAACATATCTATAATTTTTTATGCTCCATGCTTGTTTTATACCAAATGCTACATGTTTTATTTACACTTTATATCATTTTTATACATTTTTGGGTACTAACCTATTAACAAGATGCCACAGTGCCAGTTCCTGTTTTCCGCTGTCTTTTTGTTTCAGAAAAACTGTTAAGGAAATATCCTCGGAATTGGACGAAAATCGACAGGGGTCAGTTTTTCACCGACACGAAGACGAAGTCCGAATGGTGCACGAAGAGGCGACCCAGGGGGGCCAGGCACATGCCCGGCGTGGCCAGAGGTGGGGTTGCGCCGAGGTGGCGCCTGGCCGCCTCGGGTGCCTCCTCGTGCCCCTCTTCCGCCTATATAACCCCCTCGTCCAGAAAACCCTAAGTACCCGATCAAATATCCACAAAAAGTTTCGTCGCCGCCGCCGTCGTCAACCCTAGTTCGGGAGGGTTCTGAAGCTCTTCCCGTCACCCTGCCGAAGAGGGAGATCATCACCGGAGGGCTCTACATCACCATGCCCGCCTCTGGACTGATGCGTGAGTAGTTCCTCATTAGACTACGGGCCCATGGCAGTAGCTAGTTGGTAGTCTCTCCACTTTGTGCTATCATGTTTAGATCTTGTGAGCTGCCTAACATGATCAAGATCATCTTTATGTAATGCTACATGTTGTGTTTGTTGGGATCCGATGGATTGTGAAGTTATGATTAAGTGGTTCATCTATTTATGTATTGTTTTATTTATGTTCTTGCATGCTCTCCGATGCTAGTAGATGCTTTGGCCAAGTAGATGGTAGTGGCTCCAAGAGGGGGTATTTATGCTAGGTAGTGGGTTCATGCCTCCAGTAATCTGGGCTCGAGAAGACAGAAACGACTAAGCTTGTGGATGTGCTATTGCCACTAGGGAGAAAACAACTTTGTTATGCTTATATGCATTGCTTATATGTCATTTACATTGTTTACATTACACACTTTGCTTAATGCAATTATCCGTGGCTTGCAACTTAATACTCACGGGAGACACGGATGTTATCCCGGGGGTGGATTATTAGTCATAGATGTAGTTGGTAAGCGGTCTATGTAATATGTTGTAATGCCCAATAAATACTACTAATGAACATTGTCTTATCATAATATGCATTGTCATGCGTTTGATATTTGTCAATTGCCCAGCTGTAATTTGTTTACCCAGCATGTTAGTTATCTGTTTCATGGACAGACACCACTAGTCAACTATGGACCCCGATCCATTCTGTTACACTGATAAAAACACCGTTTCCACCACGCTCTACATTCATTTCATTTGCTCGTTGTTCCTTTTTGCATTCATATTTATTTTCCACACTATACGTTTAATCCTTTCTATTCAGCAAGCGGGGGAGATTGACAACCTTCCTGTTTCGTTGGGACAAAGTAGTTGATTGTTTTGTGTGCAGGTCCGCGTTGATCTACAAGCGCCAGAGTAGATTGACACCGTGTTGAAGCTCTTCCAATTCCTACTGGTTCGATTAAACCTTGGTATTGTTATCAAGGGAAAACTTGCTGTTGCACTACATCATACCTTCCTCTTGGGGTCTCCCAACGAGTGTGTGTTTTACGTCATCACTAGCTAGCACAGTTTCGAAAAAAGGTAGCTAGCTGCACATTAGCACGGTGCATACAGCAAGAGAGCTAGCTGCACATTAGCATGGTACAATACACGGTGGCTCCGTGCGGACGGACGCGAGACAGCGCGAAGCGATCGACGGCCTACGATAGGGCGCGATAGGCCCCCCTAAACCAAGCATTTTCCATAAAAAAATATTTTGGGCGGGGGGGGGGGGGGGTGCCCCCCTGGCATCAACATAGCTCTGCCAGTGACAGCAGGCACCGTGTATGTATCCAGGTGCTTGGAGATTGGTGCCGTGTTTTTATTTTATTTTTCGCTAGAGCTTGTTCATGTTTAAAAACATGGTGCAATGCAATTGCATAAACGGGATGTTTCTGTCAGATCAGTCTCGTTAACTGTTCATGGACTAATGTCTAAAACTTGTGGGATCCACTTCATTGTGAGAATGTCTTCGAAGTCTTTGGATTTTGATTTGAAACCCTAATAAGTGACGATATTGAAGATATAGATCGTCATAAAAACACTTGCTAAAACTGCTAGAAAACAAGAACCCAACACGTCATCATATGATAATCCGATGCTTCTTCACCACTATCCTACCACGTCGCGCTCCGTGCCAACATTTCACACCTAGATGTGAGACTCTCATTCGGGGCGCCGTGAACTCTACTAGTCGCAGGATCACATTCATAGGCGAGCGTGGTGGTCATTTTTTTTGTGGGGGGGGGGTGGGGGGGGGGAGGTACACTAGCTTGTCCCCTAATCCTATTTTTTGTATTATTAACTGGGATATGAAACATGTAAGTGGGTAAAGAGTAAGTATAATTAGTGCTAATCAGCTGGTTGTTGCTTACTCCATGTGAGCAGAATGGAATGACAAGGAAAGAGAGAGAATACACTTAGTCTCGTAAAATAGAGCCTACCAATTATTTGCCGCTCCATTCAAGCATTTAATGATATAGCCAAATTAGTAGCTCATCTATAGCAAGTCTACTATAGCCAGTCTACTATATGAGTGAATTCTTGTAAGAGATTTAGATGACATGGCCCAACAACAGACTTTTCTATTAGCCAATTAGCCATGCTCTAAGTGGGATGACCCGCAAATATGGTAGCTATCGGGATCGAATTTTTTGGACAAGCATAAGGCATGAGAAAAAGGGCTGGCAAAGAAACACTTGCGGGAACGAGGCATGGCACACGCACGACCAAGAAGCATGAGGATTTTAGATTTTTTGTATTTGTTTCTGTTTTTCTATATTTTTATTTTTTCTATTTTTCCTGAATTTTCCCAAAAATAGGCCAAAACAGGCCAAATCGGCACGGGCCCAAGGCCCGTGCCGGGTCATGCCAGGCATGAAAACAGCCGGGAAATCACTAGAAAAAGGGTTGCCTTTGCGAAGGGAACCCAACGGACCGTGGCGTGATGACAAGTGTCAGCTTCTCCTTTCACGCGGTCCCCGTGGGTGCTTGAATATGTGACAAGTGGCAGCACGAGAGAGTTTTTGGTGGGATTTCTGCTTCTCCGTACGGAGGGTTGTATGTGCATTTATTTTGTGATTCATTTTTAAAAAATGAAAATATCTTGACAACCATTTATCCAAATTACGAACCGTTTTCACTTTTGAGCTCCTCGCGTCGAGATCTTCAAAACTAGATCACATGTTCATAGGTTTCGACGAACTTTTTTTTTGTACTTCCGGTTATGTATAGTTGTACAACCTGTTATGTGTTGTTGTACTCCAACTTATCTGTATTTTGTACTTCCTTTTTTCTATACTTTTGTATGATGAGAGAGAAGGGATAGTGAGGTGGGAGGACAGCTTTTTCCCTTTTATTTTTCTAAATCGAATTTTTGAAATGAAATATCTTGAGAACCGTTTATCCGAATTACGAACCGTTTTCAATTTTGAGCTCCTCGCGTCGAGATCTTCAAATCTAGATCCCATGTTGATAGGTTTCAACGAACTTTTTTTTTGTACAACCGGTTATGTATAGTTGTACAACCTGTGTCTGTGTAGTTGTACAATCTGTGTTTGTACAAACTGTGTTTGCGTAGTTGTACAACATGTGTCTATATAGTTGTACAACCCGTGTTTGTACAACCTGTGTCTGTGTAGTTGTACAACTTGTGTCTGTACAACCTATGTCTGTCTATTTGTACAACCTGTGTCTGTACAATCTGTGTCTGTCTGGTTGTACAACTTGTGTCTGTATAGTTGTACAACCTGTGTCTGTCTAGTTGTACAATCTGTGTCTGTTTAGCTGTACAACCTGTGACTGTACAATCTGTGTCTGTCTAGTTGTACAACATGTGTTATGTAGTTGTACAACATGTGTTTGTTTAGTTGTACAACATGTGTCTGTGTAGTTGTACAATTTTATGTACGTGTAGTTGTACAACCTGTATCTGTATAATTGTACAGCATGTGTCTGTGTAGTTGTACAAACATGTTTCTGTGTAGTTGTACAACCTGTTAGTTGTACAAGATTTATCGTGACGAATCCGAGCCGTAATAATACTAGTTTTTATACGCCGTCGGGACAAACAAAATACACCTGCGAGGCTTCTTTTTTGCACGTACATGTTTAGTTTTTTTTTTTTTTGTGAACTACGTACATGCATGGCTCGGGAAGCTTCCCAGGGGCGCATGCAAGGAGCTGTCACGCGGTGGCTTCACGTCATGCATCAACGTAGACGCCGGCCATCGCTGGATGTACAGACGCGGGGTCACGTGCGCCGCGCGGGTGGACGGACGCGGGGCTCTCTCGCGTGCTGCCGTCCCGTCCGGTCTGCTGGCGGTGATAATATTCGATTTTGCTACCTCTACCATCTACCACGTGGGCCGAGCAGCTAGGCAAGGAGCCAGTAAAGCACTTGTACTCCACACGCCGAGAGAATGGATACTAGATTGCTCTCTATCCTAATTTCTTCTTGGGTGGAGGCAGACTATAATTGGAGCGTTCAGTGAACAAATGAAATGAATTATTTCCTTAGTAGCAGTGCTTGTTCTGTACCATTGTCACGAAATTTGGCTCAGTAAGATTGTTCATTTGTTCTTATGGAATAGGAACTTTTACTAGGTAGTAATGTATGATCTGGGGCATACCATATGTACACTAGGGACCTTTTTTTTAACGTATTTTCTGCATTTTGTTATTATGAATCGAGAAGACACTTTAGCATTGTTATCTGCGGCAGTCTGAACTTACAATTATTTAAATATATTTCTAACTTTGGGCGTGACCATGCACCTATCTGTTAGATGATATTCTTTTTCTTTGTACATTCTCTTGGTTTGCTGCTTTTGTGGTTTGGTAGAATCAAATTAAGTGAATATCATTCGCCTCACTAATCACTACGCAAAGTTCCATGTGAACCAATGTAGTAGGACATTGAGTAAGAAGAAATGAAGAATTCATACCATTATAAGTTCTCACAAAACAATTAAGATCTCATCTTACTTTGTTAGGAAAGGAGGTATTTGCTGAAGGAATTTCCTGATCTACTTAACAGCAAAGAATGTGCAAAGGTTCTAGAGGTGGGGTGTGGGAGTGGAAGCACTGTTGTATCAATTCTACGGTAATGTTCTCTACATTTTAGTAAAGTTAATTTATTAGTAATAAGGTCTCTCAGTGCAAGAGTTTGATCATATCATATTTTAGTAGGCTTATGGCGGCAGGACCATGGCTAGCTTTGAATACGAGCACTCGTTAATGTACACGCAACAGTAGGTAGGGATGATTTTGGGAATGTGGGAGATCAAAGTGGGGCTTTAGGAAAACCAGAGTATTTGGAAATGAAAAGGGGGGAATTGGGGATTAGATTGCACTATTTTCAATTGGTTCAGTCCAATACAACACTCCATCCTTGGCTCATATATCGTGGTAAACTGGTAAGCATTGTCTATCCGATGGTTTACACAGTCAGCCTGCATCCTAGCTTAACTGCTTTTTTCGAGAAAACGCAAAAGCCCTGCGTTTCTTTTCATTGAACAGAAAGGAGATTTTAGTTACAACCTCCTAGGAGGGAATGTCTGCTCACATGGATTTTTCGTAGCTTCTGATTCATTGTCCTGCAGCCTAGCACCGTCCAACTTTCCAAGGGACAATCCCTTTCTGTTGGACAATGACTTGACGTCAATTCACAGCAGCAGAGATAGATGGAGCTCGAGCCATCCTCCTAGGTTATCATGGATGGATGCTAGCACAGATGCCAACTGAATCAGCTCATGTTTTGTATTTGCTCAAGCCCGACCCTGGGGCAGGGTGAGCGGGGCAGCCACCTCTGGCCCCAGAAACCAGGGCCCCCGAGCTAGCACCTAGCGCATGCAAGCAAGCTGTCTTGAGAAGGCAGTGCACTCGGATGCGCATGGCACACGCAGACGGCGATCAAATGTTGACTAGCTACGCCTCCTGCTTTTGTGCGATCTGGGACTAGATTAATTAACCGTGGAAAGCATGAGCTTTGTGTTGCATGCACTACTGGGTCTAGCCCAAAGTAGTAGCGTGCTAGCGCACCGACGCGATTCTAGCTATGCAAAAACGACCCAGTTTGCATATAAACTGCATATGTGCTTTATTTATCGCTTTGTTAGTTGTAGCTCGCAGCAGTAAAATATACCATGCTTATTTTTGCTCCATATATAGGAGTATAGCTCTGTCTAAGATGTAAAAGGAATAGCTATTTTGCTTGGCGAGAGCGTGAGGCTGATTACATAGTAGTCCAAATATTAGCCCACGAGCTTATAATTTTATTTCTGGGTCGATGGTTTTAGCCATCCTGACACGTGCATATGTCGGTGAGTAGGTCTATGTTTTTTTGTCTAGCTTTTATTTTATTTTTTGATTAGTTTTTTTTTTTGACTTGTACAAATATACGTGTGTAGTAATATATAATTTTTACCAAAAAAATATCACTCTTTCTTTTAAATGCAACATTTTAAAAATATATCCATAAGTTGTTCTAAACTACATATTTTGATTACTATTTGATGACTACATTAAGTGGCCTCGAGTTCTAGTTTTTCCCTGGCCCCGAAATCCCAGGACTGGCCCATGGTTCCCATTTCTTTGGACACGATTGGAGTGAACAAGATATCCTTCTAGACATTGGTTCAGCTGCTCTATTTGGCTTTCATATTGAGGGTGGTAAGCAGAGCCCATTAGGGATGTGTAAAGTGGGATGGTGGGACCAGTGCTAACCCACTTGTCCCACTATCCCACTAGGGCCCATCTGCAATTTAGCAATACATGGTTCTCTCGTTATCTATATTTAATATTTATGACAGCATTCTTGGGCCTCTATATATACATTGCAGACAGTACAAACCTTTGTTTCTCCCACTCTTATGATACTGATGTATCTATTTAAGACCTTTATTGCAAAATGCAAACATAGAATAATGATGTGAACAGTTGCCTTTATTGTTGTGGCTGCATTGCAGTGATTCGTAATTGATGGCACAGTCATACTGAACTCACAAGGATCTTAATTACTTATGATGATGACACAGCAAGAATGAATGATGTTTGCAGATGTAGTCCAAGCATCACTGTCTATGCATGTGATTGCAGTCAAGATATTCTACAGAAAGCAAATGAGATTGTGTGCAATACACAAGGAGTTGATGCCAAGGATAGGTTCCACCCTTTTTTACTGGATGTTTCTAAAGAAACATTTCCAGATTGGTTGTTCTGTAATTGGTGTCAAAGTTTAGGTACAAAGGCTGGTGACCTCTCACTAGGTAATTCTTTTAATATATTCTTCTGTGAAAATTTGTTTTCACTTAATACTGAACTCTATCATATATTGTTTCTTGCAGATTCAGGCCATCGTAATATCAGGAAAGATAAACCAATTTCGCTGAAAGAAAATCAGTGTTGTATTCACGGCATGGATTTTATTACTATGGTTAGTGAAATTTGCTATGCTATCTATCATTCTCCCTCCTTTTGGTCAGAGCATCTGGATCTGCATCATCATTTGATATTTTTAGTCAACTGGTATTTTAAGTTTGGCGTCATGGTGTAGCTGCATTTATATTTTCAAATCTGTAACAAAATATTTTGAATGTGCATCTATTTATAGGGAAGATCAAATCTTCATTGTTACTGCTTACATACCTAGTTATTATACCTTCCTTTTAATTGGCAGATATTTACATTGTCAGCCATACCTTATGACATAATGTCAGCTACTCTACAACGTTGTGTTTCTGTTCTGAAACCAGGTGGCCTTGTTCTATTCAGGGATTACGGTAACATCTCAGACTTGGTATCATTTCGTCTAATTTATAAGCAATCATTTGCTCACAACTCTCCCTTTTTCATAGTAGGCATTTATGACATGACGATGCTTCGATTTTTGCCTCACCAAAGAGTGGGGTTGCGGGAATATATTCGTGCTGATGGTACCTTTTCGTACTACTTCGCATTAGACACTGTGAGAGAACTCTTTGTTGCTGCTGGACTACTGGAGGTAACTCTAAAATCTCAATGATTTTATATGGCGGTTTACATTGAAAAGTAGCACAGCATGAGTCAGTATCAGCTTCTTCTGGCATATCAAGACTTTTACTCCCAGTGAAACCTGACATGGGGGGAATTTCACTTGTCGCTCGACTCAAACTTCACGAGTAGTTGTCGACTAGTCGGTCGGGCCCTCGACCACACCCATGAGCCTAGTCGGTCAGCCAAGTCGAGCGACTTTGAGACTAGTCGCTCGACTCATAATTCTTGCTTCCATATACCCGTTATCAGCTACTGGCTATTTGTTTCCTAGTGGGCACAAGCAAAAAATATATGAAGTTCCTCTCTGTCCCTACGCCACCGCAGGCCATTACACCTTCTGTGTTTCTTGATTCAAGGATTGCAACAGTCAACTATCTATATGTGTATGACTTATTGATTGTTATATATGTTCCTTGGGAGTTTGTTTTGTGTGGATCGTAGTTAATGCCTAATAATCTATTAAAGTTAATTACATCGTAATTAAAATTGTTTGGGAGCTATAGTAAATTACTTTGCATCGTACCAATCTTCCAGGGTTATAGTTGCGCTCCTAACATTCATCGACAGGATTGTAAATTGCCATGTTTTATCTTATTTTCATCTCCTTTATTTTTCTGAGTGGTTTCCTTCATTTCATTATTTACTGGGAGTCTACAACTTATGGAACACTTCCACATATTTGCTTATCTCTGTGCAGTTGGAGCTCGAATACTGCTGCGTGAGATCAGTGAACAGAAAGAACGGGAAGAACATGCAACGCGTATGGGTGCATGGCAAATTTCAAAAACCCACAATTTAATGCCACATCGAGATACTGAGGTAAGTCAGTTAGCTATATCATGTACCCATGGTTTCAAATCTCGTTGATAGTTACTAGCCTACATGCATCTAAATTTCAGCCTAGTACTATCTATCTATTTTATATTATTAAAGCAACAGAATACAAAGGGTGTAGATTAATCTAAAACTAGCATATTTCATGGCGGAGATTAATCAGGCTACAATTTACGGTCATAAGGAGCTGTAGACAAAAAGAATACAGGCTACAATTGAAGCTCATAAGGAGATGTGTACAAAGAGATGGAGTGAGAAAATATACAATTGGTTTCTGTGAAGATTAGCCATGTATGACAAACGAAAAATTAAAAAGAAGAGTAACACATATCTCTCCAAAACTCGAGAAAATATTCCTAGATAGATCAGAGGTAAAAGAGAAATATCGGAACTACTTTATGTTTCCGTCCAAATTCTATTTAAAAATGCATGAATTGGATTTCTTAGAGCGAGCTACACCCACCAGTAGCTTTGAGAAGTATACGGTCATACCGTTCATGGTCCATGGAAGTATCTAATGACGCATTCTTTAATAGTGAAGTTTTAACCTAAAATTAAAGCACAAATAAGTTTTGAATTATAAATAAAATAAAATAAAATAAGCATTTGGTTTTATTTGACAACATGCATCTGCACGTGCAGCGACAGAAGAAAATGGCTAATGAAACAATCATACTCATGAACCCTTATTTTCAGCATTCTCCCTATTTTCACTTTCACGAGAACAGTAAGGGATGGGGAAGAGAAAGTGTAGACCAAAGGGTATATGTATTGGTAAAGATGGTGTACAGGACCTGCATGGCATAGATAGAAAAATTGACGGATTAATGCCAATATGGTATGCACGCGAGCAGTTTTACTGTGAAAGTGAAGCAACATGTGGTAGAGCTAGTTGACCACAAATGCATGAAATACAGCAATCGGATACATAACGGTAACTCCACCAACAGTGAGACAGCTGGAGGATCTAACACAAAGTAAACATATTAGCCTCAGTATTTAGATTTAACTTTTTGGCTGAAATCCTTCTAGCTATAATTTCAAACATGCATCATGTCATTGTAATGAGGTCTTCATACTTTGGTGTTAAATTACCCATGGACAACAAACCATATTGGCATAGATCGTGGACAATACATGCAGTAAAACATTTCTCGCATTGGCTATTAATGCATATTATTGTAATTTAGACCGGTCAAGTAAGAATGCTAACATTTTATTCGGTATGGACATTTTGTTTTTCATGATACTTTGAATAGTTTTACAACATACTGATATAAAAAGCAGTCGCAAAATTATGTGTAGTAAGACCCTACCAATATCTAAAGCAAGAAAACATATCTATGCATATAATCTAGCCGAGCAAATGCATGGGTCATCATTGCTAGCTAAAATTTTAAATCAAAATCTGAATTTAAATTAATGAAAGCATCTCCATATGGGCATATAGGTAAACAAATATTTCATTTATGCAGCAAAAAACACCTGAAAAGAATCAATAACCTGCCAGGAACAGGTTCCAACCAAGGTCCATGATTTATCGTGAATTCTGAATTTGTATGTTTGTTCTAATCCAAATGTTTCTGTAGTTATTTGATTGTAAACTAATACTCCATACTTTGAGCAATCCATAATTTACTAATAACTGCAACCATTTGGGTTAAACTAGGACGTAATGTGGATATACTTTTAAGAAATGGAAGTTGTGGACTGAAGTACGTTGCTTGCTTGTGTCCAGCAGGTGAGTAAAATTATGTTTACTTGGTGGTGGGTAACAAAGTGAGACCTGCAGCTCAGAGAGAACACAAGGTCACACAGCTCTAGTGAAGCAACTTTCAGTTTCGCTCATCGGTGAGACTGTGACATGCTCAAACAAAGTGCAGCGCGAAAATTTGGT
The DNA here is from genome assembly GCA_947311845.1 of Poa pratensis. Taxonomy (NCBI): domain Eukaryota; kingdom Viridiplantae; phylum Streptophyta; class Magnoliopsida; order Poales; family Poaceae; genus Poa; species Poa pratensis. The sequence continues at coordinate 32,433,328 of CAMZMU010000067.1, forward strand.
TACTGGAGGAGGACCCCCAACAGTTCCTTCAACTTCTCATGATTTGGATCTTACAACTTGGTTGTTTTGGTCTGCCTCAGGACAAGCTGAGGTTGATCCCGAATTGCACCACATGTAGCCAATGTTTTCTCTTACTTGACAGTCATGTAGTAGCATTGTTTTGACAGTCCTTTTTTACAGTCATGTAGCGCAGCCATTAATTAAAGACGGAACTTTGGGAACAGTATTTGCATGATAGTCTTCATCTTCTTAGAGTGGTCGCTGACTTCAACTTACTGGTTCTCGGCTCCCTCACCAAGTCTTTGATGTAGACTAGGCATCCAACAACCTAGTAACCTACAACACTACATATTGTTTCCCTGATGGAGGTGACATCCATTCTCCATCGAAGTATCGAACGTCTAAGATTGAACGGAAGAGATTGTTTGCCATCCGTCAAGCGTCACCATAGCTGCTCCTTGATAAGACTGAAACTAGGATTCAATTACAGACGAAGAAATCCAGATATCTCACACATAGCATGCTCAATTTAGGAATAAGGTGAACTTGTCGATTACAGAGGAATGTTTCACCACACCTCGATCAGCTGTAGGATTGACGATCAGCGACGTAGAGCAGTTGACCTTGGATCAGTTCTACTCGTTGGATAGACGATGTATCGCTGATGGAGAATCCGACAATGCAAAGCGTTAACTTAAGAAAGGGTACACCAACGATACTTCATGGGATATGCTTGGGATCTTACAATTCCCTTGAAAATCCTGGAGTGATGCGGAACCGCGCCCTACCGGGTATGCATTCACCACTAATATTTGCTTTGTGATTCGTGCTTTCCTTTTTGTATCTTCGCATTTGTTTCCTTATACAAAACTGTGTACACATTAAATATTGTACTCCACTTATTGCCTTTACATAGCTGCCCACCTACCTTATCACCCCTATGACATGTGGGTACAAGCAGTTTGTACCCCACACATAAGCGAGAGACTAGTACTTTTGCGGTGAAAAGTGTAATTTTGCCATGCATCCTTTTTAGTTTGCTTCTCAATTTTGTATAGGTCATATCTTTTGAACCAAATGTCCAATTTTGTATAGGTCATATTTTTTAAAACAAGATGAATATTGGACACATTTTTAAAAATAAATAAATGTTGACTATGAAAATTTGAAAATTAGATGAAATTTCAACAAAATTAATTTATCATATTTGACTTGTTTCACATCGATGTACGTTCGAGTATAATGTAGGTTTCATGCAAAATTCACTAATATTTTTGCGACACCGCATATATTTAATCAAGATTTCCCACATATAAAAAGTTTCTCTCATTTTTGAACATTCCTTATATAAATCTATTGAAAATTGTATTTGCTTACAAAATGTATCTAATTTTTTTGTTATAATAAAAATTGTATCTACTTTCAAAATCATATTTGACTTTATGCGAATTAATATGACATATGTTTGCGTATAATATAGATTTCGTGCAAATTTTGTTAATATTTTTGTGGCACCAATATATTTCATCAAGATTTCCCACATATAAAAGTTCATGTCATGAATTCAGTGGAAAATTTTGAGATTTCTAAACTTTTTCATAAAAATAACACATCGCTGAAAATAATAAGAAATTTAATTAGAAAACTGAAATTTTGAATTTTAGTAATAAATGAAACATGACCGAATTTTAGTAATGTATCTAATATGTGTCATATTTGTTTAAAAAACTTTACATGTGTGCTATTTTTATGAAATATTTGTGGTACCATAAGGAACCGTAATAAAAAATGAATGAATTCACTACTATACTCGAACATATGAACACGTGTCATATCAAAATAAAAAAGTTAGATATGTTAAATTAATTTCATTTCAGTTTCAATATAATTTCACATTCGTATTTTGAATATTTTTGAAATTATCTATTATTGATCTTGTTTTGGAGATCTCGTCATCAGGAACATAAAAAATCGGACACTCAGTTTAAAGGATATCGCCGATACAATTTTTGGAATGAAACTAAAAAGGATGGGTGAGTGGAAAAGAATGGGCAAGAATCTCACGTAGAAGAATGGGATGAGAGATTTATTGCTCTAGACACAACCACATGGGTGGGCCTCACATAAATGCAGAAAATCATTATACAAGGACGAATACAAGCCTTGATAGAGCAAACACATGAATCACTCCGTTTTTGTGTAGTAGATGTTTGCTCGGTAGGGCGCATCACCGTTAGAAAACACTTTCGTTCTTGATACAACTCCAACAGATAGACTAGGGAGAGGTCATGGAAATCCACATGGGTTTCGTAACACACGCAGGGTAAGAGAAAAGGGGCACCAAACCCAAATCTGCACACACACGCAGGGATAAGCGGATTATCTAGGCCAGGGCCGGATGTTTCCGGCTCTTATCTAGGCAATGACCCGGGGTGTTCGGAGAGTTTTGCATGTGGTGCACCTTTTGGACAGGCTAGACGTTTCCACCGGATGCTAGATCAGATGCTGGTGGTTGGATTATGCGGGCCTTGGGCCAGAATACTTCTCAAGAAATGTCACCTTACATTAATGCAAGACTCTAGGGTTTACTTAATTTCGTATGTGTGCCATGCATTTGGGCATGTGGGAACAATACTAGCTATATAATGCCAAGGATTTGGGTTCTACCAATTGGATTCATACTTCTGAGAAATGGTCAAAGTATCTTTGGAGTGATTCTCTTAGGAATTATTTGAAGATGTATACTCCCTCCGTTCCGAATTAGATGACTTCCATTTATCCAAATGTGGATGTATCTATATACTTGTAACATGTCTAGATACATCCGCATGTGGACAAATGGAAGTCATCTAATTTGGAACGGAGGGAGTAGATCTTTAGAGGTGCTTTGTGCCGGCCGAATCAACAAACTGAATTGTGTAGGACCCCTTTTTCCTAGAATAACCTAGGTTGCCAAATCAGTGGAGGACAATGTGTCCATGTTGGGCGGCGTTAATAAACACCGCTATGTTTGATTTCTCTTTGTTGTTCCACACATAATACAAGCTGTGACAAAAAGTTATACAAGAAATAAACATGGGTGATTTGAAATTTTATCAAAATAGGACAAGGGACGCACTTCACTTGCAACGTAGAACTACCACGATGGTCATAATATAAACAATAATATTGGTAAGCTAGCAAGTACATTGATTATTATGTCGGTACATCAGTACATGGGCGGCATATCCATGGGGCATTTAAACCGACCGCCACATCTAAGGTTCATTTCTTAACTAAAGCCAATTCTTCATCTGTGGTATGAATGAGACCAACACCATATTTTTTCATGACCATACCATGACTCACCAATAACTTGTGTCGGGCACCCCACTTCACCTTACTTTCACTTTCTTGGGGGCTTTATTATTTATTGCCTCCTTATCCAATGATGCATCCTTGTACCAACGTTCAATTGTTGGGGGTATAAATCGAGACCTAGCTAATGATGAGGCGAGAAAAAAACAACAAGACACATACAAATTTTTTTATAATTTCAAACCATCGATCTTCTCACCATTGCGAGCATGTGCCGCGAACCAATGTCTCCACCTTGATTGGAAAGTAATTATGATCAATCGAAAACATCACAGACACAAAGATTCATATGATAATATCCTCTAGATAAATGATTAAAAGTTGTCTTAAAATCTTACAAATGATGATTCGAATGGAGGAGTACAATCTTGCATTATATACTATACTGATAGTGGTGGCCGATATGGCTATTTGGAATGGAGGTCACAATTGCAAATGTGCTCTCTCCTTCCTGGAATGGATTTAGATCATGGTGCGGCTGCATCTGCATGTTGTGTTACCCCCCATCATGAAAGTTCCTATGTTTGAAAAGAAAAACTCTTTGAATAGGGCGACCTTCGCCACACGACACTTGGTAGTGTCCGCGCGCGTCATCGCCAGCGAATCACCTAACCCGCGCCGCTTTCCCTTTAATTTGCGGCTCAATAGCAAGTCCTGGCCCATTTTTGCTACACGAAAGAGGCCAACACCCCTAGTTAGCTAGCTAACCTTGTTTGTTAAGATTTTTTCTAGATTTTTTATATTGCATGCATGCTTAAACTTGTAACAAAATGCTTATGAGATTTTTGTGAAGGCACACACCAGATTTTTCAAGTTTTTTAGGCGGTTTGCTACAAGTTTGTGTTCCCTCAGTTTTTCTATTTCACATTTTTTTTCAAATTGTAACTAACACATATGTTTTTTATTGCGAAATCACATGCTAGATGTTGCAAGGTTTTCTTGGCATTTTACAAGTTTGTGTGTTTCCCATTTTTTGATGATATTTTTTAAGTGATTTTCCAAATGGTGCAAACACATGGATTTTTTGTTGCCATTACTTGTGTTTCTTATTGGAATAGTTGGCGATTTCTGTTAGTTACAAATGAATATGCGCAACACATTTGTTGCTTACCCAATTTATAATTGCTACAAACACATGGTTTTGTGAAGTAATCCTTTCTGATTTTTGTTGAAATTGTTTTGTTTTGTGATTCAAGCAGGACCAAAAATATTGTTGTTTGTCCATTTTTGTAGCATTACTTTTTCGAAATGTTGTGACAACTTGTTGCAATAATATGTTTTTTTGGGCGCGAGAAATTTTGGTGTAGTACTAGTGATTTTGTTGAAATAGTAGGGATAAATCACCCCAATTGTATTTTGCTATAAATATATTGGAAGGTGGGACAACACGATATACCCCTTCGTTTAAGTGAGTCTGCTGCATAGTGCGGTTGTTTTCCAAAAACAAACATGGGGCTAAGATGCAAAATACACCATGGCCAATTCTTCGCGTTAAATTGCGATCTGATGGCTGTAGAGAGAACCTACAATTCTCTTTTTTTAGGGTGACATGCCCGTAAAGTTGCCCATTTGAAAATTGGGGGGTGGGGGTGGGGGGTTAATGGTGCCCGTTAAGATCGGCAATATGGGTCGGCTACGGTCTCACTGGTGTATGTCTTCTATTTTAAACATGCCTCTTTGCGTGCATCCTATAGATATGCTCCTTTTCTTAGTAGATCATGGCAGTGTGGTCCTTTCTTCCCATTTCACATTAAATATGCAAAATTATAGGAAAAAAACATATTTGACGATCATGTAACCATGGGTGAATTAACCCATTTAAAAATACAGATAATCTTAAGGTTGAATTTATGAAAGGGTGAGAGTGTCAAATACACTCGTGAAAAGTCACCAAAATTAACCCTTCGTTATCCGTGAGCAACAAAACATCGGTGAGCAAATTAAAATTTAAGTTTGAATATTTGAGGATGTTAGCTTTCACTTACGCATAGTATGCAAAGATCACCCTCCACATTTTTTCGTGAGACTTTGTTGAAATAGAAGCAATACAAAAAGGCTAGTGCTTACACTAGTACAGACGAGTACTATGGCAACGGGCCAAAAAGCCCTATGGCAACAGAAAAACCATCCGTTGCCCCGCTTCCGATACCGATGTGAGAGCAGCTCATTTACTACGGAGTCGAACAACCGTGTCCGATGTGAAGATGGAATATTAAAAAAAAGATTATTTTAATCCACGGTACCGTATCCTCTTGCCACATACACTATTCACATATTTAATTCTCTTACACAGGACACAGTTCATATACAGAAGATAAATGCTCAAAATACATCAGAATACACAAGACAACTCGTGCGTCCTCTCGCAAAATAGGAAAACTATGCTACGGCTCATGGCAGCAATCCACCCTGCATTAACAGTCCAGAAACAGCATCTTCAAGTCTCAAATCCATCATCGATCACCTAAAATTGAAGTGTCATGTGAGCAACTGTTTGTGCTAGAAAAACAGACGAGAAAGAACAAATGAAATAATTTCTACAATCATGTGTGGAACTCGATGGCCTCCAATGGATTTACAGGAACGCATATCTAAACAGAAATTAAATTTCTACAATCATGAATCTGAAACCGTTGGTGCTGCCCCGTCCAGACCTCAGATCTCGTCCATCCAGAACTGAGCTAGAGCTTTGTGTCCTCGATCTAGAAAAACGCACGTACTGAGCACTGGAGGAGTAGAGGAACGCACATACCTGCACGCACGGCCGCGCTCGCCAAGGTCCTTGGGGACGAGGAGCATGACGCCTTGAGCTGTGGCTCACGCCGCCATGGATCCCGAGGAGCTCAGCCATCTGCTTCACCGGCAGCGCGGGCGAAGCGCCGGAGAAGGCAGATCGGGCGCGGACGGTGGTAAAGGAGAAAGGCCGCCGCCACGGATTCCCGACGTCCCCCGCCATCTGCTGTGTCGGCGGCGCGGTCGACGCGCCGGAGAAGGCGGATCCGGCGTGGACGGAGGTGGAGAAGAAGGGTCATGCCCTTGGATGCGGGAACGCCCAGGAAGGCGTCCTTGGAGACCACCATCCTCCGCACCGCGTGACGGGAAGGCCAACGGCGCCGGGGTGGCGACAGCGGCACCCAAATCGGCCGCTGGCTGAGTGGAATCAGCGGCGGATTTGCTCCTGCCGGGGGAGGCGCTCGAACCCTAGTTAGTGAATAGAGATAGGAGAGAAGACTTGGCTGCGGGAGCTGGAGAGGAATGGATCTGGATAGGGTTGGTGTAGGCTTATATACTGGAGCGTGTAAAAAGGCCTTTTGGCCCAACTAAGTTGCATACGGACAGCTATTTTGACCCGTTACCAAAATATCGCATACAGTTAAATATGAGTGTGACCGTTGCCAATGTGTCGCGATTCTATTCCCGCGTAGACTCAATTGTGACACACATTTTTTTTAACCGTTGCCTTTGTGAGCGTTGTCTGTTGCTTTTTTGCTGCCGTTGCCATAGAGGGGTATCCGATGTGTCGTTCTGTACTAGTGTTACCATTCGTTAGACAATTTCTTTTAGAATTAAGTGTTTGTTAGCAAAGTTTGTTTGGTGGGACCGTGCTTATTGAACTTAATCTAGTCTAGCTTTCCTTGCCACTGATAAGGAAAAACTAAATAAAGAGCACAAGTAGTGTCAAAAGGATAAATAGATCGAGACTATTACTATGTAGTTGGAAATAGCAAGGATCAAGAAAATCATCTTTTCGGTTAATAGGACCATTCGAACAGATAGAAACTTCAAATTTATAAACTTATTTTTAAATGGTTGGTGGAGTTTAGCCCTTTTCACAACCTAGTGTTTTATGATTGTTATTCTACTCAGAGCCGATATCTTGGTTAAGTAGCAATTGTCGATTGGAGTTCCGGCCTCCTTTTATACAACTACAAAATATTTGAACGATCCATTTTGATCGATAAATAATTAAGCACGAGAATCTCCTCCTATCCTCTACGAACCTTGAAATGGGGTATAGCCTCTCTAGAATTAATTATTTAAGACTGTGTATTCTTCAAACTCAAGCCTTTTTGAAATTATTATATTTATGTATTTTTTTAATATGACAAGGTAAGTAAGAGAAATGATCTAATGCAATAACGAAAGGACCAAAACATTTAACTACTTGACAAAATATATAAAAACATTGTTTTGGATTTTTGTTATTTAGAAAATAGAAACGAACCAAGCTCCAAATAAAAAGATGAAAATTAACGCAGTTCAACTAAAAAGTTATAGGCGAACGAAAAAGAGCAAGACGGTGGTGTTGGAATTAATTATATTCATCTCATCATGTGTGATCCTAGGACTTTGGGATGCGTATTAAAAAACATGAAGCAAGCATAATGTTGAAGTGGCAAAAGTCAAAGGGCGCATTTGGACAACATGGTATGAAATCAGCCAAAATTTAAACTAAGTACGAAAATTCATACATCTAAACATTTTTGGCATTGTGAAAAAATACAGATTCAAGTCTTGCCAAAAATAATAGCCACGAGAGACAATTGTTTTGTACTGTGTATTTCTTCTAGTATTTTCTAAATACAGTTTTGTATCAAGGTGGCTAAGATTACCAAGCTCAAGGAAAATATGAGAAAGAACAAATAACATCCTCATATATAAAAGCAGATAAAAAAGATTATACTAAGCTAGGTCACATATTGAACTAATGACTCCTTGTTCTCGATTACACATGTCACGTATTGAACAATTGGCGCCTTTATTTAAATTTTGGGGTATTAAAAATTTACCTTTTTGGGGTATTAAAAAATTACCCATGGTTTATTGTGGGCCCGCACCTTCATCAACATCTTCCTCGTTTAGACATGTGACAGCTTATCGTGTTGATCATCGTCTTATCGTCCTATAAACTCTTCTAGCTCATACGTAGGGCAAGTAGTGATGGCATGAGAACATGGGATGAAGATCTGAACTCATTTCACATCTCAATTCTTCTCCTCCATCACATATATAAACAGATGATCCCAAAAGCTGTTGACACATCAACCTAGTCTACGAAACAAACACTGTGACAGCGGGTCCAAAGGTTTAAGGGTAGGTCGCAATGGCGCCGCCGCGGCCGACGGCTACGGGGCGGAAGAAGATCGAGATCCGGCGCATCGAGAAGGAGAAGGCGCGGCAGGTGTGCTTCTCCAAGCGCCGTAAGGGGCTCTTCAACAAGCTGAGAGAGCTGTCCACCCTGTGCGGCGCCGACGTTGCCGCTCTCGCCTTCTCCCCCAGCGGCAAGGCCTTCACCTTCGGCCACCCCTCCGTCGATTCCGTCTTCGACCGCTTCCGCACCTCCAACTCTTCGGAAGCGCAGGCCGTGGATTTGGCGGTGGACGGTGGCGCCGACGACCGCAACCTGGCGCTTGAGGAACTGAACCGGGAGCTCGGCGAGCTGCGCGCGAAGCTGGCCGCAGTCAAGGCGCGGAACGAGGCCGTTGATGAGTTTTTTCCCAAGGCGCGCGCCGAGGGGTGCCAGGTAGCGGCGTGGCTGGATCCGGACACCGACGTGAGCCAGATGGCGGAGGAGGACCAGGCGGCCTTCGCGGACGCTGGAGAAGGTGCGCGAGGACGTGGCGGCGCGCGCCAACAAGGTGCTCCAGGAGGCGCTGTTCTTTGGCCGCCCGGTGCATGGCGGCGTCGTGGGCGAGTTTGAGCTCGGTGGCACCAGCAAGAGCGGCGGGATGAAGATGACGCAGCAGCCGCAGCAGATCATGATGCTGGAAATGCCGCCGCCTGCGCCTCCGATGGGGACCGCCGCCGGAACGGAGATGATGCAGCAGCAACAGATGATGATGCCATGATGGGGATGCCACCGCCACCGACGGGGTTCAACGCCGGAACGGAGATGATGCAGCAGGAGCAGCTGCAGACGATGATGATGGCGATGCCGCCGCCACCGACGGGGTTCGCCGCCGGGATGGAGATGATAGAGCAGCCTCAGATGATGATGCCGCCACCGCCGCTGCCGGGGTTTGCCGCCGGAATGGAGACACTGCATACGGAGTTCGGGCATGACTTCCCCCAGTGAAGACAGGATGAGATCGAACCCGAAACCAATCATAGCTAATCCGAGTCCATTCATTGATTCTTCGGATTCTTGCATGCACGGATATGGACGTGTCTCCGACTCTTCGTACTCATAAGGAGATCGAACTCTAGATTCGATCATTGCATTTTCTTTTTCATTGCATCTTTTCAGATCGTTTGTCTCGCCTTAATTAATTGGTGATATCCATCGTCTATCTAGATTGTTTAATTCTCCTGTTACGCGGCGCGCGGTGCATCAACATTGATCCTGTTGTAGCCCTGTGCTGCTTTGTACCCATTTGCACGAAATTAATAAAAATTCAAGCCTCGTGTTCACTCTCTCTGGGAATATCTTAAGGTGATACCGGGATGACTCTGCACAGAAATGACGGCCTTTCGTGGCAGACCATTCAAAGCACTCTCCATGTGAATTCTATCAGTGGTTCTCCCCGTGGGAAAACGGAACGGATAAGTCCGAGCAAATTAAGGGGTCTCCCCGTAGATGTGGAGTAAGAAATTGGATCTCAGTTATTCCCATGTTGATGTTCAACCTAGAGAGGGACAGCTCACGTCACCGCTTTGTCCACAAAAACACCCTCGCCTTGCACCAACGTTAATGACCTTCATGTACCTTAGGCAAAACATTGTATAATGGACGTTCGCAAAATATCACGAAGAACATTACTACACAGCAAACAATACTCAACTATACATGTTTTATTTTAATTCATGATAGGACTAGGGTTTATTCATATTCCCAACTAATCTACTCGGGCATGGGGGCAAAAGATGCCATAGGAACAATACATGTGTATCATGTATGAATGATTAAATGAGTACACAAAGTAATCCACAATAAGGTTTGAGACTACAACGAGATGAATGGAGAATTCGATGGTGGAGGCTTAGATGATGACTATGTTGATGTAGATGTCATGGCTTCCGTGCCCCAAGCTTTGTCTTCTTCTCCCAAGAATGGCATGGTGTTGGAGCTATGAAGATGTAGTGGCGGTGGCGTTGCAGCAGCTCTTCGGGGCAGCGGTTATGGAGGTGGATGATTGGAGGCTAGGGCCTCCCCTCATTAAAAAACATGAAGCAAACATAATGTTGAAAATGACAAAAGTCATCAAAGGGCGCATTTGGACAACACGGTATGAAATCTGTCAAAGTTCAAACTAAGTACAAAACATACATCTAAATATTTTGGCATTGTGAAAATATAGATATTGAAATTCACACAGGCCACGGCAATTACATCTCAATTCTTCTCCCACGTCGCCTATATAAACAGAAGATCCCCAATCTGTGGACAGAGACTTACTTAGGCTATCCATAAAAAAACATTGTGAAAGTTCAGGGTCCAAGATGTAAGGGTAGTCCGGTGGCAATGGCGGCGCAGCGGCGGAAGGGCACATGGCGGAAGAAGATCGAGATCCGGTGAATCGAGGGCGAGGAGGCGCGGCAGGTGTCCTTCTCCAAGCATCTTAGCGAGCTGTTCAGTAAGGCGAGCGAGTTGGCCATCTTGTGTGGTTCACATTTTTAGCTGTTGCCAACGTGTTCGGCCCCTCCAGGGGCCCAATGTTGGCATCCCCTATAGCAACATGCAAAATTCATATTACTGTGCACTATCTTATCTACTCCCTCCGTTTCATAATATAAGATGTTTTAGCCTTTTTTCCATATTCACATACACATATGTATGATACGTTTAAGTGTATGTATACGTACATTCTTTTTAGTATGAATCTAGACATGCATGTGTAACACCTAAAACATCTTAAATTGTGGAACGGAGGGAGTATATATAGAGGGTGTTCTTAGTATGATTATGTATTAGTGAATGCTCTTTCGTGGTGGTACTTTAGCCGCCACATCAGACTCCAAAGATGTAAGGGTAGTCCGGTTGCAATGGCGGTGCAGCGGCGGACGGGCATATGGCAGAAGAAGATCGAGATCCAGGGCATCGATCCCGAGGAGACGTGAAAGGTGTCCTTCTCCAAGCACCGCACCGAGCTGTTCAACAAGCGAGCGAGTTGGCCATCTTGTGTGGTTCACACTTCTAGTTGTCGCCAACTGGTTGACCCCTCCAGGGCCCAGGGCTAGCACCCCCTATGACGACATGCAAAATTTGTATTACCGTGGGCTTTCTCACTACGGCTCTTAAGTGTCCTTTCATTATACTGAAAGTTTTGAAGTTGCACTTGTTTTTTCTTTGTTTTTGGTTTGCTACGTTCCAGATAGGTATGTAAGCATTTCATTTTTTTTTACATACGTGCCTGGATGCACCTAGCGATAATGTGCTTGCATTTTTGTTTTTGGAAATTAGTTTAACAAGAGAAGAGAGGAGAAAAAGAAGCCCAGCCAACCACCCAATAAAAACGAACCCATGCATTCATGCTCTAGTACTTCGTTTCAAGAAGAAAACGGTAGACCCTGCCACGTCGAATTTCCGTTAGCCCTCACAAACAACTTCGACGCCGCATGGTAGTGAAGTGTCGACCTGCGCGACTTCGGGTCTATGTCAGTTGCCGCCGGTTCAGAGACCAGATCTGAAAATAATTTTGAAAGGAGGTTAAATGTGGGATTAGATCCAGAAAAGCCTTGATATGGCAAAAAAAAAACGTTGACCTATATGAAATTCTTTTTTGGGCTGACTAAGTAGTACCTTGTCCCTTCCTAACTTTGGTTGGACACGGGCTCTAGCCCGTCTAGCACGGGGCCTTGTTACAGCTAGCACTGGCTCAGACTCTGCACCCTACAGTAATAAGTGAGCGCTAATGTGTTATTTAGACAGATGTAAAAATAAAGAATGCCATGATGTTCATGGACGCAACACATTTCAGGACATGCACGAATGTGACTTGCATTTCGAATCTCATGCACCGAACTGAAGTGTAGCTTACATTTGGCTACTTCTGAGCAGGTCAAGTATGACTTACACGGTTACACCTAGCAAAATGGGCTGCTTGTGCGTAGAATGTAGAGTACATAAGGTACGAGCTCACACGTAAAAACTCACCATCGAGTTCTAGAAATGGCAAAATGGAACTAGGGATTTAATGAAGATTACAAGATAGAAAATGGAAATGCTAGCAGTAAGAGCATCTCCTTCGGAGCTCCGAATAGCGCTCCCAATAGGGTTATTGAAGTGTCGGCACGAAAAGGCCCACCACCGGCCCTCCCAAGAGCGGCGAAGTTGACGGAAGGGGCCAATAGTGCGTCCGGCAACCACCCTTTCACACCGGTTGTAGGAGGAAGTGGGAGTGCCGGCAAACGCGGCAACGAGTCACGCCGGACCCTGACGGGCTGGACCGGCGCGTCAGTGACGCAAACGAATTCTACTTCACTTCCCCTCGCCCCACCATTTTCCATTCTCCTGCCTGCTACCGCCCCTTCCCACCTTGTTCCTACCCTTCCCACCTTCCGCGCTCCACATTCGCCCACCGTAGCTGCCACGCCGCTAATGTCTCCCGCCAAGCGTGCTCGTGGTGGCGACGGTGGTGCTCCTCGCAAGTCTCGTGCGCGGCCGGCCGATATGTCGAATAAGGCGTTGACGGTCGAGCGAGCCTGACCATCGAAGAATGACATAAAGGAGCGGCGTCTAAGTGCAACCTCTAGGAAGCTGGATGTCTAGATCATGGCCGCGTCGCTTGTGCTCGGCGCGATCCGGGTGCGAGAAAAGGAAGCACTTACGCGCCAGGGGTGCATAGTCTGATACATCCAAAGCGTATCTGTAATTTTTTATTATTCCGTGCTACTTTTATATCATTGCAACATATTTATATCATGATTTAATATCATTTTGTGGCATTTTCATTAGCTAACCTATTAACAAGATGTTCAGTGCCAGTTCCTGTTTTCTATTGTTTTTGTATTTCAGAAAAAATTGTTAAAAAAATATGCTAGGAATTGGACGAGAACTTTCGGACATTTTTTATCGACGGAAATAAGATAGGAGACGAAAGGGAAACACGAGGTTAGACACGAGGGCCCATGCGGGTGCGAGTCGCGGACCAGGGCCACGGGCCCCACCAGTGTGGCCGCCTTGGCTACCCCCTCGGTCGCCTATAAAATCCCTTTAACCCTAAAAGCTACGGGGACGGCAAATATTTCCACGAAACAGGGATAGAGCCGTGCGTCGTGGAAACTTGATCGGAGGGATTCTGGAGTTCCTTCCCGGCACCCTGCCGGCAGGGGGGTCATCAACATAGGCCTCTACACCACCCTTGGCGTCTCCACGATGATGCGTGAGTAGTCATCATTGGACTATGGGTCCATGCCAATAGTAGATAATAGTCTCTCCTCCTTATGCCTCAATACCATGTTCTCGTGAGCTGCCTAGCATGATCGTGATCAGTCCGATGTAAATTTATATATGTGTTTGCTGAGATATGATGATAATGTTCATGTTATCTTACATATTAGATTGTCTTATTTACATTCCTACATGCTCTCTGATTTATATAATTGTTTGGGCTAAGAGTTGTGGGAGTATCCAAGGGAGAGTATATGTCCGATGTAAGTTCATGCCTCATTTTATCTGTGGGCTCGAGTGACGAAAACGACTAAGGGTGAGCATGTGTTATTGCTACTAAGGGTAAAACAAAGGTTTTAATATCTACTCCCCATTGATATATAAAAGTTGCTTACATCGTGTATTCAACTTAACGCGATACTCTGTTATTTCGGTAATGTAATTCCTAGAGTGGCAAGCATAGAAGCGCATTCGATGTAGAGTATTAGTTAAAGATGTGGTTCAGTAACGGTCTTTTTATCTTGACGTGATGCCTACATAAATATGTGTCTTGCACATTTTGTCATAATTATCATGATCATAATTCTATCAATTACTCGGCTTTAATCTTTTCACCCAACAATTCTATCTTTTCAAGGAGAGATGCCAGTGGACACTGGTGAAACCATGGCCTTCGGTCCATATTTTTACATTGTTTCCAACCTCATTTATACACCTTTCATCATTGCTTGCTTGTTGGTCCATTTTTGTACTTTTGTTATCTACTATTATCTTCCACATAATAGTTTAATCCTTTGTTTTAGCGAGACGGGAAGATTCACAACCTTCCTAGAACATCGGGGACAAAGATATATTTTTTCTTGCTTGTAGATCCACTTCAACTTTGCTTAGCTTCTCAACCCCTACTCGTTCGATAAACCTTGGTTATTAATCGAGTGAAATTTGCTGTTGCACTACATCGCACCTTCCACTTGGGGTTCCCAACAGTCATCAAGATGAAATGAGGACTCACCTTACCGGGCAGGCCCGCTAGCGCGAAAGATGTGAGGTTCGCCCCCTATATGACACGACGCGGGCGTCAAATAGGGTTCGCCAAGTAGTACCTGTTCACTTTGTAATTTGGGCTCGGCCCTGGCTTTGGCCCATCTAGCACGGGGCCTGGGTCAGCCTCTGTAATAGCTAGCACCCTGCGGAGTGATCATACTACATTAAACAAAACCGCGTTACAACTTTTTCCTCCGCACTGTCCGCATGAGTTGGTAATGGCACGGAAATTGCATCTCGCGATCGATTCTTCGCCCCTATCGTCTTGTCTCCTATATAAACCGAGATCCCCACAGAGACCACACCTACCTAGGCCGTCGAAACAAACTCAGAGGGTCCAAACACCAAAGGTGTAAGGTAGTCCGGTACATGGCAATGGTGGCGCAACGGCGGACGGGCACGGGGCAAGTATATAGTACCTGCTTCCTTTGTAACGGGCTTGGCCCTGGATTCGACCCGTCTAGCACAGAGCTTGGGTCTGCCTACGTAACGTAACAGCTAGCATTAGCTCACAATTGCACCCTGCAGTGATCATGCTCTATTAACAACCCCGCGTTACAGCTTTTCGCTCTGCACTCTACATGAGTTGGCGGTGACACGTCAGTTGCATCTCGCATTCTCGATTCTTCGTCCACGTCTCCTATATAAACCAGAGATCCCAACGTGTATCCTGCATTTTAGATATGCACTGAATGAACACACTAAAGAGACGTAACCAAAAAAGATAATTGTGGAAAAGCGGATCAAGTGAGAACGGAATGCAAAGGTTTTGATTTTTTTTGTTTAATATTCATGGCTCTCTCTTTTGAAATAATTGTGCAGGGAAGTGTTACAAACACATATTCTTCGATAGGGTGAGGTCATGAAAAAAAATCAACTTAACTGAACTGAACTGAGAATAATACTACTACATGTCATGAAATAAATCACTGGCTAGGAGTTCATAATACATAAGGGAACACCGAGTGTCCGAGTTCCATGCACATAAGGAACCCATGCCGACTGTTTACAACACATTTTAACACATGAGTTCTCCATTGGCAATGAATGGAAAATAAACAGGGAAGATTTCTGGGAGTGGTCTGGGGCATTGAAGATAACCTGTTGTGAAATCAGCGAATTCCCCAAATCTGGTTCTTCACCTACAATGATATCTGCAGACGCAGCTAACGCCTACATAAATTCCAAAACGAACATATATAGTCACACAGCTAAGGTACTTGTTTAATATTCATGGCTCTCTCAGTTGAAATAACTTTGAAAGAAAGTGTTACAAACACATTCTTTGACAGGGTGAGGTCATGACGAAAAATCAGCGCAGCTGAACTGAGAATGATACTAGATGCCATGAAATAAACCACTGCCTAGGAGTTCATAGTACATAAGGGAACACTCATTGAGCCAGTTCCATGCACATAAATATTTTGAATTATAACATTTGGCCATGCCGATAGTTAACAACACATTTTAACACATGTATTCTCCATTGGGTAATGAACGAAAAATAAAATGGAAGATTTTCGGGAGTGGTCCAGGGAATCTAAGATAACCTGCTGTCGAATCAGCGAAATCCCCAGCACTTACAATTTCTACAGATGCAGCTAATACCTACATAAATTCCCCAACAAACACGGACACACAACTAAGGTAGGGTAAGCTCGACTATAATGGATCCGATTCAAGAGATAGGAGACGAAATCCCTATACCTGCTACCACGATGGATCACGTGGAAGAAACTATACTAGTTCGTCGAGCGATTTTTGATAATCCTTAGGAAAATGATTGCAATCAGAAGAGGAACGGCAAATCAATGGAGAAAGGGAAAGAAACGGAGAGAAAACTGAGGAAGGAGCTAGACAAAGCAGTAGATAGAAAAAGGAGTGGCCCGGGCAAGGAAACACGACGGGGTACGAGGAAGTGCAGGAGGGGGAGTGTTGTGACGCTAGCCGGCGCAACGAACATCAAATAAGAATTGCCAAATTCCAGAACGGCCGTGACAGGAGCGTTGACTCATTGTTAGGCTGCACCCGGCAGTTTTGATGAGCCAAAGGGTGCTGACCTGTAAGACATTTTTTAGGGCTCACTAAGGCCAAGTACAAGGCACGACGCTTACACGGACGCCAGGATCTATATCCCGGTTAAAACAGCAGTTAAGGTTTGGAATCCTGGCTACAGGCGCTTGGAGCATAGCGTCGAAGCAAAAACTTGCGCCTGGCGCTTAACATTTATTTCTTCGTGTAGGAGGCGAGCGTAGAGGGTAGCGGGCCCAGAAACGGAACGGATTTCCCGCGGTGATTAGCGTCTACCATTGCAAGGTACAGGCGCTTAGGTGCTAAATCATTTTTCTGATATTTATTTCTGTCACCTAAGCGCCCAGATAAGCGTCTTGGGTTGTACATGCCCTAAGGGGATTTCCTATGTCTCAGGGCAAATGCTCTCCTCGCTCGCGGGTTCGCCAAGCGCTTCTCTTTTGGGCCAGTTTTGGTCCGGCCCATTAATAGGTATGATTTACTTCTTAATTGCTTTATTGCTTGTATTATTTTAAATCCAAAATTTGAACCATTTTCAAATGTGAAATTTTTAAAAACCTCAACCATTTTAAAAACTGAACATTTTTAAATCTAAACATTTCAAAAAATCTAAGCCATTTTAGAAATTGAACGTTTTTCAAATCTTAACCATTTAAAAAATGAATCAAAATCTGAACCTTTTTCAAAAATATACATTTATCAAAATCTGAACCATTTTCTAATATGAGATTTTTTCAAAACATTTTCCAGATATGAACCATTTTTAAAATGATTTTTCAAAATAAGCGAAAATAAAAAAACCAAATACGAAAAAAGAAAAAGGAAAAAAAGATGTTTTAAACTAAAATAAACGGAAAAAATAAATACACGAAAAAATAAAACAAGAAAGGGAAAATGAAAAAAATTAGAAGAGGAAAAATGAAAACGGAAAAATAGCCCAAATGAGCCGGCACATGTCGCAGATTTGTGTGGGCGAGGTGGTCTTTCAACTCGCAAGGGTGTGACTAAGGGCATCAACTATGTATGTGGTAAAACTTGTCCATAAGTCGGGACCCACTTACTACACCATAACGCAGTTGATTGCACCATAATGTATAAGAGACTAAGCTTGTCTATAAGCTAGGACCCACGTGTAAGAGCTGATACCTCAAAGTGTTGTGATGCAAATTCATTTTATATTGTTGTGTGCACTAGATAGTACTATTTTAATGCTTATGGACTAGCACATGCTTATGTGTCACGCTTAAGAAAATTTCTTCATGGACAAGCTCCACTATGTATATGCTCATCTATATGAACTAATTTTTGCTTTTAAATATATGGATAGAGTTATGGACAACATAGCTGATGCCCTGAGTAGTACGGGAGCAACTATATAATGCTTCAAGCGTCCGCTACGTGGTGATGCCTGAAGGCTGCCTCCTGGTTAGCCGACCTAGCTAGGCTGATGCTTTTTTTATTTTGTTTTTCTTTTTCTATTTCTCCCGTTGTTTTTTTTTTCATATTTTTCATTTTTCCTTTTTATGAAAAATGTTGGCGAAAGAGTTATAAAAAATTGTACTCGGTGTTTTAATAAAACAATTACAAAAGAAAAATGTTTGTGTCGTCTAAATTAATAGTTGCGAGGTTTAAAAGGTGTTCATATGTGAGGAGAATATGTGTACGACATATAAAATAATTGTTGACGAGGTTTTAAAACATACTATATATTTTGAAAAAACATGTTTATACTACTTAAAAATTGTTCGCAAGTTGAAACAAAAATCTTTGCATAGGTTACAATAATTGTATGGAAGTTCAATAAAATTAGAAAATACACATATATTTTAGGAAAAATGTTCGTAAAATTAAGAAAATCACACTTTTAAAAACATTGTTTGCAAGCTGGAAAAAAATATTTGCACGGGTTATAACAATTGATCATAAGTTAAAATAGAATGTTCACACGATTATACCAAATTGTTCGCGATTTCAAAAAATTGTTCACATGATTCAAATAAATCACTTATAATATTCATAATTTTTTTATCGCAATAAAAGAAAGTAAAATGAAAATAAGGAAAGAAAAAATAGAACATGAAAAAGAAAACTAAAAAATAAGGAGGAAAGAAAAACAGAAAAATGAAAATAAGAAAACATAAAACAAGAAAGTAAATAAAAGAAGAGATGAAGAAATTATATATTAAAGCAAGAAACCATCGAAAAGATATTTGTTGAAAAAAAAAGGAAATACAAAAACGGAAGAACAAAACATCGAACAAAAAAAAGCCTGAAGGACTCACTTTACCGGGCAGGCCCGCCAGCGCGAAAGATGTGTGGGTTGCCTCCTATTTGAAGGCAGCTCCTTTATAACGCTCGTTGGCGGCGGTTCCGTCCCACGTCGCCTACGCACTTGCTTAAGTTGGCCGGCCCAAGTGGGCCACCTACTGTTTCTGTTTGTTCTTCCATTTTTTTCTATTTCTTTTTTCTTACCATTTTCAAAATCTAAACATTTTCAAAAATAAATATTTTTTTAAATCAGAAACATTTTAAAAATTGGAACATTTTAAATTTAGAACCATCGTCAAAATTGGAACCATTTTCAAAATTTTGTAACCATTTTTAAAAATTTGGAACCCTGGAACCATTTTCAAATTTAGAACCATTTTAAAAATTGGAACCATTTTTAATTTTGGAAACCATTTTAAATTTTATAACCATTTTCAAAATTTGGAATCAATTTCAAATTTGGAACCATTTTCAAAATTTGAATCATTTACAAAATTGAAACCATTTTCAAAATTGATACAATTTTCAAATTTAGAACCATTTTTAAAATTCGAACCATTTTCAAAAAAAATAAAAAGAATGAAAAATAATAAGAAAAAAAGAAAACAAAAACAAAACAGAAAAGAAAAAGAAAAGAAACATAAAAGAAAAAAAGAAAAAGAAAACAAAAGAAGACAAAATACAACATGCCACTATGGGTCGGCCCGCTAGGTCACCCCCGTTAGCGGCGCTAGCGTTACGCGCCGCTAGCGGGCGATATATATAGGAATCGCTCTATTTGAAGTAGCATTGGCGTCAAATAGGGTTCGCCAAATAGTACCTGCTCACAATAGTACCTTGGGCTTCAGCCCGTCTAGCACTGGGCCTTGGTCAGCCTCCGTAACAGCTCACAATTGCACACTTTTTTTTCTTCTCCATAACAGCTCACAATTGGCAGTGATCAATACTCCATAAAAACAAAACCGCGTTACAGCTCTGGCTCTGCACTCCGCATGGGTTGGCAGGCTCACGGCAATTACATCTCGTGGTCGATTCTTCGCCCCTACCGTCCTCTCGCCTATATAAACCGGAGATCCACACCAAAATTTCACCTAACCTAGGCTATCGAAAAAGGGTCCAAACTCCAGAGGTGTAAGGTTGTCCGGTCCGGTGGCAATGGCGCCGCCACGGGGCACGGGGCGGAAGAAGATCGAGATCCAGCGCCTCGAGCGCGAGGAAGCGCGGCAGGTGAGCTTCTCCAAGCGCCGCACGGGGCTGTTCAACAAGGCCAGGGAACTGGCGATTCTCTGCAACCTCGAGGTGGCCGCCGTCGCCATCTCCCCGAGCGGCACCAAGGCCTTCTCCTTCGGCCACCCTCCGTCGACTCCGTCCTCGAACGCTTCTATCCCTCCAACTATCCGCAGGCGCAGGCCGTGGCGGCGGTGGGCGGCGGCGCCGACGACCCGAACCCGGCGCTGGCGGAGCTGAACCGGAAGCAGGGCGAGCTGCTCGCGCAGCTGGACGCGGAGAAGGCGCGGAGGGACGCCATGAAGGAGGTCTCGGCGAAGGAACGCGCCGAAGGGTGCCAGGCGGCGGCGTGGGTTGACACCGAGGTGAGTCAGATGGGGGAGGAAGACCTGGTGGCCTTCGAGGCCGCGCTGGCGAAGATGCAAGCCGCCATAGAGGCGCACGCCAACCAGGTGCTCCAGGAGGCGCAGCTCGTTGGCCACATGATGCATGGCGGCGGCGGCGGCTTTGAGCTCGGAATCGGTGGCACCCAGGCGAGCGGCGGGATGGAGATGATGCAGCACCAACAGGACATGGCGATGGTGATGCCGACGCTGACGGGGTTCGCTGCCGGGATGGAGATGGTGCCGATGCCGATTCCTATGCTGCAGCTGCAGCAGCAGATGGTAGTGCCGACGCCGCCGGGGTTTTCCAGCGGAATGGAGATGATGCCGCATCAGAGGTTCGGGCCGAACGGGTTCCCCCAGTGAGATCGAGCCCGAAAGCAATTCGAGCTTCATTGATTCTTCCATTGCATGCATGGACGAAGCATTGAGAACTACCTCGACTATGTATCTTTTTATATTGTCTGTCTCGTCTCGCTTTAGTTTACAATAAGCATCGTTCATGTAGGTGATATCCATCTATGTGGATGAAGGATGCGTACTATGTTTTTCAATTTCGTATCTCCTGTTGCGTTGCATCGGCGTTGCTCCTGTAACACATTGTATTTCCTCAACTTAGTGGCTCCTACTGTTTTGTATTCGTTGCACCAAGATAATGAAGATTCAGGCTTTTATTTACACTCGCACTATGTCTCGCACAATTACGCGGAAAACATTCGTAATCAGATTTGAAGTACGCTGTAAATATTTTTAATCATTTTTTGTAATATCCGATGCTCACATATATTGATATATCGATGTCACTATACACCCAGGTACATCAAATATACCAAGCTAGTCACTGTTTTGCATGTGAGACGACAAATCATATTAGATGATACATTTTGACATACAAATCGGATCGTAAGCCAACCGATCGGGCAATTAACTCTCCATTTGCTCCCATGCATTGTTCGATTGGGTAGGCTGGGTCTTTACTCCCCATTTCCGGAAAAAAGAAGAAGAAGAAAAACATGGAAATAAAGACTGTAATAGGCCATCCAGCCGTGAGTCGGTCAGCTGTTTGTACATTACCATGGATCAAAGAACACTGAACTAAAGTCAAGATTGGTAAACCGGTTGTCATTTTGTACATGAGGCAGCGATGCGTTCATATGTTAACAACTGTACTGTGTATTATTTCATAGTAAATTTAACAAATATATGGATATTGGAAAATTGATCCCATATAGTGTCGTCTATGACGGAGCTAGGAATATTTTCGAGTCTGGGTGAACCATAAGGCAAAGTGCCAAACTTGAAAATTACAGTAATATAAATAACTATCCTATGTATAACCATCGGATTTTCCAAACAACACATTCTTTATTTCGATTTTTGTAAATAAAGACTGTAAGCCATCCAACTGCGAGTCGGTCAGCTGTTTGTACATTACCATGGATCAAAGAACACTGAACTAAAGTCTAGATTGGTAAACCGGTTGTCATCTTGAGGCGATGCGTTCATATGTGATTTTATATATATTAACGACTATACTATGTGTTATTTCATAGTAAATCTAATAATATATGTATATTGGAAAATTGATCACATATATATTGTCCGTCCGTGGTGGAGTCAGGAATATTTTCGAGCCTGGGTGAGCCATAAGGCAAAGTGCCAAACTTGAAAATTACAGTCAGATAAATAAATATCCTATGCAAGCATCAGAATTGCGAACAGCACATACTTAATTTCGATTTTTGTTGTTTTCACTATAACGCTATAAAATTATACTAAACATTTCATAATTTCATCCAAATTTTGGAGGGATTCTATATCTAGTCAACTGAAATTTTCTTATTTATCGATCAATGGTCCTAAACATTGATCATCTGCTAATGGTTACCAAAAATCAAAAAAATGTAATCAAGAGAATTTGTACCTTGATAGTCAAAAGTCCTTGGTTGGAAATTGAAACTAGATAATCATATAATTTAGAATTGTGAAAATAATTATTTTATAAATGTCTAAATGGGTGAGTAGATAGTTACGAATTTTAGTCCACTAAATATTAAGCGCACATATTT
The DNA here is from genome assembly GCA_947311845.1 of Poa pratensis. Lineage (NCBI taxonomy): Eukaryota > Viridiplantae > Streptophyta > Magnoliopsida > Poales > Poaceae > Poa > Poa pratensis. The sequence goes on from CAMZMU010000067.1 coordinate 32,456,037, forward strand.
TCTATAGTAATAAGTTCGATTTTGTGCAAATCCAATTTATGGAATTGAAAACTTGAACTAGCTAGTTCTAACAGTTTAGTCGTCGAGCTGGATTACCACTACGAGCATGTGCAGCATGCAATGAGTGTTTGTGCCAAAAAAAAACTACTGTAGCTGCCTGATGAGTGATGAGGCCTCAAATCCGCAAAGCAGACCCCTCGAGTTTATTGGATGCATACAGACGCGAGTAGCTTTCCAAGACACAAACGAAACAAGGCAGCTGACTTGGGAGCCCAGGTAGTTGCCCAGGGTCGCCGGGTTGTATAAATGAACTTTGGTTGGTCAATCATGATATACCATATCACCTATTATAAAAAGATGGTGTTTTTTACATTATGCACACCCTTTAAAATACAAATTTACCATTAATTTATATTACTTTACATAGAAAGTAATACATATGTCGTGAAGGTACTTTTGCAAGATAAATTTCCGTAAGCCTTATAAATCTCTGACATAATAGTCTTACGCAAAAACGAAATCTAAGTCAGAATAAAGTAAAGAAAGACTATTTCATTCCTTTGCCAATAGATAATAATTTGGACAAAGACATTGTCTTATTGTGAGAGTTTTAACTTTTAAGTGATATTTTGATAGTAAATATAATGACGTTATTTTTACCTTGCATGGTAAATGTAAAATAATAATAATATTAAAATATTAAGGAAATATTCATGGTAAATAAATAATTCTATCATCAAATTACACATATTCTACAGGAATTTTTAATTATTAACGGACAAATTCCAAGAAGTTTGATTACACACAACATATATTAACGGGGCTAGTATTATGTTGAACTGACTTGTTAATATCTATTAGCAGAACACGCCATTGGGTTTCATATGTTATAAGCCAATGTGTATTGGAACTTATTAGTTAAACAGTATGCTGAAGCTTAGAGCCAAATTGTTAATACTAACGGCATAACATATCAGCTAGAGCCTGCTGCTAGAAAGGCGCATTGACCTTGTGTCATGCATAGGCTGTAGGACAAACTAAATCACCCTATAAAAGTAAATAATGTCATGGATATGCCACACCAGCGAGTATAGATGCATACCTCTACAAGCTAGCCTAAGAAGCATGGACTCATGCCCTTGGGTGGTTTGAATAAAATCCGCATAGCTCTGTAAGTACAGCACAATGGTGCAGATATATTGTTGAATTGTAGTGTATTAGGCGAGCTACATGGTGGCAAGGGGATGCACATACACCAGGATGAAAACAAAATTACCGTGTAATCAAACTATAAAACTAGTGTATGCACTAGTTTAAAACATGATTACTGAACATAGCTTATGGTAGTAGTGCAGCCGTTCATCTTTTATTTAGCTTTGCCCCTATTTATGTAGAACATCGATGCATACATACCTTCACAAATGGACATGGTAAATCATCAGAACAATCTATCACGCCCTAGCTTCGGCTGACGTTGTGATGTTGAGGATGGCAATGATGCGCATGGCCATGCGGGGAAGGAAGGAGTTGATTGAGGGATTAGAGTAAACTCGTCGTGTCTCTTTCAAACGGGTGCAAGCAAAAGAAAAAGTCATATTGTTTCTTCCGAAGGGGTGCAGGAAGAGAAAATTAACCTAACATGTATAGAAAAAATTGTATCAGAACAGATAGGGCAGACATGTTTTTATGTAATGGATAATTTTATTTTACTTAAATATAACTGCTACAGTTTTCAGTATGTTAAATGTTTTGCTTTTTGTGGGAAGTAGCAGGCCCTTGCGCAAGGGCATCAGTTTAGTTTGTCGCAAGGGCATCAGTTTAGTTTGTCGACAATATTATGTTACTTATAGTTGTCATATGCAGGTATATTTGCCTCCTACTTACCCTTTAATTGGAAAGTAGCCAACATTTAAGACATGAAAACATTTCTAAAAGTTTTACTCTTGAACCTTTGTTTTTTTAATGATTATGTTCCTAAGTAATAACAAAAGTAAATTATGAACATCTTTATAGCACGAGCAACATGGTTGCCCAATTTATTTATTTAAAAAATATTTACAAGTGTGGTGTACAACCATTAAGATTTGTTCCTTTAGTAATTAGTACTACGAAAATCACAATCAAACATGGATAAGAAGGGGATAGGGGATATCTCCCTGTCTTAACTCGTGGTAAGACAAAAAAAAACATCCAATAGGATTCACTATACTTGACCGAATACCTCGCCGTGGTAACACATGCCATGATCCATTGTATCTACCGATGAGAAAACACCATTTTATGCATTGTATTTCTCCAAAAAAAAAGGCCAATCAACTCTATCATAAGTTCTAGATAAATCAAACTTGTATGCACAGAAAAAGAATTATAGAGATGTACCATGATCTATAAAGTTCAAGATTCAAAGGCCAATAGTGTATTGTCGGTAATCATTTCCCCCTAAATAAATCCACTTTGATATTCTTAAGTATTTCAACAATCTAGGCGAATTATATTTACCAAGAAATTTGAAACCACCTTGCAGAGAAAATTACACAACCTAATAGGACGAAAATACTTAAGCTCAATTGGGTTATAAGTCCTTGGACAGAACATGATAGACATCTCATAGTCCTATCCATCATAAACACAGTCGCAAAGAATTGCTTCATCGCTTTAATCACATCACCTTTCATGAACTTCCAGAGTTTTTTTTTGATAAAACATGCACGGAAACCATCCAATCCTGGAGCTTTAATATAACCCATCTGGAAGAGAGCATCATGTTAAAAATGCTTTTACACAATTGATCATTCATATCAGCAGTAACTTGTTATGGAATAAGAGAGGTTATGATATCACAATTTAGAGACAGAACACGAGTATAGGGGATTTAAAATATGACACGGACATACTCTGCATCTCCGCAGGATCCATATGTATGACTCCCCTTATGTATTGTAGTTAGCAATTTTATTTTTCCGAGCATGCCAAAATGTCTTCTGGTGAAAAAACTTGGTGTTACAATCGCCTTCGTAGCCATAGCATTTCCTCCCTACATAAAGTTTCATTCATCATATCACGTATCTCGAATCTGATCAAGCATTAGTTTCATGAAGGCATTTCAGTTTATCTCGTATCTAGGACAATATCTAATACTAACATTTCTGAACTTTCTTCTCCCCAAGATTCTAACTTACGCATGAGCATCTGGAAAAGCTTGATCGACCCCATGTTAGTAAGTTTCCCAATGCCCCTGCACCCAGTTTCAGTCATTTTTTTGATAGTCGGATTCCTCTCACCAAAAAAATTATATTGCATGCATCAATTCTTATGGACCGGCCGCACCTCCTTTGCTATTTTCAAGAAGATACTAAGCTTACAAACGAAGATTCAAAAATATCCCACCAACAATTATTAGCAACATCTCTGTCCAAGCGCACATGTCCACTGGTATTACCTACAAATTTGTTGTCATGTGTGAAAGGTAAACCCGAGAAGCAAAGGTCGTTAGGCTCACAAACTTGCAAACCTGTCCCGGAAGCTAGGCCGCCAGAGATTCTGACCTTAGGTACGTTGAGAAGTGTTCATATTGCCATAATGCCTCATTAAAACCTCCGATTACACCATCCACGGTAGCGAGGAAGAAGCCTTGTGTGCTGGGAGGTGACACCACATCCGATGAGACGATGCTTCGTGCGTGATTCACCACAGACAAAGGTAACTTGAAATAGAGGCTCTTCAGTAGAAGCACAAATATGAGCATCATTAAGCCATTCATGTGTATCCTTAGTTTCCAAATATCAATTGTCATGCCATGCCAGAATAAATCGTGTCCTCCACTCAGCCCATCACTATCCACACTGATGACTCCTCGTAGCCCCAAACGGCTATAAAGTCAACGAACATGATCACTCTACACCGAGTTTCACACATGACCACTAGCCAGGAACCATGTGTCTTCTGAAGGATACAAAGATCACATATAGTCGTGGAGTTCCAAATGCTAAGGCAGTTCTAGTCGAAGCAAATCACTGGATCTGGCAGTCACCCGCGAGGGATTTCGCCGATTTCGAAGATGCGCCAGAAATTGAAGCACCATCAGTTATCCTATGTATTTATTTTTATCTTCGACCACTTACTTACCATTTCCCCCCTCAGGGCTCCATCAACCACCATTGTCGAGAACTAGTTACCGCCAAGGTACCACCTAGGTAGTAAGGTAGCTAGTAATTTAGGTGCTCATAGCATCGATTTCCCATTTTTAACTCTTCAAGGACTCAAAGCGTGATATAGCTGATAGTATTTTGATAGGGTTTTGAGTAAACGGATTAACTTTGCGCATGCTTCTGTGTGTGTGCGTGTGCATGTGTGCTCGCGCGTGTGTGTGATCTAGCTACAATTATATGCTTGCATGTGTTTTATTTTAGTATGTCATTGTTAGTTTCCTTTAAACTATAGCTACATCCTTTCACAGAAACTGTAGTGTATGAATTTAGTGCCATGGCTTGTTTTGTTGTACTCACACATACGCATATGTGTGAAAAAATTCTCCAAAAAATTGCTAAAAAGAAGATATGTGTGAAAATATACATGAAAACAAACATAGAAAATTATTACTTGATAAGTACCGATCTAAACATAGATGTGATATGAGTTTGCACTAGTAATCTTGAATGCAATGTGATAGATAAACACATGCATACGAAAGCAGTTTTTTTTTTCAAAACGATTGTATGAAAACATACACCCAAAATAATATATGCATGCATTTGTTTGTCTCCGATCATAGAAGATTAGCATGGCAACCTCTTTTTACGTCTACAATATTTAGCTAAAAACATAAATGTGAAAAGCGATTGCAATGTTAATGTTGAATGATGTTTAAAATTAGTGCATACTATATAGCCATAGGACATGGATGTTGTTAACACCTAAAGACTTGCTTGAAGCTGAAACTGGAGAACATATTAATTTTAATACCATAAACGCGTAGAATTAGGGTTGCACACAAACAAAGTCAGGTACCAAAAGTATTGTTGCAAAATTAAGTTGAAAAGGCATAGATAGGATTTGCTAGTGCAAAGATAACTTGAAAAGTATTAGCTTAAATTACATCAGCCGTACATGTATGAAGGCGGAAAAGCAGTTTGATGGCGTCATTTGTATGGCAGGGTCATGTTCTACAACTATTTGTGAATTTTACTAATCTAGTGGTTCTCCCAGACGTTGTTGACCAACAAGGCAAAAGGACACTGGCGGGGTTCATGGATGTGCCGCCCAAGATGCCTTGGCCACTGGTGAGGATGTTGACACCAACCACAAAACCCAACGATGGGCAAAATCACCCTCATGTCACCCCTCTTTGGGCATGTTATGGCATGGATCAGTGTACTTCACCAATTCAATCCATGTCAATGATGTGGTACTATCAAAACTACAATGCAAGTTATCTAGACTCGGTTGAAGTAGGAGTCTGATCACATGCTAGAAATATTAAAGGAGATTGTGCATGTTATACTAGTGAGATAGTGAATTCCTTTATGCGGCAAATTAGGAGAGACTTGTCAGACTCATGTCTTCTACTATCGATCAATCAAGAAATCGTAGATGTGGAAACCTTCTTCACAAATCACTGCTAAAGAATTGGGATGTCGTGTTTCTCCACCTCGCCTCTTCAAGCTAATTTTGTGATTGCGTAATTTTTTAGACCAATTTCGTTGCTGTAACTTTTTAGTGTCCTTCATTTTCTGGACGCTCCTTCCTTTATTTTCTTTTAACCTTGTAATTAAGCGATGTATGTTGATTTTTTTAAAGTGTGGTTGAGGCTGGCCCTTTGGGTCTACCCTAGATTCCTCCACAAAAATGCATCAAATTTATTCTGCATATCCAAAGACATTGTCATACGTGCATCCTCTTTTTGATATTGTCAACAATCCTTGCTTCATTACATTTCTGCTCTTGTCACAAGCTTCTGCCTTTGCAGCACGCAAGGAGTTGATGCGTATATGAGAACCTGAAATATTCGAATGGATGATCAGCTGATGAGGCGTGTATATTAATGATGAATACTACTACCTCAGTCAATGTTGGGGATATCGCTTATCGGGAACTTATCGGTCGACCTAAGATAAGGGATAAATCGGTAGGTTTATCGGCATATCGGCCGATTTATCGGCATATCGGCGGATTTATCGGCCGATTTATCTTATCGGTCTGACACCGAGAAGCGATAAATCGGCCGATTTATCGGAATATCGGAAGATATCTTGAACAGTGACCTCAGTTGTTTAATTTTGAAATATCAAAACGGCTTGTATTCGGGGATAGAGGGATTATATCTAGCCCATACAGTCTTCAAAGAATTGACTTTATATTTTTATCTTTTTAGCTACAAATTAATCCTCACTTAATTCCACATTATTTTATGGTTCATGCAGGTTGTTTTACCTTTATAATTATACTAAACTTTTTTATTTTTTATTATATTGTGGTTTTAACAAATATGTGTTGTATACTACTTAGAGCATTGTTTAACATGCAATATGTTTTCTCATTTTTTTCTGTTATATAGTTACAGTGAGTATCATTTAATATATTTGTGTTGTGCAAAAAATTATTTATGATATATTATCCTTAACAAGATACAAACCACCTTTAATGTAAAAAAAAGAAAACACGCGCCTCCTGGATTTACCAACTTTGTCCATGCATGTGCCGGACACAGATGGCATAATTGGTGTGGTAGTTGGGATGATGGAGGAAGAGAAGCAGGAGAGATTTAGTTATCGGTGATTCAGGTGTGAGAGAGATCGATAGGGAGTGTGGTTTTTCTTTCTGTTTTATACATTTTCAAACATGTTCTCTTGAGCCCATATAGATCTACAACGGAAGGGTGGTCATTGCACGGAAGAACTATTAAAATGGCCGTATTTAGAACCATATAAGGATAAACATATATTTTGGCCAATATCCCAGTCAGTGCAAGGACGCCCATGATACCCAAATAGACACCTTTCTCATAAATTATTTATATAATTCAGAATTACCATTTCTCTATACAGAATCATATACTAGAAACCTCGGCCAAGATATATGTTAGATCATATAAAAAAGGATCATACGCATTAGAAACTTCCAGCAAGATATTTAAGGGTACTATAACAATATATGTGGAAAATGATATTTCTTTCATCAACTTTATTTCACGTACCAAATCTTGCTTACTACATTCTGATCCAGCCACAAAGCTTCAGCCTTCGCGCCACGCAGGAAGCTGATACGTATACAGATACCTGAAAAAATACGAATGCCAGGATATCAACTACTGTGGTGTGTACGTATACGGCGAACTGATACCAATAGCACAAGCGAATAGAATTATTCAGAGGAAGTAATCGTCCTAAGCTAGTGTCTACTGAAGACACCTGCAGTTTTCCTCGGTTCCATAGCGAGCTAGCAGGGTAATTAGAAAGGGACTCTTGCACTCTTGTAGAACATTCATTTGGGTGATGCTGCTTCGTCAAACATTATCCCTGCAAGAGAGACATGCAATTAAGTGTGCATCGAAAAACTAAAATGATGGATCAACAACAATGACAAAGGCAAACAAAAATTCATACGTGTACATCTGTCAAGATTGAGGAACTGATTTTGAGTAACGCTTACTTGTTATGGCAGCGAGAAAGATGAGGCGGAAGTGAAGAACTCCATTACACGATTACAAAACTATACATCCACTCCCATGGCTCTCAGTGAAGCCGGCCACCGACTCTTCTGAATGCAGTAACGGCTGTGGCTGAAATAGGGCGGAGAAGATCGGTACCAAGATGATTCTCTCTAGGCGCTGGAAAGAGCGTCCATGTGGATGCGCAGAAGCGTGCGACGGACCTTCAAGGCAGTTCAGCTGATGTGGTCATGTGGAGGCCGTGGTTGTCCTGCCCCATCCATGTTTGGAGTGCCCATTCTCGTGCTCGCCGATTACTACTGTGTACCACTCGTTTCAATATGTGTGGAAGAACTGTATGACTATGAGGTCGTCGTCTGGCCGGCAGGGAGATGTTGCGTTTATGCGCTGCTGCTCAAATGTAGGGAAATTAAAGTGGAAGGGGAAGGCAAAGCTGCCTGATTGATTAAAGCGTGGAGTGATTCCAAACGTTGGAGGAAATTCTTGGTGCTTCAGTTACTAAGTAAAATGGAGAGAGAATGCAGCAAAATTAGGGTACGCATTTGCGTACTCACTCTAAAAAAAAAAAAATGGAGAGAGAATACAATCAGTCTGGCTGAAGCTTGCAGAAGATGAACAGGAGCGATGTTTCCTTTTCTCTGCTTTTATTATTACTGGTTGCGGTCCTTTTGGTGCATGCATGGAGGCTGTACGTGATTGTTTGGGTATGTCACGACCAAGGCAATATGTTAACGGACGGATGGATCTGAGCATCATACGGCTGTCATTACTTGATGATGTGGCTATGTTGCATGTGAAGATAGAAAAATCATAAATGAACTTAGTGGGTTTTTGCTTTATAAGAGGTATAGATTAATCCACATGCATGCCGCAGTTTGAGAACTAACAATTCTTGCTTACTATTATCATGTACTTAAGAAAAATGATATTTGTTTCATCAACTTCATTTTACCAACCAAGTGAAATTAATCTGCGTCCATGCCGCTGTTTGCAAGCTAACAAATCTTGCTTACTACATTCTGCCCCAGACACAGAGCTTCAGCCTTCGCGCCACGCAGGAAGCTGATACGTATACAGGTACCTGAAAAGTAGGAATGCCAAGATCAGCAGCTGTTGTGGTGTGTCCGTATACGGTTAACTGATACCAATAGCACAAGCGAAGAGAATTTATTCAGACGAAGCAATCGTCCTAGCTAGCTAGTGTGTAATGGAGAAACCTACAGTTTTCTTCTGGCCAGGCGGCCAGCTAGTTTATAATCTGGAACTCTGCAATACCTGAGGCGTTGGTACAGGGTGGTGTTCCCGACCGGCTTGAAGTCCTGAAGCCCCCGGCAGTCCTCCCACGCCCTCTCCCACACAACGGCCTCGTACAGCTTCCTTGCCTCCCCTTCCTTGGCCTCGATGGTGAAGTAGTGCAGGAGGCCGGCCACCCCCTGTCGCCTCACCTTCGCCACCCTCTCGAACTCCACCGCCGCGTTCTGCAAACCGATTCGTTCATCTTGGGTCAAGGGGCGATCGAGGTGTACAGGTATTTGTAGATCGGATCGATGTCTTACGGTCTTCCGGTTGTGCTCGGCGACGGCGAAGCGTGCGAGCGCGACGGCCTTGGGATCGCCCTCGTAGCCCGGCGGCATTGTGACCACGCCGCCACACCGTGGGCCGTGCAAGTCGTCGTCGTGGCGCTTATCTTCATCGTCCTCCAGGGGATGGCCGAACACCAGCTCCCTCCACATGATCGATCGCCTGGCTCGACTTCAGCCTGGGCATTCCCGGTTTAAACCGGTTTGAGCAGTTTCCTCAAACCAGCCCGTTTCCCACCGGTTTGACTGGTTTGGGTTGGTTTAGACTGTATACACATGTGCTGATAGACTGGTCTGGTGCGGGTTGGTTACACGGTGTGACTGGTTTGGCACCAGTTCCATCGGAACGCAGCAGAGAGAGGCCAGCACAGGGGAATGCCGTCCATCCGCGCCGGCCTCGGCACACGCAGGGCACGGCACAGGCGGCGCGACCAAGACAGCGGAAGGAAGAGTTTCGAGATGGAGAACGGCGACGAGACCTTCGCGTCCCCGACCGCCGCCGCCGCGTTCGAATTCGGCCAGGGGCTCAACAACGGCAACACCACCAAGGCCGCCGCCGCCGCCTACGACGTGGGCGAGATGGACGCGCTCCGCGAGGCCAAGCGCGACCTGGAGGAGAAGCTCGCCGCCACGGGCCACGAGAACGGCTTCTTCTCCAAGGAGGCCGCCCGCCTCGAGGCGCAGGTGGCCAGGGGCCGGGAGGACATCGCCGCCGCCGACCGCGCCGCTGCCGACGCCGAGGGCCAGGCCACCGCGCTCACCCCGCGCATCGTGTCCGTCGCCGTCGCGGTGCTGCAGTGGTTGTGCTTCTTGAAGAAACGGCCGCCGGCCGGCCGGCCGTCGAAGAGAAGAAACGGCCGCCTGCCGCCGAGGAGAAGGCGCCGTCGCCTCCAGCATCCGCCAATCCTTCGACACGGGGCTTCTCCATCTTCTTCGCAGCCTCGGCGAGGCAGCCACGACGGCCGCGTATGAGCGCGCTCGACGGACACCGTCGAGGCAACCGCGACGGCAGATCGGACGGGCACCGGCGAGGTAGCCGCCACGGCCGCGTACGAGCGCGCTGGAGGCGGCGAGGCCGAGGCAGGGGAGGCTGGGATGGACTCGGAGCAGGGACGCTGAGAGGTAGCCGCCGCCGAGCAGCAAGAAGAGGCCGCCATGGTTGCGTGCGATGCGGGAGTTGCGTGTGAGGTGCTGTTGACGGTTTGAACGGTTTTGCTTGGTCCAACCCGTCTCAAACCATCTACATAACTCTTGTATTACGGTTTGATGGTTTAGTGGGACGACACCGGCATAAACCGCTTATCCGGTGCGGTGCGGGTCGGTCTGATGGTTTGGCTGGTTTGAGACCAAACTCTGCCCAGGCTTAGCTCGACTGTGATGGGATGCGCCTCCTCTCTCTGGGCGTCTCCTTCTGCTGGGCTGCTCGTGGACCGTCACGCTTGATAACCTTCCGGCGTGAAATTAGCAACTTGATCCGCAATACTGCAACGGCACGATGAGCTGCAAGATCGCAGCTGCCTTTCTTTTTTTAGGGGAGCAAGATCGCAGTTTTTTTTTTTTTTTTGAGAAAAAGCAAGATCGCAGCTGCCATTTTCTTCTGTTCGCCAGTGGGCTGGCCTCGATTAAAGACGAAACTGCGGTATGGCCGGCCCACTACGAGTCTCGCAATATTATTCGACATTTCCACACAGCAAAAAAAGAAAGAATTCGAGATGGAGGGCACGTTGGGCAGCTGCGAGCACCGACGAGGAGTCAACGTCGTGCCACTTCTCCCGGACGCAGTGGTACCAAGCAGGCAGATCACAGATCGATGATAGGAACATGAGAAAATATTTTGGTGAATTAGCTCTGCATCGTGGGAATCGTACGTGGCAGCATGCACACAGCTAGCATGTCGTGTCGCCCCGCTCCGGCTGCAACTCATCGCCCTCGTTCGGTCGGGTCGCCGTGCCGTATCGGCAGGGGCGAACCGCCTGCGTCTCCGTCCACGGCTCCGCCGCAGCTTCCGCACGTATGACCCGACCCGGCGCTGTCACGAACCCATTTCTCTCCGGCGAAAAGCGACGTCCGCGCGGCCGCCAGCGACGTATCCGTCGGGGAAAGTCGCGATCGTCCCCGGCCGGGCGACGGTGCCACCCCACCAAACTGCACCGAACAAGACGGTGTGAGCCGCCTCGCTTGGAGCTTTTCCACGCGGGCGCGGGCGTATGTACGCGTCAAAACTCGGTCGTGTCGCACTCGTACGTACTCCCTCCGTTCTAAATTAGTTGTCTTTCATTTATACAAAAGTAGATGTATCTAGACATGTTACAAGTATAGATACATCCACTTTTGTACAAATGAAAGACAACTAATTTGGAACGGAGGGAGTAGTAAGAAGGTTAGGTTAGGTCAGGTCGGGTTTGGCATGTGGGCACAGGACCGTTCGTTTTGACTCGTTATTAGCTGCCGACGTCGGCGGCAGGGCAGGCGGCACATCGTCCTCTGTTCTACAGTACTCCCCGGAGTATCTATATACAGAATAAAATACAAGGAGTAGCTAGGTCACTGTGCATGGGCGCTGTCAGGCTATCCTCAGCTCTTTTGTGCGTTTCCTGGAAACGCGTCAAAGTGCAATGCTTTTCTTCTCCTTTTCTGCCCGGTCTCCAGGCTCAAGTTCGGGCTATATTTCGTCATTCTGCTCGTACTTCATTCGGACTTCTTTTTTGCGGATTTTGTTTAGCATAGTATACTCCAAGTGGATAGTGCAATATCAAGGTTGGCGTGCAAGATCGTGTGTATTCAGATAGATATATACGGTCTCCAACTCTCCATTATAGTAGTAGTATAATACAGAGAGAGAGATACGCTGGAAGTCATGCGTCTTAACGGTGACCATGATCGTACTACCAAAAGGGCGATGCGGGCCAAACATGTGAGAGACGACTGCCGCACTGTGTTGGTAGGGAGACCGAGTTAGGCTTAATACGAGTAAACATCTGTTGGTTTCATCCAATTATTATTATTGGGAGTACTCTTCCACGAAGAATTATTGATAGTAGCAGTACACGTCCTTGTCACTCGCTTGCTAGGTCCAAAGGCCATGCGCTTTCAGAGTCTTTTGACGTATTCCGGATAGGTCGACCGACTGGCCGACGCGCCAATCGCCTCCTCAACTATTCTTTTTAAAACACACTACAACACAGACGCTCACATATACGCGCATGCATTCACCCAATGAATGCACGAACGTACACCCTACCCCTATGATATGAGCACCTCCGAGAGACTGAACCGGCGGATCAGGTCTTGAGATTAACGAATTCACCACGGACGCCTCGCTGTCGACGAGAACGTCGCCTCCCACTGAAGAATATTACACCTAAATGAGAAACACCAGCGTCAAACCTAGAGTTTGAACTCTGTTGGGCTACGAGTACAACCACCCAGCTAACCATCTACCACAGGTAGGTTCTCGCGTCGTGAACTATTCAAAAGTGCAAACATTGTAGATTTGTGGACTTGTGGCACGTAGTTAACTGGCTAGGTTTTTCCTTTTGAAAGAATGGTGACGAAGGTGACGTGACATGTAACCAAAGCGTACGATTTTGAACCCATATCCACTCCTACATATCGGAACAATTTCTGATCCTGTTTTATTTCCAGAATTGTAAAAAACAAATGTGTGAATAGGAAACAAATAGTATTGGGATGGTGAGACGTACTGAAATTTACATGAATCGTAAACGGGAGAATCTATAATACAAATTTGTTTGGTTGCACCACATGAAAAGCTCGGAAAATTATGTGAGTAAATAGGTGCATGACACGGTTGCCATTAGAACAAACGAAGTTTTCCACCCCTTCTAATCTGGAAAAACAGTCGGAGGTTATACGTGGGACTTGTACTGCTTACATTGTTTTGTCACGACAATTTTTACATATCGGAGAGATTATTAGGTTGGACCTAAGGGATTTTCCTAAACATGTCGAGTAGCTCGTAGGAAATATTTCTATGGTTGCTAATCCTATGTATTATCAAAAACAAAAAAAGGTATGAAGTTCGAGACGCGACCAACTCGGCAGTAATAAGAATGTGTGTTGTTCTCTATCAGCTTGGACTTTTGGTTGGGTTGACTAGGCTACCAAGGAGCTATAATAGAAATGTCCACTATTCTATATCCGTTTGGACATTTGAATGAAATGTTGTTGAAACCAGTTCAATAATATCTACCTCCGCCTCGGTTGTAGCCGAGTGCCGCCATCTTCAATAGTGCCAACTCGGAGGGTCGCTATTGCATGATAAATTCCCCCTCTCGTTGTTCCTCTTAATCCTCCTTCATGCTTCGAAGCCCCTCAATATGATCATTTCTTATTCTCATTATTACTTTTCGGCTTTCATGTATAATCAAGAAGCAAAAGAATCGCAAAATAAATGGTTGTAGTCAAGGTTCTTTGAGTGCTTCCCATCAAGGGTAAGGACATGTTTGAATAAAAGGAATTTACTCTAGAAATTTTAGATAATTATGTTCCTTAGTAAACTTTCCTATAGAGATTGTTTGATTTGTAGCACATACAAACCATCATATTTTGTTCACCATGTGTTGCTTGATATTTGCAACCTATAACCGGGTAACAAAATCTCACATTCCACTAGAAAAATAGCTTAATATATGTTTTGGTGTAGAAATCATTCATTTGGTCATCCATTTGGTGAAGAAAATTAACTTGTAATGATTGTCAATGAGGAAATCATCTTTAATTTGAAGGTATCAATTCCCAAAACATAGAAATGTAAACCAATTAGGTAAGATTTTACTTTCCCATAAAAGGTAAGAATTTTAGTCATTTCATTTCTGTTTCACACTTTCACATGTCGATAAATTAAAGTTTAGCACGAGACAACCAATATCACTCATTCTTGCCTTGTGAGGGGCCATCGTAGCATAAAGAGAACTGTTAATGTGCAACTGGAAATTTCTCAAATTTTGACCAATCAACTAAGGTCTTAAATTTGTTGAGATTAGAGAGGATGGTATTACTATGAGGATGTAAAGGCAGTCAAAATCAATTGCATATAGAAAGAGTCATAGTACAAATGCTCTAAGTGATAAAATACATGGTTCATGTACTCATGTAATCTTGAAGTTCCATGTACAAGAACTTCCATGAGAGCATCTCCGGGTGAACCACCATCTTACTACCATATCCAAATTTGAAGAGAACTGCAAAAAGAGACCCTCCAACATGTATGTGTCATTACGTGATCCTAAGCTGCCCATGTAACTTGCTCGGGCCCTTATCTTCTTGGTTGCTTGGAATTCCATATCTTTTGAGTTAATTAATACAAATTGGGTGTGCACCACAAAAATATATTAAAATTGTATGTTGATCCAAGTTATTTGTTGCCAATCCATGAATTTATGCTAATTCATGAGTATAAGTGATTATAGGTGCTAATCATAGTTGTGTGCTAATCCTTTCGTATCAACTCTTATTTTGCCTTTTTACTAATTATGATGTTGATGGCCATTAAGGTGCTTAATTGTATGGAGAACATAGTTTGCTACATGATATTCAATAAATATAAGGGAAAGATATTTAAAATGTTCCCTACTAAACATACTTGGAGAGTGTTTTTGTGTTTGTGCTCTATCTATTTACGATATGTTGAGGACACAATTTTTGTACTGGAGGATTAACCTGGAAAATGTTAGAGAACTTAAATACACTTTATGTACTTTTGAAAATATATCTTAAAAAAATTTCAAAAAATGAAATTTGTTGCATTGGGTAAGCTAATTCAGTTAAGGAGGATTACAATGTAATTTCACTTGCAAGGTGGGCAAGCTACCTTTTACTTATCTAGAGACTTATAATGCACGCCGATAACTAGTAGATGAGAAAATGCTAGGTCCTAGCTACTGGTGGTCGAGAGAGATGTGCTGCAAATTTATCTATGAGCAATGTTTTCTTTATACATGCTTTCCTTCCTAAAATCTGCGAAGGAGTCATGAACATATTTATTATCCCATGTCAAGAATGTTGTGGCAGAAAACTAATATTAATAAAATATGTTTATTTAATATAGCCAACAGTTTGCTTGCCAAAATATTGTGGGGGTATAGGAATGAATTCAAAGACAAACCAAATCAAATAAATTGTGCAATTATGGAAGTTCAAAATACATATGAGACTTGACATGATGTTTTGAAGAGGAAGTGTTTGCATAAACATGTGATGTCCCGGATCATGAAAGGGACATATGGATCACACTTATAGCAAAGTCAATGGGACTAAATGCTTTCTTTCAGTGATTTGCATTGAGAGTTACTGAAGATGGGGTAAAATTCTATTTTTGGCAAAATGTGCGATTGCTGATATTACTGTGGTAGATTTTTTTCGAGGATGTAAAACGTCACTCTCACCAAGCAAGTCACGGTTCAGAATGTCAAAGAGGAAGTTGGAGTAGATTTAAGTTTAGAAGAACCTTGCTCGAAGAGACAACTTAACAATATGGGAGAGATTGAAAGAGTTGTTACATGAAAAATAGATCACTGATGAAGAAGATAAAATGAAATTGAAGTTAGACAACAAAAGACAATTCTCTCTTATGTCCTTGTATTTGCAATTGAGGTTTGCTATTGCGGTTTTATTACAAGAAGATCTGGAAAATACATGTATGTTCGTTGTATTTTCTTGTGGTTGATGATTAAGAATAACATGCGTACAATAGATAATTTAATTAAGACATGGTTGAGTGCGAAAGGCAGTTAAATATTTGTGTTTGGCTATTATCGAGCTAAACTAATCTGGCAGGTGTACTGTTTGCTTTTAGCCATTTGAGGTTTCCTAATAGTGCCAAAGAAGATTTGAGATGACGCCAAGATTTGAAGATGGTGATCCATGTTCAAGGCAACACAAATGGCGCCAACGACAAGAAAGATCGTGTGAAGTGTTTGATCTTGAACATTTCTAACAGGGAAAAGCCTCGAATGTCCTGGAAGCATATATTACTTCAGCGGCGAGAGTACAATTACAAGCAAAAAATCAAAAGATGAAGACAATTACATATTGGTCCTCACACTTTGCAAACAAACCCTCGAAGAAAAAACAAGAATGCAGTCAAGGGATTCGTCTTCACCGCACCTCACTGTCGACCTCAAGACATAAGCACCGGTAACACCTACGGGGACACAAGTGAAGCCAGCGATGACCCCCACATCGAGGTCCAAGATCCTCCGCTGGAGCCTGGAGGAAGAAGATGACCGTGCTATACGAGCAACCGAGCACGGAGCGGCACCCATGGCCATGGATAGCATCGGCAAAACGAGGCCTCCGCTGGTGAACTCTGCCCTTCCCTTCTTGATCTTGAACTCTTTATGCTCTTCTTCCCGGAAACTTCTGGTTAGGAGCTTTTTGCTCCCTCACGATGTTGTCGCCTCTGAATTACACATAACTATAACAAGCTAGAAAGAAAGTAGTAGAAGTGAAAAGTTTCTAACCCTATGTTCTTAGCTTTGTAAGAACTCTTTATTAGCGAAATCGAAACCAGGTCGTTCCAAAAAAAAAAAAACTCGACCAAGCTTTTCATTCGTTGGAGTGCGAAGTGTGGAAAGCAAAGAAGACCCTTCTAGCTGTAAAAGGGTCCAGAGACCCTTCTCGTCGAAGTGATTGAACGATTCCGCTACTTCTCCCTGACGCCACATTCTCTAATTTGCAACTTATTACTGTACCATACTGACCATGTCACGCAAATGGGAGTGAGAAACGCATCCCGTACAACAAATTTATGGGAAAAAAAGAACGCATCCCGTCACAGTTCACGTGGCCATTTAACTGCTACGTCAACGTCACAATGGACTACTAATGAATTGCAGTAGTAGTACTCCATTTTATGGAAGAAATAACGCATCCCGTCACAGTTTCACGTTACGTTTAAACCGCTACGTCAACGTCATAGTGGATTTATTTGATTCAATTTTTTTTTACTATACTCGAGAACTTGAAACCCGAAAACAAAAACTCAAGACGAGTCAAAGTGCTCCCATCTCCACCCACGTGGGCAGCGCACCGAGTCCAAGCTCACCTAAACCCCCCGAACATAACACATCCCCACCTCCTCTGTCCCCAAATCCTCAGATCCGCCTCCTCCGAATCCACCCCTCCACCGCGTCTCCTCTCCCCACACCACCGCCCCGCCCCCCGGATCCAGATCCACCTCTCCCTCAACCATGGCCGGCGGCTTATCGGAGTCGGTGCTCCGCAAGGTGCTGCTCTCCTACTGCTACGTGGCCGTCTGGATCTTCCTCTCCTTCGCCGTCATCGTCTACAACAAGTACATCCTCGACCCCAAGATGTACAACTGGCCCTTCCCCATCTCGCTCACCATGATCCACATGACCTTCTGCTCCTCGCTCGCCGTCTTCCTCGTGCGCGTGCTCCGCGTCGTCGAGCCGCCCTCCTCGCCGGCCATGACCTCCTCGCTCTACACCTCCTCCGTGGTGCCCATCGGCGCGCTCTACGCCATGTCGCTCTGGTTCTCCAACTCCGCCTACATCTACCTCTCCGTCTCCTTCATCCAGATGCTCAAGGCGCTCATGCCCGTCGCTGTCTACTCCATCGGGGTGCTCTTCAAGAAGGAGACCTTTAGGTCCGCTCCATGCTCAACATGCTCTCCATCTCCTTCGGGGTCGCCATCGCCGCCTACGGCGAGGCCAGGTTCGACGTCCGGGGGTCGCCTGCAGCTCGCCGCCGTCGCATTCGAGGCTACCCGCCTCGTGCTCATCCAGATCCTCCTCACCTCCAAGGGCATCTCGCTCAACCCCATCACCTCGCTCTACTACGTCGCGCCCTGCTGCCTCTGCTTCCTCCTCGTGCCCTGGATCTTCGTCGAGCTGCCCAGGCTGCGCGCCGTCGGGACCTTCCAGCCCGACTTCTTCATATTCGGGACGAATTCCCTCTGCGCCTTTGCGCTCAACCTCGCCGTATTCCTGCTCGTCGGCAAGACCTCCGCGCTCACCATGAATGTCGCCGGAGTTGTCAAGGACTGGCTGTTGATTGCCTTCTCCTGGTCCGTGATCCGGGATACGGTCACCCCGATCAACCTCTTCGGATACGGGATCGCCTTCCTAGGCGTCGGCTACTACAACCACATCAAGCTGCAGGCGCTCAAGGCCAAGGAGGCGCAGAAGAAGTCCGTGCAGGCCGATGAGGAGGCTGGCTCTCTTTTGCAGGAGCGCGACAGCCACATTGATCGCAAGAGCGACAACCAAGCATAGAGCGAGCTTCACGTTGGCATGCCCACATTGGTTGGTTCTAAATCCATTCCTGCTTGTCAATTGTATGCACAATATGTTTGTTACTCCTTTATTTATCTTGAAGTGTAGTAGGAGAGGAATAATAAAGTTTCAGAAATGTGTTGTTTTGGGATTGAAAGATGAAAATTGTAATCCCACTCATGTGTGTTCTTTGTAAAAGTAGAGAAGTGGTAAAGATCAATGGGACAGATGCTTGTGCACAATCAAATTGGTACTCTTTTTTTGTGCGTGAACTATCATGTAGATCTACATGCTTCAGTTAGTCAATTGTCTTCTTTCACAGTATGTAATGATAGCAGGGAAACCCTGAAAATACTTCTTCGGAAGCTGGAAGTTGTGATGTAGTTTGCCCACATGTGCTCTTTGTTTTAAGTATGCAAGTGTTATATATCTATGGGGACGCTTGTGCACAATTAAGTCGCTGATGTTTCTACCTTTTTAGTTTATACTGTCATATAGACCTACATGCTTTAGTTAGTCAATTGCCTTCTTTTCTTTCAGAATATGTAATGTTATCAGAGAAACCATGAAAATACTGAAAACATGATTGTTTCTTTAGCATGTAGTATCTTCCTGATTCTGACTATGATCGATGTTCGACAGGGAATCTGGTGCAAAGTGCAAAGACTATAGTTTGGTCTAGAGTTGCTATCAAGGAGGTGGATGCCGGTTCTGGTTTACCTTTTTAACTTTAGATGGGCCTGAGGAGCAAATCAAGAGAATCTATTGGTCTAGGAAATACTTGCCATTGAACCTGCTTCCGGAGGGCTAGAAGAAACACTTACATCACCCTGTCATTTATTTTTGCGTTTTTGTTCCCCGATAGGCGGCCTTGCTTCCCCTCTCGCTCATTGCCTATTTATTTGTTCAAGTAGCCTAGGTAAAAATGTACTGCACACTGGTATTATCATCATATAATGAGCTTACTGTAAACTATTCAATAGATTTGCCTTTTATCTGCTTAAGTTTTGTGCTTATGCATCGACTTGTTGCATGGGTGATTGAAGTGATTATTTTACACCTGCCGAAGCATCCTTGAATCTCTGTACATGTTAAGCGTACCAACTACATATGGTTTTGTTTGCAACTATATTCAGAAGAGGTTTAGTTGGTGGTACCTTCTGTTCATCTGGTGCATTTCAGAATCATAACCGTTATAACTACATCTTGGATTTTATTGTCATCTGCATGTTTGCATAACTTCAGTCTCTCTCTGTAGCGGTTTGCTGCTATTCAGAATTATGACATGGAATTGGGGACCCCCTCCCCCTTGCCATTTAATTTGCTTGTTGAAGGGAAGCATTGTTGAGCGTATCAGTTTATTCAGTTGAACTGTGTTGGTAAGCTGTTACGGTAGCTTGACTGGATTGTCCTTAAAACGGTCGTGGGGCTGTATGGTATACCTAACAATCCTAGCTGAACTTAAGGTCCGATGTTAGGTTTACATGTCTTCATAAATGTGACCTTAACTCCTGGTCCCGGTCGATCTTCCCTAATTGGTTCGTCGAGTCTATGTTAGATAGCCGTATTAAACGGATCAAGAGGCAAGCTGAAGGCGACATAAATGTTTTGTTTTCGGGGATAACCTTATACCTGCACACTGAAGGCTTGTTTTCCCTGGAGCTTTACCATGAATTCCTGGAAGCATGTCTGTTGTTGAGGTAGTGCTGGGGCATGATTGTGGGGAAACAGCACGATAGTTTCTTACTTGCTCAGTACTGTTTTGAACCTGCTCCTGGTAGTCTGAAATATCAAAGCCAGCAAAGAAAAGTGATAGACTTGGCTGGTACTTTTTCTAACCCAAGTGGAGCACTATGTGCTTATTACATTATATGTTTAGACTATCCAGATTTCAGAAGAGTATTACGAGTAGTACCGGAATTTTGGCAGTTCAGTTCTTGCACTACCCTGAAAGCTGGGACATTGTAATGGCTCTGTAAACTCTGGGTCCTGAGATTGCTTAAGATCAAATAATGGCTGGCACTTTTTGGTGCATGTGAGACCACGCAACAGGTTGTTTTATGCGCAACACTAAGCAAGCCTTGCTGTTTCTGCCGTTCTGTAGTGATAAAGCGTCTGTGGGCATGAGCGTTACGAGGACCATATCCGGAGCTAGTGTGTGGGCTACCATATCACTTCGAATACAAGGCTAAGTTAAACCGTTGTCGCTCTCTTCGTTGTTACAAAATCAGTGCTATAAAGACAGTCTATGGTATCTTTTTTTTAACCAACAATTTGCATCATTTTATTTAAAAAAGCAGGAGAGAATTTAGAAAAGACGGTCTATGGTATCTAGATATGCAGTTCCTTGTGCTGTATACGCTTTGTAGATGTCTATGTTGTAGTCATATTCCTCTTTTTTAGGAAAACCACATTACGGCACAGCTCTATATTCATAGCAGGTTATTGAGGGGCCAACTTTACACAAACAAAACAAAGACAAACCACCATAATTTCATTCTAAGGGGATTAGGGTTGGAGGGGAATTGGGATCCGGGGAGCTGCTGCCGTGGCTGGGTTTTTTGCAATTGGATTCCGAGACATGGAAAGTCTATGGTACAGTGGATCACCACGAGGACAACACCGAGAAGAGACGCCCGGGACCTCAGGACGGCGGTGGTCTTGGTGTCATAGACACTTTGGAACCACCGGAACGACGTTTTCTTCAACGGCGCATCCCCGTCCGTATGTAGGACCCTAGAATCTGTTAAGTGTGAGCGTAAGGTCTGGAGAGTTGCCGGACTTTTCCGAGGTAGCCTAGGACAGGCGGAGCGGTGGAGGGTTAGCGAGTAGTCCGTTATGTAGCCGAGCTGCCTGGCAGTGTGGTGTACGCGCTCGGCGTGTGTGCCAGCCCGCGTTGTAAACTTGGCCTCTTGGCACTTTTTCTATGAAATCTGATATGCCTTTGAGGTGATATCCCTGAAAAAAAACACAATCCCCTCAAATACTATTTCATCCCAAGTGTGGTGAAGTGTTTTCAATTCAATAGAAGAAATGAGAGGGTTTGTGGGGTACATCTTTGGATTATCCCATGTGAACAAATTATTGGGGATTTTTGGCATCACAAACTGACTGGGATAATCCTTTACATACACTTAAAATACATTAAAAGTAATCAAGGCCTAATCCTGGCAATGCAAGACAGAATTAACACAGGAGTACAGTCCACCAGTAACAAACTTTCGTATCTTGGCGAGTATCTGTGTCGCAGCTTAACGCTCCTTTGTGTTAAGAGTAGTTATTCATGTTTACTACTGCTCCCCGTATGATTATAACCAGGTACGGCGTTACGGCCTACGGCACCATGCCCATGGCCGAGCGATGTTACAGATTTCAGACACGATGTGCTGGGCGCAGCCGAGAACTGAGAGCTGATTTCTTGAGAGAAGGCCATCAAAAGAATTCAAAAGATAATTACATACTTCACGAGAATTCAAAAGAAAGCTACGTCTTCACTGACCCAATTACTTAAATGCAGACCGAAATCTTCACAAATGCTGCCCGAAATCACTGGCCCAATTACGGCTTCAAAACAAATCTAACTGTACTTAAAATAAAATGCAGCCCGGAATCTTCACAAATGAGGAGATGGTGTCGGATCGATTTTGCCTGCAGCTTGGGTTCGTGCGTGCTCTGAATTTCGCAAGAAGCGCAGGCTGGAACAGCCAAGGAGCACGGTACCGCGGGGTGCCCCAGTTCTTCGTCACAGGCTTCCCATGCGATTAACAGCGCTGGTTCTAGCTTTGAGCATACAATGGTAGATGGGGATGGGAGTACCATGCACATGGCTCTCACCAGACGCCGCAGCGAGCAGGAGGCATGGAGAGCAAAGCGATGCGCCCATGCCGGAGCTTGACCGGAAATCAGACATCACTCTGCATTACTCTGCCGAAATGCAGCCGGAGATGTCCAATACGCTGTGCGTTTGGTTAAAATCTTGTTCAGTTGCCTGCAACTTGAGTGGGGTTCTAAATAATTCTGAATGGTGCACACAGACGTTGGAACACAGCGGTCTTATCTGAAACTCTGAATTTCGAGACGAGACTGCAGTGATACTGTGCATGTTTCGCCACGCAGTGCTTCGATCCACCAACACATACATGTTTCCCGCCACTTGCAGTATTCGAAGCCTGACGACAGTGCTGCTGATCATAGGCTCAAACTCAGTTTATTAGCCGAGGCACTAATGTTGTTGCCACGGGGCACTAGCTACCTCTCCTCTCCCAGCTCACTCGCTCAAACAAGGAAGAAGGAAGAAGAAGCACACGAGACAAAGGTTTTTCCGGCCGGCGACGAACGCCGCCACGGGCGCACCAACGCCCTAATCTTCTTGTATTTTTACAGTGGCTACATTGCTCACTCCTGTTAATTACAACGAGTAGTACATGGGGGGTTTTATACTGGACAGAGCATAGGCGCACGCACGCACGTTCTCCACCTCGCTCACGACTCGCACACACGATGCCCAGCTCGCACGACCTGTTCACTTTGCCGCACGCACAGCGCGCTCCTACGCGCAAGACTCGGCCAAAGTCCAACAGAACACAACAGCCCCTGCTGCACTAACCTATGCATGCAACTAACAACTAGTCTAAGCAAGATTACTGCTAACATTCTCCCTCCTAATCTTGAACTCGTGATCATGGGACAGCGCCACACGCCGTCGCAGCCACCATCTTCTTCCCGGCGCACTGACGCCTGCCGCACTTACGGCTTTCTTGATTCACTCGAGCTCCAACTCGATGCCACGATGGAGTACACAGGGAGGGGTCTTCTAGCCGCTCTAGCGCGCACTCACGACGCCACGGCCGCGCACTGGACGCGCACTGACGCAGTCCACGCACCCACTCCGCCTTGATCCGCATGCCCCAGCTCGCGCACCTGACGCGCTCCAACGCTATCAACGCGGCCGGCCTGCTGACGGACCAAGTCTTCTCCTTCCTCGGCGACACACGCCGCGCTCCACACGCCTCCAGCTCACGCCCATGCCGCGCACTGACGCAGGCAACGCGGCCAGCCCGGCGCGCCCAGGACGCGGTCCTCTTCCTCGGCGACACACGCCGAGTTTCTTCTCCAACGGTGACACACGGAACAACCGGAACGCGCACACACGCCGGTCGCCACCGTGCTCACGCCGGTCGCCGCCTCCACGGCCGTCGCATGGCGCCGGTACGGCCTCCGTGGCCGCGCAGCTCCTCCACGCCGCCGCCATGCCGCGCCACCGCGGCCTCTGCGCCACCACGCAGGTACGCCGCGGTCGCCGTGCTCGCCGCACATACGGCGTCCCCTCGCCGCCTCCGCGTCCGCCGTGCTCGCCGCGGACTGACCGCGCGCCACGGCCGCGCCTCGGATCGACAAGGCTCTGATACCAAATGTTGTTGCCACGGGGCACTAGCTACCTCTCCTCTCCCAGCTCACTCGCTCAAACAAGGAAGAAGGAAGAAGAAGCACACGAGACAAAGGTTTTTCCGGCCGGCGACGAACGCCGCCACGGGCGCACCAACGCCCTAATCTTCTTGTATTTTTACAGTGGCTACATTGCTCACTCCTGTTAATTACAACGAGTAGTACATGGGGGGTTTTATACTGGACAGAGCATAGGCGCACGCACGCACGTTCTCCACCTCGCTCACGACTCGCACACACGATGCCCAGCTCGCACGACCTGTTCACTTTGCCGCACGCACAGCGCGCTCCTACGCGCAAGACTCGGCCAAAGTCCAACAGAACACAACAGCCCCTGCTGCACTAACCTATGCATGCAACTAACAACTAGTCTAAGCAAGATTACTGCTAACAACTAAGGCCTCGCGCCACATCTGAAACTGGTAAAACCAGCCGTGCGACGGTGCAAAAAATCAATTTGCGAAACACCGCAAGACCGGCAGCCAGGAACCACTAGTATTTAAGCAAACAAAGCAAACGAAAAAAATAAACAAACTTTCATGTGGCTAAGACGACGACGACAACAACAACAACAATAAGAAGCTCTGAACTTTACAGCGCCATACGCCTGTCGTCCTCCTCCTCGCTGGCGAACCCGTCGTCATCGGAGTGAGATCCGTCGCGCCCGCGCCCGCCCTCGCCGTCGCTGTCGGAGAGGCGCGCGAGCCAGCAGCTGCCGTGGAGGTGACCGCTAACGCAGACGAAGTACTCGAGCCGGCCCTCGTGCGCGCCGAGGCGCCGGCACGCGCTGCGCGGCGCGAGGCCGGCCGCCGTGACGCTCCAGACGCGCGCTCCGCAGTAGGGGCAGCGCACGCGTGGCTCCAGCGGTGCGCGGCCGCCCACCAGGCACGCCCGCGTGCGGGAGCGCATGAAGCCGCGGAACACGCCTCGGTACGCGCCCACGTCGACGTCGTCGGCGCGGCCGCCGGGCACGGGGTGCTCGCACGGGTCGGAGACGTACAGTAGGTCCCCGCCGCATCGCCGGGACAGGAAGCTCCGGCCGGACGTCTTGGAGAAGCGGGAGACCGGGGCGAAGTGGCCCGGCACGCCCACGGCGGCCCCGCAGCAGTAGAGGAGCATCTTCGCCAGCGCCGGCCACCCGCCGCCGACGCGGCTCGACCCTGGGGCTGACGAGGAGGAGGCCGTGAGGGCGGACACCATCCGCGGCGCGCGCGAGACGCAGAGCTCGCGCCAGAGCACGCGCTCCGCGACGGCGCGGAGGCGGCGGCTGACGCGGGCGACGGAGCAGAGCGCCTGCGGGTCCCAGTTGAGGGCGCGGAAGACGAGCACGAGGACCTGCTCGTCCAGGATGCCCACGTTGACGCCCCGGATCCGCGCCCCAATGCAGCGGCCCCCCGTGTTCCACTCGTCCGCCACGATGCCGCTCCCGCTCGACTTGCCGCTGCCGGCGACGCCGGCGCGCAGCCGCCGCATCTCCCGCGTGCCCTCGCTCATGATTCTCTTCCTTGACCTGGTGGTGTGACAGTGAGTGGCGTGTCTGTCCGCGCGTGGTGGTGGTGATAGCAGGCTAGCGAGCAATGGTTTGTTTCCTATCGGGTGCGGTGCGGGCGGCGCCGGCCGGTGTGCAGTTATATACGATGGCTGGCTCCGTGCTCCCCGGAGCAGAGGGCCGGCCCTCGTGTCGCCGCGGCGCGCGTGACAGTTGTACGGCTCAGGCAGCCGCCGTAGGGGTGCGATGAAAAGCCATCTTTGTCGCACTCGCAAAATATCTCCATGATGTCACCACACGCTAATTCCTCTCGCGTGCCTCCTTGAACATCGCCATTCTTGGATCGGAGCAGAGCACGCGGGTACAGTGCAGCACCACTGCCCATGGGGAAAATATCTTTGGCGGGAACAGTACACGGTGCTCCGGCCATCTTATCCGAGCGTCCAGATCATGCGATCGCGAGCTTTTTCAAAATTTGTGGAATCATGTCACGCGTGCTTAGTTTAACCTGATGCAGTCTACGGCGACGAAGCCGGGCGACCGGAACGACTGGCGGCGAGGACACGTGCCCCGTTGGCCGCATCTGCACCAACCGGTCTCCCGCGCCCTGGGACGCCACGCGTGGCGCGCATCACGGCAACGCTGCCAAATGATTTGCCGGTCGGGGTCGCGTGGTCCGGCGCCGGCGAGGGCGACGCGTGTAGCTCCGGGGAAGCCCACACGCGGAAATATCTGGGGATACGTGGCGTGCTTTCGTTGGCGAGGGGTACACGCGTCGGATACATGGACGGGAGTCGGCGTGCTCTTTCCCCGGTTAAACTTTCCGGCGACCCATCATCCTCCGGCTGCACGCAAAAGTTTTACGTCTCTTGTGGTGTTATCAGGGACGTCGGAAAAGGATAGGGACCTGATGTGCTGACGGACGTCCGACGCGACGCCGGAAAAGGAAATGGGCCGGGAGCTCCGATCCGATGGTTCCAGGTGTTGGCAGGAAGCATCGGCCGGCGATTCGATCGTGCTCAGGCGGCAGATCTCCGGCGAGGTCTCCATCTGGAAAACGTACGAATTAAGCCTGTGCGCGATCGATTTTAAATCGTTACGGAGGAGGTGACGTGGCCAGGCTTGAGCGATCCCGAAGAACCTAGTACGTACCACTGGAGTCTAGAGAGTATACTACGACACGAACGGTAGGCAACGGAGGGAACCAAATGCACACGTAATTCGTTTAAAAAAAAAAATGCACACGTAAGCACGGGCATGTTCCAGCTTCCAGCAACCACATGGACCATGTCGGGATGTAACCCCGGGTACCCCAAGGTTAATGGTTTTACGGAGTTAGTAGAGGAGAGAGACAGAGATTAAACGGATAAAAGATAAACAAAACAACAGTAAAACATAGCCTGGGCCGATATATCAGCTTCCCCGGCCGAGATATCCGCTGCACAGCCCGAGTTTACCTTTTACTGGACCGAGATAGCATAGCCTCGGATGGGCCGAGACAGCACACCCTCGGCTGGGCCGAGTTCCACTCCCGCCTCGGGCCAGGCCATGCTCCGCTCCCGCCTCGGGCCAGGCCGAGCTCCTTCGGTCTTCAGCGGGCCGAGATGGCCAGCCTCGGCAGGCTGGCTTCTTCACTCTCGGGCGGGCCGAGATGGCCAGCTCGGCAGGCCGGATCTCTCAGTCCCGGAGCAGGCCGAGGCAGCTCCATACCTCGGCTGGTCAAACTCAGGCCGGGTCTTCGCTACATCTCGGCTGGGCCACATTGGCCGATCCTTGCCAGGACGGATCGTAGCGAGCAGCTACCGGATCGCTGCCTCGATCCATGCCTGCTTCGCTACCTCGACCAGACGTTCCAGCTACTGCCTCGTCAAGTACAAGATATCCCTGCCACTTACCGAAGATCCCGGAGACAAGGGCAAGTGGACAAGACCAAGGACAAGGACAAGACAGGCCACGCCCATCCTGGACGTGGCTACAGTACAAAGGACAGTACCCGCATGACATAGGCCACAGTGTTGACAAGACCCCAGTAGTCACCTCAGCTACAGTGCATAGTGTCTTTTGTCTGCTTGTCCCCCCGTTGTCCCTGGGCTCTCTCTATATAAAGAGCACCAGGGGGAGCACTACGAGGACGCGCCCCGCACGGGCTCATTAGCCACTTGGGCTCTTTCTTCTTCCTCCTACTCACAGGAGAGTTCTTCCTTCAGTTAGAAAGTCTCGTACAGGCAGCATAGATACAGCTCGAGGAGCATTTGTACCAAACCTTATACAGAGGGAAAATACACATAGTAGGCTAGATGCTGCAGTAGGGGTTTTATCTCTCGCGAGAGCCCCGAAGCAGGGTAAATCCTTGTGTTCGTCTGTTTGTCTGTGTGCGCTCTTCAGCGCGCTATCCCTCCCCGAATCCTCTAGCGTCCATCGGCCCCAAACATAAGCCTACCCCTAGGCATCTGTTGTTTCATACGACGACAGTTGGCGCCCACCGTGGGGCTGACAGTGGCGCTTGCTGGATCAATTCGGACGGGACCTTCGTCATCAACGCGGGGACTCGACATCGCCATTGTCCCCCGCGCTCTAGCTTGCCGCTGTGAGCAGAGGCTAGCGCTGCATCCACCAACGGACATCATCGGCAGATCCCGGATGAGAAAAGTGACTCGGGGACTCAACTTCGGCATCGTCCCCGTGTGTTAACTCATTTTCGAGTTGACTACAGTTCGAATCCGAGATACCCTGGTAAATCCGAGGTATGCTGAAAATCCGAGATATGCTGGTAAATCCGAGGTATGTAGAAATCCGAGATATGCTGGTATGCTGGTAAATCCGAGTTATGCTGGAAATCCGAGATATGCTGGTATGCTGGTAAATCCGAGGTATGCTGGAAATCCGAGATATGCTGGTATGCTGGTAAATCCGAGGTATGCTGGAAATCCGAGATATGTTGGTGTGTTGGAAAAATCCGAGATACCCTGGAAAAATCCGAGATAAGGTTGGAAAATCCGAGTTAAGCTTGGGAAATCCGAGTTAAGTTTGGGAAATCCGAGTTAAGCTTGGAAATCCGAGTTAAGCCTTGAAAATCCGAGATAAGGTTGGAAAATCCGAGTTAAGCTTGGGAAATCCGAGTTAAGCTTGGAAAATCCGACATATGTTGGTCAAATCTGACATGCAGGTGGTTCAAACCGAGATATTGGTGGATCAGGCCGACAGGCCGGTGTTCCGACCGGCATAAGCGTCTTCCTCTACTGCTACAACAAACACTACCTTGTAAGTATTAATTATATGTCTGCATCACTCTTTTTAATAGTCTCAAACAGTGCTCGGGGACTCTCCCCTCTTTTCTGCTTTGCTTAGTTGTTTTCCCCGGGGCCAAGATGTCTTGACCCGGGGACTGGACAGCCAGTCCAGTTTTGTTTTATCTTCTAGACAAGAAAGGTGACCGGGGACTCGGTTAAGTTCGAGTCTGCTCCCGGGTGCATAGTTTTGCTGGTAGACTTAATTTTGTCTGTTAAATAGAGTTGATGTTCCCGTTAAGTATTCATTATATATATATGCTTGAACTAACATTGAAAGGTGATATCGGCTTTACCGAGAGAGTATTCATCCCCGAGATCATGGTTTTATTGGTTGTCTCGAATTACCCAAAATATCATAGCATTATCGGTATTCTCCAGATCGCCGTTTATTTCGGTTTGCAGCTATATTTCAATATCACCTCATATCTCAAATCGCCGTTTATGTCGGTTGGCCAAAATATCACGGCATTTATCTCATATCATCGAGCGTCTCTTAATTGCTGTCTTTATCGGCTTAATCAATTATCATGATTCTTCAGTTATCCGAGCTTACCCGAGTATCATAGCGTCATTATCCCGCCACAATGAGTCGAAAGGTATCTGATCTCACTGAATGTTACATGTTGAGAGATGTCTCAACTCGTCATTTGGCAAAGGCCTATGATGGCAGAGTGCCAGTTCAGCCATTGACGGCTATATGTTGGTGCAGCTAAGGCTGCCAGCATATCTTTACGGTATGAACCGGCATGAGGCAAAGGCTTATGATGGCAAAGTGCCAGTTCAGCCATTGACGGCTATATGTTGACATCCGATTTAGGTAATGCCCAGAGTGGTTAAAAACCGTCATATGAGATATGCTCCTGTCAAGTCAGCTCAGGCTGATGACATCCAATGTCGGTAAATTTCCAAAGTGGCTAAAAACCGACATATGAGATATGTCCGTGCAGGTTATATGTCGGTCCAGGTAATGCTGGCGGCATGCGACTTCGGTAATGCCCAGAGTGGCTGAAAACCGACATATAGTGGTGCCCATGCAGGCAGGAAGTTGTGTATATGGAGGTTTTCTGATATGGTTATTTGTTTTTGTAAGTCTGCGCGCGACTCTGCGAGTATCCCACAGCCTCGGGGACTAATGTCGGGGATGTAACCCCGGGTACCCCAAGGTTAATGGTTTTACGGAGTTAGTAGAGGAGAGAGACAGAGATTAAATGGATAAAAGATAAACAAAACAGCAGCAAAACATAGCCTGGGCCGAGATATCAGCTTCCCCGGCCGAGATATCCGCTACACAGCCCGAGTTTACCTTTTACTGGACCGAGATAGCATAGCCTCGGATGGGCCGAGACAGCACACTCTCGGCTGGGCCGAGTTCCACTCCCGCCTCGGGCCAGGCCATGCTCCGCTCCCGCCTCGAGCCAGGCCGAGCTCCTTCGGTCTTCAGCGGGCCGAGATGGCCAGCTCGGCAGGCTGGCTTCTTCACTCTCGGGCGGGCCGAGATGGCCAGCTCGGCAGGTCGGATCTCTCAGTCCCGGAGCAGGCCGAGGCAGCTCCATACCTCGGCTGGTCAAACTCAGGCCGGGTCTTCGCTTCATCTCGGCTGGGCCACATTGGCCGATCCTTGCCAGGACGGATCGTAGCGAGCAGCTACCGGATCGCTGCCTCGATCCCTGCCTGCTTCGCTACCTCGACCAGACGTTCCAGCTACTGCCTCGTCAAGTACAAGATATCCCTGCCACTTACCGAAGATCCCGGAGACAAGGGCAAGTGGACAAGACCAAGGACAAGGACAAGACAGGCCACGCCCATCCTGGACGTGGCTATAGTACAAAGGACCGTACCCGCATGACATAGGCCACAGTGTTGACAAGACCCCAGTAGTCACCTCAGCTACAGTGCATAGTGTCTTTTGTCTGCTTGTCCCCCTGTTGTCCCCTGGGCTCTCTCTCTATATAAAGAGCACCAGGGGGAGCACTATGATGGCTACGTGTTGGTGAACCCCAAGAGGAAGGTTATGATGTAGACAACAGAAGTTTTCCCTTGAATAATCTACCCAAGGTTTAATCGGACCAGTAGGACTTGACGATCTATCGGAAGGTTGTTGATGTTGACTCCCCCTGGCGCTAGGGAGCTTGCACCAACGTGGAATCTGCACAGACACAAACCAGAACTTTGCCCAACACGAAACAGAGAGGTTGTCAATCTCTCCGGTCTTGCAGAAACAAAGAGTTAAACGTATGGTGTGGAAAACAGCAGGAAAAACAGCAAGTAACAGGAAACAGATGATTGCAGTAGGTTGTGTAAACAGTATGAGGAAATTGGACCAGGGTCCACAGTTCACTAGTGGCGTCTCTCTCAGAACAGATAACTAGCATGTTGGGTAAACAAATTACAGCTGAGCAATTGACAAATAGAGAGGGCATAACAAAGCAATACATGCCAAGATGTCTACTATGAAATCTAGTTGGGCATTACAACAAAGTACATAGACCGTTATTCCAACCGCATCTATGCCTAAATAATCCACCTTCAAGGCAGCATCCGCATCCTATTCAGTATTAAGTTGCTAACAACAGATTATTGCATGAAGTAAAGTGTGTAATGTAATCAATACAAGTGCCCTTGGACACTGCACTAATGTTTTATCCCTAGCAGCAACAACACATCTACCATCTTAGACCTTTCTGTCACTGATCCAGATATCTAGAGACTGAACCCACTATCGAGCATAAATACCCTCTCTTGGAGTCACAAGCATCTACTTGGCCAAAGCATCTACTAGCAACGGAGAGCATGCAAGATCAAGAGCACATAGATAAACAACTTGAATAAACATGGTATCAATATTCATCGGATCCCAGCAAACACAACATCTAGCATTACAATAAGATGATCTCGATCATGTTAGGCAGCTCACAAGATCTAAACATGGAGGCACAAGGTAGAGAGACAACCATCTAGCCACTGCTATGGACCCGTAGTAGAGCCCTCCGGTGATGATCTCCCCTCCGGCAGGGTGCCGGGAAGAGCTTCAGAACTCCTCCGATCTGAGATTGACGATGACGGCCGCGACGGAACTTTTCGTGGAATATGATCGACCGTAATAGGGTTTTCGCGTCGCGGAGAATATATAGGCGAAGAGGCGGCGTCGGTGGCCGAGGGGGGCCACCACGCCATAGGGGGGCGCGGGCCCACCCTGGGCCGCGCCCTAGTGTGGCGTGGCCCCCTGGTGGGTCTGCTCCGACTCCCCTTTGGACTCCGTGATCTCCTCGTGATATTATTGACGATGTCTTTTGTTTCGTCCAATTCCGAGAATATTTCCTTAATAGATTTTCTGAAACCAAAAACAGCAGAAAACAGGGAACTGGCACTGTGGCATCTTGTTAATAGGTTAGTCCCAGAAAATGCATAAAAATGATATAAAGTATAGCCAAAACATGTAGCAATTGATATAATAACAGCATGGAACATCAAAAATTATAGATACGTTTGAGACGTATCAAGCATCCCCAAGCTTAGTTCCTGCTCGTCCTCGAGTAGGTAAACGATAAAAACAGATAATTTTTGAAGTGACATGCTACCAACACAATCTTTGATCAAATAACAATGTAATGCACATGATCTGAATGAAGTGATCCAAGCCAATGGTCTATAGTTTGCAAGCAAGTAAATAAAGAGTAAACATAAGTGATCACACAAGTGCAAACTTTCATGAATAATACTATAAAACATTTAGAGATATAATAGTCTAACATAATAGTTAGTTCACAGCAGCAATAATTCTCAACATGAAAGTGTTTGTATCAACACAAAGGAAGATAATAGCTTCAGCATTTGCTTCAACTTTCAACATGTATATCATATAGATAATGTCAATGCAAAGAATATGATCAACCAAACACAAAGTTATGTAAAAACTGTTATACTGGAGTTGACAATGATGTTTGCTTAAGTAGACAGAAAGAAGTGGGAAAACTGACTCAACATAAAAGTAAAAGAATGGCCCTTCGCAGAGGGAAGCAGGGATTAACATCATGTGCTAGAGCTGTAGTTCCCGAAGGCATATAGAGAGCATAAAATATTGTTTTGTAAGGTAATGGTGTATACAGGTGTCAACAAATCAGCAAATAGGCAATACTCTACTTCACTAGTTGATCAAACTTTACAAGAGCGGCTCCCATGAAGGACGTTATTTCTACCAGCGGGCAGATCATCCCTCTTCTCTTTTGTTTACACACTTGTGAACATTGCTTGACTGACGAATCAGGGGCAAAAAGATGTGAAGAGAATTGTTTGGTTAAAGTTGTAATTAATTGGGACTGGGCACCCCGTTGCCAGCTCTTTTTGCAAAATTATTGGATAAGCGGATGTATATGCCACTAGTCCAGGTGTGTAAAATTTGATCAACCAGGAAATAAAGACCACCTATCTACGTCCTTATGAGCTTTTCAAGTAGTGACACAAAAAGGAAATTGTTTTGAGTAGTTAGTAGATAGCACATGAAGAAATTTACTTGGAATGGTGAAAACACCACATAATAGGTAGGTATGGTGGACACAGGTGGCATGGATTTGGCTCAAGGTTTTGGATGTACAAGAAGCATTCCCTCTTAGTACAGAGTTTAGGCTAGCAAGGTTATTATAAGCAAACATCATTATCAACTGGAATAGCAAGAGTGTACATAAAACACAAGGTTTGACGAACCATAGACTCCCACTGTCTTCCTTGTTAACACATAGCCTTCATCCAAAAATTATCTAGACTACTATGGACTTCCAATTATGCAACAGATTATTATAGCAGAAAATCCTTATAGTAGTTCTTCATTAATAGCCATTACTTACATGATGCACAAGCTTAAACATTAATTACTTGACAGCTCAAAACAATTGGCAAGCATCAAATTACTCAAGACAACGATCTAAAAAGATTCATGTAAGCATTTTATACCACTACCACATGCATAGCATTTTTCTGGTCCAACCAAACACCAATCAACTTATTTGACAACTCTCCAAACAGATATAAGTGAAGCAAGAGAGTACTTTCTTCAAAAGAAACTGAAAGCTCTAACAAGAGATACATGAAAAACTGAGAGCTAACAGCAATAACAGCAACTAGACAGGAATACTCAACAAGTATAAGTGAAGCACAAGAGTATTCTAATGAAAAAGTGGAGCGTGTCTCTCTCCCAAACATGAATGCTAGGATCCAACAAGTATAGCACAGCAAACAAAACAAAACAAACTGAAAACAAAAACACACTGACGCTCCAAGGAAGAGTACACTAGTATGAAGCAATAAAAATATAGCACCATTAGAGATGACCTGATAATTTGTAGATGAAGAAGGGGATGCCTTGGGCATCCCCAAGCTTAGATGCTTGAGTCTTCTTGAAATATGCTGGGGAGGTAAGCCTCCCCAAGCTTAAGCTCTTCACTCTTCTTGATCATGTAATATCATTCTCCTCTATCAACACTTGAAAACTTCCTTCACACCAAAACTTAACAGCTTTTCTCATTAGCAGGTTAGTGCACTAAAAGATAATACTTCAAAGTTCTAGCAAAGACAAAACTCACAAGCCAACTATTTTAAACATTAGCCACTGTTACTAGGCTCAAGTGGGCACTTTTACACGAAAAGAAACCACTTAAAAACTTGTAAAAGAGAGAATGCAAAATAAAAGACAGAATCTGTCAAACCAGAACAGTCTGTAATGACGAATTTTTTCGAGGCACTTACGATGCTCAGATGAAAACTTTTGAAATAATGAAAGTTGCGTAACATCATCAGGAACATGCACAAAAAGTTTCAGCATTTTTCGATTTTTTCTGATTTTCTACTGAATTAAACGGTGACGAACAGCAATCTGTCCCAATGCAGTCCCGAAAATAAAAACCAACTTTGCATTAGTAACTCTCCTTGGCACAACAAAACAGCAAATAAAAGATACAAAGGAGTTGCTACAGAGGTAAACAAGCATCCTTGACTCAAGAAAACAAAAATAAAACAGCAAATAAAAACATGGGTTATCTCCCAGAAGTGCTTTTCTTTAATGCCTTTGAGCTAGGCATGAAGAGATGCATCAAGTATTGTTAAGACCAGAGGTACCAATAGTGTTACCTTTAGACCTCTTATTCTTTTTCTTAGCCTTGGCTTTAGGGGCATTAGGAAAATGATGCAAACAATATGGAGGTTTAAATTTCAGAGTAGCTTCACCCATGTCAATGACAGCTCCCAATTGCCTCAATAATCCTCTTCCAAGTGTGATGCTCCCATTTCCTACACATTCAATGACATGATAATCAGTAGGTGTAAATACTCCCTTTATTTTAGTAACAACTCCTTGAGTAGTCCCAAAAGATAACTTGATTGAATTATCAGCTAGAGTTACAAAAGTTTCACTTTTTGAGAGTTCATATAAATTCAGGGAGTCATAAATCCTCTTAGGCATCAAGCAAAATTCAGATTTAATATCACAATGAGCATAGAAAATTGTCCCATCAATTGAAATTTTTAGTGAAGGAACCCATCCAGAAGGTTCGAATGGCATAGGGACACTTTCAAAAAGTTTAAAAGTTTCTTTAAAACTAGCCAACTCTGACTCAAGTGATTCTAGTCTTGAATGAATGTTCTCAAAAGCAGATTCTATTTTTTTATTTGAAGAGGCAGATGCTGCAATTAATTTTTTTATGGCATTGAAAGCTTGATCCCCATCATAACGAAGGAAATCTCCCCCAACTACAGCATCTAGAGCATATCTATAACAAAGAAGCAACCCAAAATAGAAACTACTAAGAAACAGACTCAAAGCCATTTTAGGTTCAGTTTTAACATAGGATTCAGAAATTCTAGACCAAGCATCACCAAAACTCTCCCCACTTCCTTGCTTAAAAGTGAAAACCTCTTCCTCAGGAGACATGATATTAGGAGCGGAACTAGACATGGCAACAAGCAAGTAACAACCGAAATAGTAAACTAGATGCAGGAATTTAATTTTTTTGGGTTTTTGATTTTTAACAGCAAGCAAAACAAAACTAAAACAAGACAAAAAACAAAGTAAAGAGATTGGAACTGAGAGACTCCCCTTTCCAATAGCCTCCAAGTCCCCGGCAACGGCGCCAGAAAACAGCTGGTGCCTGGTTGACGGGAGAGTATTTGAGGATGATGATGATGGTGATGATGAGTACTTCCCCGGCAACGGCGCCAGAAAACAGCTTGATGGCTACGTGTTGGTGAACCCCAAGAGGAAGGTTATGATGTAGACAGCAGAAGTTTTCCCTTGAATAATCTACCCAAGGTTATCAATCCAGTAGGACTTGACGATCTATCGGAAGGTTGTTGATGTTGACTCCCCCTGGCGCTAGGGAGCTTGCACCAACGTGGAATCTGCACAGACACAAACCAGAACTTTGCCCAACACGAAACAGAGAGGTTGTCAATCTCTCCGGTCTTGCAGAAACAAAGAGTTAAACGTATGGTGTGGAAAACAGCAGGAAAAACAGCAAGTAACAGGAAACAGATGATTGCAGCAGGTTGTGTAAACAGTATGAGGAAATTGGACCAGGGTCCACAGTTCACTAGTGGTGTCTCTCTCAGAACAGATAACTAGCATGTTGGGTAAACAAATTACAGCTGGGCAATTGACAAATAGAGAGGGCATAACAATGCAATACATGCCAAGATGTCTACTATGAAATCTAGTTGGGCATTACAACAAAGTACATAGACCGTTATTCCAACCGCATCTATGCCTAAATAATCCACCTTCAAGGCAGCATCCGCATCCTATTCAGTATTAAGTTGCTAACAACAGATTATTGCATGAAGTAAAGTGTGTAATGTAATCAATACAAGTGCCCTTGGACACTGCACCAATGTTTTATCCCTAGTAGCAACAGCACATCTACCATCTTAGACCTTTCTGTCACTGATCCAGATATCTAGAGACTGAACCCACTATCGAGCATAAATACCCCTCTTGGAGTCACAAGCATCTACTTGGCCAAAGCATCTACTAGCAACGGAGAGCATGCAAGATCAAGAGCACATAGATAAACAACTTGAATAAACATGGTATCAATATTCATCGGATCCCAGCAAACACAACATCTAGCATTACAATAAGATGATCTTGATCATGTTAGGCAGCTCACAAGATCTAAACATGGAGGCACAAGGTAGAGAGACAACCATCTAGCTACTGCTATGGACCCGTAGTCCAGGGGTGGACTACTCACGCATCACTCCGGAGGCAGGCATGGTGATGTAGAGCCCTCCGGTGATGATCTCCCCTCCGGCAGGGTGCCGGGAAGAGCTTCAGAACTCCTCCGATCTGAGATTGACGATGACGGCCGCGACGGAACTTTTCGTGGAATATGATCGACCGTAATAGGGTTTTCGCGTCGCGGAGAATATATAGGCGAAGAGGCGGCGTCGGTGGCCGAGGGGGGCCACCACGCCATAGGGGGGCGCGGGCCCACCCTGGGCCCGCCCTAGTGTGGCGTGGCCCCCTGGTGGGTCTGCTCCGACTCCCCTTTGGACTCCGTGATCTCCTCGTGATATTATTGACGATGTCTTTTGTTTCGTCCAATTCCGAGAATATTTCCTTAATAGATTTTCTGAAACCAAAAAAGCAGAAAACAGGGAACTGGCACTGTGGCATCTTGTTAATAGGTTAGTCCCAGAAAATGCATAAAAATGATATAAAGTATAGCCAAAACATGTAGCAATTGATATAATAACAGCATGGAACATCAAAAATTATAGATACGTTTGAGACGTATCACACTACGAGGACACGCCCCGCACGGGCTCATTAGCCACTTGGGCTCTTTCTTCTTCCTCCTCCTCCCAGGAGAGTTCTTCCTTCAGTTAGAAAGCCTCGTACAGGCAGCATAGATACAGCTCGAGGAGCATTTGTACCAAACCATATACAGAGGGAAAATACACATAGTAGGCTAGATGCTGCAGTAGGGGTTTTATCTCTCGCGAGAGCCCCGAAGCAGGGTAAATCCTTGTGTTCGTCTGTTTGTCTGTGTGCGCTCTTCAGCGCGCTATCCCTCCCCGAATCCTCTAGCGTCCATCGGCCCCAAACATAAGCCTACCCCTAGGCATCTGTTGTTTCATACGACGACAGACCATTGCTACTTAATCCTGTTATGCAATTTCAGATTTTTCTTGTGTAACCATGTCGCCAACGACCAAGTTGTGCCTTCTTCCTCCGATCCTGTTTGGCCCAATCCTAATTCGGGAGTTATATGTGTACCTGCCAAGCGTTTGCAGGAAATGTGCACTATTTGATGGTTTATACGAATTTGAATAGCTCTTTCGGAACAAAACGTTTGTTTAAAGAGGCAATCAGGGAGCGATCAAATCTATCCTCGGACGCCAGCGTCGCCGCCGTTGGTTTCCCTGCCCTCCGCCAGCCGCTAAGGAGATAGGGGGTGGGGGAACCTCGTAATTGTGTGTCTGGTCATGTCTTTGAGTTCTTCATCTTCGATGAAGGGGCATCGATGACGGTGAGAATAAAGGTCCTTCATCCCGCCCCTGATTGATCGATGGTCTTCCCGAAGCAGCGTCAATGGGCAGGAGTTTGAAGTTAACTGTCAGGCATTAGATCTGGCGTGAAAGTGTCCGTCTATAGTGACGTCGTTTTGTGGAGGGGATGATATCACAGCATATGGATTTCCTCAAGTTTCACCTCCACTTGATGAGGCTCAGCCAGGTAACGCTTTATGAGGGAACTTGCGAGTTTTGTGTCTCCCATCTCCGCCTAACCGTGAGCCCATCTCGATACTAGTTTCTCCAGCATCTTCTGGTCTACATCGACGACTTCCCGACCGCTGCTCCTACTAGCGACTGAGTTTTTTCAAGTTTTCTCCGACCCAAGTTTTGTTGCGCCGGAGGCCTAGAGGCGGTATCGAGATTTGCTCACAGCGCGCTATCGAGGGATGTCGAATGAAAATGGTGCTGAACTTTTAAAAAACATGTGTGTTATTTTTTTATTGTAAGGATGTTCTTATAAGGCCTGGTTTCAACTAATATATGGGCTTACGCCTTTTCCGCAAAAAAAAATAGCTCTTTCAGAAGAGATTGCTGCGCTTTTTTTGGAGGCTGTGAGCCTGTTAATTGTGATAGATGGTTGATTGGTTGGGCTGCAGGATGCGCAAATTAACCGGAGAAGCGCTGAGTTGATTGATGTACATCGCCAGGTTGGTATGAGCTCCAGTAAACGAGTGACATCGATAAAATTGTTGGTCAGCTGGCTGCGCGCTTTGTAGCTCTTGCCATTGCACAAATGTCTAAATCAAATGGGTCAAACGAAAACACCTTCTTCTTACAATGATGCTCGCAAAAACCCTCTATATAACTACGGAGTATCATGTCAGCATATACTTACAAGTTGCAACATGAACTATGCTATGCAACAAAGAAAAAGGGACAGACTAAAACTAAACCTAGCCATCACGTTAGTTTCTCTAAACTATGCAGTAGTTTGACGGAGTTCTGCATGTTCCAAGACAAGAATCCGAGTTCATCCTTATTAGCTTCTGGCTTGGAAAGAAAGCTCTTGACTTCTTCGACATACTGGAATTCAGGCCCAAACAAGTGAGCAGCACAAGCTGCTTTGGAAGCGAGGAGCTTGCGATCGCCTATAAGAACGCAAAAAAAAGCTCATTATCTGTGGTCACAGCACGTTTAGCGCAAATGGGAGTTGCAAAAAACCTCTGGATTTTGCACCAGCATGCAATCTCTAGAATCTAGCTTGACTGCATATTTACTATTGACAGTTGGGTACACAATAATCCAGTGTAGCTTTTATGAGTGAGGCAGTGACAGTCTCATCTCGGTATAATGAAAGAGTATATTAGTTCTATAAACCACTAAAATATATGTCAAATCCGGTCAGGATCCTCTTTATAAAGAAATTTTTCGCTATTCGTTTAAACGTGGATTGCCAAGAAAACCGAGAGTGTAAATCACAACATCAGGCAGCATAGATTAAAGATCGCACTAAATCAATGCCATCTTGATAGCATTTATTATCATCTGAGAAACTTTGTCAAAT
The DNA here is from genome assembly GCA_947311845.1 of Poa pratensis. Classification (NCBI taxonomy): domain Eukaryota; kingdom Viridiplantae; phylum Streptophyta; class Magnoliopsida; order Poales; family Poaceae; genus Poa; species Poa pratensis. The sequence goes on from CAMZMU010000067.1 coordinate 32,495,835, forward strand.
GAAGTGGAGCACCATTTGATTTATTTTAGCTATGACTGAATTCGAGGGACAAGCAGTTACCTTTCACGGTTTCTGACATATAACTGTTCTGGCTGAAATGATGGTTCATCCACCATTTGCATCGGAGCTTCCATGATTTCCTAGTATGTTGCTCACAGAAGACAGAAGAAAGACTACTAAAAGAATTGGTTGCTGCATCTCCTTCAACATTACATGAAATATGGTCCTCGTTGTCAGTAGTGCGATCAGAAAAAAGCCGAATGAAGCATGATACAAGTTCCTCCCAGATAAAAGGCTTCCCATTCACAGAGTCCAGATGCAAAGCTACTGCCTCAAGTAGTCGGACGGTGTTATAATAACCTGGGGGGAACCAACAACAGGTTTCATATAAACATCACACTGGCTTAAATTTTAAGATGTTCTGTAAAATACTTCACCCACAATAAGACAGAGTTGGAAATCATAAGGCTAGTAACGAACTAGCGACATTTTCACTGGCTGATAATAAAATGACCAGTATCTGTCAAACTATGTGTATTGGTTGAGAGTAGAACACTAGACACGCAACAAGTAAGAATGCCTCGGGTTAGTAAACCAAAAAAACCTTGCATCCTATCGAAAAACAATACCTCCACTGTTTTATAGTATCTGACATTTTCTTCGGGAATTTGGTTTCACATTGCTTGTCCATTGACGGAATCAAGAGCACACAGCACAGTTACACAATATTTCCATTCTGTGCACATAATTTAGTACCGCAACAGAGGGTGAGTCGTTGTAGTAGGTCAGTCAATAGCGGTATGTAGCGTCAAACGTAGCCAGACCATCTTGCCCCCCTCGACTTTTTGTAGCGCCAAATAGTCACCCTTAACTTCTAAACCCTTGGTTTTGTCCTTCCAATTGTCGACGCCAGTCCAACAACTGCCTCAACCTAAACCACAATAATTCCCAATACAACAGGTTTCAGCAATGTGGGAGGCAGGTATTGTCGAGTAGTAAGTTATGGACATCACATTTTCCTTTCCTCCATAGTCTATTTATTTGTTTTTATCCTGACAAACAGCCTAGTTGGAGAGAAAATTTGGACTTCTGAAATAGTTGATTCATACCCATCCTGCTAAGCAAGTAGAACTAACAGTATATATCTTTTTCTATATTGCAAGTATCAGTACCAACAACAACAAAGCCCTCTATCCCAAGCAAGTTCGGGTAGGCTAGATATGAAATCCAACAGAAACATATGGAAACTAAAAAGTGAAGTAGATAAAAAAGTAAACATAGTACAAGAGAGTAAAGGTAGAACAAATCAAATACTAAACTAGAATGGCAATTAACTAGTAGAGCATTATTGGATAAATGTCTTTAGTCAAAACCTTTTCTGTGCATTTCAGTTAGCCTCTCAACTGAGTAGCTACATGAAGGATCTCTCCACAGAGCTTCCTCATAGCAACAAGAAATAGTTGATACTTGGTTTTAGTCATAATACTCTACCAGTCTACCTCGCAATCTGCATTAAAAAACTGAATTTCAGCCACTTAGCTGACAACAGCTTATCTCAATATGGACAAGGAACAAAAAAAAGAAAGTACTATAGTCGAAAGATGTTTTAGTAACATCAAATGAGAGGTGATATTTAAGATAATAGATTGTTTTACACGGCAACCAATGAGATTGATGCCTTAATGACCTGAAAGGAAGCGCTGTAGTTGAACTTCGGCAGATCTTCTCAAGTTCACAAAGTGCATCTTTCAGTTTATCACCAAGCAGGAGAATCTAAACCATAGCAAAGTTAGCTAAGAATGGGCCTGAACAGATGAAAACAAAATTTATACAAGAAACTGCATCGCTACACGCAAAACATGGAGTACCGCTTTGATTGGCAAGTACCTGTATTAATGGTAATAAGGCTGCCATTATTGGTGGTGATGAATGAAGAGCCACTCTTAGACATCTTTCTGTATCTATATAGAAGGGATTAGGTGTTGACTTGTACTTCCAGTACAAATCAAAGCAATCATTTGAAGTCCCAGCAGCACTCTTTAGACATAACGGCAACAAACTTTTTTCCAGTCCTTCAAGTAGATATTATCTAGTATGTTAATACATAACCATGTGAAGCTACAAAATGAGCTTGATAGAGATCACAAAGTAACAGGAGAGATGTAATGCATTAACTATTGCTCGTATTAATGTGGCTAGTCAATCTGACGAAAGTACAAATTACATGCAATAAGCCAATAACGAAGGATAGATCCAAATTTTTTTTTGATGAATCAACATAATACTTCTAGAACCTTTTTCAAAAGGGGTAAAGAGCCTTGAGTTGTCAAGCATTGTTTGTATAGCTATGGACTCTTCATTATTTTTCTCCTCACTTGCTCAGCACTCTTAGGAAATTCATATCGCGGAATTATATTTAAGATCCCCATGTATCAAATAAAAGTAAATGAAGCCTAAAACTGGTTGCAGTATTGCATGCTGGAGTGGATGATCAAAGAACAAAATGTATTAGATGGCACTATATCACATCAAACCAATGGCTCTTTATTTCTTTATGATGACTCTATGATGTTCCAGTAACGTAACCACTTAGTGTAATTTTTCTATAGATACCCTGACCTCTAAACTACCATAGTACTTAGCGGAACGAGCATCTCGAAGTAGATGGAATGTCACTAACCACAGATAGGGGTATCAGAGGTGTTAAAAAATACGCTTCAAAATCTGTATAAACCACTTCTTCTTTCACTTCTGAACCAATTGAATCATTTTCCTTATCAGAATAAAAAGAACAGGATTTCTTGGAAATCTTCCATGTTTTGTCTCTGTTCCCATTACTGATAGAACTTTCCGAAGAGGCAGCAGAACTGGCATCATCAACAGCAATGCTGCAATTGTCATCTGAGCTATACTGGAGACCATTTTCTCCACAGCCTTTAGGTGCCACAGAATGCATGATTCCTTGTAAATGTCAAATTCCTCAAGCTGCATATCTTTGGGCAAGCCAGAGTACCATTTATTGTATGATATCAAGCCATGTATCAGATTTAGAGTTGGTTCTGTCAGTACTCCGTCCTTAGCGATAAGGCTGAAAAAACATATAGAAGCTCTTAATTCTTTTATACCAACACTGACAAGACATGTCTGTCGAACAGAAAATTTAAACAACATCCACCTAAATTATCCATTAGCTTCAACACCTGAAAAGTATTTCAGTTGCCATACACTACACATCTATTAACACAATACCTGCATTTAATAAATGACTAATTTTGTACGATGTCCTTGATTCCTTTCTTCATGAAGATATCCTCGATTGACACATATGAAGACTACAAATGTTTCATGACTGTAGCTGTGTTGGTGGGAGTGTACACCCCCACCACCCATGTTAAAGTCCTCTTCAACTTGAATTTGGGTGCATATATATTGTGTTAATGACCGAGTAAATTCCACTGTGAATTGGGTATTTTTTATATAGTGGGTACTTGAAGTTGGGTGCCTACTGTGCTATTAATGAAAGAGTAAATCCCACTATGAACCAGGTATTTGTGATATAGTGGGTTGAACTACATTTATCTCTTGTGACACTTTGAACCAAATTTCTTTGGATTTAAACTGACAAGCTGATATTTGGTTTCATTAAAGTAAATGAATTAGGCCTGTAAATTGTAACAGTCAACAAGATGGCATAGAAGCCTATTCCAGATCAAGGTATTCCCCAGAAAATACCATATAAAACACTCTATAAAAGTAACGAAATGAAAAAGCACCATATAAAAGTGTGTATAAGACACGATAAAACTAACAAATGACAGAGTGTGCAGATAAGTCACGTTCTTGTTGAATTGTATGCATTGTTGATTTTGCCTTGTGAAAGATAAAATAGAGCCAGTTCGAGTTTAACCAAGCGTTTCTGCCAAAAATAAGGAGTGTGATGGTTTTACATCTATTCACAAATTGTAAGAAATATTAGATCAGAGGTAACATAGAAGCCAGCACACAATAAGAACTAAAGAGTGTGACATAAAGCGTGTTATCTTTTATCCAAATAATGCCATGACCTTAGGAGTAGGCGATGTAGACCCAAATGACCATATGAAGTTATATGATTCGATATTTTTTTATCCACTGAATCCAATATTTGAGGTTTAAATTACAGCAAACCTAACAATACAATACAACCAAACCACAATAAAATAAAAAAACACATGCACATAACACCATATGTGATTTCAAAATCTATAGATGGTCATGTGGAATATAAGTATCCAAAAACACAAGAAAGAAACATTGGAAAACACGTAGGTAATAGGAATATAACTGTATGGAAATACATAGGAAAATATAAAACATAACATACTTTTGAAAAACCTAAATAAGAACACTACAATACACATTGCTTCCTTCCCCCATTCTGTCTTTACCACACCCTAAGTTCATATTGTTCTACTAAAGGACCACCCATGGTTAACGGTTTAACCAAACAGTTCGTGTAGCAGCAAAAGATTGGTGCATCAGTGGGAAGAGCTCACAGTTGCGCTTGTGCCAGCTGTAAGTCAGCGCTCACATGTCAGAAGGACTTCAATGGTCTCTGCTTTGGCAAGGATACCTACCCTAAGCACACTTGTTTGGAGAAGATTTCCAGCCAGCGTTCACATGTCAGAAGGGATTCAATGATCTCTGCTTTGGCAAGGATACCTACCCTAAGCACACTTGTTTGGAGAAGATTTCCAACCAGTCTAAGCCTTCAGAGCAAATGCCCTGTCCCATGAAATTCTCCAAACCCCAACAAAAGGTACAGTGAGGAACTTTGATGTGCCTTGCTTATACCCAAAGGAATAAACAGTGCTAATTCTTATTGCATTTGGAATTCAATGTCCCTCTCGGATTTTTTTTATCGAAATAGGCTGTAAGTGGACTTGGTGGCAATACAAACAAACCCTGGTTTTAGTTTCAGGTGTTTGTTCAGAACTTCAGATCTGGTTGTATTGGCCAATTTTAATCATGGCATATATTCGAATCAGCCAATTAACCAATCTAAGATTGCAATAGTCGTAAAAGTTGAAACATAATTACCAACATACTTTTGCACAAGTAGGCAACCAAATTAGCCGCCGCATCCAAACATCGAAACAATTCCGTGTCATGAGGTAGTAGCGGACCCTGCCACCATCCTCAGCAAGCCGCCTATGGATATCCATCGCCGCCTTCAATCGACCAACCCGTGTTCATCAGAAGACACTAGTCTACCAAAACCATGAGCTGCTATAAAAATTGCACCCGACATGTTTTTCTTACCACAAAAATGCTGCGGGCCTCCTCAAAGGAGTCAGGGTGCTGGATGCCAGGTAGGAGCACAGAGAAAACCCCGACAGCGTCACGCCATCGGTGCGTGTGAGCTAGATTGTGGAGGAGACGGACAAGGCGGCGGCGGTTGATCCACATAATGGGGGCTTCCGCTGCCGTGGGTCTCGCGTGGGGGTAGGGGCGCTGTCTCCCGGCCACCGTCATGGTAGTCTTAGAGCTTGAGATGCTGACATGGTAGTTTTGGTCGTCAGGCGTGACGATGGTGCTTCTTGGGTGGTGGTGCCACCGTGCCCAATGTTTTCCCTCCGGCATCCTTGCACTCACCGGCGCCGGCGTCCGGCTCGCGCTTTATGCAGGTGGGCACTGTCATCGACATCAGGTCCAGCTCGCCGCATCGCTTTACCGTGACGGAATCTGCTGGTGGACTGCCTGACGGAATAGTTACAGGAAACCGGCCCAGGCGGTGTTTCCGGTGGGAGATTGTGCCCGGCGTGCGAGCGGTTCTGGTGTCGACGCTGGCTCTTTCTTGACGGCGGTGAAAGCTGGTGGGGATGAGGGCAGCGGCAGCTGATCCATATCAGCTGACATCGCTTATTGACTCCCCCACCCCTCTCCCCTCTAGTCGACATAGACGGTATTTCAAGAGGGGAATAAAAAGGACAAACTTCCTAAGAGCATCTCTAGTTGAACGCCTATACGGGTATACAAACGTTTTTAGAGGACCGTGGAGCAAAAAGGTCTCCCAGCGCTCATCTATATGGACATGGAAAATTAGACATGACCCAAAACCTGCTAGGCATCATCCACATTACCCAAAACCTGCTAGGCATCATCCACATTCGGATGACGCTTGGAGGACAATCCAAAACCAAATGCTCGCCCACGAGCGAGCTCCCGTGCCCATCCGGAGGAGTCAGAGACCAGTAGGCTGAGCTGGGAAGGGAGATAGCGGCGTGGAAGGAGTTGGCGCCTAGGTAGATGGGTCAACGGCACCGGTGCAAATCGAGGCGGCACTCTTGAATTTGGCCGATGGGAATAGAGGTGAAGGAGCTTGTAAAAATATAGTTGTTGAAAGTTAGTTATAAGACGCTATTAAAATAAAGAGACTTGATGAAGAGATGACAAATTCATGATCTTGTAAAAATCACGGTTGAAAATAAAGACGTTGAAAAATATAGTTGTCGATAGTTAGTTAATTATAAGATACTATTGAAATATAGGACAAAGAATATAGACCTCCTAAGTAGAGACGTTCCACTGAAAACTAGGAACGTGTAAAAAGGAATCTTTTTAGATGTTCTATGGAGATATAGAGGTCCATTTTTGGATGAACCACTAGAGATGTTCTAAAGGAGCAGGTAATTCAGCAAAGGGACTGGGAACTAGAAGAAAAGCTCCCATTGATTTTCCCTCTTGTTGCTGAACATCGTGTAAGTGGATTATTATCCCCATCTATACATAGCCATGGGCAGCCCGACCCAAAATTCCAGGCCAGGCCTGATCATGCCATCGGATCGGGTTTGGGCCTGAGTTTTTAGCCTGGCAGACGGGTCGGGCCGGGCTCACAAACAAAATGAGATTTTAGCCATGGTCAGGTCGAGCCGGGGTAGTCGGGCTTTTAGGGCTCAGACCCGATTTATGCGGTCTGACGATCAGCTCGGGCTAGGCTCGGCCTAGGTTTTTAGGTCTGCCTTTTTTAGGCCTGTCCTGGACCGAGTTTTGGCTGGGTATGTCCACGTCAAGACCCCCTCCACCAAGCATACAATCAGCATTGATTTTCAATTCTTTATTAAAGTTGGTCTCAAGAACTTAGGATTGACCGGTTTTCCATTGTGAGGTGCATCGTCATAAATAACCATCTTATCTTGTCCACAACTAGTGGTGGTGTTACGACCCGAGAGATGTGATGTTGATTTGTCATAATGTCTCAAACATCTAGAGACTTTTAAATATAATTGAACAAAAATTAAGAAGGTTTGGAAAAGTTGTGATGTAGCTTCCCCCAATAAAAATAAATATAGTACCATCACTTTCTGCAACGATCTACACTCAGACAAGCATAGCTCCATACTAAGATTGTATGATGTGGGCAAAATACCTCGTCAACAAATACTAGTTATGAATATAGTTTGAATAAACAACAAATTCTATGGTATGCATACATTTTGTCCACTCCAAGATATGTCTTAACGTTACAAGACAAACCTCTTGACACGGGGGACGATGGTAATCGTGAAGAAATTTCCCTTTAGTGGAAGAGTCAGTGTCCACACAGCTTAAATCATTAGGTATATAATGGTCGAAATGCTGAGACAACTCGAGCTACATCTAACATTATTCCATCACAAAGGCTAGACAAACATTGGATCGGTAAAGCAATTTCAGATAGGTGTAGATCAAGTTAATTCACATGGTTGAAAGAAAAAAACAGCGAATATTTGAATGAACTTGCGCAGTCAACCTGCTAAATTGAATTATAATGTGGTTGTACACTCTTATTCATGCTCTATTTGTTCTTAAAAGTAAGGTATAGTTTTTTTTCAAAAATCAAACCATATAAAGTTTGACCATTGGGAGGAAATTCTACGGACGACAAGCCCAGAGCGGGTCCTTTTCAGCGCGCACGCGCAAGCCGGTGCCCCGTGACGTGAGCCCAAGGGGCAGCAGAGAGAGGAGCCCATGTGAGCGCGACCAGCCGAGCAATCCCCACCACGCGTGCCGAGCGAGGCGCACTAGCGCGCACACACACAGACAGATCGGCGGGGGAGAGAAATATCACCGAGCTTTCTTGGAAGCTCTCGCGGCCCGGCGCTGATCGGATCCGAGAAATGGCGGCGGCGGCTGCGGCCGAGGCGCCGGCAGAGGAGCCCTCTCCTCCCCGCCCGCCGCCAGTCGAGAAGCGCGCCGCGCCAACGGACGGCGAGGAGCGGCCGGAGCCGAAGCGGCGGCGAGCGCGCGTGGCCGCGCTCAAGAACCTGCCCCGCGCCGCGGCGAGCGAGGAGGGGGAGGACGACGTGGGCGACGGAGGAGGGTCGTCGTCGTCGTCGTCCTTCTCGTTCCACGCGCGGAGCTTCTCCGGGTGGAGACGACGCCCAAGTTCGGATCTTTCAACCCCGCCGCCGCCCAATTTGTGGCCTTCCACCTGACGTCCCCGCTGCCCCTGGTCGATCCGGCGGAGGCCGAGGCCGACTCCCCGCCGCCGCCGGTTGTGGTACGCAGCGGCGACGACGACGATGACGACGAGCATGAGGATACCGGCAAAGATGGCAGGCAACTCACGCGAGCGCCGGCAGCAGAATAGCAGAGGATTCGACCGATGACTTGTTTTTGACTTAGGCAGGGAGAGAGCGGGGAATTCACCGACCCTGGCCTCTCCCTGGTTCTGTTCCTTAGCTGCACAGTGCGCTTCTTCTTCCTCTTCTATTTTGCTTGTGTCTACCATTTTCTTCTCCTCTCCGTGTCAGTGCTCCTGCTGTAAATCAATGTCTTCCTCGTATGCTGTAGTTCTGTACTGATACGATTAGCAAATAAGAGTGATTTTTTAGTTGTTGATTGAAGTGAACTACTGAAATGTGTGACACTGCAGACCTGCAGTCGTCAACCGTGATCACCTCAGGCTGCAGGCTTGCAGCTAGAGTGCCATCAGCAGGCAGCCAGCCATCAGAGTGCCGCTTGTTGCAGTCAAAGGAGGGAGGAGGCACTCTTCAATCTTCATCTCCGTGGCGAAGTGCAGTTTGGTGCTGGGCCGGAGACAGCCCTCTACAGTTTACTCTGTTTCAGGGGCCTCCAGTTGAGCCCAGTTCAGCAGTACTCGAGTAACTGAAATTTGAGTCTGTCTTAAAAAAAATGAAATTTGAGTTGCACTTGTTGGTGTAGCATTAGCTTTGAGTCGTGGAAACCGGTACAAACTCAACATCCAAAAAGTTGAAAGATTTTCGCCCTATTAGTCCTTACAATGTGGTGCAGAAGCTTGTGTCCAATGTTCCTACTAACAGGTGCAAGTGCATTAGGGAGATTATATGGTTCAGTTGTTTCACGATGACTCATTTGAGATGATAACATTATGTCTTATGAGATGACCCACTTTCTAAAGCCACGACGGTGGAGAGGGGCCTGATACACGGCCCTCAAGTTGGACACGAGCAATCCATAGGATCGAGTTGAGTGGAATATATGTGAAACATATATGAACCAGTTGGGCAAATTAATAAGTGCATGAGATCGGTCACATAAAGACTCGAGGTTAATGGACAATTGCACTGGGCCAAAGACTTCGCGGAGTGGAGGGAGGACGCATCTCGCTATACTTGTTACTTCTTTGTTCAAAGGGATTCCTGACGCTTCTGCACTACGTGGAGGTGGCAGATAAACTATGAAGTATCAAGGGTACACCTATTGCCCTAATAGACAACCATCCCCTTTTAGACGCTGTCTTTTTGTTATTGTTTGAAGCCGACAACGAGGGGTTGGCTGAGATTAACTCTATCCTCCCTGCATGAATCATTGTCGGGCTAGGTCATAAACTGAGATAAATTTCGATTCTCTATCACAAATGGATGTAGGTTCTGGGTCAACATACTCATACATGGGATGGAGAATGGATTGGTCTTCCCATGTATATTGGCAGGTCTAAATAAAAGTGCTTTCTATTTGAAGGAACAAATTTAGGCACACATCGAAGGATGGAAAGAGAGATTATTGTCAAAAGTTGGTATAGAAATCGTAATTAAAGCAACTTCACATACATCCCAATATATACAATGTCTTGTTTTGATTAAATAATTGTTTATTTTATGAGATTAGCAACATTATCACCGATACTAGTGGGCACAACACGAGGACGCACGTCGTATGCCCTAGGGCTGTCTAGGAAAGGATGAAACTGACGAAGGAACATGATGGTCTAGGGTTGTACGATATCCATTATTTCAAACTCCCATGCTAGCATGACAAGCTTGGTGTATTCTTCTTCAAACTACTAATTCGATGTGTGTCATCGTCCTTCACGCTAGACACGGGCATGAGCTATGTATGTCGAAGTGTTTTGAAAGGAATAGGTGATCAAGGAGGGCATGATCGAGCGTGTCGGATCTAAAGAAAACAGTGACATATGGGATGATCCAATCTTTCACGCCTCTAAGTAGGGTCTCAGAGTTCATCAACCGGTTATTCAATCTTTCACGCCCTAGGATGTTTCCACTATTCTAGAGATTTCACTTTGCGAGCAACATGATGACTTTATTGCATGCCATTCTAACCTAGAGAATTATTCTTCGTTAAGCCAACCTACAAAATTCACATCGATATCCTGCTTCGACAGTCAACATTCAAATGAGGAGAAAGTGCTTTCCGGATTTCTTGGCGCGAGAAGGTATGGAGAGCTGTTTGGATGGATCATGGCCCATCAAAGATTCACCATTTCCTATGGGTTCTCGCACCTAGCAGTCATCCTCTCTAGATAAACATATCAAACACGGGATTGAGCTTGACACTAGACACATTCTCGGTTACATGTTGTGTATGAAGGACACATTTTATTTTGATACAAAGAGGTGAATTTTCTTGGTGAGCGACGCAAATTCAGCACACAAGGATGTCTCTACTGAACACCAGATAACCACTTGAGGTAATCGAGCATATCAGCTAGCCAACCAGATGAGGAGAAACTAAGATCCACGTGCCTGCTTTCGTCATGGTGGACGGAGCGAAACAAAGATATAGATCGTCTTGATATGCAACTAGGTGTACAACCTATACGATGGGCCACAAGATACATCAACAACAAGTAATCTATACCTCTTATAAAGCAAAACCCCACTAAATTCATTTATGATTTTTCTATCTTCACATGCAGCATAGCCACATCATCACGTATTCATAGCCGTCCGATTGTAACCATCTGATTGTCCATTTTTTTTATGTTCCATAGTCACTTACAGAACCTGGCTCAAAAACATCAGCAGCCCCGTTCCGCTAATAAATGATAGTGTTTACGTTCCGCAATCCATATTCCCTTCCATTCCATGTTGTTTTCTTCATGTTAAATAAGTCGCACCAATAGATGCAAGGGCATTACTCATGGTAGGGCCAAGGGTGATTAATTTCCTTAATGCAATCGCTCCACCAGGCAAAACTGAAGCATGCATAGCCTATTACGTGGGTTTTAAATCCCCTACATATATAGCTGTCCAAAGCAGCACCCTTCCTCTCCCGTCTCCTCCACTCCTTGACTCCTTCCTTTCCATGGAAACTATTAGCTCGCATTCGTATCCCCTCGGACCTGTCCAGCAGACCAGCACACAACTTCTTCCCGAGCGAGATGCCGAAATCATCACCTTCCAGCGGTGCCATGTGTCTTCCTCCTGCGAGAGCTCTCCATAGACTACCACAAGCTGCTCTAAGAACCCCACTGTGGGTGATTCATGCGTCCCCCCTCGCCCTCCATGGATCCCCACGGTATCCATGAGAATATGAGACTCACTACCGTACGTCGTGGACTTCCCTAGCGGTAAGCATGAGGTAAAAAGGTGCATCTCCAGTCCAAGTATGCTATGACGGTGTGTGTGCAATGTCCTTTCTCACGTGCAGTCTTCTCCATTTAAATTCTTTGATCTTTTACAGATGTTTCTTTTATTTTTCAACAAGGTGAGCTGATACATGTGTCCTATGGTCAGTATTGTGCATACAATTGTGCTTATCCTTTGATATATTTTGGCACAGTTTATTCTCAAAAGAAATCTGAAGACACAATTTGTTTTATTCACTCAACGAGATATCCTCAGTGGTACGTATGACATCTATTGATTCCCTGCAAAGCTTAGTCAGGTAGTATGATTGGTTCTGTTTGATTGTAATAGTTCAATTATTTTTTCCAGTTATATTTTGCAAGCCTACTCTGTAGCTTGCTGCTCTAAATAATACTCCCTCCGTTCCAAATTAATTGACTTCCATTTGTCCACACATGGATGTATCTAGACATGTTACACGTATAGATACATCCACATGTGGACAAATGGAAGTCAATTAATTTGGAACGGAGGGAGTATTTTCTTTGTGTGAAGCATAGGAAACATGAAACATTAATGGCATGTTCCATCAGCACTTAAGAAAATATGTAGATGAAGCTTCCACCATATTCCATTAGTAAATGCTCTAGGTAATTTTGATAGAATGGTGTATGTGATGTCTAAATACTCACCAGTCAGGTATAATTTGTCTTTGCAATCCCTTTTTTTAAGATCAGGTTATGTTGCAATATAATTGTTGTATAATTTAGTTTTTTGAAGTCAATTTTTAACATGTTTTTTTCTAGTTGGGTGGTCTACTAGAGATGAACAAATAATACTCCCTCCGATCGGAGAAAGTACATGATTTAGCATGTAGTTCAAATAATCCTACATTACTAAATAGTTGCCCTCTGAAGTACTTATTGAATACTTTTACAACTCTATATCATATTATTTATTTTATTTCATGTGCCGTACAACTTATTTTACCAAAAAATGCTCATAAAATGTCCGCTGCAACGCGCGGGGTATGTTCTAGTTAAGTAAAGGATATAACCACAAGGTGAAGAGGTGTGACGACAGAAAGTCCACCAGCGTCATAAAGGCTCACCCTATTTTTCTTGTGCCCCTCACACAAAGTATGTGAGCACAATCCACTAAGCGGGCACTTGAAGGCGGTGACCAAAGCCTTTACACACAAGGTTGGACCTACCTCTACAACTGAATTGGAGGCTCCCAAGACCACGATGAAGTTTCACACACCAAAACGCTTTGAGAAGGCTTCTGGGTTCAAAGGAACCCAAAAGTAACGAGATCCACAAAGAATTACGATGGTGGAATCAAATTGATTTGATGAGATTGTAGATCTAGGTCTCCCCCAACAAATCCCCAAGTATCAAGACGTTTGGGGGGGGAGGGGGTGCCTGGGAGGGAGATCTAGAAGCTTTTTGGTGCGATATTAATGATGAAGAGAGAGTGGTAGTCATCCCCTTGTAAATCGGGAAGAAATGGTCTTATAGGGGAGGGATAGAAATTCAAACGTTATGCTTCTTTCCATGGGAACCAGGAAAGTTTGGTCCCAGCGTGGACCAGTTTAGCCAAAGAGACACGAGGGATCGTACTAGTCCGGCGCAGGGTATAGGTGGGCATCCGAGGCCCAAGCATCGCCCCAAGGCGACCCAGACGAGTCTGATCCACCCGGAGAAGGGGGCTCAGACAAGTCCGATGCATGGTCTGGCTAGGGCAACCGATGCCACATTCCATAGCTCAGACTAGATACTAGGACTAGGGGTGGGCATATAAACCAAGAACCAAAACACCGAACCGAATAAACCGACACCGAATACGAATAGACGGAAACCAAGAATTTTAGTCAATATTCGGTCAACAATTCTTAAGAACCGAAATTACTGTGGTCAATTCAATCTCGTTCCTTCATTACCCGATGAGACCGAAAACACCGAACTAAATTGCAATGGCCCAAAGTGTACGTAATAGCCCATGAGTCAACAGCTAATAACTCCATTTATCGAGCACGTAGCCCTGCGATGTTTTTTTCTTCAGCTTCTGATTCTCACCCAATTCCTAACCCTACCCGCCAAGTGCGCTGCCTCTCCTTCTCTTTACCCTGGCGGGCGACGGTGGTGGTGGCTTGCAGTGCCGGATATGCCTTGCTACGGCCCTAGAGGCCACGCCGGAGCCGCAACTCGACTCACTAAATGATGCGCCCCTCTTCCTTATCCTGGATCATGTGGAGACCCCCAAACCATGCGCTCGTGTGCTGTGCCATTGAGTCACACCAATGACGTACTATCCATCTTGTCTATTTTCAGATTGAATTTAGAACTATGGTTGGATTTTGTTTTCTTTAGTCGATCCGTTGGTCAATTCGGTCGCAACCGATGGCCGAACCGAACAGTCGGTCCCATGAACTCCTCGGTTTGTAGTTTACTGAACAACCGATTGGTCTTTGTTTTCTCAAAACCGAACCGATCGGTTCGGTCTAACCGAATGTCCAGGCCTAACTTGGACAACGACCGGACCAGTCCGGCCACGCGGACAAGGGGGAACGAATGACTCGGAGGCAGTTAGTCCGCATTCGAGGAGCACTTGACCGACGATGACGCAAACCTATTGACTCATGGACGCCATGTCGCCTAGATGGGGTTGAAACTCGCGTGCCATTATTCGATGCAACATCGCTACCAACAAGACGCCAAATCCAAACCCTAACTACACTTCTAATATCACGCAAATTTGAGGTCCCGCCTACCTCCAGCCATCGGAACAACATATGATGTGAGGAGAACCACCAGCCTCGCCGCGGCTGTGGGTGGACATCTGGTCGCGTGGCGAACGGAGAGATGTTGCGGTTTTGTCCATTTTGGAGCATTTGCCATTTGAGCCCAAATGCTAACCTAAGGTTCTGAAGTGATAATCTACTTTTGCAACCGCGTGTACCATCTCATTACGAATGCAAAGTAGGTTCTTCTACTCTTGTGAAATCCAGGTATTTGTTCCCCGCAAGAAAATAATCCACTATTTGCAGTGCAAATAATCCAATCTTTTTTGTTTGTTGAGGATTGCAAATAATCCAATCTGGACATGCGAAGTGCGACGGTCCATGATCCATCCAACAGGCGTTGAAAAGTAAGCCAAAGCTTATCAAAAGGACCCTCTAACAAAGGATTATTTTACAGGAAACACAATACTGTAGAAACTTATCCCTTGAAATTTAGCAGTATCTAGCAGCTCAGGGGCCTGTTGTTCAAAAACAAAAGCAGAGGGGACTGAATGTAATAAATTCCCCACAAAATCGCATTACTTAACTTTCCTCGGCGGCCCCTTCCCAATCGCACCTCACTCCCGACCGCCACCTCCAAGTCCCCGGCGACGCTCCGCCTCGACCTCGCCGCCGCCTCGCAGCTCCACCGTGGCAGCCGGATTCGCCTGCTCGCCGACGGGAGGTGGCTTTCAGTCAACCGACGACCCGAGCTCTTCGCATCGATCCCCCTCGGCGCCAGCTCGGGCCTTGGCCTCTCCCCCTTCCGCCGAAACCCTAGATTCCACCGCCGCACGATCGTGCGGCTCGTGGCCTCCTGCGATGCCCATATAAGGAGCGCCCCTCCTCCCCCCGAGGCTCTCGACACAACCTCTCTCGCGTTCTAGGGTTTGCGCGCGCCGCCTCGAGGACAATGGGACTGGGACGCACCGTGGTGTCCGACGACGAAGGTACGGGATCTCGTTCCCCATTTCTCTGCGGTTTCGGGTGGTTCGGCGGCGGTTTCTGGTGCGTTTTCTGACGGAAATGCTTGTGCTTCTGTTCGAACCCTAGAAGAGGACTTCATCGAGGCCGAGGAAGAGGACGACGAGCCGCGGCCGTCGCGGAGGGGCAGGAATGATGTCGACGAGCAGGACGACGACGACGATGAGGAGGACGAGGAAGGTCGGTTTTCTCCTCACGATTTCGCCGTTATGTTTGCTTGCGCGGGCGATTTGGGCGGTGTAGTTATTCCTTCTCCTGCAATAGGATGTTTTTATGTGCTATATATGCGGAGCTGTGTTTCGGCCGTTCTTTTTGCCTGTGTCCTTATTTCTGTTGCTATTATGTGTATTATTATTTGTATGTGGAATTGAGCTTGCAGTTATTGCCTTTTTCTACTTGAATCGCCGGTGGTTTTGTTCTCGAGTTAGTTTAGCAAATACTAATTGGGTAAAAATTGTTCCTGAGCAGAGGAGGGACAGAATGAGTACGAGAAGGATGGCTTCATAGTGGATGATGCGGATGAAGACGAGGAGGAGGAGGAAGAGGAGCTGATGATGAAAGACGTAAGAAGAAAAAGAAAAAGAAGAGGTAGTTGCTTCTGACGCCTCATTGTGAAACAGAGTATGATTTCCTTCTTTGTTAGTTGCTAAACTGCAAGAGATGTTGCCAGGGAATCAGAGGAATTCGAGCTCGATGAGGATGACTACATGTTGCTCCAGGATAATAACATCACTGGCATCCATCGCCCAAAGCCTGCTGTAAGCTTTACGATATTTGTGTCTGGATTGAGCTTTCCTGCTCAATTCTTTATCATGTTTCTCAAGAATGGACCTTTTCGGCTCACTGCAGGGAAACAAATTTAAGCGGCTGAAGAAGGCAGGAAGGGAGTCTGAAATGGGTGAACATTCTGGCTTCTCTGATGACAATGCATCTGGTAAAAGGCGTACTGCTGAGGAGAAAGTTCAGTATTCCTTGTTTGGTAATGAAGGTAGTCGCTTTTGAATCCACTTCCATTTTGCTTGTTTTCCATTGCAGTAAGTTTTGTGTCTTACTTTTTATTTGCTGCAATGCATTTTGATCAGAGCCCTTTGAGGAGGATATAGTCGAGGAGGATCAGCAGGTGGATGAAGATGATGTTGCCGAAGATGACATGGACGATGAAATGGCTGATTTCATTGTGGACGAAGAAGAAATTGATGGGGACGGTCAAGTTGTGAAGTACGTGCTTATTTTGTATTTTGTGTTACTGATTCGGTATCCATCTGAAATTATTCAGACCACGTTTGTTGAATGCACACGTTCTATTGTATTGCAGAAGGAAGAAGGTTAAAAGAAAGCCTCTAAGACAAGCTGCAGGGGTTTCATCATCTGCATTGCAAGAGGCCCAGGATATATTTGGGGACGTTGAAGAGCTATTAGCGCTAAGAAAGCAAGAGCTTGAGAGGGATGCTATTAATTCAGGCGAGCTGAGAGGAAACAGGCTTGAAGATGAGTTTGAGCCATTTATTCTGGCAGAGAAATATATGACACCGAAGGATGAGCAAATCAAAGAAAATGATGTACCTGAGAGGATCCAGGTAAATACCATAGACACCAGAAGGCATTCTTAATTTTGGGTGATAATGTCTTTCTAATTTGTTGCTCCTTGGGCAGCTCTCTGAAGAATTAACTGGCTATCCTCTGGACGATATCACAAGGAGAGAGGAGGAAAGTGTATGGATACACAACCAACTCACTGGTGATGGTTTTCTCTCCTTTTTTGGCAATGAGCGTGTGAACAAGGAGATTGAACAGAAGGACATTGTGAATGTCTTGACTATGCTACATGTCAACAAATTCGAAGTACGGTTATTTCTTTTGTATTTTGATGATTGATTTGCTGATCTAGATATTGTAACCAGCCTCTGTGTGTAATTTCCGAATTTGATCTGCTGACATATTTATTGTTGCCCGTCAGATCCCATTCATTGCAATGTATAGGAAAGAACTTTGCCCGAGTCTGTTGGACCATCATGCCCATGAGAAAGAGAATGAAGAAGACAGACCTAAAATGAGGTGGCATAAGGTAACTGTTCACTGCTAGGCAGGTGTTGCTTTTCCTTGTTTATTATGATTTTACAATTGCTGACATAATTCATGTGTTTGTAGCTGCTTTGGGCTGTTCAGACCTTAGACAGGAAGTGGCTACTTCTTCAGAAGCGCAAGCTTGCTTTGCAGATTTATTATGAAAAACGATTTGATGAAGAGATACGAAGAATAGATGATGTTACAAGGCAGGCACTCAATCGGCAACTTTATTACTCTATTATTGAAGCTCTAAAGGAAGCAAAAACTGAGAAAGAGGTGGAAGATGTTGACGCGAAATTCAACTTACATTTCCCTCCTGGCGAAGTTGAAGAATCAGGTCAATTTAAGCGACCAAAAAGGAAATCCTTGTACAGTATTTGTCACAAGGCAGGTTTGTGGGAGGTTGCTAACCAATTTGGCCGGAGTGCTGAGCAATTAGGTCACCATCTGACTTTAGAGAGGATACCTGTACGTCCACTAAGCTCACACTTCACATTTCTCTTCTTCGGAACAATACTGCATGCGCAACTTATTATTTGTCCGCATCGATTTGTGCCACCTTGGCTGAATCCACTGTGACACCTTATCTGCATTTGCTTCTTTCAGGAAGCGGGTGAGCTTGACAGTGGGAAAGATTCTCCCGAAGATGTTGCTGCAAATTTCACATGTGCGATGTTTGAAACACCACAAGATGTTCTTCGGGGTGCCAGACACATGGTAACCAGCATCTCACAAATTTAACCAGTCTTTGGATGGGCTTTCATTTCATCCGCCAAATGATCAAATTTCGTTTGTTTTTGTCTTATCAGGCAGCTGTTGAGATTGGTTGTGAGCCTATTGTAAGAAAGCATATCAGGAGTATCTTCATGAATAAAGCTGTTGTCTCAACAAAGCCCACACCTGAGGGCAATTTGATCATAGATCCCTACCACCAACTATCAGGTGTTAAATGGCTGCGAGAGAAACCACTAAACAAGTTTCTCGATGCACAGTGGCTTCTTATTCAGAAAGCAGAGGAAGAAAAGCTCCTCAAGGTTACCATATCATTACCAGAGGGTGCAAAGAAAGAGCTTATGTCCGACGCTCGTGAGAATTATCTAAGTGACTGTGTCAGCAAGTCTGCACAATTGTGGGATGAGCAACGGAAGATGATACTGGATGATGCCTTCCTCAATTTTCTTCTTCCATCAATGGAAAAGGAAGCTCGATCACTGTTGACAGCAAAAGCCAAAAGTTGTCTCCATATGGAATATGGACAACGGTTCTGGAACATGGTTTCTGTAGCTCCATGGAAGAAGAAGGATTCCGAGAAGAAGGATGCTGACCTTGATCTGGATGATGAATCAGAGTTGAGAGTTATGGCTTGCTGCTGGGGTCCTGGGAAGCCAGCAACCACGTTTGTAATGTTAGACTCATCAGGAGAATTGGTGGATGTTTTGTATGCTGGTTCTCTCAGTATTAGATCTCAAGGCGTTGCTGAGCAGCAGCGAAGAAGAACGACCAGCAGAGGGTTTTGAAGTTCATGACTGACCATTCACCACATGTTGTATGTGTAGGAGCATCAAATTTGAATTGCAGACAACTCAAGGATGATATTTATGAGGTAATATGTTAATTTATCTGTTAGTAAACCATGTGAACGACAGTCCTATGCGGTGGTGAAGTACTCCCCACTTGTGCCAAGAGGTCTTTGGTTCGATGCAGCCTCCCTGCATTGCACTGTGCAGGGGCAAGGCTTGCCTCGTATAACCCTTCTCCAGACCCCACACACCCATCTGGCGTGGGAGCTTCTAGCACTGGGTCTGTCCTTTAAGTAAACCATGTCTGTTGTTTCATTTCATAAGTGTACCGCTATACACTAGTACCTCTACGTGTATGTTTGGACAGGGCCCCAGCTACTTAAGCTTGATGCCTTGATCTTAATCCTCTCGTTTTCTATATGATAGTTTGCTATCAACCGCCGCATCATGTATATCCTTGCTATTGTAGAACATCACATGTGATCGGCTATTTTTGTTGCTGCATACATTAACATTACTGCTCTCTTTCTCCTGTTGTGACAAGGAGAAACAAGATGTCATCCCAAAGCTGGCTTCTTGGGGTTGCAATAGATTTTAATGCCTAATGTTGCTGTTCCACCACTAAAAATTCTGTTCCTTTGCAATGAAAAATGCAGTTGCTCCATTATTTATATTCATATTTCTATTTCCTTCATCCTTCTGTTCAACTTTTGTTATTAGGCATGAATGTCATGGGTGCTTTAGTTGGTTTTTGATCGGTTGATTTTTCATTTACGTACCTACATAGCTGATAATATATTTGCTTCATTTTACTTCCATCCTTCCTTAGGTTATTTTTAGAATGGTTGAAGATAATCCAAGAGATATGAACCCGCAAATGGAAAATTTTAGCATTGTCTATGGTGATGAATCCGTGCCTCGCTTGTACGAGAACTCTCGCATATCTTCAGATCAGCTGCCTGGCCAGTCAGGTATAGTACAATGTGTTGATTTACTGTTTGCTCTTTCGACCGTGAACCTTTTAAATAACTCTCCTTTTCATATCTTAACTCCTGTGTAGCCATTGTGAAGCGTGCTGTGGCACTTGGTCGGTACTTGCAGAATCCTTTGGCGATGGTTGCAACACTCTGTGGACCTGGGAAAGAGATACTGTCATGGAAATTACACTCCCTTGATCAGTTCCTTACTCCTGACGAGAAGTATGAAATTGTTGAGCAAGTAATGGTGGATGCAACTAATCAGATTGGATTTGATGTTAATCTTGCTGCTAGCCACGAGTGGCATTTTTCCACTTTACAATTTGTTGCTGGTCTGGGGCCGCGCAAAGCCTCAGCGTTGCAGAAAGAATTGGTAAGAGAGGGATCCATTTTTAGTCGCAAGGAGCTGGTAAAACCTCTAGGTAGGAAAGTATTCATGAACGCGTCCGGGTTTTTACGTGTCCGACGAAGTGGTGCAGCTGCAGGTAGTGCTCAAATCATTGATCTGCTTGAGGATACAAGGATCCATCCTGAATCATACGCGTTGGCAAAGAATTTGGCCAAAGATGTCCGGTCCGAGGAAGCAAATGAAGCAAATGAGATGGACGATGATGAGCAAGAGATGGCAATTGAGCACGTAAGAGAAAGGCCAGGAAATCTTGTGAGACTTAAGATGGATGCATACATTAAGGATATTCCAGAGGAGTTCCGTAAAAGGGAAACATTGGAAGACATAAGGGAGGAGATACAGCGTGGCTTCTCTGACCGGAGGACCCCCTATGCTGAGCCAAGCCCAGACGAGGAATTCTGGTTGCTTTCTGGTGAAACTGAGGATAACATAACAGATGGAAGGATTGTTCAAGTAACTGTCCGTAACTTACAAGAGAACCGAATAATGTGCACCTTTGATTCTGGTTTGAAAGCCATAGTTATGGGAGACAATTATTCTGATGAAGGCTATGATCCAGAATCAGCACAGTTGCATGAAGGTGACGTATTAACTGGCAAAATTAAGAATGTGAACAAAAACAGGTTCATAGTTTACCTAACATGCAAGGAATCTGAAATGAGGAGAAGGCCTTACTCCAGGAATAATCATGATCCATACTATCATGAAGAGGAAATCATCCCGACCCAGAATGATAAGATCCGGAAACAGAAGGAACAAGCAAAGAAACGTTACAAGCCTCGAATGATTGTTCATCCTCACTTTCAGAACCTCACAGAAGAAGAAGCAAAGCAGGTTTGCTATCCTACCAATTAAATAGATTTTGTTTCGCAGACTTCTTTTCTTTCTCTCTTTTGTCCCCTGGTAGTAACTTTGTTTGTTTCTTTGTTTGTTCAAACAGTTCTTGGAAGACAAAGAGCCTGGCGAGAAGGTCATTCGGCCTAGTGGTAGGGGGCCATCATTTCTAACACTTACCCTGAAGATATTTGATGACGTTTTTGCACACAAGGAGATAACTGAAAGTGGAAAGGATCATAAAGATATTACAAGTTTACTTCGCCTTGGAAAGACATTGACCATCGGTGATGAAACTTTTGAAGATCTTGATGAGGTTGGTGCATGAGATAAATTTGAGTAGTAATTTTGCTTTGGTTCATATCAATTAGCTGCAGTTTTTTTTTCAGCTAATAGGTGAATCTTTTCTTCTACAATACACAGGTAATAGACAGGTATGTGGATCCATTGGTAGGCCACCTGAAAAGCATGCTCTCCTATCGCAAATTCAGGAAAGGGTCAAAAGGCGAGGTTGATGAAATGTTAAAGGCAGAGAAGAGAGAGAATCCTATGAGAATAGTCTATTGTTTTGGCATATCCTATGAACATGCAGGCACCTTTGTATTATCTTACATTAGGAGTACAACCCCACATCACGAGTATGTCGGGTTAAACCCAAAGGGCTTCAGATTCCGGAAGAGAGATTTTGACAGCATTGATCGCCTCGTGTCATATTTCCAGAAGAACATTGACAAACCACCACCGGAATCTGGTCAATCGGGGCGAAATGTTGCAGCAATGGTACCTATGAAGAATTCAGCTTGGGGTTCTGGTGGTGCTAATGACGGGTATAGGGGGGATGGTGACAATGGTAGGGAGAGACCTTTCTCTGGTAGATCAGGTCAGTGTATTTGCATTACTTTGTTGTCAAGCTTATCTGCATTGGATTGTTTAGCCATCTTTACCACTACCATATATGCTTTGCTTAGGATGTTATTTTTCGTTGATGACCTAAATGCTAACATGATTGGTCTTCAAAATTTCTTAATGGGTTCACACGAAGCAAGTATTTCAAACAAACTATGTTTAGACTTTGCCTCTTTCTTTCTGTCTACTGACAAATTTGTGATTCCTAAAACATCACGGCATCATAGTTTTCACTAGAATCTTGCCAAAATAATGTTTTAAGATCCTCAGAAGTACACAAGCACTCTTAATGTATATCATTTTTCCTTCGAAAGCAGGAGGTCGGTTTGATTCAAGGAACAGCTCTGGTGGTCGCGGCCGTGGGCGTGGCCGAGGTAATTTCAGCAGTGATGATGGCGGTGGCGGCGGCAACAGTGGGGGATGGACTAATAACATTGTTGGTGGTGGAGGTGGATGGGGCACTGGCAGAGGATCTGGAGGCAGAGATGGTGGAGGTGGATGGGGGACTGGAGGAGGATCTGGAGGCGGAGATGCAGGATGGGGTGGTGGCGGTGGTGACAATAACCGTGGAGGCGGTGGTGGGGATGGAGGTTGGGGTGCACCTGCTGCTGCTGCCTCTGATGCTGGTGGTGGAGGCTGGGGAGCATCAGCTCCTGGTGGCTCCGGTGCTGGTGATGACTCAGGATGGGGCAGCGCCAAAAAGGCGGTTCCAGCACAGGATGGCGGAAGTGGGTGGGGCTCCGGCGGTGGAGGCTAGTGAAGGCTGTGTGCCGTGCTGCATAAACCACCCTAGAACTATCAAATGGAAACTTATTTTTTGTGTTTGAATCCTGTTAAGCTGCTTTACTGCTATCGACGGGAGAAGACTGCCACTATTTTGGTACTTGCTAATCTGCTAGTTGCTGCCAGTATTGTGACACTATCAAATGGACGGCCTTATTATATCTGAATGCATGTACAGGTTCCGCACATTTGTCTTGGTTCTTGTTATTCCCATTGTCTCGATGCCTTCTAGGCTTTTATAGTCAGCTTTGCTCGGAGTTACGATAAGGTTTGAATGAGGACCTACGGCTATCTCTACATAGTGGTAGAATTGCTCAAGCATTTTGCATTAGGAGATCTAAGCGTCTGATGTCGGAGTATGTAAACAAACAGTCAGAAATTCACGGACAATCCCATTCGGCACACGAACTGCTGGTGCTGGCAATGTTTATAGCTCCCAACTACTTCTAAATTACAAGCCTTTTTATCTTTTGTTTTTGTATGGGTCTAGACGTATAATTTTAGGTTATTGATTCTCTTATTTCAGTCCGTATTTGTACATATTAATAAGGCTTATATTTAGAAACGAAGGAAGTATCTAATAACGATTGAAAAAAAAGTATATTCATCATAGATGGAGAGCCAAATGGGCAGGGAAAGGTAGAGGTGTAAATGGATATGATAATTTCCATACCGAATCCGTCGCCGAATCCGTTTTAAAGAATCCCATATCCGGTTCCGCAGAATTTGCCGGATATCCTTATCCGAGTCCGAACTGAACACCCGGATACGAAATAGCATCCGAATAATCAGATTTTCTACTGAAATGTCTAAACTAATAGAGCACAATTTGTAGTTAGTGAGTTGTGTGAAGTTCATTTGTGGAGCACAATTTATAGTTAGTTCTATTTTTCTAAACTAATAGAGTACAACTTTGTTAGATTATTACGTTGTTGAGCTATTGTTTTTGGTTATGTGGGTTGATGATGTACATTACATATACCGATCCGACTTATTTTCTTTTCGCCCAGAATCCGCTCTATTTCCGTTCCGAATCCGTGATTATATCTATTCGCCCCCGAATCCGCAACCGTTCATTATCCGATCCGATCCGAATCCGGAAAAAATATATGGTAAACGATATGGTAGAGGCAAAATACGATCCGATCCGATCCGTTTACACCCTAGGGAAAGGGAAAGACTAGTCAGATGGAATTTTTTTTTTGAAACAACGGGCTGTCCCAGCTGCATATGTTTCAGCAGTGGGTAATTACAAAAGGTCAAACAAAAAATTTACAACCAAAACCTTTATTTTACATCAAGAACCCTATAAAGAAATTGGAAAAAACAGTCGAGTCCCTCTGGTCCTTCTCCACCTCGCTGGGTTCAAATTTGGCTCAGTAGGGTCGGCCATCTGAAGCAGAAGCAAGACAGAGACTTTGTCACAAGTCATTGCTGGTGAGCTTCTAGGAGCAACCACAACACACGCTCTCTCCGGCACAGATCGAGAACCGGGCATGGGGAGCAACCTCCCTCGCAACACCATCACCATGACGGTCGTGAATCAGAGCGGAGGCAACGGAACCCGATAGATTTGGGCCAACACCGAGCTTTATTAGATAGGATGCAATAGTAGTGCCGCCGCACACCTCTAGCTCCACCCTGAGGAGCACCACGTAAAACAACAACACCATGTCCATCCACCGGCAGCAGCTCGTAGTATCCGACAACCAAGGTCCTCAACGACATCTCTCCATCCTTCAACTTAGCAGACTCTGACCTAGCCATGACAGTACAAGAATTGCTCACACCAGCTTGGTGCCTCCTATGAAGAGGATGTGTCACCTCTGAGTACCACTACATGCTCGGAACATAAGTCGTGGCTTACATGCCATGGACGTGGTGCTCGCACTCGTTACCCGGTGTTGCAGGCTGTTGTTGGTACGAGGGCGTCGTTCTAGATCGGCGCTCTCTTGAGGCAAGGACATTCGACAGTCATTCGCGTAAGGTCATTTTTGACCACTACGAGACAAGGGCGTCAAAGCTCCCAAACCCTAACAGTGCCGGTCAGAGAGGAGGAGGGAGAGCACCGCCGCCAAATGATCAAACGCTGCCGCTCCGCGCCCGTCACCACCAGATCCAACGTCGCCGGACGAGGCCCGCCACTAGATTGATTTCCCTCACACCCGATTACCACCATGCCCTACAAATCCCTGGCACACCTAGTCCGCGGCTACTCCAGTCCACCCGTTAAGCCCACCGAGCGACTAGGATCTTTTCTGGCACTGTTGAGCAGCACCCTCTGCATACCTAAGTAGTTGGCCCCACACCCCGCACCCCTAAATGTTGAGCTATGGTCCCACTTTCTCACAGCTCGCTAGAGCCTTCTCCGACGTCGTCGGCAACTCATTGCGGTAGCGGCGAGGGAGGGAGCGGAGGTGAATGAGGCAGAGGAGTCGCGAGGGAGAAAGAGATAGAGGAGGGCGACAATTGGGGAGGGAGCACGTGGCGGAGGGGATAGAAGGCGTCCTTCATGGTGAGGCCACCGCCCACCGTGATCCAAACACATGCGCGGTCACTGCGAAAGAGCGATCATGAGTCTCTTGGGTTTGTACTCCAGATTCAACGAGTGCGCGCGACAACGAACAAAGCACGCCAATTGCATGGGCTCAACGAGATGCGACCAACTAGATCTAGGAAGGATAACTCTGGACTAGGCCGGGTCTGAAAAGCTCGACGCGCTTAATGTCGGCCCATGAGTTCAGCCTTCGGGCCCATTAGCCAGCCGAGGCCGCGCCGTCTCGTCGTGTCTCTCGCTCACCCTCCAGGCTCCAGCCAAGCGGCCAAGCCTTGGAGCTCGAGGCCGCCCGTCGCCGCGACCGCGAGAGCTGAGAAGGTTCTAGAAGCGAGCAGAAGCCGCAGCCCCGGCGCCTGGTTTCGCCGGCCCCGCGCATGGATCAGAGGAAGGCCCTGTTCCGCGCGAAGCTCCGGGAGCGCGAGGCCAAGGAGAAGCAGGAGAAGCGCATCGACCCCTCCCTCGTCAGGTCAGGTCTCCTGGCTCCGCCCCCTCTTCTCTACCCGTTTGCCGCTAGTCGCTAGCATATACCCTCTGGAATCTGTATCCTTCCCGGCCTACTTAGTTCCATGTCTGTGACGATTCGGGTTGGGTCGTCGCGCGTTCGCTTGATGTAAACCCTAGGGAATGGGGACGAGCAGCAGACGCGGGTGGTAGGGGTTTGGTACATAGGCCCAAATCCACTTGGTGTTTTGACACTTCTGTGTACACTTGGCGGTAGGGGTTAGCTTGTTCTCGAGTAGCGTTGCAGGGATGGAATTCTGATTAGCTAAATTTTCGAGTAAATCGGTTACCAAATTTCTCTCAGGGTTCGGACCTCGTATAGTCTGTGCGTTACTCTAGCCCCCTTGGTGTTACCCCCTTATGCATTGCTTAACTGAATGCCCATGATGTGGATTTGGCCTTCCAATGGGTTTCCATTTACATCATGTTCTTGAGTATATCAAGCGATAAGAGTATCTAATAGCCGTGCATTGTCTTCTGCAGGTATAATGAATATGATCAGCCCATCTGTAGAGTCTGCAACGTTACTCTAAAATCTGAAGCACTTTGGCCTGCACACCAAGTTTCACGGAAACATCATGAGGTAAAACAGAGGGGAAAATCACCGATTTACACTTGTATGTGGGCGTAGCTGGATGTTCGTATTGCAAGGATAGCTTTCATGGATGTTTGATGGAGTATTAATGTTTGTTCCGTTTAGAAGAATAATAGGGACAGTATTATGTTTGACAGAAACGTGAACGAATGATTCCTACTCCAATGTAGGCCATTTTCCGTATGGAAATTCAAAAGTGTTACCACTACTTATGCTGTCATGCTGTCTAGGTAGTTCTAGATATGAGTATATGACTGGATTGAACAACCACTAAGGTTGATGCATGGTTAAGAAAGATGAATAACACATTTTCCATGGGTTTTGATGTAACCATGATTTTCCAGTTTTTTCTTTTCATTTTAAGTTTAGTTGCTCACTGTTAAGCAGCATGTGTTTTTTCTCGTGAAAGATTCATCTAATTACTGTATTAAAATTGAAGACTCTTGTTATAGCTTAATTGCTCCAAAGCAGCAGCTAATTTTGTATTTACTTCACATATATTCAGTACTGTAGTCATCATCTGATTGAAGCATAATTGCTTCGAAGGTGTCTGTGTGCGTTCTTTGCAAACTGTGTTAATATTTTGCCAATTTATGGTACAGGCAAAAGCCGCTGCAGCCACTAAAGTTACAGAAGGCGCAGCTCCTCGTGGCAAAGATGTCAATTATAAAGGCCCAGCAGAGCCCCAGAAAGCAAAATCCTCCTCGTTGCCTGCCAATTTTTTTGACAGTCAGGGAATGAAAAGGCAAAATGATGGTGAGAATGCTACATTGCTCCCCCCCCCCCAATTCAAAGATTCATAGTGTAAATTGTTCACATCTAATTTATGTACTTCATTTGTTTGATTATATATTTTGTCGTCCCTGTCTATACTTCATTCGTTTGATTGTATGCTGCTATGTGTCATCTTCCCAGTGTTTGGTAAGTGTAGGTAAATTGTCAGTGTCATGGGCTCATGGCTAAGGAATTGTTCACATCTGATTTCTCCTTTTGGTTTTCTCTTGATGCGAATAGCTATCTGCTATGCTTGACATTTGTTGTAATAGACCTATCTATTTTCACCAAGATAGTAAGATAGCAAGTTGCACAAAGTTTTATATAGAGCACATTTGGTTCCTTGCTAGACCTAGCAATTACTCACCTAACTTTGCTTAGCAAGATTTATGCGCTAAAAGACCTCGCTTTGCTATGCATCCTTTATCACACGAGCAAGGAAAACCTTGCCTATGGAGGAGTTTCAAGCTCACTCTCCCATGTGGGCAAGGTTGGATTGCTCCTAAGTCGTGCTGTGGTTCATTGAAAGTTGTAAATATTAATAATTTTATTATATTTTAGGCCACTTATGATATATTCCAAAAAATACGTGCATTCTGAAGAACCGCTCTCGAGTTATTTCTTGTATGTGTTAGTTTTTTAATTCCTTGTAATTTGTAAAGCAATGTGGGCAACTGATCCAAACCTGCCCATGATCTATTGGATAGTTTTCTCTTTGAACAACTGGGATAGCATTAGTCATATGCTGCATTTTACCGTTTATGCTAACTTGCTAATTGCCATGTGATTTACCATTAATTATAAAGTGTGATAACTAATTAAATTCCAGTCACCAAGCCTTCATACATGAGAATGGACAGAATTGACATCCCTCCTGGCTACACCTGATAACCAGTTATCCTACAAAATTGGTATCATTTAAGTGAGCTTCCGTATGTAGTGAACATCTTATGAATGTCTGTTTTCTGTGAAGAGTCTTGCTAGCAGTATTATGCTTTAGCAACAGCTGAAATTGTACATTTAGCAGTCTCGCGCACTTAAGACAACTTTGATGAGCAGGTACTGGTTCTGAAGGAAGGTCTGTACGCCAAGAAGTGGCTGGTGTTCAACCGCCGAACAAAGAAGCAGGTGTAAATAATAAACCATCTGTGAGGCCGGACCAAGTGCCAAATAAAGGGAGTCAAGGCAAACCCAATGTAAAAGGAATTCTTCCTGGGAATTTTTTTGATTATACAGAAGAAGATGAGGATGAAGCTCCAGCCCCAGCTCCAAAGGAGCCCAGTAGAACCCCGGGAAATACTGCCAATCCAAATCGAGTGCAGGTGAAAGGTGTCCCTGATGGCTTCTTCGATAGCAGTAACACACAACCCACTGAAGCCAGTGCATCATCTCAAGCAGGGAAAAATGTGGAAAGTGCTCAAGTAAAAGGAGCCCTGCCAGAAGGATTCTTTGATAACAAAGATGCAGATCTCCGAGCACGTGGTATTGAACCACCAAAAGTTGACATCAAGTAAGTTTTCTTCACTAAATCTTGCAAGTGTATTGCCTCCATAAAGAATTGTTATTCTTGCAGTCGTGTTATGTCTACAATAACTAATCTAACTTAACGAAGTTTTGTTAGGACTTGTAGGCTTTTGTTTACATATGTATAGAGCTATTTTATGACCTTTGCTAGCTTCTATCTACTAGTACGGAGTAATGACTAATGAGGATTATTTGCTAAATAAGTTATGTTACTTCTGCAACCATCTTGAATGTTTGCATGATTGCTCTCACGTTTGAAAACTGCAGAGTCTGGCAGAGTCAATAATCATTGCTTTTATGCATTTTTTAATGTTGACATGTGTTTACGAGCACTGGATTTTTTTAGTGTATTCAGTTCAATATATAAGCTTTTTCTGCAAGTGGGATTATTCTCATATGATATATGTTAAAATATCGTGCAGTGACGCATACAAAGAATTTGAAAAGGAAATTCAGGAGGACCTCCAGGAAGTCGATGATCGTCTTGAAGAAGAGGAGGTTAGGCTAACCTCTCCAGATTATTTGCGCTCTATGCCTTGCACATATTTGTTCTGCACAGCTGATATTAGCGAACTTTGTGTGTGCCTTGTAGATTGATGCTGCTGCTGAGAGGGAAGAGTACTTGACTTTAGAGCAAGAGTATGAGTCTTGTTCTGTTCACATGCCCATGCTTAGCAAAGTGAAGATTTTGTTTTGTTTGTCATCAGCTCATCATCCATTTATCTGTGCACAGGGAGTACAGGCAGCGAGTAAATATGCTGAAGAAACAGCTAACTGAGTCAAAAGCCACGCGGAATGCTAAGGCAAATAGCAAACCCGTTGGTATGGACATGGAGGCCAGCACCAGCGACTCATCAAGTGACGAGGAAGATGGCAGCACAGATTTCGCTGTTGACTGGAGAGCGCAGCATATGAAATGAAGGCAGAGGTTTCTGTGATTTCTTCTTGCCTGGCAACACAGAAGTAGCCGCCTCCACGATTGCGCATCCAACCGTGAATGAGAACTGAGTTCCTCAGGATTTTGCATAGAGGTGTTTCTTTTTTCTGTTATTCGTTTCTACTTATGAACTAACACAGCGAAGCTAGTTACTTCTTGCGAATGTGAATAGTCATGAGTCTTAACTACTGACAATTGCCACCGACTGATTGTACTTCGGCTGTAGCAAATTTGTGAAAATGAGTGAAACGACCATGGATGCTTCAAGTTTCTCGCAGTTTTGTATCCTTCCCTTAGGAATTGCGATACATGTTGGATGGACTCCCGGAAACCGGAAGGGATAGTTCCACCTGTGCATTGACTTGCTTGTGCAAGCTTCAACCCCTTCGATAGGGAACCAGGGATCGATCCATGTTTGTGCTTGTGTGATGTTGATACTCAGCTGGTTAGAGTGCTGACGTTCTCTGCTGTGGTGCTGCTAAGGGCTCACCTTTTGAGCTCATTCAGCCGAAGCTCACGATCCATTTCACATGTTTTTAGGTAGGCTTTAGTTTTCAAGGCCACATTTTTTTGCTCACTTGCAGTGGAGACCTAGTTCATGGGCGAACTTTAAGCTTAGTTTGGCAGCAAAGAATTTCTAAAACCGAAGTAGGAGTATACTAAAACCACAATATTTACATGTCTGGGCAACAAATACTACATGCTCAATAAACCATAGTTTGCGTTTCTCTGTTTTGTAAAAGAGGAGGCCTAGACCTCTTTCTTATCTACTGTAAAAGGAAAACTGCAGTATTGCAGACAATATGGTAATAAAAACTGCAGTTTTAGGTAAAACCAAACACCTCAAAATATAGATAACTATGGTATTTTCAGGAACCACAGCACTCTTAGAATACTTAAAAAACTTTGCACCGTTAAAGACCTACAGTAGATGTCTCATTTACACGTGTCTGTCACCTGGACACAAATGTCAGTCTTACACACTTGACCCTCTCTGTCTTTGACGCCTAATGTTAGTCCCAGCACCTTCCAGGCAACTTTTTTTTTTGCTTCTCACCTAAGTGGGTACAAGTTGTAGTATCTGATCAAATACACAGCTATTACACACACACACCACACGCACCCCACACTCACACCACTAGCTGCGAACCTAATCTAGACCTACAACTAGAACCGACTTGTCTGCCTGGTACAGGATTTTTTCCCTCATGGAGCTTACAGGCGAGACCAGAGACACTTATTGATGTTGCGGAATACTGTTCCTAATGAACAGTACCACGGACACTGTTCCTAGTGAACAGTGCCCTAGCATGAGACACTCGGGAAAATCGACTCCGAGGAATCGATCTCGCGAGCGGGTGGCCAGCCCACTGCTGGACCAACCAACGCGCTAAGCGCGCTCCTCCACCTTCCAGGCAACTGAAAAGGGGCCCAATGAAATTTCCTAGAACTCCAACTCATTGCCGTAGGTAAGCTCGGTTGAAACGGTTTGTGTTCATCATACGATTGCTGCAGTATATTCTATCTATTATCCAATACATACATTCCCTATCAGCGAAGACGTGCACTCGTGCAAAATTACGTCAGGATTGCCAACTGCATAGATATTCCATAGATCTTCAATTCTTTTTAGTGAACAGTTGACCATATATTTCTATCAACTAAAAATAAAGAACTCGCGGTCAGGGATGGAGCTAAACACGGCATGAGCATCTTTTATTTTTAATCAATCTAAGTTGCATTTGGAAATGGGAGGACCTGTGAATAAGCTTAGTTATCAGTAAGGTGGTTCTCAGTAAGGTGGTTCTGGAGCGAAAGAGACTGGTTAGCCAATAACCAACCTACAGGTTATGACGCTGTCAATGATGAGGATGACTATGTTAACCTAATGTTTCACGGAATCACGATGGACGATACCAAAAGATGTGTTCTCTTCTGACTTTGCTTTCGAGGAAAATAACGATTCCTTCAATTAAATTAGTGTTAAGTTGTCCTCTAATTTTTTTTGGCACATTCAGTGCTACTAGTCTATTACTCCCTTCGTTACTAAATATAAGATGTTTTATAAATTTTACATGTTCTAGATGCAGTAGTGTTGACGTGGCGCGACCTCTCCTCCTCTCCCCCGACCTCTCCCGCCCAACCTAACCGCGCCGCCCCTTCCCCTCCTCCTCTCCCCCCTCCTCCTTCACTCCCGCGACCTGGTCGCCCCTGCGCGGGCGGCTGGGCCGCGCGCCGCCGGCTCGTCCAGAAGAGCTCCCTCCTCTCCTCCCCATCCGCCGTCGCCGGCGTTCGTCGCCGGCCTTGGCCCGGGCGGCGCCGGCGACGGCGGCCTCCTGCCTTCCCCCTCGCGGTGGCGCCCGCGTGCATGGCGGCGCGGCTCCGGGAGGTGCTCCCTGGCGGCGGAGGGCTGGGCGACGGCGGGGTGACCTGCGGCTGCCTAGGTGGTGGTCACGGCGGTGGAGCTACCGTTGGTAGCAAGGCTGGCCGGGAAGCGCTCGGCCGGCCCAGATCTGGGCCCTACGGGCCCGATCTGGGTCATGGCGGGCCGGACGTGACCCAGCTGCCTTCGGGTTGACGACGAGCAACAACTCGTGACATGGTTGGCGGTGACGACACCGCCCCTGCTGCAGCGCGACGGTGATGGCCCTTCACGTAGTTACCCCACAACGGCGCCAGAAAAGGTCTTGACGGCCCTTCGTGTGATTACCTGCGTGAAAAGTAAATGGGTTAGGTTGAGACTCCAAGTGCAGAGTGTATGTAGTAGTGGAAGACAGTTTTCCCCACGAGGGGTGACTCGAGGGTTTAATATCGAACTCTCGGGGAACCAGTATTTCAGGTGTTATCTCCTTATCCTTCTCTTGAGAACCTGCAACAAAATAAATTATTTTGTGCCCTCAACCTCACCAAGTGGTTGTCAAGCACAAGGTGTGAGAATGATAATAAAATAATATGCAATGCAAACAATAAGTAAATATGCAATGATGGTAAATAAATATGCAAGGATGATGGTAGCAATGATAAATGATATTTTTGGGTTTTATATAATGAATGCAAGATGTAAAAGTATTTTTGTATTTTCGGATTTAATAATGGCAGCAAACAAAAGTGGTGATAAAAGTGTTGGAAAGGTGTTTCTTATGATTAAAAATAGACCGGGGTTCATGGTTTCACAAATGCACTCTCTCTTGATAACGTGGTAGACAATGGAACACTAAAATTAACATGAAAGATGGCAAGACATGGTTTGACAAGTTATTA
This sequence comes from Poa pratensis, assembly GCA_947311845.1. NCBI lineage: Eukaryota > Viridiplantae > Streptophyta > Magnoliopsida > Poales > Poaceae > Poa > Poa pratensis. The sequence continues at coordinate 32,529,062 of CAMZMU010000067.1, forward strand.
ATAATATGGGCATCACGTCCTAACATAGAGATCTCAAGTATAAGTTGTTCTCTCTCTTATGCTCCACCAAGATGCGAACTAAATCATAACACCTTAGTAATTAAGATAAATCAGAGCATAGCAATAAGTTCAATGACATGAAGTTAAAATAAGAACATGCTAGATCTAGTCATGAAGATAGTGGCCAAGGTCACATCCACTCTCCGGTAGCATGGTATTTTTGTTTATCCCTAGTGAGGCAACAAAGTAAGGTAGAAAACCCAAGTGGATCGCAGAACTTTCTCTCACGTTCACTGCACTAGCCACCCCCCGTTACTCCAACTAATGCACACGTTCCCCCTCACATGCTCTCATAAACATGCTTGATCATGACAAGTAAATAAGAACGGGGTACATAATATGCATCTACTTTCATAACTGAAACAAAACCATTGCAATCTCAAACATGTATTAACTCATAATAAAGATCCACCACAAAGGAATCACATAGATGACCGTAATCATGTTCAGCAGCTCATACGATAATAATTAGTGAAGCTCATAGAGAGGAGAGATACATAAGTTACTTCCACAAACCCATAGTCCAGGGGTGGACTACTCCCTCTTCATCATAGTGTCGGTGGAGATGTTGTTGGAGGAGAAGGAGACCACACCGGCAGCGCCCCACCGGAGTTTCCCCCTCCAATCTTCAGCTCCAGATCTCTGTTTCGTGGTTTCTGTGTTTCGGCGGCGCTCTCTTTCGCGAAAGCCCTGGGGGGGGTCTATATATAGTCGTTTTTAGGTCAAGACGAAGCTTCGGGAAGAAAGATCGACGGCAGCGGAGGCCCGAGGGTCAGGATGAGGGGCCCCACGCGGTCAGGGAATCTGGCCGCGTGGGCCCACCCCTTTCTGCCTTCTGGTCTCCGTTTCTTCGATTCCTTTGCGCCTACGTTTCGTTCCTTCCAAAAAAGTGATCCCCGTAAAATCTCAGGTCATTTGGACTTCGTTTGGATCCCTGAAACATCAAAATATAGAAAAAGGGGTTTTCTGACAGCGCAGGGTTAATTCCAGAAAAATGGGGAAGTTGTTAATTATCCCCAAAACTCAATATAAATCATGAATATAACCCTTATATGATGCAAATAACATGGAATAAAAATGTAAAGTTCATGTATGCATTTTACATGCATCAGACGGCGGGAGCTTCGCGGACTCGTCTGGGTCCGGCCGGACCTATGGTGTCGGTCAAGAGGGTAGCGGCGGCGTGGCCTACGTGCAGCAGCGTGGTGGCGGGGACTTTACGGGTCCTCATGGGACCCGGCCGGGCCTGTCCGGCCTGGTGTGTCCTTGCTACCGCGTCCGGTCGGCACCCGCAGGTGGCGGTGGAGGACGTCCTCCAGGTGGCCGTGCTGCTGCCACCCTCCGGCTCCAATGGTCTGGTGTGCTCTTGCTGTCGGGTCCGGTCGGCTACCGCCTATGGCGGTGGAGGTTGTTCCCTCCCGCGTGGTTGTGGTACCACCACCCATTGTCTACGGTTGTCTCTTCTCAGTCTGGCCTTGCAGTGTTCGCCATGGTGAGACGGCGTTGGTGACTTCAAGATCGTGGTGGCGTCTGTTGGTGGGCGGCAAGATTTGGTGGAGCGCTACAGATAGTCCGGGATGTGGTTTTTTGGGGGTCGGGAGAAATCCCTGTTGTTTTGACACCGACGCGGTGACGCTTGAGAGTGTCGCCCTTCCTTCTTGAAGGGCGTCAGGTGTACCCCTTCCCCACTCCTCGGAGCGTACCGGGGGAAACCCTAGGACATGTCCGGGCAGCAGTGTCGTCGTCGTCGCTTTCCTTCTTGGAGGTGCTGTTTGGTACGCGGCGATTCAGAGCGCTAGTATCGTGGTGGGACTACGCCGGAGAGGACATGGCGGTTGCGAGTCACTTTCGTTTTTGTTGATCCGCCGATGTTGGCATTGTTTTCTCTTTCTTTCGTTTTGGGCAGGACTGTGCTGTTTGCCCCAGTAGTGGACTCAAACTTGTTTAGGGTGGTTGCTATATTAATATAGCGGGGCGAAAGCCTATTTCTTTAGATGCAGTAGCGTAGCCAGGATTGCATCATGCCCCAGGCCACCTTCAGTTTACTGTTGCTACAGTATGCTACAGTACCGAGATCTTACGATTTCAGCCTCACGCCCTGGACCAAGGCCAGGTGGCCTGGGGCCTGTCTATGCCCCTGACTAGATGCGAACTAAAATGAGTGAATATACACATTAAAACATGTTTAGATACATGTAGTTATATGTGAATTCAAAAAAAAGTTAAAACATCTTATACTTATATTTAGTAACGGAGTACTACCGATGAATGTTCCTGACGCAGTGAGTACCAACAGCTTTGCAAGCATGCTACATAGAACAACAGTGCTAACACAGTAAAACTATTTTAGATAATGGTACTCCCTCCGATCCATATTAGTGGTCATAGCTTTATCTAAATTTTCATATGTATCTAGTTAAGTATTTAGACTAGATACATGTGTATCTAGACAAAGTTGTGCCCACTAATATGAATCGGAGGGAGTACTATCTGTTAAAATGATGATGTTAATATAGCTCCTTCCGGCTTCCACCATGACAAGTTGACAACAGTGTCAAGTGTCAACTGCCAAATCAAATCATGCCTTCTCCTTGCTCCTTAAAATGGTGTGGACTTGTGACAGTGAACAATGTCGGAGCAGAATCCATTCCCTGTGCTTGGTGCAGAGGTGGAACCAGGAATCTGCCATGGCCAACTTGTGCAGGCAGAGTAAAACCTGAATAGCGCCTCTCCTAGATGAGATGTTCCATTACATCGCCGTCGGAATAGCATGTTGTAAATCTAGAAAGGTTGCAGATGCTTAGCTTCCCTGTCTCATTCTTGCATTTCTCAGAAAAGGAATTAAAAGGGCTGGGTTTTGTAAAGTTTAATCAGTTCCTTTCTTGAAAAGTTTGCTTCTTGACAATTTTTTTAACCAGATCACATGCATCAATTGATCATTCTAAGTCCAGAGTTAGACAGACTTTGTGGGACTGTGAGGAGCAGAGTTCAGGTTAACTCAAAACTTATTTTTGAACAGTGAACACATTGTACGGATGCACATATTTTTTTTTGACATTTTAAAGGATTTTATAAATTCAAAAACTGTTTACAATCGTTCTCAACCAAAGGCCCCACCGGCCAAGGCACCGAATTAATCCAGAGTCCAACGGTGTCCTCAACCCTAGCAACTCTAGCAAGCTCATGGGCCACACTATTACAATTTCTCTTAACAAGTGAAATAGAGGAACTGAAAAAAAGATTTCTAAGACGCTCGATCTCTCTGTAGACGAAACAGTTTACCGACAGGTCTTTGTGCTTTGCCTTTAGCGAAGAACAGACTGCAGCGCAGTCCGTCTCAATTGTCGAAATCTGGATTCCTTCGTCAGCACAAACAGCAAGACATTTTAGCAGCGCCTTTGCTTCAGCTTCCTCCGCAGTACTGCAAACTTGGAGGTGGTCTGCAATGGAGCAAATGACCCTGCCATTGTGGTCTCTGATGATTCCTCCCACTGTTGCCTGTCCAGTTTCCTGGATAAAAGAAGCATCAAAATTTAACTTAAAATCACCTTGAGAGGGGGGCTCCCAACTATTAGAAACCTGTTTGGGTTTAGTATTAGGTTCAAAAACGTGGTTACTGCTGTTATGATCCACGCAATTGACCTTGTTGTTCCCAATGGCATAACCAGCACAAGAAAGACTGTGCACATAGTTCTGAAGGAAGACTGCCGATGCTTCGATAGAACAGCTTCCATCTTCATGGACAATATTGTTTCTAAGGTGCCAAGCTCTCCAAAGTAAGAGCAGTATGAGAGGGCGAGTATCAGGTGCAGAATTTGCAAGCAGAATGAGCAGCCAATCTGGTCCAGTATGCCTGAAGTTGTTCTCTTTTGGGAGGTTCCAAATACTTCTCATTTTATCCCTGAGTGCTTTGGCTTTGGTACACATCACCGTAGCATGGAAACTATTCTCCTCTCCATTTCCACAAATATTACAGGTGCTATCATGTTCCAGGGTCCTACGCCATTTGTTCCTTTTCGTAGCTAGATTATCCGAGGCACATCTCCAAGCGAATATGCGGATCTTGTGGGGAACAGGGCATTTCCAGATCAAGTTCCAAATCTTTCTACTGTCGTCTTCCGCCTCACTGTTGCCACTATTCAGATGAGCTTGTCTAGATAGATCGAAGGCCAGCCTATATGCACTTTTAACTGAGAAAATCCCGGATTTTTCGAAGTGCCACGCAGGAGCATCACCATCATGGCTCATGGGATTGATCTTCAGGATGTCTTCAGCATCATGAGGGAAAAAAATGTCTCTTATCTTGGTTTCATTCCAAATTCTGGTACCATGAATAAATAACTCCTTCACTTTCCTACATCTGGTGTATTTACGTAGTTTATCAGTAACCATCGGAGTTCTCCTCGGGATCCAGTTGTGTCTCTGAAAATTGATCAACTCGCCGTTCCCCACTCTCCACACAATACCTTTTTTAAGAAGCTCCAGCCCATACTCAATACCTCTCCAAGCTGGTGAGGCGTTTAGCTTTTAAAACTAAAGCACACAGACTGTCAGGATTATTGAGTATCCTCCAAGCTTGTCTCGCAAGCAGCGCTTGGTTGAAAAGCTGTGTGTTTCTAAACCCCATTCCTCCTTGTACTTTTGGCAATGTGAGATTATCCCAAGAAGCCCAATGAACCTTTCTGTGGTCTTCTTCTTCTCCCCACCAAAATTTTCTGATAGTTTTCATGTAGTCCTCATGGAATCCAGCTGGCAGTTTGAAGATGCTCATGATATAGATACACAAAGCCTGCGCAACTGATTTGACCATGGTCTCTTTAGCCGCCATGGACATATGATTTTCATTCCAACCACCAAGTCTTTTGGCAAATTTTTCCTTGGCTGGTTGAAACTTCTCTGCTTTCATCCTGCCCTCAGGGGTAGGAAAACCCAGATATTTCTCCTCAAAGGTGCTGCGCTCAACCCCCAGAATATTTTTGATGTCTTGTTGGTTCGACTCTGAACAAATGCTGCTGAACAAGATAGAACACTTTCCTGCACTGATAAGTTGCCCTGTACATTTTTCAAAGGTGTTTAGCACTTTCTTGATGACAGTAGCTTGTTGAGGATCAGCTTTGAAGAATAACAGACTGTCGTCAGCGAAGAGAAGGTGAGAGATACTTGGGGCTGTCCTGCAGACTTTGAGGGCTTTTAGTTCATCCAAATACACAACTCTTTCTAAAATTTTAGACATACCTTTAGTCACGAACAGGAAGAGATAAGGGGACATAGGATCTCCCTGTCTTAAGCCCCTTGAAGGGTAGAAGATATTCGAGAGCTCACCATTCAGTTTCACTGAGAACCTCACCAAAGTGACACAGGCCATAACAAGCTTCACCCATCTCACATCAAAACCTAGTTTCAGCAAAGTACCTTTCAGATATCCCCAATCCACTCTATCATAGGCTTTAGACAGGTCTAGTTTGTAGGCACAGAAATCCTTCGCAGGAGTTTTGTTTTTCTGGATAGAGTGAAAGCATTCAAAAGCCACCAGAGCATTGTCGGTAATCAACCTTCCTGGGATGAAAGCACTTTGTGTTTTGGGGATCAGGTTGTCAAGGAAAGGTCTGAGTCGATTAACCAGACATTTAGCAACAACTTTATACATCACATTGCAGAGGGATATTGGTCTAAAATCTTTTAGCTCGGCAGCATCGTTTGATTTCGGTATCAGGACAATAGTAGTGTCATTGACCCCCATAGGCATAGATCCATCCGCAAAGAAGATTTTAACCGCTCTAATTACATCTTCTTTCATCGTAGCCCAATTTCTCTGAAAGAACCTAGCCGGGAATCCATCCGGTCCTGGAGCTTTTAGAGGACCGATTTGGAATAGAGCATCGGAAATCTCTTTATCACTGTATTCCTTCAACAGTGTTTCATTAATGTCGTGTGTCACCTCTGGCTGTAGCATATCGAGAAGGTCTTTACGCTCCACCAACATGTCTTTAGAGAACAGGTTGGAGAAGAAGTCGCTCGTGTACTTCAGCATTTCATCTTTATTCTGCAGCAGCCGGTTGTCGACAGTTTTTATGGCCTTTATGTTGTTCTTTTTAGCTCTCCAAGAGGCTTTTCTGTGGAAGAATTTCGTGTTCTGGTCTCCCTCTTTCAGCCAAGAAATTCTGGATCTCTGTCTCCACATCATTTCCTCCCTCAGCAGTAGTTCATCCAATCTAGCTGTCACAAATTTAATTTCATGGAAATTTGTGTGGGCGTTATACCTATACAACCACTCCAGCTTTTTCCTCAACCTTCTGATTTCTTGTCTACTCTACCAAAGTTCTCCTTGCTCCAAGTTTTGAGGGCCTTTTTTGTGTTTTGCAGATTATCCCTGATGTCAGCCAGGTTATGAGCTTTCGGGCAGCCTGTCCACGTATCAGTAATTTCAGATTGTAGGGATTCCTCCCTTTCCCACATATACTCATAACGCCAGGTCCCTTGTTTCGGCCCTGCCTGTTCTAACCTTCCAAAGTTCAAGACAATCGGAAGGTGATCTGATCTAGAGGAGGCAATATGGAGGACGGATGCACATATGACAAACATGTAGCAAGCATTCATTCACAGTAAAATTGAGCGGGTTATCTAAAATGTTTTCAGCAAAAGGGCTCCTCCGTGATCTGAAATGTTTACAGCAAAAGTGATCCAAAACGTACCATGGTCCCGTCTGTTTGTCTGAATTCTAACAATTTTAAACTCGATGTATTCAGAACAAGAACATGTATTGAACAGTAAACAAATCCAAACTAGATATTCTGAACAAGCACATATTGACAGTGCAATTTTGTACTAAAACACATCGGAGTATATTAGCTTCTTCTGTTGCTATTATATAAGTATATGTATCAGAACATAAGAACATCAGATCAGTTGCACGCCCTGATCGCCCTTTCATTCCACTTTCCAAGAGAGTTTATTTTTACCAAAAAGAAAAATAACTCTCATGGAGTAAAGAACTACTGAAACAGAGTGTGCAAGAAAAGCCCTTGCTTAATAGCACATTCATCCGGATCGAGATCCGGTGTCACCGGTGAACAGTAACCGTGACATGCGCCCCGTTTTTCACCGTTGGATCCAAAATCGATGGATAGATGAACATCTGCTACAGTGCATCTGCTACAGTGCGCGCGCTACAGGATGTCTGCTACAGTACATGCGCTACAGTGCTCGCGCTACAGTGTGTTGATCTGGTCTGCTCATTTTCGATCCAACGGCCCAGAGTGCAAGGCACGGCACTGTTCATCGGTGACATGCCATGGGCATGTCACCGGATCCGTGTCCCATTCATCCATTCATCCAGGGAAGCAGAGCTCAACGACATCCATGGAGCCCGAGACATCGATCTCTCGCGCCGCGCCACCATTGTCATCGTCGTCGAACCTGCAGTCCGCCGTACCAGCTGGCCCAGAGCACTCCTCCCAGGGCCCAACCTCGGAGTTGTCATTGAAGCAGAGTGTCGGGTCAGTGCAGACCACAGAGCCGACGCAGCACTGCTTCTGGAACGGGAACGCGCCGGCGACCTCAGCGTCGATCTTGGCCCGGACGTCGAAGAGGAGGCTCCTCAGCCGGACCACCTCGGCCTGGAGCGTGGCGTGGCCCTGCAGCCTCCTCAGCAGCTGCTGGTTGGCGGCGCGGAGCTTCTTGACCTCCTCCTCGAGGAACGCGGCGTGCGCCTTCTTCTTCTCCCGGTACTTGCGCACGGCCTCCCTGTTGCCCAGCGGCCGCCGGGGCCTGGCGGCGGCGTCGTCGTCGTCGTCGCTGCCGGCGGCGAAGACCTGGGTGTGCGTGTGCTGGCAGGTGTGGGTGTGCATGGCGGCCGACGGGCCGGGAGGGTTGCAGGTGTGCGTGTGGCTGCAGGTCGCCGCGCCGCTGCTGCTGCTACTCAGGAGGTCGTCGAAGGTGCCAGGCATCTCCTGGTGGGAGAAGAGAAATTGGCCCGGGAGGTCCTCTCCATCGTCCATTTGTGCCAAGAACAATCTCTCTGTGCGTAGTCAATGGGAACAAGTTGCACAACCAGAGAAAAAAATGATGGAATCAAGAACAGGGTATTATGTCAGAGGACATCAATTCTCCGGCAGAAACGGCGAGCCACCAAGAAACTGGACGAACACAGCTAAGCTAACCACTTGAGATTGGGCTGCAAGATTGAAGACAGCAGAAGTGAACCCTCTCTTATGTATCGATATTCAAGTGGAAATGGAATCCCCGCGAGGGATATAATAACGAGAACCAAACTGACGAGATGGCCGGGAGGTAAAAGCTGGAGGAATCAAGCATCAGAATCCCATCTTGGGGGCACGAGGAGCGATACGAAATCGATTGATAGACCTCTCCGCTCACGGCACCGAGCTGCCCCTTGCAGGGAGAAACTTTCGTCTCACTTTTCGCCGCCTTTCTCAATCTCCCTCCTCTCGCCGCCTCGCCGCCGATCCTTTTAGGCGACGGCTCTCCCTTGCTTTTTCTTGGCGACGGGATGGTGGGCAGAATTTGGGAAAGAGGGGCGGAGGAGATGGAGAGTGACGTGATTGGATTGGAGTGGGAAAAGAGAGGTGGAGAGGAGAGGATCCCTAGTTCTTGCCGCTGTTGGAAGGTTTTGTCTGCTCGCCATGATTTTGTGTTGATTTTTTCCTCTCGCTGTTTCAACCTGCCGCCACTTGGTCGAATCGTGTCGTGTCTTTTTAGTTGGACTCTTATGTCCCTTTGTACAGTGGACATTGTTGGATTTTTTTTTACAAACACTAGAAAATTGCACGTGTGTTGTTACATATGAGCCTCCCCGCCGCGCTCGCGCCTCTCCTCCGTCTGTCGCGTCTTGTGTCTCTGCGTCTTTCGCGGGTTGAGTTGACACGGCGATTTGGCTCTAGGGTGCGGCTGCACCCATTATGTAATTTTTTTTATTTTTTTTCAGAATGTCAAAAAATTCCGGGAAAAAATCCGGGTGTACATTACAACATGATGTGTTAGCACAAAAAATGGCAGGGTGAAAAAACTTTTTTTGTGATCTGTACAAAAAAGAGAAAAAACTGACGCGTATGTATACGTTTCAGTGTGTCCGGATTTGTCTTTTTTGCACAGGTTGCAAATAAACTTTTTTCTTCACGTAACTTTTTATGTCAACATGAAATGTCATGAACTGTATGCAAAAATTTTATTTGGAATTTTTTGACATTTGGAAAAATGTTTTCTGGGTAGTGGGTGCATCTGCACCCACTACCCGTTATGAATATCCGGGGTTGAGTTTTTTATTAGTCGTGCGAGAAAAATAATGTAAATTTTGAATTATTGATTGTTGGTAGAAAGTAATGTAAATTATAGTGATTAATCGGTAGTGTGAAAAAAGATCATTGGTGAAAAAAAAACTGTAAATTATGTGCGAGGAGGCATGTGGAAGAGGAGTGACTAAAAGTGGAGTGAAAGATATCATAGCAGAGGAGGCATGTGGAAGAAGAGTGACTAAAAGTGGAGCGAAAGACATCATAGCAGAAAATGGAACGCTACATTTTATTTAGATAGTACATATACCTCTCCGCCTGACAAAATGGTTAAAAACAAGAAGTCGTAATTGCTAAATTTGCCACAACGGAAGGTTAGGCGTCACGTCAGACCTTCCAGCTACTGGTTTAGTTGGCACTTCACACATACTGCCAATTGTGTATGTGCGTGTATTTGAGCGTGTGCATATGTACCGTGCTTATAAAAAAGTCAAACAATGGAAGGAAGAGCCGAATGTCCATCACTTGTGATGGTAGAAGGATTTTGCCAAGGTATACTGAAATTTTTGGTAAAATTATCACTTAGTCTCTCTTTGTGGTTACTGCATTGCGCCGTCAAAGGTTACATATCCGAGTTAGTTGTAAAACATTTGCCAGTTCTAGTACAAAATATAAAACTGTTTTACCTAACAAAAAATGTTTATGTCCCACTGCTACTATAGTGCTTATTTATATAGTTTTAGTTCTATTGTATATCTCCAATAATACGCTACTATAATGATTCTGGGAAAAACTTACTGTGATGCCAAACAAACAATGTGCTGCAAGCGAGAGTGCATTACCATTCCGAATGAGCATGCGAAGTTAATTTGGGTTATCTATTATATTATTTTTAGTGTTCTCTTTCTTGTTCCGTGATGATCCACGTTCAACCATCTTTCCTTTGGCACCTTCAACATGTTCGAACCTCTCCTCCCATTTCAGTCAAAGACGAAACATGGTTGAAGAGCAATGTGTTCACCCCATGATGGTTGGGTTGGTTCGTATAGAAACAATAAAGTACTTAGTGTTTGCCAAATAGCATTGGATCTTAGGGTTGGCGGACCCTAATGCCCTTTAATTTTCGCCATCCCCTATGTAGAAGGAGATGGTCGGCGGAGTGGTATAACGTTGCAATGTCGACCGACCCCATATTCAATATCTGGTCAACCACAACAAATGGTGAAGCAAAAGTGGATGTGGTACGAGGAGTGTAAGAACGTGATGGCCTCGGAGATGTGGACCTTAACATATCATCCTATGTGAACACCACTCTATGCCTTTGGATGGTAGTGTGCTCCCAATTGGTGAGATCACAAAAAAATGTTAAGAGTAACTAAACATCGAGTTAATTTGGAATACTCTAAACCTATTACCATAATTAGTCTGAAGTCAATTTTTCCACACAAAAAACCCATAGCACTAAAAAATTACTTTACATCACGTGGATGCTAGTATCGCATTTTGGATATCTCCGATCATTTTATGATATTGATAGTTCTTCTACTTAAAATTATTTCCTAAGTTTACCGATGTTTGGTGGTGTTATGACAGTTTACTGGGCACCCTTTTTTAAAGGATTTTTTCAATATCCCCCGCAAAAAAAGGATTTTTTCAATAAGGAGGAGAGAGGAGGGGGCAAAAGTCGCTGGCATGGAAATTGACTTTTATCATTTTGGATGAAACTGAAAAAAATCATGTTGTTGTGTAGAAAGGTGAAATGAATGCGTAGGGATCGAACATGGACCAAGTTCAGATAGAACTAGCGGTAGACATGGCTCCTCTGCCGCTTGAATGTTGGCCTCTGCGGGGTTTATCAGGTCGTTCAGGGTTCAGGAAATGGCAGCCTGATCCTGAACCCTCGCTGTCTACGCAGTGGCGGATTAGAGCATTCAACACCAGGGTGACTAGGGGTGTGAAAACAGATAAAAATCATCTTTGTAGGGGTGCACACATGCAGTGGCGGAGCTTCAAACAAATATTTGGGCGGGCTAAATTAAAAGAGAGCAGAAGAAATTCCAATCCGGTGCTGTTACAGGGTGAATCGGAGCTGAAAAAGATTTTATTTTTAAGTATCCAATCGCTAGCTAGGAATTGGGAAAAAAATTACATGCTGCAATTGAAGGGAAAGTTTTTTGAGGAATTGAAGGGAAATTGGAGAAGCTACTCGACTGCTTTGCGGGCCATATGATCTGTGATGCAACATGCCATAGGATCTGTGATTTCCAATACTAAGCAGGGCCATGAATAATGGCAAAACGCTTCTGAAGCAAACCCATAGGCAAGCACTCGAATTACTACCAAAAATCCTCGTTCGCTATCACCGCAATGGCCATTTCGAAATCATCGTCGTCTACTTACTCCACCGACAACGAAGAATCGTCGAAGAACATCTCCCTCAACCTCGTCACCTATAAAAAAACTCACATAATTATTTCGTCGAATACTTGAAAGTCGGTGAAGGTCATAACCTCGGCGTGCGGCGCCGAGCCGAGACGGAAATTTTGAAAGGGCGGCGCGGCTGAGAAACAACCGACAATCGATGGAGGGGTTGGGTGGAGCCGATACCTTGGCTGGCTGTCTCGCCCCACGCCCGCCTCGGCCGAATCGATATGGCCGGGAGTGTAGGGTGGTCGCCGGAGGCAACAGTATGGGCCGCGCGAGGGAAAGTTCTGGCCAGGGGGTGGAGGCCAAACTTTTGCTCTGCGCGGCCGAGGCCGAGTATTTTAGAGAGTCGGCCGGCGACTGGAGAATTTTTTGTGCTCCTCTAAACCATATGAGGGTTCGGTTAGGTGCGGTTTAGTTAGAGAACAAAGATGGAAAATTTTCTTTTCTAACCAACCGATCTTATCACGTGACAACGGTGCATGCCAGTAGAAGCTCCTTCAAATCTAGTGGCCAATCCAGCAAATTAAACCTTGTATCTTTGGAGGTGTAATGACCGAGTCTAGAAAACAAGTGCATACTCGCACCACACACACAAGAAGATTTACAAGAAGACACATCATGCTTAATTATGAAGAGTCAGCCGTCCACCGACCCTCGTGGAACACTATTCGTACTTGATGCCGGGCAAGTACTACTTCTGCATCTTGAAACAAGAAGTAAATATATGGCCCCGCATTTTGATGATTTTTTCTGGAATTGCCGGCTGATCGATCTGTTCCTCGGCTGCGTAGATCTGTGCTCAGCAAGCAGTACGCCTCATTCTTAACGCGAGCCTGGTAGAAAAAGCTCTCGTCTTCTCACCCACTTGTTCCTCCGAGGGACAGTTTTCAGGTATTTCCTCTGTTTCCTCCCCTCATCGATCTTGTTGGTAATCTCCACCTAATCGATCAGTTTCTCACTGCTTGATGATTGATGTCCGAGAAAGGACGAGTTGATGATCGTCTTTCGTGGATTTGTAGTTGTGTACTTGCTTAGCTTGTTTAATCCATTCATCGTCTTATCGTCTTAGTTTGTTCTTGCTCTCCCTAGTATTACTTTTTTAGTGTACAAAAGGAGCATCCTTCGCCGTGGTAGTGCAGTGCAGACCAGAGCAGAAGAGAAGAATGGAAGACTTCATGACAGAGGAAGTGCAGGACAAACTGTTGCCTCTTCTTCCTCTTCTCCATGGCGTACCATCATCACCGGTTAGTTTCTACTTCTTGGTATCTTATGGGACATGGTCTAAGTCTCTCATTGATTGAGAGTCTGTGTTCTTGTAGGGTAATATGTGATTTAGTTAAATTTTTGCCCGAGGTTTCCGCAGGGATACTCCTGGCAAATACTACCACCTCTGGTTCATAATAGTTTTGAACTAACCACAGTTCAGATTTTGGATCGGAGACAGTATGATTCTTCCTCCGCTCTAAAGTAGATGGAATTTTTTAGTTGAATAGTATAGGATCCAATATGCCACATTGATGATTACCACACATGTAAATCTAGTAGCGCATATAATTTAAACTATATTTTCATGCCAAATCCAGTGTTAGCATTCTCTGTAATCAACCCAGACATATTTATCACTTACTAAATATAAAAATAACTGTCATTGCAAAAAATGTGCTTGAGATTTAAGACGATTATCCCTATCCTTTCTAAAACATCGTCGAATTGAGATAGTTCTTGTTACTATTTGTGGTTGCTTTTGAATTTACACTTTTTTTTTATGAATACTTTGGTAAATGTGTATACAATGTCAAATTGGGCATCCTATTTTGTTACACTCTCCCCTAGCTCTCCTATGGTTCACAATTTAAGGGCCTGGACAATTGTTTTTATTTTCCTCTATGTGGTTTTCATCTACCTTTTTCTTAGCTTTTTAATAAAATAAATACCTCTTTGGTGTCATTGTTAGTTATCTTTTTCAAAAGAGAATTTTTTTCATATTTGCAAACAAAAGGAGAAGAATTTTAATAACAAAAATCATTATATGCCCTAATTGTATCTTTTTTTATTGTTTGCACACAAGATGAAAATTAAGTACAAGTAATAAGTCCATCATGTTAATATTTCAAATATGATTGAAGGAAAATTCACATTTTTTATTGAAAGCAAACATTTTCAATGGAATGTCGATTATACCCGAAAATCGTCCTGCTATGCAAATTATTTGTTATTACCGTGAACTATTTTCATAAATGTTCTGAAAATATTGTTTGATATATCTTAATTCCCCATGAATGGCGTATCTAAGAATTACTTCGTAAAATTTCTTTGTAACTATTTGAATAATCCTAGTGAGATTTGAGAATATTTCTATTGTAGCCATATTCTGTCGCATAAATTTTTTATTTGACTTATAGACCAAAACTATTATCGATCAAATAATTACTCTCATCATCCGCTTTACGGGGCGTATACTCTCTCACGAGAATCAGTATGAGGACAATTATGTAAATCCTTTTATTAGGTGGATTAAATAAATAAAATTGGATCATCCGACAAATAAACAATGCACATAATATTTGGAAAAGATAAACTTACAACGGATCGAGAAAATTCTTTCGAGACACTATCTTAGATTGAAACAGTGCTTGACCCATTGCACCAACGAATCGGGTGACTGTCTGTGCCTACATTTTGGTAGAAGTCTTAACAACACTGTCCGGAGCACGCTCATGGTTCTCAAACACGAAAAATAGCATGCTCATAACTAGAAATAAAGTATCATCGACGTTTGCTATCCCATTGCCGGTGCATATATTTTTTAATCATCCCTCTCGTAGACTAAAAATTCTTACAGTTTTGAATTCCCATATATATCTTTTAATCTCTTATAAAGCAGAACCCATTAGCGATCATTATGATTTTTTTTTTTTTTTAGAAAAAGAGGGCCACGCCCCAGTTCCATTTAAAATGAAATCTCCAGCGTACAGAGTTTTACAGCATCAACGGGGCACTACCGAGTGCAGTCCCAGGAGAACAAGGCAGCAAAGGGCAAACAAAGCTACAACCCCGTAAACTACCCTATTACACTGCAGTTCCACTTTTATTTTTTCGCTGCTACCAGCGAAACACCACAGACTCGAACAAGAAACAGACCCAGACACAAACAAAGCCAAGGGAGCATAGGGGGGGATGCGCACTGAACTTTCCTTCTTCTTCTATGGACGATCCACCACTTTAAGGCAGCGACCGTCAACCCACAGCATCAGCCCGCTTTCCTGCAGCCTCTTGTTCAGACCAACAGTAGTAGTTTGCCATTCGTTGTCGATCACCTCTTGAGAGTCATGAGTTAGGACCAGCTCAGCGCCAGTGAGCCTCTTCAGGTTCAGCCAGGATCCCAAGATAGCAGTGGAGGTGCACGAGCTAACAGCTCCACTGCACCCACCATCACCATCAGCTTCTCTCTTCCTTTTTCCTTGAGCAGAATGCTCCACTGAGCAAGGTTGTAGGCCACCTTTCCCCAAATGACCTGCAAACCAGACCACAGAGTATGGTTAAAGAAACTATCGTTCCTTACAAGCCACAAAGTCCAACAGATGGCAGCATGGATTACATTCTCCACAACATATCTAGATTCATCTTTCCACATACTTGTGATTACAGACATATTCATAGGAGAAGCACCCAAATTTGTGAGTTTTTGTACTTCTGACCAAATGGCTTTGGCAACCACACACTCAAAGAGGAGATGATCAACCGTTTCATTTTCAGCACAAAAAACACATGTTAGGTTATCCAGCTGTTGCCTTTTAGCAAGGTTATCTCTAGTGAGAATCTTGTTATGGGCAATTAACCAAAGGAAAAAATGAATTTTCGGGGGAACTCGAACATCCCACACAGAGGCAATGTTAACAGGGATAATTCCTCTAAAATTCACCATGGCATAAAGAGATCTAACAGTATAAACACCATTAGGTTCGAGTTTCCAAAGGAGACAGTCCTCCTCGACGGAAAGCTGCAGGGTTTGAGCAATCTGTACAATTTCAAACCATTGTTGCAGCATCCCTTGATCAAAACACCTACGAAAAGTGAGCTTGAGTTGATCCCCATCCCACACATCAGCAATAGAAACAGTTTGTTCATTAACAATAATGTATATTTCCCAATACTGAATAGCAAGACTCGAAGTACCGAACCAATGGTCCTCCCAAAACTTCACTTTCCTACCGATCATTATGATTTTCTATCTTCACATAAACATATTCACATCATCAAGTAATTGTAACCAAAAGATTTTCATCTTCAGCCGTCTATTGTGTTGTGCCGCCCAAACAAAGTATTTTCTAGTACAACCTCACGTGGAAAAAAGGTTCCTACCTAAAGAAAAGGTCCCACACATGCATGGCCCGATTCCACGGTTCTTTGTGTGTCAATGTAGTCCGTGAGAGTAACAATTTAGAATTTTTTCTCTGTGAAAAACAAGTACACGGTTCAATTCAAACCGGATTGACAAGTTCAGACTACAAATGCGGGATTTCGACATAATGGTTGGATCCGCGCGACCACGATTTCAACTTGGGTTTGATCCGTCCGTCCGACCATTATTAGTTCAAGGTTTAAAATTAACTTTTTCATTTTTTTTCTTTCCATGAACACCTACCTTCCTTCTTCCTGAAAAAATATGGCAGCCATGGCGCGCGCCGCCGGCCCAGATTGACCGCATGCCTCCGGCATCTGGTCTCTGTTGCCATCCCTCCCCATCCACCTCCCCTATGGCATGCCTCCGTTGTTCGCCCCCGCTCGCCGCCGACCTCAGCATAGTTCGCCGCCGGTCTCAGCCACAAACCAGACCTCTCCGCCGGCATCCGCAACTCCGCATCCGCAGACCTCACCTTAGGCGTCCTCAGCCTAGCTCTAGGCCGACCTCTGCCCGACCTCTCCGCTAGCATCGGCAATCCTCCCCTACCCTCCACTTCACCCGTGGTGTTTAGATCGCCCGTTTAACCGCCGGCAAACACAATTATTACTCAGTCCCTAT
This sequence comes from Poa pratensis, assembly GCA_947311845.1. NCBI lineage: Eukaryota > Viridiplantae > Streptophyta > Magnoliopsida > Poales > Poaceae > Poa > Poa pratensis. The sequence continues at coordinate 32,545,820 of CAMZMU010000067.1, forward strand.
ATTCTACATTACGTTCAAGAGCCACGCATCTTCCGTCGTCAGTCACCTTGGTCAGTGCCAATTAATCCTCTTCAATGTGCAATGTTATTCTTATAAATTTGAATACCCATTCTCAAGATTCTAGGTCCAATTTCATTAACTGGATTAGCTTGACTTGCTAGATACTAATTTTGTTTTGCAGATTCCTCGGAAGTTTGTTTATTTTTACATTCTACTCGATTCACACGAAGGTGGAAGTACATGTGCGGTGACCTGCCCATGTGGAGAGTGTTAGATGTATATTTACTGTTCATACTTACACATGTACATGTACTGGGCTTTGCCCCCCTGGAATATTCAGTTGCTCATTCGTACATGGTATCAGAGCTCGGTTGCTCTCCACCCCGCACCCGAGCAACTCCACCGTCGCCGGCCTGCCGCGCCGCTGCCGCCGTCACCGGCCTGCAACGTCGCCGCCGCCGCTACCCGCCGCCATCCCCGGCCTGCGTGTCGCCCTTCCCGGCCTGCTCGTTGAGCTCCGCCCTCTCCACGCCGCCGCCGATCTTCGGCCTGCGCGCATCGGGCTGCCGCCGCCGAACCTCGGCCTGCTGTGCCCCTCTGCCCGACCGGCCACCGCCGCCTGCCCGAGCTCCGCCTGCCCGAGCCTCTGCTCCAGCCGCCGCATCGGACCGCCGCATCGGGCCTGCTCCAGCCGCCGCATCGGGCCGTCGCATCGGGCCGTCCCGCTGTCGCTCCGGCCGCAGGCTCTCCGGCCGCATCCGCCCCTTCCGCCGCCGCTCCTGCCTTCGGCCGTCCTCGGCCATCCCCTCGCCGGCCATCCCCGACCTCCGTCGCCGCCGCCAGTCGACATCGAGGCTGGGCTCGCGTTGGTGAGACTCGCGTGATCCGGTTTCCTGCCCGGTCAAACCGGCCTCATAACCGGCTGCCTCGGGTGGAGGCCCGGTTTGCTGCCCGGCCCAGGCCGGCCTCTTAACCGGCTGCCTCGGGTGGAGGCCCGGTTTTCTGCCCGGCCCTGGCCGGCCCCAGGACCGGCTGCCTCGGTCGGTGGCCCGGTTTTCTGACCGGTTTGACCGGCCTCAGGTCCGGTTAGTGTAAAAAAAAAAAAAAAAAAAACAGAGAGCCCGCGATGTCCTCTTCGGGCTATGTTGCTGTTCCCCGGTGCTCCGTGATTTTTGACGGCACCAACTACGCCGAGTTTGTGGGCTTTATGCGCATCCACATGCGCGGCCTCCTGTTGTGGGGCGTTCTCTCTGGCGAGGTCTCCTGTCCGCCGTGCCCCGTTGCTCCTGTGGCTCCTACTCCACCGGTGCCACCAGCTCTTCCCGCTGATGCTTCTGAGGCTGATCGTGCTACCGCCAAGACTGCTGATGATCTTGCAGTTAAAGCCTATGACCAGCAGGTATCGGATTACTCAGATTCTCTCTCTCCTTATCGGGATGCTCTGTCTGCTTACACTCAGTGGTGCAATGATGATGCTCGTGCTGCTGCTGTCCTCACTGCTAGTGTTCTGCCACAGTTTGCTTCTGAGTTCATGGGATTAGGCACTTCTGCTGCTATGTGGACTTACCTTTGTCAGCGCTATCAGCCCTCGGGTGATGCTCTCTACCTATCTGTGGTCCGTCAGGAGCATGATCTTCAGCAGGGTGAGTCTACTGTGGATGCGTTCTATACACAGTGTTCTGCCATCTGGCGTCAGCTTGACTCTCTGCGGACTGTTGTTTGTGGTACTTGTCGCTGCTGTCAGACAGTGAGGTCAGATTTGGAGTTTCAGCGTGTCCATGAGTTCTTGTCTCGCCTGCGTCCCGAGTTTGAGCCTCGGCGTGCACACTTGCTTGCCCGTGGTCGCCGTGTTCCCATCTCAGAGGTACTTGCAGAGCTTCGCGCTGAGGAGACTCGGCTCCGGTCTGCTGGGCTGCTTGTGGTTCCCACTGTGCTTGCTGCCCGTGCTCCGGTGTCGTCTGTTCCACCGCTACTACCCACTCCTTCGCGGGGGGTGGGTGGGCGGCCCTCTGCAGGGGGGGGTCGGCGCTCTCACATGTTCTGCGACTACTGCAAGAAGCCAGGCCATCCTGAGTCTGACTGTTTCAAGAAGCAGCGTGAAATGGGTCGCTCCTCTCCTGCGGCTCGTGTGTCTCCGTCTGCACAGTCCTTCACTGCTCAGGATATTGCCCAGCTCAAGCGTATGCTGGCTTCCTCTGGCTCTTCTTCGACGGGCACCGTTGCCTCACTGACTGCTTCTACTTCGCCACCACCGCCTACTCAGTCAGGTACATCTCCGTGGGTTCTGGATTCTGGAGCTTCCTTTCACATGTCTTCTGATTCTTCTGCTCTGTCTTCTCTTCGACCTCTTGATTCTCCTCTCAATGTTCTCACTGCCGATGGCACAGCTCTTCCTGTTGCTAGTCGTGGCAGCTCTTCCTGTTGCTGATCCTGCACAGCAGCACGCACAAAGGAGGCATCCACGCCGATGTGCTTGGTGAGCTCATGCTTCACCGGGTCACGCGCAATGCTGATGGCACCAGTACTGTCTGACAGTAGAGAAGTCGGTGCAGCAGCCGAAACACCAAAGTCTGCTAGCAACCATCGCAACCAGGTCACCTTCCCCGTCTACACCGGTTCATAACCTTCGTTCTCGCCCTTCCTTACGGTCTCCTGCTCGCTATTCTCCTTCCCAGTACGGTCTTTCTGCTACTGTTGAGCCCACCTCCTATCGGGATGCCATGGCTCAGTCTGAGTGGCAGCTTGCGATGGCTGAGGAGATTGCTGCACTTGAGCGCACTGGCACATGGGACCTCGTTTCCCCTCCTCCCGGTGTTCGTCCCATCACTTGCAAGTGGGTCTATAAGATCAAGACTCGCTCCGATGGTTCTCTTGAGCGTTACAAAGCTCGTCTTGTGGCTCGTGGCTTTCAGCAGGAGCAGGGACGCGATTATGATGAGACATTCGCTCCTGTTGCCCACATGACCACAGTTCGCACTCTTCTCGCTGTGGCTTCTGTTCGTCATTGGTCTGTGTCTCAGCTTGACGTCCAGAATGCCTTTCTCAATGGTGAGTTGCGTGAGGAGGTTTATATGCAGCCACCACCGGGGTACTCTGTTCCTGATGGTATGGTTTGCCGTCTTCGGCGCTCTCTCTATGGCCTTAAACAAGCCCCTCGCGCCTGGTTTGAGCGTTTTGCTTCTGTGGTGACTGCTGCTGGGTTTGTGCCTAGCGACCATGACCCTGCGCTGTTTGTCCACACCTCCCCTCGTGGTCGGACGCTCCTCCTCTTATATGTTGATGACATGATCATTACTGGCGATGACTCTGAGTATATTGCCTTTGTTAAGGCCCGCCTCCGTGAGCAGTTCCTGATGTCAGATCTTGGCCCTCTTCGCTATTTTCTTGGGATTGAGGTTTCTTCGACTTCTGATGGCTTCTATATCTCCCAAGAAAAATATATTCAGGATCTTCTTGCTCGCGCCGCTCTTGGTGATGAGTGCACTGCTGAGACTCCTATGGAGCTCAATGTTCAGCTTCGTGCTACCGATGGTGATCCCCTCACAGACCCGACACGCTATCGTCATCTTGTTGGGAGTCTTGTCTATCTGGCTGTCACTCGTCCAGACATATCATATCCTGTCCACATTCTGAGTCAGTTCGTATCTGCTCCCAGTTCTGTCCACTATAGTCACCTTCTCCGTGTTCTACGATATCTTCGTGGCACGATCTCTCGCCGCCTTTTCTTTCCTCGCTCCAGCTCTCTCCAGCTCCAGGCCTACTCTGATGCTACGTGGGCCAGTGATCCTTCTGATCGCCGCTCCCTGTCTGCCTATTGTGTTTTTCTTGGCGGGTCTCTCATTGCCTGGAAGACGAAGAAACAGAAGGCAGTTTCCCGCTCCAGTGCAGAGGCTGAGTTGCGAGCGATGGCTATGTTGACGGCTGAGGTGACCTGGTTGCGATGGTTGCTAGCAGACTTTGGTGTTTCGGCTGCTGCACCGACTTCTCTACTGTCAGACAGTACTGGTGCCATCAGCATTGCGCGTGACCCGGTGAAGCATGAGCTCACCAAGCACATCGGCGTGGATGCCTCCTTTGTGCGTGCTGCTGTGCAGGATCAGATTCTTGCTCTTCACTATGTGCCCTCCGACTTACAGTTGGCGGATTTCTTCACGAAGGCACAGACTCGAGCGCAGCATGGGTTCTTCCTCTCCAAACTCAGTGTTGTTGACCCACCATGAGTTTGAGGGGGGGTGTTAGATGTATATTTACTGTTCATACTTACACATGTACATGTACTGGGCTTTGCCCCCCTGGAATATTCAGTTGCTCATTCGTACAGAGAGATGTATTACCGTAGCGGAGCGCGTAGCACAAAGTATAAAGCTGCCTAGATGAAAGTGCTCCGTGCCATTCAAGAAACTCCATATCTCTCACCTCGCACGATGCCGATCCCTTTTTCTTCGTCCTTTTTACCTGCCCTGCTCTCACTATTTCACCACGCTTGCCGCCTCTGTCTCCATCCCTCTGCAGGATCATGTGCAATGTACTGGCGATGGATCTGTTGATTTCAGTGGAGCGCCAGCGTCGAGAGAGGATTCGGGGAAATGGAGAGCCTGCTGCTCAATTCTTGGTAATCTACGCTCTGTGTTGTTGTAATGCTCTTGTATATTACATGATTAGCTGTTGGTTTTCACGGCCTGGTTCTTCGCATCGCACGCAGGTGGTGAATTTTGCGGCGCTCTCGCGTACTATGCCGTTGGGACGAATCTGGTGAGTTATCTGACCAAGGTGAAACACCAGAGCAACGTTGAGGCGGCGAGCCGCATCATTTCCTGGCAGGGCACCTGTTACCTAGCTTCTCCACTAGGAGCATTCCTAGCAGATTCATATTGGGGAAGACACCGGACAATCATAGTATCCCTCACCATCTTCACACTGGTAAATCATTCATCTGCGATTCCGGATGAAGTCTTCTTTGTGCCAAAAACTTCTGAATTTTATATATTCATGTGACTTTTTATAGGGAATGGCTCTACTGACACTTTCAGCTGAGGCTCCAGAAAGTATCAGTTCATTGGTGATCTCTCCTCAGGATGCCCTGTGCTCGCTAGGCCTTTACATGGCTGCTCTGGGTTTGGGTGGCATCTGGCCTTGCGTTCCCACGTTCGGAGCCGACCAATTCGACGATACCGACGTTGCGGAGAAGGCCCAGAAGGAGCTCTACTACAACTGGTACTATTTTGCAGTCAATGGAGGCTTCTTCTTCGCTAGCACAATCATGGTGTGCATCCAGGACAACTGTGGCTGGGCACTCGGTTTTGGGATCCCAACATTTTTTTTGGCAGTCGGCATTGCGGGATTTCTCTCTAGCACAAAAGTTTACAGGTACCAAAAGCCTGGAGGAAGCGCGCTCACAAGGACTTGCCAGGTAGCAGTTGCAGCGATCGGAAGCGTCATGTAGATGTGCCGGTTGACAGCCTACTTCTGCATGAGACTCCACAGAAGGAGTCAGCCATTGCAGGCAGCCGGAAGCTGATGCACACTGCAGGACTAACGTATGTCTTATCAAATATATTGTTGCATATCTTTTCTTTGTCACGTTAAATTCCATATCTGCTATTTCTGTATTAATTCTTACAAATTTCATCGTTCTGTTTAGGTTTCTTGACCGAGCTGCCACCGTGACCACCTGCGATAAAACATCTGGGGACTTACTGAACCCCTGGAGGCTTTGTACCGTTACACAAGTGGAGGAGCTGAAGATTCTAGTGAGAATGATGCCGGTCCTGGCAACAGCCATAATCTTCAACACTGCTGAAGCTTCGTTTCCGCTGTTCGTGGAACAAGGAACGGTAATGGACAACCGCGTCGACGGCTTCTCAGTGCCTCCCGCCTCCCTAATGACAACCAACTGCATCTGCATCCTTATGCTGGCACCGGCATACAACAAGTTCCTCATGCCAATTGCGAGCAGGATCACGGGCATGAAGCGCGGGCTCTCTGAGCTGCATCGCATCGGCGTCGGCATGGTTTTCGCAATGTTTTCATTGGCGCTAGCCGCCTCAGTCGAGACAGCACGCCTCAGCATCGCCGAGAGCAGAGGGCTATCACCTCGGGATCTGGCTGTTCCAATGAGTATCCTCTGGCAGGTACCGCAGTACTTCTGTGTAGGCGTGGCCAAGGTGTTCACCGTTGTCGGCTTGATCGAATTTGCATACGAGCAGTCTCCTGACGCCATGAGAAGCATGTGCCAGGCTTGCGCACTAATCATGGTCACTCTCGGTAGCTACTTTGTCTCTATCTTGTTAAAGATCGTCAGTTTGGCTACGACTCAAGGCGAGGAGCATGGCTGGATCCCAGAAAACCTCAACGAAGGGCATCTGGATTGGTTCTTCTGGTTGATGGCCGGATTGCAGTTCCTAAACCTACTTGTGTTCGTCTATTGCAGCGCAAGGTACAAGCGCAAACTACCTAATTCACTGTGATCCCGATTGTTTTATCCTGCTAGTTATTGTGTAATCTTTGTTACATGAAAATTAAACTTGTATTTGGAAGTTGGAACTAGTCAATTTCGGCCCCTTATGTCATCATTTAGATACCTCTGACTGCTTAAATCAGGCCTTCGGATGTGGAAGCTGCACAAACTTGGTCTTACTGATTTTCGGATGTCTAAAGTCTATGCTATCTATAGTATGTTGATCCAGATCAATTCGGTGACGAAACTGCAATGCACACGTGCATTTTTAACTTGCTTGCCAAATATGCCCTGTTTTATAGAAAGAATTGATGTCTAAAGTCTAAGCTATATACAGTATTTTAACTTGCTCACAGTAATCTATCATGTTCTTTTTTTAGAGAAAAGGCATTTCTGTCCTGCTTTATAAAAAAGCACCAAGGTTCAGTACACATCTATCATGTTCTTGCAAAAGTGCATCAATTAGTTTGAAAAGTTAGAAGTAGTGGCTTAATTTATTCCAACAAAACCACCATTTGGAATAATGTACATTTATAAGAGAACCATTCAAGCCAACCTAAACTAAAAGCTGAGAATTAAACCCGAGTATTTATTCTTCTCTCAAAGCTGTCGAGAAAATACAATCAGCAGGGTAACGGAAGGATTTTACGCACTTAACTCCAGTCACCAATCTTGCTATGCATTTTTCTGTAAGAGATGTGTCCACAATAGTTGGTATTCATCTTTATGGATGCCATTGAAATCTAAATTTCTGTGGTAACATGATGATATACTGTCACAGTGGAGCCAAGTGTGAATAGTCCTCCGCTTGGAACATGTAGCGGTCTTCACACGATTAAATTATCGATCATCAGATGTACCTGTAAATCTGTACTCTAGGAGTGCCTTACATGAATTTCATACAGTCTGTTAAGGCTTTGGAGGTGACATGCATACCTTAAAATTTACACTTCACATAAGAAGAAATAATCCATGTGGAGCCACAATCCAATAGATGTAAAAAGTTGAGGGTGAATTCAGGCTTGTTGTCAAGGTGCACAAGGCTTTAACCATGGTTGCTTAATTAGTCTTGTGCCGGTACTCTATGGATTAATTCAGGCTTGTTTTCAAGATGCACAAGGCTGCTGGTTATTCTTTAATGAAGCTGCAGAATGATGGCCTCAAGGATGAACGTAGTGCTGACTTTAGCTCTCCTAATCGCTGTTAGCTACTGCACCAGTAGATTCTTCAGAGTGCACACTGACCACTGATCGAAAGGATTGCCTGCCTAATGACTATGGGTTTTGGGAATCATTCAGGTTTCTTGTGCTCATCTTTGACAATGTTTGTTTCCATTTTCCCCATGAGAGCTGGTGCTTATTTCTTGCACGTACCAGGTGCTTAATCGTTGATACATGAGTTTGTTTTCTTCTTTCTCTTGCTGCCAGTAAATTAATGGATGGTGCTTGTGCCCAAGAGGTGTACATGGTGATAGGGCTTCCAGTACTGACTTTTTGGTTGATGCTAAATTTGTGACTTTACATGAGAAAAATAATTTTAATTTACATTTTTTCAAGGTATCTAATCTTTGAATACTTAGTGCTGAATTCATGTTTTCAAGGTATTCAATCTTTGAACACTTGGTACCGAATTCAGCACTTCATATAATATTATTTGTAGTTTGTCTCAAATGAAAGAATTATTGGAGCAACAACACAGCTAATGGGCATTCAAGTGCAGTGTTATGTATCTAGATTTACCATGTAGGAGGAACACTGCTGCAGCTAATGGCGGCAGGACCCCTTTTCTTCTTCTGTTATCTGTTATCTATCTAGAAGAAGTAAAGTTTCTGAGAAGCAGAACCTTCTTTTTTTCCGTAGGCAACTGCAACAAGTAAAGTGCAAATGGATTTGATAGAGATGCTTCATATCCCGAGACGTGTCAAGTTTGTCAGCACTGTAGAGTATGCTTTAGTTTACTTTTCTTGATATAACCATGCGAAGGCCTATTAAGGTGGAAATAGGATTTAACTAGTTTACATGTGTTAGATATATATGTATCATGTATGTGTATAGTTAGGCCCATAGTAGTGTAAACCCATGTGGCCCATGTAATCTGGAGTATATCACTCCCATTGTTGCAATAGAGAAATCGATTTGGCTATTTCAGTTTTATTGACATGGTATCAGACCTAGGGTTGCCAAATCCCTAACCCTAGCCGCCACCTACCTCACTGCTGGCGGCCATCCTTCCAGCCTGGTTGTCGTCCGGCCGAACGGCGTAGGCCCCTTCACTCAGCTTGTTCGTGAGTTGCTGGTCCGCTGCTTGCTGGTCTGCTGCTCTCTCTCCCGTTGGCTGCTCTCTCCTATTTCGTGGTTGCTGGTAAGCTGCTTGCTGGTCTGCTTGCTCTCTCTTGTGTTCGTGGCTGCTCTCCCGTGGCTGCTGCTGTTTGCATGCCTACCAGGTACTAGTTTTTGCTTCTGATTTGGATTGGTATTGCTTCACCGTGGCTGCTCAGAACTAGTGCTAGCTGTGGAAATATTGGTCATGGCCAAGGAAAATTCTATCTTCTCAATTGATATTAAGTTGGATGGTTCGAATTACAGAGAATGGGCATTCTCAGTTAGAACAGTTGTGAGGGCTGGGCTGCTGGTATTTATGAGCATTTGACTGATGATCCTCCTGGTGAAAAGGAGGATGAAGCCACCAAGAAAGCTTGGAAAAAGACATATGCAAAGGTTATGGGTGCTTTAATCCTCAATGTTGCTCCCACACCGCGGATGAGTCTCGAGCATCACTCTACTGCCAAAGAAATATGGAAGTATTTGGAGCAGCGGTACCTTCAGCCCAGTGGTGCACTTTAGTATTCCTTGTTGCAAAATCTTCAGAATCTTCAACAACAGGACATGTCCATAGAGGATCTCTAGCCAACTTCTTGGATCTCTAGCCAACTTCTAGCCCAGTGGTGCATGTTATGCAGCTTTTACTCGGATCTCTAGCCAACTTCTCTCAATGACTCCAAAGAGTCGCTCTGGATGTGAGTCCTGTGTGGCCAAGGAGAATTATGAAGCTCAATCCTTCATGTTTCAGTTTGTGATGAGGGTGAGGCAGGATTTTGAAAACAATCGCACACAGTTGCTTGGTCGCATTTCGCCTCCTACTATGGATGAGGCACTTGCTAGCTTGATTGCTGAAGAGACTCGTCTTCGCTCCCTTGGCTCATCATCCACTACCCATAGCAGTGTTCTTGCAGCTCCTCGAGTTTCTTCTTCAGGAAATTTCTGTCCTCACTGCAAGAAGACTGGACATAGAGCTGATAGCTGTTTTTCTCTTAAGGTTTGTTCTCACTGCAAGAAGTCTGGACATACAGCTGATGGCTGTTTTGCTCTTCACCCAGAATTGTTGGCTGGATATCTTAGAAAATTCCCCGCTCAGCAGCAGCGCCGTCCACCTGTTAAGGGATTTTCTGCTCGTATGATTAGTGAGCCACAACATCCAGCTATGAGTGCCTCTGTGTCTGCGGCCTCTTAGTCTAATTCTCGCGTAACTCAGCCATGGGTGCTTGATTCTGGAGCCTCTTTTCACGTGACCTCTGATTGCTCGCAGCTTGTGTCATGCCAGCCGGTGAAGGATGGTGCCTCTGTTCACACCGCTGATGGTACACCTTGTTCTGTTACTCATAAGGGTGCTCTAGTCACATCTGAATTTTCAGTTCCTGACATTTCTTTTGCCCCAAAATTGTCCATGAATCTCATGTCTGTTGGCCAAATAGCCGATATGGACTATTTTGTCGGTTTTGACAAAACCTCTTGTTATGTGCAGGATCTTCAAAGCAAGAGGATCATTGGAACTGGTCGTCGCCGTAGAGGATCCACGTCTCTCTACGAACTTGACACCCTACACCTTCCTTCAGCTTCCGCGTCGCTTTCTTCTGCCTCAGCCTCGAGATCAACTTCGTCGCTTTCCTTTGCCCAGTGGCATCATCGTTTAGGCCATCTATGTGGTTCTCGTTTATCTAGTCTTTTCCAGCAAGGTGTTTTGGGTCGTGTTTCTCTCGATGTTGGATTCCATTGTAAGGTTGGAAGCTAGGGAAACAGATACAACTTCCATATCCTTCCACACTACTTATTCTAGTCGCCTTTTCGATTTAGTGCACTATGATGTATGGGGTCCCTCCCCTTTTGCCTCAAAGGGTGGTCACAAACATTATGTCATATTTGTTGATGATCACTCTCGATATACTTGGGTTTTGTTTTATGAAACATCGTTACCAGTTGATTTCTATATATCAGTCTTTTGTGCGCATGGTTCATACTTAGTTTTCCAGTGCTATTCGTGTTTTTCGCTTTGACTCAGGGGGGGTATCTATCTACAGCTTTTCGTGAGTTTCTTTCTTCTGAGGGTACCCTTCCTCAACTCTCGTGTCCTGGTGCTCATGCTCAAAATGGTGTTGCTGAGCGCAAACATCGCCATATAATTGAGACAGCTCGTACTCTTATGATTTCTTCTTTTGTCCCTACCCATTTTTGGGGTGAAGCTATTTCTACTGCTGTGTATCTCATAAACATCCAGCCCTCATCTCGTCTTCAGGGAAAATGTCCTGGTGAGGTCTTGTTTGGTTCTCCTCCCACATATGACCATCTTCGTGTTTTTGGCTGCACATGCTATGTATTGTTAGCCCCTCGTGAGCATACTAAGCTAACTGCGCAGTCTGTTCAATGTGCTTTTCTTGGATATAGTCTTGAGCATAAGGGTTATCGTTGTTATGATCCTTCGGCTCGTCGTATTCGTTTTTCTCGTGATGTTAGTTTTATAGGGGATCAACCATTCTTCTATTCACCTTCCACTACATCACCATCCTCCACTTCCTTAGAGTCCACCTCTTTTCTTTCTCTTCCACCTATCTTCTCTTCAGACGAGTCGGATCAATCAGACCCACCTTCACCACGAGACCCACCTTTGCAGTCTCCTTCCTCACCGCCTCCATCAGCTCCTCCACGTTTAGATTCGTTCCCTTTTTATACAGTCGTCGTCCTAAATTATCATCTGATGTTCAGTCATCTATTCCTCTGTCTTCTACTCCTCCGGCCAGTACTACTGATCTTTGCACTGAAGAATCCTCTCAAACAAGCAGGTATGCTCTTCGTGATCGCTCCACACTTGAGATCCCAACTAAATATAAAACTGATTTTTTGTGTTGGAGTAGTCAGTGAGCCTACTAATTATCAGGCGGCAGTCGTGCTACCTGAGTGGCAGCTGGCCATGTTGAGGAGCTTGCAGCCCTAGAAGGTAATGGTACATGGGATCTTGCACCGTTACCTCCTCGGACAGTCCCTATTACCTGCAAATGGGTATACAAGGTAAAATCAAAATCAGATGGTTCTATGGAACGCTATAAGGCTAGACTTGTTGCTCGAGGTTTTCAGCAAGCTCATGGAAGAGACTATGATGAGACTTTTGCCCCTGTTGCTCATATGACCTCTGTTCGCACTCTGATTGCTGTGGCTGCAGCTCGATCATGGAACATATCTCAAATGGATGCGAAAAATGCTTTCCTTCATGGTGATCTACATGAGGAAGTCTATATGGAACCACCTCTTGGTGTTGAGGCCTCATCTGGCTATGTTTGTCGTCTTCGAAAGGCTCTCTATGGACTCAAACAAGCCCCTCGTGCTTGGTTTGAGCGATTCCGTTCCGTGGTTCAAGCTGCTGGTTTTTCTTCGAGTGAACATGACCCTGCTCTTTTCACTCACACATCTGATCGTGTCCGCACCTTGCTTTTGCTCTATGTGGATGATATCTTGATTACCGGGGATGATCAAAAGTACATTGCCTTTGTTAAGAAAAAGCTGAGTGAACAATTTAAGATGTCAGATTTGGGGTCTCTCAGTTACTTTCTAGGCATTGAGGTTGATCGCACTGATGATGGTTACTATCTCTCTCAACAGCGCTATACTCAGGATTTGATCTTGCGCTCGGGTCTTACTGACACACGTACTGCTGCTACACCCATGGAGTCGCAGCTGCAATTGCGCTCCACTGACGGTATACCCCTTGAGGACCCCTCTCGCTATTGTCACCTTGTAGGCAGCCTTGTATACCTCACTGTGACAAGACCTGACATTGCTCATGCTGTGCATATCCTCAGTCAGTTTGTTAGTGCTCCTACCTCAGTCCATTATAGTCACTTGCTTCGTGTGCTTCGGTACTTGAGGGGGACAACATGTTGACGTCTATTCTATGCTCGCAATAATCAGCTTCAGCTTCATGCTTACTCTGACTCCACTTGGGCGAGTGATCCCGTTGACCATCGCTCCGTCACAGGCTACTGCCTCTTTCTTGGCACCTCTCTCATTGCATGAAAGTCCAAGAAACAAACAGCTGTGTCTTGTTCTAGTGCTGAGGCTGAGCTTCGAGCACTGGCTACTACTACATCGGAAATTATTTGGCTGCGTTGGTTATTGGCTGATCTTGGTGTCTTATGTGATGCACCCACATCCATTCTTTGTGACAGCACAACCGCTATTCAAATTGCAAATGATCCAGTCAAGCATGAACTGACGAAGCATATTGGAGTGGATGCATTCTTCACCCGCTCTCACTCCCAACAGTCAACTATTCAGCTCAAATATGTTCCTTCAGAGCTTATAACAAGTTATGAGTTGCTGCAGAACCTACCGCTCTGTTCCTTCCTTTAGAGCTTCAACTCGCTGATTTCTTCACAAAAGCTTAGTCCAGAGAACAACATAATCTTCATATTCTCAAACTCAATGTGGCTGATCAACCTTGAGTTTGAAGGGGGGCGTTAGATATATATGTATCATGTATGTGTATAGTTAGGCCCATAGTAGTGTAAGCCCATGTAATCTGGAGTATATCACTCCCAATGTTGCAATATAGAAATCGATTTGGCTATTTCAGTTATATTGACAACATGATCATCATGTAGGTATATGAGAAACTGAGGTATTTGATTTAACTAGTTTACATGCTCCTAGGTACTTAATGTTTTTTCAAATGAGGTGCTTGACTTGCCTTACCATGGGTACTTGCCGTCCAGTGTTATATCTGGATCCGGGAGCTTAGGCCTGATTGTGCCCATGTGTACTTATGTGACACACTGAACTTTGTCTCATGATGTGTAAATAGTCGTCACGCTCTGCATATTGTTTTGTTAACCTTGTCTACGATAGTTTGAATGCCAAGTTATATATAACGTGGTATCCATAATAATGAAACATGGCCAAAATAGTTAGACATGTTCGAGTTGCCACGACGGCACAGTCTACTTTGGCATTTTATTGCTTGTTTGATCATAAATGAACTCTGCATATAAGGTGTGTCTGCTATGCCAAGAGGCTGGTACTAGGATAATTGCAGGGAAGCAGGCTCGTCCCTACCAAATTGTCCTTTTACTATGCAGGGTCCCAGGCTTATTTATCTTATTCTCTTGTTTTAGTTCAGTTAAAAACTTGAAATCAGTTGCCTGATGCTGCGTCATTTCTTTGCAATTTCTGGCCTAGCATGTGCTTATTTAACTTCTGTGAAGCGCATAATGGCACTAGTGCAGATTCCTCTTCAGTGGACTGAACTGAACCTACTTGTGCCTGCTGTGAATGTTCGGTCAGCTAGGATGAAGCTTATTGTCGTTCTGTTCTCCAGTATCGAGGTAATTTCTACCAGTCACAACTAAAGAAAATATCTGGACATTGACGTCACATCATTCATTAATCTTGACTTTGCAATGGAAGACCAGTTATCTCTTGAGGGAGACATATATATAATCTTGGACGGAGAATGCTGGTTTCTAGCTCAATCCCTGTAATTCTAGTCGAGTCCACACGTTTGCTTGATAGAAGCCAACAAAAGTACGATAGAAAAAATCAAATCGAGTGCACTGCAGGTCTGCAGCCTGTACGAATTGGTCCGAGGGCGCTATTCCATAAATTTTGACCGGTCAGTAAAATGCCTAGCACAATATATACGTACATAATGTTCTACTTTTAACTGTAGCTACAGCGGGCCAAGGCAAGCGTGAACATCAACAGCCAAGTGAGTACAAGGTTTACATTATGGAGGAGAGGAACAGGAGCAGAAATAAAGACTAGCAGTTCAAGGTGGGTCAAACAGATTATACCATCTATATATGCATGCTGTTAGATAGAGTGCAAGCGTATTTATGTCTCTCCATCTTCGTTTACTTCCTTATTCTGCTCATATGAGTCATGAGTAGCATGAAGCGTCTCTCCTTGCTTCTGCATCTCCTGTTCTTCTTCATCGTCCTTCATCTTTCAGAGCTTGCTACAGGGCAAGACCAATTTGTTTACTCCGGCTTCACTGGGGCTAACCTCACCCTCGACGGTGTGGCCACAATCACACCAGATGGCCTGCTTGAGCTTACCAATGGCACCTTCCGGCTCAAAGGCCATGCTTTCCACCCGACTCCATTCCAGTTTGGCAAGACGCCCAATGCGTCCTTTGCTGTCTCTTATCTGTTTGCTATCTATTGTGTCGAGTCCCACATCTGTGGCCACGGGATGGCCTTTCTCGTTGCTGCGAGCAACAACTTCTCAGACACAATGCCGACCCAGTACCTGGGCCTCATCAACGACCACAACAATGGCGACTCAACCAACCGCTTCTTCGCCGTTGAGCTCGACACCAACTGGAACGATGAATTCAAGGACATTGACAACAACCATGTCGGAATCGACATCAACGGTGTCGATTCTGTGAACTCCACAAGCGCCGGCTACTACGACGACAACCGCAACGGTAACTTCCAAAACTTGACACTCGCGAGCTACCAAGTGATGCGGGTGTGGGTGGAATATGACGGGGGTGGCAAACAGATCGATGTGAGCTTGGCTCCCATATCCATGGCCAAACCCATCAAACCCCTGCTCTCCACCACCTACGACCTCTCAACGGTGCTCACAGATATGGTTTATGTCGGCTTCTCAGCCTCGACAGGCTCATTCATCTCACGGCAGTATGTGCTTGGATGGAGTTTCGGCATCAACAGGCCTGCTCCAGCAATTGACACCACCAAGCTGTCAAAGCTACCTCGTGAAGGCCCCAAGCCAAGATCCAAGGTATTGGAAATCCTACTTCCAATAGTTTCAGCAGCATTTGTTCTTGTTGTGGGCACCGCTGTCGTTCTTCTTGTTCGAAGACGACTAAGGTATGCTGAACTAAGAGAAAATTGGGAGACTGAATTTGGGCCGCATAGATTTTCATACAAGAACTTGTTTCATGCTACCGAGGGATTTAAGAGCAAAAATCTACTAGGTGTTGGAGGATTTGGAAGGGTATACAAGGGAGTGCTTCCAAAGTCTAAAGTGGAGATTGCTGTGAAAAGGATCTCCCACGACTCGAAGCAGGGAATGAAGGAATTTGTCGCTGAGGTTGCAAGTATTGGCCACCTCCGGCACCGCAATCTTGTGCAATTGCATGGCTATTGCCGTCGCAAAGCGGAGCTTCTTTTGGTGTATGAATATATGTCGAATGGAAGTCTTGACAAGTACTTGTATGATCAAGACAACAAGCCTACCTTAACTTGGGCCCAACGATACAGAATTATTAAAGGCATTGCATCCGGCTTGCTTTACCTTCACCAGGAATGGGAGAAAGTTGTACTGCACCGAGACATCAAGCCAAGCAATGTGCTCCTTGATGATGAACTGAATGGGCGACTAGGTGATTTTGGCTTAGCAAGGTTATATGACCACGAGACTGGCCCTCAAACTACACATGTTGTTGGCACCATTGGATACCTAGCTCCTGAGCTAGCACGCACCAACAAAGCAACCCCTCTTAGTGATGTATTTTCCTTTGGCATGTTTGTTCTTGAAGTCACGTGTGGGCGAAAGCCCATCGACCCAACATCACAACTCATGTTGGTCGAATGGGTACTTGACAATTGGCACCAAGGATTTCTCACAGATGCAGTGGATACCAAGCTCCAAGGTGCCTATGATGTTGATGAGGCATCCCTAGCTCTCAAGTTAGGGTTGCTAAGCTCACACCCATTAATCAATTTAAGGCCCAACATGAGGCAGGTTATGCAGTATCTCAACGGTGACATGGCACCCCCAGATCTAAATCCGTCGAGCTTCAACATTATATCCTTGATGCAGAACAAAGTTTCGACCCCGAGGACATACAAACACAATGACAATGAACTAGCATCAGAATAGTTGTTCTCTCATGAGGTAGAAGATTTGCGTGCAGACTTGATGGTGTAAACTGTAATTTTTTTATTTTACATGCACACTTGTACCAACTCTACCATGGAATCAATACACTGCGTGCAATGTATTTTTAGATATATATAGACACCAAGTCCTATAGACTATAGTTATTATTGGTTCGTATCAAAAGCTCTTATTTTATATGGTGTCTACATAACTGGTAAGTAACAAGAGACACAAGTATATAGGGTATGTTCATGAGAACACTCTACACAAGTATTTACCTATGTTCTACAAGGCGTTAGGCGCTAGTTGGACAGCAACGTGGCGCCTAGCCCTTAGTGTATGTACAATGTAGAGAAGACAATATTCCCATCACCCATCACATATGTGGAGATAATTAGGCACTCTTGTGAAACTATTGACCAATGTGGAAAGCTACATAGACAACTAATTTTTCAAGTCATGTATGTATGGCGATGGATCTACATAGACGACTAACTTATGAAGCCATGCGTAGTTACCAATATGGATAAGTAAGAATGACTAACTTGTGCACTGAAATCTTGGCAATGTAAGCTCGCTTACCTTTCATGGGGTGGTCACATGATATTGTATTCCCTATAGTTTATGTCGAGCCCATGCTTGATAAATGGTTAATAAGTACGAACATCCTTCATCCTCTGTGACCTAAGAACATCTCCACTCCCGCTCCTCATAGATTGTCCGAGAATAGCGTCGGACGAGTGCTATTGGGACCGCCTGCGCAAGGTGCCACGTATGGGGCGCCCCCAATATGTTTGTTTTTCAAAGGCGAATTCATTCAAAATTGGTTGAAATTCACTCAAACAAAATATAGTTTGGTTGAAATTTATAAAAATTCAACATAATTTGGTGCTCCAGAGGCGCGTACTCACACATTATATGAAATAAAAACTTTAAATTAAAACTAGCTGGCGTGTGCCGGCGTGCAAGCGGCAGTGGAGCTACTCCTGCCAAGGACGCTTCCATGGGGTCCTGCATGTCAGGCCACGTAATGGCGGGCCAATTCTCCTCCTCTCCCCCCTCTTCATCCTCCTCCTCGCCGGACGAGTTGCGGGTGACCTCGCCCGGTTGCCGCTAGTACATCTCACCGAAGTTTACTATTTGTAAACCAAATTCCACTCGTATAAAGAAGAGCATCCTAAAAAGGGTGAAGGCTACCCCAGTCTCCGATGAATGGCATATTTTGAAACAGTAGAGGTTTTCATGACTTGAATAAACACCCAGAGTTGTGTATGTCACCATGGTTTGGACTTTGTCACGATCACTGAATCTGGTAGACATGATTTTTGGGTGCATTTCCTCAGTTACCTCCCCGGTGGTTTCGACTTCTTTGGCATTTCCTCAGTTACCTCCCGGGTGGTTTTGACTTCACTTGGCATTTGTCTGCCTCGGCAAGACAGGTCGGGTGGTATCTTCCTCGGTGTCCAATCTACCTTGATGCATTTGTTGACCATTTCAGATGTAGAGTTTCACATAAAACTCCGTCTTAGAGATAGAGCCAATAATTTCGTCTGGAGCTTTGGCTGTCCAAGATGGTCATAAAATAACTTCTCATTCTGAACGGGTCAATCTTGCAAAAGATAACCCATATCAGCTGCTCACTGGAGAAGGTTTTTAGCAAGAGAAATATAAGGAACTTCCGGCGAGAATGATCGACGACGATGCAGAGATGACGAGATGCGAACCTAGACAGCTAGCTCACCGTGGCTGATTGATTTGTTCAGGACGTGTGCCAGACGCCGATGGCCTAAGCTAGCTCTTGTGACACTTCCTAGAAGTGTGACTAGGAAAGAAAAAAGGGCCATACGGCACATCATTTAGTAACCAAATCACATAAATACAACTAGATGCTAACGTTGAAAACTACATAGACGACTGACTATTCAAGTCATGCATGTATAGTGATGGTAAGCTACATAGACAACAGACTTGTCAAATCATTCATGTATACTTGTATAGTGATGGAAAGCTACATAGACGACTGACTATTCAAGTCATGCGTGGCTAAGAATTTTTTTCCCTGCATTTTTTTTAAGGCAGTCGTATCTCTGCCACCCGATTAGATAGATAGAATGTTTACGTACAAAGAGTTGCGCTGAGCCAGGAAAAAAAACTAACTAGGAAAAAACCAACAAACTAGTCTCTCGGATCATGTCCATGAGCAAGCGCCCGTTGCTCAATCTCTTCCCAGACGAGATGCGCCACCAAGATCGGTTGCATCGCCACGTTTCTGAAAACCCGCCTATTTCGCTCTTTCCAGCAATAATAAATTACAACCATGTGGGAAGAATTTATTCACAACTTGCCTAAGCACGTAGCTTCCCTTAATTTTAGGTAGTCTCTACTAGCCACACTAGAAAAAAAATATCTATGCTAGAAACGCTCAACATCATAGCATTCATTAATCTTGAATACAATTATGTACTCTTGTGAAACTGACTGACAATGATCAGCGTGGAAAGCTACATAGACGACTGACTTTTCAAGTCATGCATGTATAGCGATGGAAGCCATCGACGATGACTGACTTGTGCACTGAAGTCATGTGGCGAAGAATTTTCTTCCCTGCAAATAAATTGCAACCACATGGAATTGATTTATTTCTCTACTAGACGAGAAATAGCAACTTGACCTCCATAGAACCTTTATTTAAATAGCTTTACAGTCTGCTCCTACAAGCACGGAAAGGAATCGCCCATGAAGTGCTCCACCCTTCTCACATGAAGTTCTTCTTTCTTTGTTTCCTCCTTTGCTTTGGTCTTGACCTTGTAATTTTCGCTTCAACAAGTGATGACCAACTCTTGTACCTTGGCTTCACAGCCGGTGCTAATATCACCGTCGACGATGCTGCTACAGTCACGTCAAACGGACTTCTTGAGCTAACCAATGGCTCACTTGCTTGCAAAGGTCACGCCTTCAACCCAACTCCATTGCACTTCCGCAAATCACACAACGATACCGTGCAATCTTTCTCAGTCTCCTTTGTGTTTGCCATCCGCTCTAGCTACCCCATTATGAGCCATCAGGGCTTGGCCTTCATCGTCGCACCAAGCATGAACTTCTCAAATGCATTGTCCAATCAATACTTGGGCTTCTTGAACTCCCAGAACAACGGCAACTTGAGCAATCACATATTTGCCATCGAGCTAGACACCGTCCTAAACATCGAGTTTCAAGACATCAACACCAACCATGTAGGTATCGACATCAACAGCCTCCACTCTATAAATTCTTACCCTGCAGGATATTATGATGATAGGGATGGAAGCTTCCAAAACATGACTCTTGTGAGTGGTGATGCGATGCAAGTGTGGGTGGACTATAATGGTGAAGCCAAGAAAATCAGTGTGACCATGGCTCCCCTTCAAATGGTGAAACCTACAAGGCCACTCATCTCGGCATATTATGATCTCAATTGTGTTGCAAGAGCCATCCTACATCGGCTTCTCATCTTCCGGTGGAGAGGTCGACTCAATACATTATGTGCTTGGTTGGAGTTTTGGGATGAACAAACCAGCTCCACTGATCGATATTGCAAAGCTGCCAAAGCTACCTCGTCCAAAGCATCAGCCAAAGCTCTTAGAAATCATCCTACCAATAGTCAGTGCAACATGTGTAATTGTTGTGGGTTTTATGGTCATTTTACTCGTGAGGAGAAAACTGAGGTATACTGAGCTAAAAGAAGAGTGGGAGATTGAGTTCGGTCCACATCGATTCTCATACAAGGATTTATTCCATGCCACAGATGGGTTTAAGAACAAACACCTACTTGGTGCAGGAGGGTTTGGAAAGGTATATAAAGGAACACTTCCATCAACTAAATTAGATGTTGCCGTGAAGAAGGTGTCTCATGAGTCAAGGCAGGGTATGAAGGAGTTTGTTGCTGAGGTTGTCAGCATTGGCCGCATCCGACATCGTAACCTTGTTCAGTTACTTGGCTATTCTAGGAGAAAAGGTGAACTCCTTTTGGTGTATGACTACATGTCAAATGGTAGCCTTGATAAGTATTTGTATTGTGATGAACAAACACTTACACTAAATTGGGATCAGAGGTTTCGGATAATAAAGGATATTGCATCAGGTTTGTTCTACCTCCATGAAAAATGGGAGAAAGTGGTCATCCACCGTGACATCAAAGCAAGCAATGTACTCCTTGATAGTCAAATGAATGCGAGACTAGGTGATTTTGGCCTTGCAAGACTTCATGATCATGGAACTGATCTACAGACCACACATGTGGTTGGTACCATTGGATACCTAGCCCCAGAATTAGTATGCACAGGTAAGGCAACTCCTCTCACGGATGTGTTCGCCTTTGGCATGTTTCTTCTGGAGGTTGCATGTGGGAAAAGGCCAATTAGCAGCGGTGCATGCGGAAATCAACCATTATTAGTTGATTGGGTTCTTGAGCATTGGAACAATGGATCACTAACTCAGGTCGTAGATACGAGGCTACATAGTGACTATAATGTTGACGAGGCATGTCTGGTGCTAAAGTTAGGACTACTATGCGCACACCCATTTACCAATGTAAGACCCAACATGCAGAGTATCATGCAGTATCTTGATGGTGAATCACAGCTCCCAGAGTTGACAGATACAGATATGAGCTTCAGCCTGCTCGCTCTAATGCATGATGAAGGGTTTGACTCATACGCATTGTCATATCTTTCATCAAAGACAAACACTAGCACACTATCCAGCATTTCAGTAGGAATATGATATCAATGTTGGTTACTATTATCATATATGTGAGCTTGCATGCCACACGTTATATTTAGTACCAAGTCCTGTAATGTTTGAGCTAGGTCAGACTTTTCAAGGACTTTTCTTATTGTGAAAGCAGTGTATAATTGGTTTTTTAATGGTCCTGAGAGCTCATAATTTTAATATGTAAGACAATAAGATATTTTATATAAATGTGGGTTTATTTACATGTATCATTCCGGGGCAGCGCTGAGCGTCCCCAGGAGGAGCAATGATCCTCCGGTCGTCAGCCATTAGATTTAATCGATCAGAGCCGTCCATCGCACTCTCGCTTGGAAAGCCACGACCTCGTCTCCCCGTACGAGAAAAACAAAAGGAAAATCCCCCTCGCATGCTCTACCTGCATGCCTCGCAGAATAATTCCCTGGGCGCCGACGAGCTTCAGCCTTGCAGGTGCAGTGACGCCGGGAAGCTCTTGGGAATCACACATGAGCTCCAACCGTCGCCGCCCGGTGCCGAAGATGCAACTGTCTCCCCCGTTGCCGCCCGCCGGAGATGCAACCATCGCCCCCCGTTGTTTAAGACGCAACCGTCGCCGCCGGTAAGTTTGTAGCAACCACGAAGAAGTTTCGCAGCTGCACCGGTATTCCTCCACCGTTGGGAGCACCACAGGATTTTTTTTTCTTAGGATATAGGGTATACCTAATTTCACGTTGCACACATTCGGCAGAAGTAATGGGCCCTCAGCACTCGTCGGAGCCGAACAAACCAAATCTAGCCCAGCCCAGAGAGCGTAACAAAACGCATCTCGTTGTCGTCTTCAAGCACCGCACCGCGCTGTCTTCTCAAAAAAAAAAAAACACCGCACCGCGCTGAGAAAGAAAATCCCGAATCGCATCGTCTCCTCGTCCCACGCCGGCCGGGATCCTCCGCCGCCGCTGCTACATCTTGCTTCGGGCTACTCATTCGAGTTTCTTCTTTGGTCTCTATCGCCGTCGCGCCACCGAAGGGTCGTCCGAGGTCGGCGTTGGCGTACGCGGGTGAGTGCGCGGAGCTTGAGCATCCGGGTCCGGGCGACCGGAGACCAGGAAGAGGAAGACAAAGTGTGCGTCGCGCGCGTGGACGGGGGTGTCGCCGTCCTACCCGGCGCCGGGGGGGAGCTCCGCGCGGCGGCCACTGTGGTAAGTACAGCAACTGTACTACGGTGGGATCTGTTTTAGTCCGATACTGCTTAGCTAGTAGGAACGCCATCAGTTTCTGGACTTCCGCCTCTGCAGGTTCATCACAAAGTAGAGTAAAGTAGAAGGCGTAGTAGTAACACGATAGATCTGTATAGGATACGGTAGAGAGCCTAGGGTTAGCAGGGCATGGGAGGTATGCGCCGCTGGACGGCCTAGGGGACCGGCTATGCCCACCATGACAAAGTTACGTAATTGTGAATTAGCTATACTGGTTTCCAATATTTTTGGAGGCTCGTGTCTGTTTGGCAAACTAAATGCTGAGAAAGTGTTTTCTTCAAATTTGTAGCCCATTATCCAGAACAAATTACTTCAACATTTATGATTGATGGTATTTTTTCCTAAGATGCTTCACAAACACATTAGCAGGAATTTCTTCCTGATAACGATTTCAATTGGATACAATGTACTATTCAAAAAATTGTTAACATCATTATACATCGGAAAAATACAGATTAAGTTACTCATACTTTCTAGAAAGCCTTACATAACACTTTCTGCCCACTCCCTGTGTATATGTTGAAATCAATTTTGAATTGTCTTCCTCAATGCTGTCAAGACACACTGGAGTTTTAGAAGTTTGAGTAAATTAGATTTCAACATAAGTAGTGCAAACTGGCGGGGCTAGCAGATAAAATGGCATAAGGTGTCTCGATCGTCTATTTTGTGTGTTTATTAGTCAAAAATCTCTATCAGACAGCTCCATTTGTTTCTACACTAGAGAAACTTCTGAATCTTAAATATGCCAAAAGTGCATTCAGCATTTACATAGTTGTGTTTACCTTTTGATTATCACAGGATTGGTACAGACTGGTCCTTTGGATCCGTGCTTCGACGTTGGAAAGTGGCGGTTGTGGCAGCAATGGATGGAACAGGAAGCGGCATCGGCAAAGGGAGAGATGAGAAGAAGGTTGCTGCAGCGTGTGACGTGGAGGCGCTGCGCAAATGCCTGGAGGAGAACAAGGGCGATCGCATCAAGTGCCAGGCCCACATCGATGCATTCCGGTCCTCATGTTCTGTCAGCCCCACCACTGCCTCCTCCGCCTCCGGTGCCACTGTATGACCTTCCAATTCTTCACTGCCAGTCAAAATAATTCCTCTTCCCCAACTTTTACCCATGAATGTAGCAAGTAAATTATTCCTACCTTGTGTGCAACTCAGGTTAATTTCCATGTTCGTATATATAAAATGTCACCAGGGCCTTATATGATCCACTATTTTAAGAAAATGAATATCTGTTCAGGTTAAATGGTAAAAATGGACTCATCACCCTTATAGAAAAGATGAACATCTGCTTTGGGAAGACATCGGTATATATAAAGCTAATAAACATAGTATACTTACAGATAGAGCCTGGGTACAGAGGAACAAATTATGCATCCTAATATTTCTGAAACATGATGCTATTTTTCTGGCGCAGGTACAAAAGCAAGTCTGAAACAACCAGAGGTGCTCTTGTCGGAATTGTTTTGCAAGAAACTTCTTGGAATACCTATTGTGAAGAATGCAACGAAACAAATGCAATACTGGGATGAAGGTGGACTATTGAAAGTTGAGAAAAATGGGAACTTAGACTTGCAGGGTAGTACCTTTTGTTTTCTTTTGTTGACTGCTATATATGGCAGCTTTTAGTATGGAAATAACCCTTTGTAGGACTGTCGAACTTGGTGTAATCTCTTATCCAAGATATAGCTTTCACAATCACCATTGTCTTCAGCCAGTAACGTTTTGCTAGCTGTTTCAGAGTTTTGAGTATCAGGTTTAGCCTACTGTGCTATAACGTCCTGGATTAGACACATGAATCAACGAAACCTTGTCAGTTAAACCAGCCTTCTTTTTTCTTCTTCTACTTTTAGTTACAGATTTGGTTGAGTAAAACGGTTCAGTGGCTCTGCTCAACTCAGACTCTACTTTTGTCGACCAGAGAGCTATTGCATCTGGTCAGGAATATCTTAACTGAAGGGTGTGCCCTCTCACCTTACGAGCTGCAGCATTCATTCTTGTTTTTACAATAGGAGCTGTAGCAATTCTTGTTTTTACAATAGGTCCAGCCAAGGTGAAAACAATATCAATTTATTTCTTTTGGCTTCTTGATTACACATGCAACACGGTCATGGTGAAGACTGATTGTGGGAGTAGAGGACCTGTTAGGGCTACTTTGTATGTTGGAAGAGTGGAGGAATTCAGTAGCATTATTCAGAGATGTCTGATCTAATTTTCGTGTCATCAAATATGTTACTTGTTTGTATAACCCAGTGTTTGTTTTTGCATATGCTGTCTTGTTGTTTGTGTCTGCTCTCATTGCACACATTATTCAGAGAAGCTCTTTGGCCTGCAGTTGCTTGGTTCTCTATCTCTACAACTAGGAACTTTGCTTTAACAGCTTTGTATGCGATGTTCGAGCTTCAGAATCTAGCACCAATCCTTGAAAGTTTGTAACTGCGACAATTTGTGTAAATTTCTTCAATCTGTAATGTGTGCCTTTGAACAAGTTTTCACACAAGTACACATTAATTTTAACTCATTGCAGTCTTTTCTTTTTGGGCAATTTGTGGAGAAGTGTGTTGTCCTAGGAACTTTTTTGTTGTTCTTGTGAAAGGAGCTTGCTTTGTCACCTCACACACACAAAGCACACATTGCTGAGTTCTGCTGCACATAAGCTTCCCAAGTGACCAATTATTTTAGGCAGATAACCTGTCTTCTTCAAATTCCAGGGGCAAATATATGATATCGTTGTTGCTATAGTACTTGGAGAGTCGGTTCACTCACCAAAAAATGTCTTCGATGCATCCTTGAACCATGAATCTGATGATAAGAGTAGTCTCTACGGCATTGCACTTATCTAAAGATTACATTCTTGGGTGAGGACCGGGCCTCCTCAGAGCTCAGGCAATTCTGGCCGTAGATAAGGAACTCCGATCGATCCCAGTCGTCCGATCTCGCGTTTTTTTTACTGTGCCTGGTCCCACTTGTCATCGACCTGGTGGCTGGAAATTTCGGTGCAAATTGATTTCCTCGCAGCGACTGCCCACCGCGAGCCGTCGGATCAGAGGGTGAAAACCCGCTTCGATCTGAGCCGTCCATTTTCTATGGGCAAAATCGTCATTTTACCCTGCGGTATATAACCTGCGTCCGCCGCGGTAGAAACCCTAGCCCAATCCGCTCCGCGTCTCTCCTCCAATCCCCACGTCTCCTCCTGCCCTCCGCCTCTGCCCTCGCATGCTCCCGCCCCCGCCTCCGCCCCTCCTCCTCCTCCTCCTCCTCCTCCTCCTTCTCCTCCCTGCCGCCGCCTCGCTGGGCCTCTCTCGTCCTCGCACCTTTGTCTCCGGCGCTCCATCTGCTCGATGCACCATGGACGGAGTCGGACGGGCCACCGCCTGCTCGAGCGATGGGGGCTGGCGG